>CM042084.1:29186561-29826561 GCA_023512835.1 Taxillus chinensis | reverse complement strand
TAATAATAATAATAACAATAGCAATTATAGTAAGGAGAATAATAATAATAATAATAATAATAATAATAATAATAATAGTACGAATAATGATAATAATAATAATAGTAGTACGAATACCGATAATAATCATAATAATAAAGTGAATAATAATAATAATAATAATAATAATAATAATAGTTGTAGTAGTAGGGAGAATAATAATAATAATAACAATAATATGGATAATAATAATTATTATAACAATAATAATAGTAATAAATAATTAATAATAATGATAATAATAATAGTAATAATAATAATAATAACAATAATAATAATAATAAGGAGAATAATGATAATAATAATAATTATTATAATAAAGAAAATAACAATAATATAGAGAATAATAGAAATACTAATAACAATAATAATAATAATAATAATAATAATAATAAAATGAGGAGAACAATAATAATAATAATAATAATAGTAATAGTAATAACAATAATAGTAACAACAACAATAATAATAAAAAGGATAGTAATAATAATAATAATACTAATAACAATAGAGAATAATTTTTAATTTTTAATTATTATTATTATTAATAAGGAGAATAATGATAATAATAAAAAGGATATTAATTAATAATAATAATTATTATTATTATAATAAAGATAATAATAGTAATAATAATAACAATAATAATTATAGTAAGGAGAATAATAATAATAGTAGGGAGAAATATAATAACAATAACAATAATAAAGAGAATAATAATAACAATAACAATAATAATAATAATAATAATAATAATAATAATAATAATAATAATCCTATCTATGATCCTTACCAGGATCCTATTAACACAACATCAGCTCATCGAGAGCTCATCAGGCCGTAGCCTCACCTAACAGGGTACATCACAAACCCAGGGGCCTTAGCCACCTGTTACCCCACGCAAGGGTATATTTGCACCGTGTTCAACTCAGCTCAAACTCAACCACTGAATATGCCACCAAGCACAATTAAATATATCACATGGACCTAATGGCCCCATATATCACACATACAAACAAGCATAACATATCACCACAGACCCTATGGTCTCATGCAGTGCACGTATATGCAAGCTAACCATTGTTGGGAAACACATGATTTGTTGAAGCTATCACGAATTTCTCTGAGTCTGGAGACTCGAAGACCTGAAGGTTCGTAAGGTCGAAGAGTCGAAGTCTTAAGAACAGAAAACTGTCAATGCGCGCATATAGGCAACTCGAGGACCCGAAGGTTCGTAGGATCGAAGAGTAGAAGTCTTAAGATCAGAGAAAAGATGTTGCACGTTGTTACGTTTGTCGACTTGAAGACTCAAAGGTCGTAGAGTATAAGAGTCGAAGAAAATGGAATAATGGACACTGACAAAACATAAATTAAAACTGAGACTCGAAGACTCGAAGGGTCGAAGATATTTGATAATGGAAACTATTAGTATACAAATCTGAGACTCAAAGACTCGAAGGTCTATGAGTTGAAGGAATAGAACAATAGAAAGTGATAAAACACAAGATGAAACTAAAACTCGAAGAGTCGAAGACAGTTGATCAGAAGAAACTGACAGTATATAAAAATAAAGCCAAGACTCGTAGACTCAAAAGACGATAAGTCAAAGACCCAGAGAGTTGAAAACTCAGATAGTTGAAGACAAAGCTCGCTCAACATACCCTAACTGGCTAAGCAGAATGCCTACAAAGTCGAAGACTCATCTTATATTTGCAAACCCGAAAAATCGAAGGGTCACAGAACAACAGACTTATACACACTAAGCGAATTGAGCAACTTGAAGACTCGTACACTCAAAGGCTTGAAGGAATAGAGTCGAAGACCCATAACACGAGAGACCTAGTAAAGGTTAAGTAAGTGCTTCATAACAACTCAAAGAGTCGAAGACTCAAATACTCAAAAACTCAAATATCAAATAGTATATTATATGATTTAACCCAAATAAACACATGTTACAATCTAGACTCAAAGAACCAAAGAGTCAAAGACTCACAAGATCAAACGTTATCGAAGCCAAAAGCATCTTCGCATCAAACTGAAAGGTTTGAAACAAAACTTCGAGTCCCCAACCATCGAGGCAAATTCACTACGCACAGAATAGACACTTAACAAAATCATCATCTAGGGTTTATGTGTGTTGACCATCATGCTGCACTTGAACCGCGTACTGACATTCTCAATATTGCAGCTGAAGGCGTTCAAGGTGTTAGCTCTAATATTTTAAAAGAAGATGAAAGGGTTGTTATTAATACTTACATCCCTGATGAACCAGTTGATGACATTTTAGTACATGCTATTAGTGTTGAGAGCTATAAAGAGCATGCAGTTTCTGGTGCATCTAGTGCACCTAATTTTGACCATCATGCTGCACTTGAACCGCATACTGACATTCTCAATATTGCAGCTGAAGGGGTTCAAGGTGTTAGCTCGGATATTTTGAAAGAAGATGAAAGAGTTGTTATTAGTACTGACATCACTGATGAACTAGTTGATGACAATCCAGCACAGGCTATTAGTGCTGAGAGCTGTAAAGAGCATGCAATTTCTTGTGCTTCTAGTACACCTAATGTTGACCATCATGTTGCACTTGAACCGCATACTGACATTCTCAATATTGCAGCTGAAGTGGTTCAAGGTGTTAGCTCTGATATTTTAAAAAAAGATGAAAAGGTTGTTATTAGTACTGACATCCCAGATGAACCAGTTGATGACATGTTAGTATATGCTATTAGTTCTGAGAGCTGTAAAGAGCATGCAGTTTCTGGTGCTTCTAGTGCACCTAATGTTGACCATCATGCTACATTTGAATCGCATACTGACATTCTCAATATTGCAGCTGAAGGGGTTCAAGGTGTTAGCTATGATATTTTGAAAGAAGATGAAAGGGTTGTTATTAGTAACGATATCCCTGATTAACCAGTCGATGACATTCCAGCACAAGCTATTAGTGTTGAGAGCTGTAAAGAGCATGCAGTTTATGGTGCTTCTAGTGCACCTAATGTTGACCATCATGCTGAACTTGAACCGCATACTGACATTCTCAATATTGCAGCTGAAGGGTTCAAGGTGTTGGCTCTGATATTTTGAAAGAAGATGAAAGGGTTGTTATTAGTACTGACATCCCTGATGAACCAGCTGATGACATTCCAGCACAGGATATTAGTGCTGAGAGTTATAAAGAGCATGTAGTTTCTGGTGCTTCTAGTGCACCTAATGTTGACCATCATGCTACATTTGAATCGCATACTGACATTCTCAATATTGCAGCTGAAGGGGTTCAAGGTGTTACCTCTGATATTTTGAAAGAAGATGAAAAGGTTGTTATTAGTAATGATATCCCTGATCAACCAGTCGATGACATTCCAGCACAGGCTATTAGTGTTGAGAGCTGTAAAGAGCATGCAGTTTATGGTGCTTCTAGTGCACCTAATGTTGACCATCATCTTGAACTTGACTCGCATACTGACATTCTCAATATTGCAGCTGAAGGGTTCAAGGTGTTAGCTCTGATATTTTGAAAGAAGATGAAAGGGTTATTATTAGTACTGACATCCCTGATTAACCAGTCGATAACATTCACCGCAGGCTATTATTGCTGAGAGCTGTAAAGAGCATGCAGTTTCTGGTACTTCTAGTGCACCTAATGTTGACCATCATGCTGCACTTGTAACGCATACTAATATTCTCAATATTGCACCTAAAGGGGTTCAAGGTTTTATTTATGATATTTTGAAAGAAAATGAAAGAGTTGTTAATAGTACTAACATCCCCGATGAACCAGTTGATGACATTCCAGCAGAGGCTATTAAGTCTTGAGAGTCGTAAAGAGAATCCGATTTCAGGTGCTTCAAGTGCACCTAATATTGACCATCATGCTTCGCACTTGAATCGCATCTCGACATTCTCAATATTATTGTTCAAGGTTCAAGGTGTTAGCTCTGATATTTTGAAAGAAGATGAAAGAGTTGTTATTAGTACTGACATCCCTGAAGAACCAACTGATGACATTCCAGCATAGGATATTAGTGCTGAGAGTTGTAAAGAGCATGTAATTTCTGGTGCTTCTAGTGCACCTAATGTTGACCATCATGCTCCACTTGAACTGCATACTGACATTCTCAATATTGCAGCTGACGGGTTCAAGGTGTTAGCTCTGATATTTTGAAAAAGATGAAAGCGTTGTTATTAATCGACATCATTGATGAACGGTGATGACATTCCAGCACAGGATATTAGTGCTGAGAGTTGTAAAGAGCATGCAGTTTCTGGTGCTTCTAGTGCACCTAATGTTGACCATCATGCTGCACTTGAACCGCATACTGACATTCTTAATATTGCAGCTGAAGGGGTTCAAGGTGTTACCACTGATATTTTGAAAGAAGATGAAAAGGTTGTTATTAGTAATGATATCCCTGATCAACCAGTCGATGACATTCCAGCACAGGCCACTAGTGTTGAGAGCTATAAAGAGCATGCAGTTTATGGTGCTTCTAGTGCACCTAATGTTGACCATCATGCTGAACTTGAACTACATACTGACATTCTCAATATTGCAGCTGAAGGGTTCAAGGTGTTAGCTCTGATATTTTGAAAGAAGATGAAAAGGTTGTTATTAGTACTGACATCCTTGATGAACCTGTTGATGACATTCCAGCAGAGGCTATTAGTGCTGAGAGCTGTAAAGAGAATGCAGTTTCTGGTGCTTCAAGTGCACCTAATATTGACCATCATCTTCCGATTGAATCGCATCATCGACATTCTCAATATTGCATTGAAGGGTTCAAGGTGTTAGCTCTGATATTTTGAAAGAAGATGAAAGGGTTGTTATTAGTCTGACATCCCTGATGAACCAATCGATGACATTCAGGCCAGGATATTAGTCTTGAGAGTTATAAAGAGCATGTAATTTCTGGTGCTTCTAGTGCACCTAATGTTGACCATCATGCTGCACTTGAACTGCATACTGACATTCTCAATATTGCAGCTCACGAGTTCAAGGTGTTAGCTCTGATATTTTGAAAGAAGATGAAAGCGTTGTTATTAGTACTGACATCGCTGATGAACCAGCTGATGACATTCCAGCACAGGATATTAGTGCTCAGAGTTGTAGAGAGCATGCAGTTTCTGGTGCTTCTAGTGCACCTAATGTTGACCATCATGCTGCACTTGAACCGCATACTGACATTCTTAATATTGCAGCTGAAGGGGTTCAAGGTGTTACCTCTGATATTTTAAAAGAAGATGAAAGGGTTGTTATTAGTACTGACATCCCGATGAACCAGTTGATGACATTCCAGCACAGGCTATTAGTGCTGAGAGCTGTAAAGAGCATGCAGTTTCTGGTACTTCTAGTGCACCTAATGTTGACCATCATGCTGCACTTGTACCGCATACTATTATTCTCAATATTGCACGTAAAGGGGTTCAAGGTTTTATTTATGATATTTTGAAAGAATATGAAAGAGTTGTTATTAGTACTGACATCCCTGATGAACCAGTTGATGACATTGCAGCAGAGGCTATTAGTGCTGAGAGCTGTAAAGAGAATGCAGTTTCTGGTGCTTCAAGTGCACCTAATATTGACCATCATGCTGCACTTGAATCGCATACTGACATTCTCAATATTGCAGCTGAAGGGTTCAAGGTGTTAGCTCTGATATTTTGAAAGAAGATGAAAGGGTTGTTATTAGTACTGACATCCCTGATGAACCAACTGATGACATTCCAGCACAGGATATTAGTATTGAGAGTTGTAAAGAGCGTGTAATTTCTAGTGCTTCTAGTGCACCTAATGTTGACCATCATGCTGCACTTGAATTGCATACTGACATTCTCAATACTGCAGCTGAAGGGGTTCAAGGTGTTACCACTGATATTTTGAAAGAAGATGAAAAGGTTGTTATTAGTAATGATATCCCTGATCAACCAGTCGATGACATTCCAGCACAGGCCACTAGTGTTGAGAGCTATAAAGAGCATGCAGTTTATGGTGCTTCTAGTGCACCTAATGTTGACCATCATGCTGAACTTGAACTACATACTGACATTCTCAATATTGCAGCTGAAGGGTTCAAGGTGTTAGCTCTGATATTTTGAAAGAAGATGAAAGGGTTATTATTAGTACTGACATCCCTGATTAACCAGTCGATCACATTCACATGATTATTAGTCTTTGAGCTGTAAAGAGCATGCAGTTTCTGGTACTTCTAGTGCACCTAATGTTGACCATCATGCTGCACTTGTACCGCATACTAATATTCTCAATATTGCACCTAAAGGGGTTCAAGGTTTTATTTATGATATTTTGAAAGAATATGAAAGAGTTGTTATTAGTACTGACATCCCTGATGAACCAGTTGATGACATTCCAGCAGAGGCTATTAGTGCTGAGAGCTGTAAAGAGAATGCAGTTTCTGGTGCTTCAAGTGCACCTAATATTGACCATCATGCTGCACTTGAATCGCATACTGACATTCTCAATATTGCAGCTGAAGGGTTCAAGGTGTTAGCTCTGATATTTTGAAAGAAGATGAAAGGGTTGTTATTAGTACTGACATCCCTGATGAACCAGCTGATGACATTCCAGCACAGGATATTTGTGCTGAGAGTTGTAAAGAGCATGTAATTTCTAGTGCTTCTAGTGCACCTAATGTTGACCATCATGCTGCACTTGAACTGCATACTGACATTCTCAATATTGTAGCTGACGGGTTCAAGGTGTTAGCTCTGATATTTTGAAAGAAGATGAAAGCGTTGTTATTAGTACTGACATCGCTGGTGAACCAGCTGATGACATTCCAGCACAGGATATTAGTGCTGAGAGTTGTAGAGAGCATGCAGTTTCTGGTGCTTCTAGTGTACCTAATGTTGACCATCATGCTGCACTTGAACTACATACTGACATTCTTAATATTGCAGCTGAAGGGGTTCAAGGTGTTACCTCTGATATTTTGAAAGAAGATGAAAGGGTTGTTATTAGTACTGACATCCCCGATGAACCAGTTGATGACATTCCAGCACAGGCTATTAGTGCTGAGCTCTGTTATTTTGAAAGAAGATGAAAAGGTTGTTATTAGTACTGACATCCTTGATGAACCAGTTGATGACATTCCAGCATAGGCTATTAGTGCTGAGAGCTGTAAAGAGCATGCAGTTTCTGGTGCTTCTAGTGCACCAAATGTTGACTATCATGCTGTACTTGAACCGCATACTGACATTCTCAATATTGCAGCTGAAGGGGTTCAAGGTGTTAGCTCTAATATTGTGAAAAAGATGAAAGGGTTATTATTAGTACTGACATCCCTTGTGAACCAGTTGATGACATTCCGGCACAGGCTATTAGTGCTGAGAGCTGTGAAGAGCATGCAGTTTATGGTGCTTCTAGTGCACCTAATGTTGACCATCACGCTACATTTGAATCGCATACTGACATTCTCAATATTGCAGCTGAAAGGGTTCAAGGTGTTAGCTCTGATATTTTGAAAGAAGATGAAAGCGTTGTTATTAGTACTGACATCCCTGATTAACCAGTCGATAACATTCCACCACAGGCTATTAGTGTTGAGAGCTGTAAAGAGCATGCAGTTTCTCGTGCTTCTAGTGCACCTAATGTTGACCATCTTGCTGCACTTGAACCGCATACTGACATTCTCAATATTGCAGCTGAAGGGGTTTAAGGTGTTAGCTCTGATATTTTGAAAGAAGATGAAAAGGTTGTTATTAGTATTGACATACTTGATGAACCAGTTGATGACATTCCAACATAGGCTATTAGTGCTGAGAGCTGTAAAGAGCATGCTGTTTCTGGTGCTTCTAGTGCACCAAATGTTGACTATCATGCTGTACTTGAACCGCATACTGACATTCTCAATATTGCTGCTGAAGGGGTTCTAGGTGTTAGCTCTAATATTGTGAAAAAAGATGATTATTAGTACTGACAGCTCTGATGAACCAGTTGATGACATTCCAGCACAGGCTATTAGTGCTGAGAGTTGTAAAGAGCATGCAGTTTATGGTGTTTCTAGTGCACCTAATGTTGACCATCACGCTAAATTTGAATCGCATACTGACATTCTCAATAATGTAGCTGAAGGGGTTCAAGGTGTTAGCTCTGATATTTTGAAAGAATATGAAAGGGTTGTTATTAGTAATGACATCCCTAATTAACCAGTCGATAACATTCCACCACAGGCTATTAGTGTTGAGAGCTGTAAAGAGCATGCAGTTTCTCGTGCTTCTAGTGCACCTAATGTTGAACATCATGCTGCACTTGAACCGCATACTAACATTCTTAATATTGCACCTGAAGGGGTTCAAGGTTTTATTTATGATATTTTGAACGAATATGAAAGAGTTGTTATTAGTACCGACATCCCTGATGAACCAGTTAATGATATTCCAGCACAGGCTATTAGTGCTGAGAGCTGTAAAGAGAATGCAGTTTCTGGTGCTTCAAGTGTACCTAATATTGCCATCATGCTGCACTTGAATCTCATACTGACATTCTCAATATTGCAGCTGAAGGTGTTCAAGGGGTTAGCTCTGATATTTCGAAAGAAGATGAAAGGGTTGTTATTAGTACTGATATCCCTTATGAACCAGTTGATGACCTTCCAGTACATGTTATTACTGCTGAGAGTTGTAAAGAACATGCAGCTTCTCGTGCTTCTAGTGCACCTAATGTTGACCATCATGCCGCACTTGAACCGCATACTGACATTCTCAATATTGCAGCTGAAGTGGTTCAAGGTGTTAGCTCTGATATTTTAAAAGAAGATGAAAGGGTTGTTATTAGTACTGACATCCCTGATGAACCAGTTGATGATATTCCACCATAGGCTATTAGGGCTGAGTCTGTAAAGAGCATGCAGTTTCTGGTGCTTCTAGTGCACGTAATGTTGACCATCATGCTGCACTTGAACCGCATACTGACATTCTCAATATTGCAGCTGAAAGGGTTCAAGGGGTTAGCTCTGATATTTCGAAAGAAGATGAAAGGGTTGTTATTAGTACTGATATCCCTTATGAACCAGTTGATGACCTTCCAGTACATGTTATTACTGCTGAGAGTTGTAAAGAACATGCAGCTTCTCGTGCTTCTAGTGCACCTAATGTTGACCATCATGCCGCACTTGAACCGCATACTGACATTCTCAATATTGCAGCTGAAGTGGTTCAAGGTGTTAGCTCTGATATTTTAAAAGAAGATGAAAGGGTTGTTATTAGTACTGACATCCCTGATGAACCAGTTGATGATATTCCACCATAGGCTATTAGGGCTGAGTGCTGTAAAGAGCATGCAGTTTCTGGTGCTTCTAGTGCACGTAATGTTGACCATCATGCTGCACTTGAACCGCATACTGACATTCTCAATATTGCAGCTGAAGGGGTTCAAGGTGTTAGCTCTGACATTTTGAAAAAAGATGAAAGGGTTGGTATTATTACTGACATCCCTGATGAACCAGTTGATGACATTCTAGCACAGGCTATTAGTGCTGAGAGCTGTAAAGAGCATGAAGTTTATGGTGCTTCTAGTGCACCTAATGTTGATCATCATGCTGCACTTGAACCGCATACTAACATTCTCAATATTGCAGCTGAAGGGGTTCAAGGTGTTAGCTCTGATATTTTGAAAGAAGATGAAAGCGTTGTTTTTAGTACTAACATCCCTGATGAACCAGTTGATGACATTCCAGCACAGGCTATTAGTGCTGAGAGCTGTAAAGAGCATGCAATTTCTGGTGCCTCTAGTGCACCTAATGTTGACAATCATGCTGGACTTGAACCGCATACTGAGATTCTCAATATTGCAGCTGAAGGGGTTCAAGGTGTTAGCACTGATATTTTGAAAGATGATGAAAGGGTTGTTATTAGTACTGATATCCCTGATGAACCAATTGATGACATTCTAGCACAGGTTATTAGTTCTGAGAGCTGTAAAGAGCATGCAGTTTCTGGTGCTTCTAGTGCACCTAATGTTGAACATCATGCTGCATGTGAACCGCATACTGAGATTCTCAATATTGCAGCTGAAGGGGTTCAAGGTGTTAGCTCTAATATTTTGAAAAAAGATGAAAGGGTTATTATTAGTACTGACATCCCTGATGAACCAGTTGATGACATTGCAGCACAGGCTATCAGTGCTGAGAGTTGTAAAGAGCATGCAATTTCTGGTGCTCTAGTGCACCTAATGTTGACCATTATGCTGCACTTGAATCTCATACTGACATTCTCAATATTGCAGCTGAAGGTGTTCAAGGGGTTAGCTCTGATATTTCGAAAGAAGATGAAAGGGTTGTTATTAGTACTGATATCCCTTATGAACCAGTTGATGACTTTCCAGATACATGTTATCTAGCTAGAGTTGTAAAGAACATGCACTTCGTGCTTCTAGTGCACCTAATGTTGACCATCATGCCGCACTTGAACATGACATTCTTAATGTTGCATTGAAGTGGTTCAAGGTGTTAGCTCGATATTTTGAAAGAAGATGAAAGGGTTGTTATTAGTTACCGCCCCTCCGATGAACGATTAATGACATTCCGGCCCCTCTTTGTCTTGAGAGCTATAAAGAGCATGCAATTTCTGGTTCTTCTAGTGCACCTAATGTTGACCATATCGCACTTGAACCGCATATTGACATTCTCAAAGATTTGAAGTGGTTCAAGGTGTTAGCCGATATTTTAAAAGAAGATGAAAGGGTTGTTATTAGTCCTGACATCCCTAATGAACGATTGATGATATTCCACCATAGGCTATTATTGGTGAGTCTTTGTAAAGAGCATGCAGTTTCTGGTGCTTCTAGTGACGTAATGTTGACCATATCCTGCACTTGCAACCCGACATTCTTAATATTACGGTGAAAGGGTTCAAGGGTTAGCTCCTGATATTTGAAAGAAGATGAAAGGGTTGTTATTAGTCCCGATATCCCTTATGAACTATTATCCCCCCTTCCTTTTTTTCGCGAGAGTTGTAAAGAACATCGCACAGCCCCCCCCCTTCTAGTGCCCCCTAATGTTGACCATCATGCCGACTTGAACCGCATATCGACATTCTCAATATTGTGAAGTGGTTCAAGGTGTTAGCTCGATATTTTAAAAGAAGATGAAAGGGTTGTTATTAGTCGACATCCCTGATGAACCAGTTGATGATATTCCACCATAGGCTATTAGGCTTTGAGTCTTGTAAAGAGCATGCGGTTTGGTGCTTCTAGTGCACGTAATGTTGACCATCATCGCACTTGAACCGATCCGACATTCTCAATATTCGGTGAAGGGGTTAAGGTGTTAGCTCGACATTTTGAAAAAAGATGAAAGGGTTGGTTATTATTGACATCCCTGATGAACGGTTGATGACATTCTAGCACAGGCTTTTAGTCTTGAGAGTATGTAAGAGCATGAAGTTTATGGTGCTTTAGTGCACCTAATGTTGATCATCATGCTGCACTTGAACCGCATACTAACATTCTCAATATTCAACGTTGAGGGGTTCAAGGTGTTAGCTCGATATTTTGAAAGAAGATGAAAGCGTTGTTTTTAGTATTAATCATCCCCGATGAACCGTTGATGACATTGCACAGGCTATTAGTGTTGAGAGTTGTAAAGGCATGCAATTTCGGGTCCCCCTCTAGTGCACCTAATGTTGACAATCATTTGGACTTGAACCGCATCTGAGATTCTCAATATTGCGTTGAGGGTTCAAGGTGTTAGCTCGATATTTTGAAAGATGATGAAAGGGTTGTTATTAGTCTTGATATCCTGATGAACAATTGATGAACCCGTTATTAGTTCTTGAGAGTTGTAAAAGGCATGTTTTTTAGGTGCTTCTAGTGCACCTAATGTTGAACATCATCTTGCATGTGAACGCATTGAGATTCTCAATATTGCGGTGAAGGGGTTCAAGGTGTTAGCTCTAATATTTTGAAAAAAGATGAAAGGGTTATTATTAGTCTTGACATCCCACATAACGATTGATGACTTGATCCGCTATTAGTGTTGAGAGTTATAAAGAGCATGCAATTTCCGGTGCTTAGTGCACCTAATGTTGACCATTATCTTTGCACTTGAATTCATCGACATTCTCAATATTGATCGAAGGTGTTCAAGGGGTTAGCTCGATATTTTGAAAGAAGATGAAAGGGTTGTTATTAGTCCTGATATCCTTTATGAACCAGTTGATGACTTTCCAAGGACATGTTATTATCTTGAGAGTTGTAAAGAACATGCGACTTCTGGTGCTTTAGTGCACCTAATGTTGACCATCATGCGCACTTGAACCGCATACCGACATTCTCAATATTGCGGTGAAGTGGTTCAAGGGTTAGCTCGATATTTTGAAAGAAGATGAAAGGGTTGTTATTAATCTTGACATCCCTGATGAACCGGTTGATGACATTCCAACCGTTATTTAGTCTTGAGAGTTGTAAAGAGCATGCAATTTCCGGTTCTTTAGTGCACCTAATGTTGACCATCATGCCGCACTTGAACCGCATATTGACATTCTCAATATTGCAATTGAAGTGGTTCAAGGTGTTAGCTCTGATATTTTAAAAGAAGATGAAAGGGTTGTTATTAATCTTGACATCCCTAATGAACGATTGATGATATTCCACCATAGGCTATTAGGGTGAGTCTTGTAAAGAGCATGCGATTTCCGGTGCTTCTAGTGCACGTAATGTTGACCATCATTTTGCCGCACTTGAACCGATCTTGACATTCTCAATATTGCGGTGAAAGGGTTCAAGGGGTTAGCTCGATATTTCGAAAGAAGATGAAAGGGTTGTTATTAGTCTTGATCATCCCCGATTGATGACCTTCCAGTACATGTTATTACTGGCGGAGTTGTAAAGAACATGCACTTTCTCGTGCTTCTAGTGCACCTAATGTTGACCATCATGCGCACTTGAACCGCATCTCGACATTCTCAATATTGCAGTCAAGTGGTTCAAGGTGTTAGCTCCTGATATTTTAAAAGAAGATGAAAGGGTTGTTATTATGACATCCCTGATGAACCAGTTGATGATATTCCACCATTAAGGTGTGAGTGTTTGTAAAGAGCATGCGTTCTTCGGTGCTTTAGTGCACTAATGTTGACCATCATCTGCACTTGAACCGCATCCGACATTCTCAATATTGATGAGGGTTCAAGGTGTTAGCTCGACATTTTGAAAAAAGATGAAAGGGTTGGTATTATTATCGACATCCTTGATGAACAGTTGATGACATTTAGAGCTTTAGTCTAGTAAAGAGCATGAAGTTTATGGTGCTTCTAGTGCACCTAATGTTGATCATCATGCCGCACTTGAACCGCATACTAACATTCTCAATATTGCAGCTGAAGGGGTTCAAGGTGTTAGCTCCGATATTTTGAAAGAAGATGAAAGCGTTGTTTTTAGTACTAACATCCCTGATTAACCAGTTGATGACATTCCAAGACAATGATTAGTCTTTGAAGTTTGTAAAGAGCATGCAATTTCTGGTGCCTCTAGTGCACCTAATGTTGACAATCATCCTGGACTTGAACCGCATACCGAGATTCTCAATATTAAAGTTGAAGGGGTTCAAGGTGTTAGCACCGATATTTTGAAAGATGATGAAAGGGTTGTTATTAATCCTGATATCCTGATGAACCAATTGATGACATTCTAGACAAGTTATTGAGATTTGTAAAGAGCATGCGATTTCGGTGCTTCTAGTGCACCTAATGTTGAACATCATCGTCGCATGTGAACCGCATACCGAGATTCTCAATATTGCAGCTGAAGGGGTTCAAGGTGTTAGCTCTAATATTTTGAAAAAAGATGAAAGGGTTATTATTAGTAATTGACATCCCTGATGAACGATTGATGACATTGCAAGACAAAGTATCGGTCTTTGAAAGCGTAAAGAGCATGCAATTTCTGGTGCTCTAGTGCACCTAATGTTGACCATTATGCTGCACTTGAATCTCATACTGACATTCTCAATATTGCAGCTGAAGGTGTTCAAGGGGTTAGCTCTGATATTTCGAAAGAAGATGAAAGGGTTGTTATTAGTACTGATATCCCTTATGAACCAGTTGATGACTTTCCAGTACATGTTATTACTGCTGAGAGTTGTAAAGAACATGCAGCTTCTCGTGCTTCTAGTGCACCTAATGTTGACCATCATGCCGCACTTGAACCGCATACTGACATTCTTAATGTTGCAGCTGAAGTGGTTCAAGGTGTTAGCTCTGATATTTTGAAAGAAGATGAAAGGGTTGTTATTAGTACTGACATCCCTGATGAACCAGTTAATGACATTCCAGCACAGGCTATTAGTGCTGAGAGCTATAAAGAGCATGCAATTTCTGGTTCTTCTAGTGCACCTAATGTTGACCATCATGCTGCACTTGAACCGCATATTGACATTCTCAATATTGCAGATGAAGGGGTTTAAGGTGTTAGCTCTGATATTTTGAAAGAAGATGAAAGGGTTGTTATTAGTACTGACATCCCTGATGAACCAGTTGATAACATTCCAGCACAGGATATTAGTGCTGAGAGCTGTAAAGAGCATGCAATTTCTGGTGCTTCTAATGCACCTAATGTTGACCATCATGCTACACTTGAACCGCATACTGACATTGTCAATATTGCAGCTGAAGGGGTTCAAGGTGTTAGCTTTGATAATTTGAAAGAAGATGAAAGGGTTGTTATTTGTACTGACATCCCTAATGAACCAGTTGATGACATTCTAGTACATGCTATTAGTGCTGAGAGCTGTAAAGAGCATGCAGTTTCTGGTGCTTCTAGTGCACCTAATGTTGACCATCATGTTGCAGAAACTGTCAGAGAGAAAGAGAGAGAGAGAGACCCAAGGAACCTATTTTTATGAGTCTTTGGTTTCCAAATACTTGAGCAAATGTTTCTTCCTCAAGAAGAACCTTCGACCAGCCTGCATTCTCGTTTTGAAGAATTGAAGTCCTCCACTCACCCTCCTCAGCCTGCTCCAATTCTGAGGGAGAGTGAGCCTTCTCCTCTAGATCCGCCTGTTGAACCAAAACTACAACCTGTTCCTACTACAACTACCAAGGAGCCCATTTCCAAAGGGAAAAAGCGGCCAAGTTGTAATCTCTGATTCAGACAGTGAAGACCATGTACCCCTTGCCCCACATCAAGAGAAACAAAAGGCTACTAGATCTTCATCTGCTCCTCATCACTCTGAGAGGTCACACTCTAGAGCCTCTGGCGGTAGTTTGCAGGATGTGAATGTCTTAGTTGAGGACAGCTCCCTTGCCCACATCCTGTCAGTTATGACTACCTGGCTCTGTTTAGCATTGATGCGCTGCAAATAAAGAAGAAGCATTCCTAAAGCACATTATGAGTGAAAAGGAATGTATGTAGGTATTGGTTATGGAACAAACAGAGATGTATACACTGAAAGGAATATATGTTTGCCCCCCCCCCCCCCCCACAATTATCTTGAGTGAAAATGGACAAAGAATAAATAGAGTGCAGTTTTTCCAGAATCATCTCGCTGGCTCTTGTTGCTCTCTGAAATAAGTTCTTATCCTGCACCCTATGCTATCACAATCACCACGTGTCCATTTTCTTTAAGTCATTTCTCTATAAATTCAAAAACTTCACCCTGTCCTTCAAGGTAGAAAGGTGACTCGAGAATCAAATAACAGTTAACATCTCAATTGGCAATTGTAGCATACATTGCAATGAACCCTGCACTAGGAATAAGCATTGCTTCATTTACCAAAAACAATGAGGCCTATTGTGTGTTCCAAACTTCCAATAAGCATTGAGCAATTTAAAAGGCAGTATTACTTATGCTAATATAGAATATATCCATTCATAAAATCATGAACAGCCCAGGAAGTTAAGGGTCAAGAGTCATAAAAGTCATGAAAAAATGTACATCGATAATGATAGAAACTTACTTGGGGCAAGCTGATATGATAGTTTTGCTAGGAAACATCAGTATAAATATTATTCCTTTCATGCCCATATGATGTTTGTTTCGATAATTTTTAGAATTATCACTCCATTCATCTACCAGTCTATATCGACGAATAATTACAATTCAAAAGGCTATATTAGGTAACCCAATTCTGCCAGTCTACTGCCGACTCAAAGTAGCTAGCTAGCTCTACTTCCAGCTTCCTCCTCCTCCTCCTCCTCCTCCTCTCTCTCTCTCTCTCTCTCTCTCTCGACGAGTGACGCCAAACCTTGACTCTATTGATGTTAGACTTCCACCGACACCATATAAGCGACGAGTAACGCCATATGAGTGGAGTGCGATGTTAGACGATATATGCCATCTCCGATGCCAGAAATTGGATTCATCGCAGGGCATTACTAACATCCATTATCGGAGATTCAAAGAAAAGGAGATGTGAACCCACCAATTTTGTAGCCCTTTTAGCTGCCAGAAGGTGTCCATAAGGACTAATTCCGAAATTTTCATATAGAACTAACCTCGCAGTCACATTTTTATCTTTACTGATCCTGTTGATAACACAATCTTTAATTGCCCCAACCTTGCCCACCTCTCTTTGCATCCAACTCTAGCTCACGCCGTCCGATAGCTTACTTAGTGGATTCGGTTCCACATCTAATAGCACCCGCCACACCGGCCGTGCTTCCAAAAAAAATTAAAAATATCTCATTCCCAATTCTATTTTTTTTATATTTTAGCCATTTTCATGCATTTTGTTTTGGCTATAAGAAAATGGAAAAAGAGGTCTGTTTCGACTTCCATTCCCATGCATTTGGCGGAACAGCAATGGATGACCCGTATCAGCACTTGATGAGGTTCTTTTAGATGTGCGACACAATAAAGCTTAATAGTGTGTCGGAGGAAGCGATAAAGTTAAGGCTTTTTCCCTTCTCTTTAAAGGGTAGAGCTCTTGGATGGTTCAATAGCCTACCTGCTGGTTCCATAAACACTTGGGAGGAGATGCAGACCAAGTTCATGTCCAAGTATTTCCCTTCTGCCAAGGTGATCCAACTTCGAGGGGAAATCAGCAGATTCAGGCAAGACGAGATGGAGACTCTCCATGAGGCTTGGGAGAGATTTAAAGATTTGTTCCGAAGATGTCCTGATCATGGAAGACTCTAATGGATTCAAATTGAATCCTTCTACACTGGTCTTCAGTCTCACTCACAAGACAAAGTGAATGCAGCTGCAGGAGGATGTTTGATGAACTTGGAACCTGACGTAGCTGCTGACCTCTTAGAGAGACTATCATTAGCTGATTGGCAGTGGTCAAATATTCGAACCTCAAGGCCAAAGGAGAAGATAGCTTCAGTTGATACTTCTTCCAATGATATGCAAGAGCAGATTCGGGCTCTAGCTAAAAATATTGAAGTATTATCTCTTAAGGTTGAAGGACCACAGCAAGCTCTACCAGGGGTTGATCAAGGATGGAGTGGAGCGGAAGAAGCACATTTTGTTGGCAGAAAGAGGATGTATCAGAAGCAACCTTTCTACCAAGTTCAAGGCTACCCGCAACAACAAAACCAAGGTTATGAGAAGAATGCCTTTACTCAGAATCAGAATAGAGGAGGTGAAGCTTCAAATCAGTATAAATATATACCTCCAGGGATAAAGTAGGATCCGTATGCTACGGATAATTATTTGCATCCACCTCCAGGTTTTAAACAGCAACAACAACCTCATCCTCAGCCACAAAGAGGACAAAATTATCAGACTGAGAATGAGGTAGCAAAGAGGGAAGGTGGTAATGTGGATGAGAGACTAAGCAGTATGGAGTCTGCCATAAAGAACTTGGAAAAGTTACTAGTGAGTGTGGCACAGAATGCCAATCAAAGAGTCTCCTCCAAAGCTTTTCCCAGTGACACAGAGGTTAATCCCAAGGAGAGCTGCAAGGTTATCGCTTTGAGAAGTGGTAAGGCAATTAAGGAAGCTGGAGAGCCCAAGACGAAGGCCATACCAGATGCACCAATTCAGCCTTTAACAGCTGACATGAATACACCTAAAAAAAGGCTCAAATAGAATATAAGAAAAAACTCCAAAATGAAACAAATACAAAACATAAGAAAGAGGAAAACAGATGTGAAAATGAAAAGGTTTAACAGATCAGACTTCAAAACCAGGGGAGCAAAACATGTATATTGAAAACAATGAAAATACGAACAAACATCACCCGATTGCAAAACTCCAAGGGGACCGGAAGTGATACGACAACAAATAAGCAATATGGGAGCTCTCTTTTCATTAGCAAATAACCAGTCAGTAACAAATCCCCAAATCACGGTCACTGGGTAAGCAAAAATAGGCAACAACAATAAATCATCCATGCTTCCTCCAGTGCCAACACGAGTCCAATACCAGTCAACAAAAACACTCACAGAGAAAGAAATAAAGAAGAACAAGGTTTGCTCAATAAACTCACAAAAACAAATTAACTTACTGCAGTGAGAAGAGAAGACAAACAAACACATGCAACAATAGAAGATAAAAGAAGGGCAGAGGTAACTAAGAATAAGCAAGCGAAGCAATAACAAAATCAAAACAAAACGGAAAATAGGGAAAATAAACACACAACAGACCAAATCAATTTCTCTCGAATGTTACTCTTTCCTCTAATTATACGAACTGGGAAGTCCTTCCTGAACGTTGATTGGCTGTCGTGGTATACTGGGTTGCCTCCTTCAGTTGCTTGGGGTCACGCAGGGATGGCAGCAACCTTGGGTCGGATTTTGATGACGTGCTGGACGGTTGGTGTCTCTGTCGGATTTGAAAGAGATAGAGATGGGGGTTTTCGTGGGGAACGGCAAACGTTAGCCATCGTTGGAGGTGGTTGTGGGTGTCAGCGGATTAGCATGGCAACACTGTGGAAGACTAAGGCAGCGGTAGCCACTCTCGTGACATAGAAAGAGGAGGACGGGGGAAGCAAGGACAGCGACCGGAGGTGTGCTTTCCGGCCGGGGAGACTCTCTGTGGAGGTGGAAGTGGAAGATGGTGAAGGTTTATGATTGTAGCTGGATTTAACAATTTGAGAGGCCCCCCATCACTGCTCGATTTTGGGGTTTATATAGGATAGAACTAGGGTTTGGGGTTTGATTGGACTGGTGTGGAGAGGTGAGTCACGGGTGTGAGCTAGCTGGCTGCGCGTGTGAAGGCGGCAGGGGGAAAGCTGGTTTTGGCAAGGCAAGGAAAGAAGGGAAGGGAAAAGGGAAAAGGAATCCATTCCGGGAGGGTCTCCTACATCACTGCGCTTCTGCGCTGTGCCTGGGGAAGAAGAGGCAGCATGCACTGTTGCCTGCGTAAAAGAGATGGAGACAAGAGAGGGAGAGTTGACCCCTTTTTTCTTTTTTTTTTTTTTTTTTTAATTCTTAAACCAATGAATAGACGACATGTGGACTAGGGTAGGCAGGAAAAATAAAAAGATGATGACTAGGGTTTTAAAATTTTCAATTGAATAATTTTAACTGATGTTTTTGGATTTTTGGAATAGGTAAGGCAATCCGGTTTTAAAAAAATCTCGAAAAAATTATTCTTGGACTCGGAGCGTCGTGACGAACGTCCCCATGTCATTTTTATTTTAAAATGATATTATTTTTGCGCCAAGCCTATACTGCGCGTCCCTAAATCGCTTTATTATTAAAAAAACATTTTTTATTTTTCGAAAATAAGCTCTGTGAGCGAATATATGCAAAATATACGTCGAAATTCTCAAAATGATGAGAGGATTACGAGTATGAGATTCATGACCTGATCCGATGTGTCATTTTGAGCATTGACGCTTGTTTATCACCGTTAACGGTCCAAATACAGTTTTGACCATAACTTTCTCGTTTGAGCTCGGAATTGAGCGCGGTCAAAGGCATTGATCTTCACATTTGATTTTATATCGCCCGGAACTGACTCTTCAACGTTTGGAGGCCTTTTTGAAGAAGAAATCGAAATACACCCTCGAATCTACAGTTACGTCTCTTTATTTATTTGTACAAAGAAAATGAGTTTCAAGCATAAATGAATGTTATGTCCAACCCGGACAAAATGAGGTCTAACAATATTAAAGAGAATAATAATAATAATAATAATAATAATAATAGTAAGGATAATTATAATAATTATCATAATGTGGATAAAAATAATAATAATAACAACAACAACAACAATAATAATAATAATAATAAGGATAATTATAACAATTATCATAATAAGGAGAATAATAATAATAATAATCATAATAATAATAATAATGACAACAACAACAATAATAAGGATAAGGATAATAAAAACAATAATAAAATTAATAACAATAATAATAATGATAATAATGATAATAATAATAATAATAAAGAGAATAATAATAATAATAATAATAATAAGGATAATTATAATAATAATCATAATAAGGAGAATAATAATAATAATAATTCTGTCAAAAATTGCGACCGATCTTAATTTAATCCTTTCACGTTTTCTTTCAAGGAAAACGTCAGCATGTGAAGAAACATAGAAGGCTCCAAAATTTAATCCCTTGGTATTTTATCAGACTCTGAATCCCAAACAACACCTTGCGACCATAAACATTAAGCAAAAAATGTTCATTACATTATTATAAGATATAAAATCATATGCAAAAACTCTTTAACTGCAACACCTCCAAATTTAACTTCATGCGTAAGTGAATTAAATATACAAATTGACATAAATTTAATTATATATTATTCATAAAGTTCAAAATATAAAATTTTACATAACGAACCAAATTAAAATATTAAATTTTAGGGATTTAGAGATTAAGTGTTTTTAATTCATTATTATAAACATAACACTTTAACTAATAAAATTTAGGTACAAGTGACTTTATTCTCAAATATTTCTTAACTCTATTATTCTAATATTTTTATTCATTTATTACATAGGATTAGAAAGGAAATAAAAAGAGATGAACTCAAATAACTCAGTAAGTATAAGCACAAATGAGTAATGTAAATATATAAAAATAACATGATAGGACGCAATGTAGGAATAACATTACATAAAAAAAAATATATGGAGCTTGCAAATTTATTAATGTCAAATACCAAAAAAATACTATCCATTAATAATTTAAAATAATAAATAAATAATAAATATTAACACAAGTACGTGGCGACAATATTTTGGACTAGTGTTGTTTTCTTTTTTAGTGATATGAATATAAATAATTTATTAATTAGATACTAACAATATTTACTTTTTTTAAAAAATATTTATTTAAATCAATGCATGTTTTAAGAAATTATTTTCGAAATTATTTTTTTAGTTTTTAAATTTAACATAATTTTAATATAACTTAATTTAACATTTGTTAAAATATGGTAAGAATATTTTGTTGGCTTCGATGAGTTTTTATGAAATACAGGAGAGAAACAATTTACAAATTTCAATAATAATTTATGGATAACTAAATTAAAGGTTTAATGATCTATTTAGAGTGTTTGCTAATGTGTGACTACCAATATAATTGATATAACTTTAAAAAATAGCATGTCAAATAAATATGATAGCTAAGCTAAATATGGCTGCCAACATGTTATCATTAATTTTACTATATTAGGGCCGTCCTTACGAAGTTTAGTGGTGAATTAATAATTAAAATTTTGGTGGCCAAATAAAATTAAAAACTAAAGTTGAGTGCCACAAACTTTCTTTCATTTGTCGGTAAAATTACCATTAATTTTCTCCGTATAATAGGTGTGAGTAATACTATATAAAAGTCTTTTGTTTAGCTTTTTCACATACACTTAATATGATAATATTTTATTAATTCTTGGATCAAATTATTAACTAATAAAATACGGTCCATGTAAAAATATCTTTACAAAAGGTTTGCATAAATTATTTCTCAATAAATATTAATTTTGATTTTTTGAAAATGAAAGAGGGTGGTTGGTAATAATGGTATCATCCATCATCTCTGCTCCAATTTTAAATTTTTAGCATATATTTTTGTTCTCAATTATTTGAGAATGCTTGGAAAAAGTGAGAGCGAGAAAAAGTTAACCATACATTTTACCTTCTATTTTGACTCTCATTTTAAAATATGTATGTATTTAATTTATTCTTATCATAAAATTTTTGGAGTGACATGCAATTACAAAATATGTACCGTGTAAATATTTAAGATGAAAACTAATGGATCAACGCAATAAAAGTGGGCATAGAAAATGGAATTAGAAATATATATGGATATTTTGGAAGGCCTAGTACCAAACAGAGCCCAATAAAAAAAATTATTATTTATTTTTCAAAAGTTTTTTTTATAATTGTTTATATTATTTTGACACAATTTTTGAATAACTATAATAAGTAAAAGAAAGAGAAAAAGGTATTAAAAAAATATAAAATATTATTTTAATATAATAGATAAATTATAAGAAAGGAGAGATTTTTGGAAAATGAGTAAATTTTAGAATAAAATTTTAAGAAGTGAAAATATAGAAAACCTAGATGCCCTGAGAGAATGCCTCGATAAATGAATTGCTGATTGTTTACGTCTAAAAATAGACAATTTATATAATCAAAGCAAAATGGATATGTTCTGCTATAATTTCAAAGCATAAATCCGTTATTGTAATTTACTACATATATTCAAATGTTGATTTTAATTGTATTTGATTTTAAAACATTTGAATAAATGTCTCTTTTCATCCTTTTATCCCCTATTAAATTATTGTTTAAAATAATTTTAAAACTATGACACATTTAAAAATCAAATATAACTAAAATCATATATGATTCAAATCAAACCTAATATAAAAAAATTAAAATTAAAATAATGAATATGTAATAATCTAAAACATTATTGTGTAATGATAAAAAAATAAAGATATCATTAAAATTTGAATATTATAAATCTAGTTAGCTATATTATGTATACTGGGTCAAACAAATTTACATTAATTTCGCAAATGTATTTAATGAGCCATGAATATACCTTAAAAATTTTTCATTTTTACTTTTGTTAAACAAATGTAGGTTAAATTTATAATAAAGTATAAGCAAATAAATATTTTTTACTCTTAAATATTTTGTGCAACTGGGTCACAATATTATTGTAAAACGGTAACTAATTAAACAATTATAATTTTATGCAATCTGATATATTGTCACCTCTTATCAGTCGTGTGTCATTAATCTTCACTCTAATTTTTTAGATTTAAGGCTCAATTTTGCTTTCGCACCACCTTTTGAAAAATGAAAGAAGAAAGAGAGAAAGATAGAAAGAAAGGCATTTAATGATTATGAACGGTTTCCAGAAGCCATATACCTACCTATTAAATCTAGTGCATTTGGCTTTGGCTCACACCTATAAAGTAGGCCTACCAATTAGCCCTGTGCTACTCATGACCGCCTGCCTTGTCATTAAAAATTACAACATTTGGGTGCGATGGGAAAAGCTGCGGGTCTCTGTTTTTCGATCCTCATTCTCACTCTCTTGTCGTTAGGTTTGTTTCTTCCTTTTATTTTCTTTCTTTGGCTTTAATATCCAATATATTTTTCAAAAAAACACTTTTATATATATATACATATTGGTCTGTCAGGTCCTTTGAGTGAAGGACTATGCAGTCAAGATTTTGCGATGTTACCAAGGTGCACGGATGACGGGTGCAGGAAGATATGTTAAAGCAAGCATTACGAGTATTTCGTGAGTGCCCGATGCATCCAAATCGATGGCTGCGTATGCTCTTATGGGTGTTAACGAAATAATGCTCTTATGGGTGTTATCCAAATCGTGGCACGGTTGCTTTTATGTTTTATGATTTTCATGATAATAATAATATAGTACTCAAGCTGGTGCGATTATAGGTATTGGCTCAAGTGTTTTTTTTTCAATTAAAATAATAAACCCAGATCCACCCGTGACACAAGTATTGGTTTTATATTTTGACTTAAACCGTATCAGAGCATCTCCAATCTACACAATAGCAATCAGGGACGGATCCAGAAAGTTTGATTAGGGGGGGCGATATATAAACCATATAATTTACATTTGTTACCTAAAATTATGATTAGAATCATCTAAGTTAGGGATAAAATTCTAAATCACCAAAACCGAACTAAACTGACCTTCCGAAACTACTAATTTAATTTATCAAATCGTCAAAACCAAACAAAATCGGTTTGATTGGGTTTGAAACCGGATAATATTATCGGTTTAATTTATTTTGAGATTTCAAAACCGCAGTTTAAATTAAATCAAATTAAACAATATTATCATTTATTTTTTAATTTTAATTTTTAATTTATTTATTTAAGATGGTTTATTAATACATGATATGTTATGTTTGTGAACTATGTTATCTGATTTTAAGACTTTTAAAATTATAAATTAAATATATATTAGTATTAATGTGCACACATAGTATTTTTTTATTTATATTATTTTAATTTTTAAAAATTCAAAAATTAATGAATTAAATCCATCTAAAATTTTCATATATATATATATATATTATTAATTAATATATATAGCTATAATTTATATGTGTATATTTATATATATAAATATAACTATATATATTTTACTATAATTTTTATATATATATATATTATTAATTAATATATATAGCTATAATTAGTATATTTATATGTGTGTGTGTGTGTATATATATATATATATATATATATATAACTATATATATTTTACTATAATTAAATTCTTAAATTTGAATATAAATATATATATATAATAAAAAAAATTAAAATTGGGAGGGGGGGGGGGGGGGCATGGCTCCTGCCGGCCCCCCCTAAATCCGTCACTGATAGCAATAGCAATAGCAATATTTAACTAGATATAAGCTCCAATGCATCAGCTAAACTGTTAGCAAAAGTTAAAAAAAAAGTCAAATATGACTTTAGCTTTTGCTTTAGCTGTTGATGCCACATAAGCAAAGCGAGAGAAATTACAATTTTAGTCCACCGCTTCAATTTCAGTTCCACGACCCTCCCTCAACCACCCTTCCCCGTCCGCGTCGCCAACGTCGCCCGAAGTCTCCAAGTCGTCAGATCTCCCCCTCTCGCCCCCCCCCCCGCGCGCGCTGGGAGAGAGAGGACGACGGCAAGCAACGCCCCCCACCCGCTCTGCGCCCGCCGTTCGCCCCCGCACCCCCTCTCTCTGCGCGCGGCTCGCACGACGGCAAGCAACGCCCCCCACCCCCCTCTGCGCGCGCCGTTCGCTCCTCCCCCGGCGCGCGCGGCTCGCACGACGGCAAGCAACGCCCCCCACCCCTTTGCGCGCGCCGTTCGCTCCTCCCCCAGCGCACACGGCTCGCACGACGGCAAGCAACCCCCTATGCGTGCGCCGTTCTCTCCTCCCCCCAGCACGCGGCTCACACGACGGCAACAAGCAACCCCCCGTTCGTTCAGCAGCGCGACGACGTCATTTGCCTTGATTTTAATTTGGGAATACAGAAAATAGAAAGAGGGTAGATTAGGTAAAATAACAATTTAGGAAAAAAATAGATGGAACAAGATTGGAGCATGATTAGCTAAAACGCTGTTATAGTGAGTCAAATATTGCTTGGAATTATAGCTGATAAAGACTGGAGATGCTCTCATGTATGTAATCGTTATTTATAATAATAATAATAATATTATTATTATTAGTCATGGGGATTTAAAACGTGATATCTAAAATAACAATTACATTTAAAAAAACTTCAATCACATATATCATTAAATTCTTGGATTCATATCACATTATCCCCTGAGCTTCCTCTGTTTCTTTTATGTGGGACAGTCCATCCAACATGGGAGAGATGTTTGAACGAGGGAGGTGAGAAAACTTTGAGAGGAAGATGAGCACAGAGATAATGTATCGATTCTTGTCTCAGGCATGTAATGAGTGGCACGTGCGTGTGCTTTCTGAAGTTGCAGACAGTTGTTGACTACAACCACGGTTATCCGAAAATGTTTTCTCAGAAATGAAGCATCCTTGTAAAACCCACGCCCTCTCCAGATGCCTCAACAGTCGACCCCACACCAGCACCGATAAAAACAAGTCCCAACGGATTGAAATCTTTAATTAATTTAGAAAGTTTAAATATTTTTTTTTATTTTAATTTTTTATATAATTTTTAAAAATATATATTCTTTTAAAACATATTCTCTCTTATTAAATAAAAATTATTTTAAAATTACAATTCAATACGAACTAACAGAATTTAAAAGACAGAATACAAAAACTAAAACTCATATCAAATATGCCTTTAATTATAAGACATACTTAGATTTAATTTTAAAAAACTTTAGAAACTTCTAAATTTAAAACCTTTTAAAAAATCTAAAACCTAAAAAAAACCTAAACCTAAACCTAAAAATTTAGAAGCTAAAAAAACATAAACAAGAAAAAAAATGTATTCTTTAAATATGTATTCTTTAACTTTAATATTTGTATCCTAATTGTTCAAACTTACAATTGTGACAATTATTTTTCATTTTTTAAATTAATAATTCAAAATCTCATAAACCTATATTAAAAAATCCTTTTATCACAAAGGACCACTAGTCTTACATTCCTGTTTAAAAAAAAATCCAAAATTAATCCAGAACACTTATAAGGACAGTGTTGATCAGGCACCCTTCCTATAGTCTTCCAAGCTTCTAAGTGTCTATCAACCACCCCTCACTAACCTAGGTCCACTTTACCATGCTCTGATACCAACTTGTCACGCCCCAAATTCTAGAAGAATTAGAAGTAGGAACGCGACGTCTCCATGCCTCTACCCTGGGGTCGAGGGATTAATGACCGACCCAAATCCTATAACACTACAACAGGGGTAGCATTGTACTTACTAATGGAAACCAACATAAAAGTCAATCTAGTAATGAAACATAGTAATGCATGTATCTTTCCATAAATATTCAATACCATAGAACCAACCCAAACAAGGTAATACCAAAATAGTCATACAACTGCCATGAACCCATGTTCGGGAAATAAAATAATAAAATGGTAAATAACCAAAGCCCAAAGAGTAAATCCTACACCAAAGATATCCCGACCTACGCCGTTATGGCTCCACCAGCTACTCCCTACAACTTGTATGAATGCCAGTAGGTGATCCCCATCTTCACCATCCTATCACATAAAATCCTAAGTCTATATGATCAGTGTATGCTTGTGCCAGTGTAGTGCCCTACTCTATTACGATAGATTTGCATATAGTATAAGATAAGATATCACATATTACATCATATTCAACAAAGGCTCACACCAACAATCCAAACATCCAGTAGGATCCCTACTACACCAACTCCAGGAATCTCAGGCATTACCAGACAACCATATGTGGGACCTGTAGTGCCCCTAACGACAACTCGTCACATATGGAACCTGGGATAACCAGCCACATAGGAAACCTGCAACCCCTTGCCAGCCCTATGTGGGACCTGCGATTAACCCAACCATCTCCACCATTAATTTCACACATATAATCAATAAATAGAAATTCCAAATTTCCAGCATTCAACACAACAACTAAAAAAAATTCAATCATCCAACTAGTAATAACGTACCATGACTGTTACATACATATTATCAAATTGATAATGTCAAGCCACAAATAATATTTCTAATAACAAATTAATAACATCATGCACAATAATATTCAGGTTAATTACACTACAATATTAAGCCCAACAACATTTATATAATAATATTATCATTTTTTTAACAAAACAATGGCGGGCTAGTACCACGAGGCCCATTTTATTTATTTACTTTCATTATTATTATTATCATTATATATATATTGATAGGCTAAGGTAAAAAAAAATATAAGGGTAGCCCATTTTATTATATGTTGACATGCCAACCCGCTAGGGCTGGCGTTGGCTCACGGGGGCGGCTCTGATAGGGCCTGTCCTCATAAGGGACACGCCTTTGGAGCCTCGGTAGTGTTGGTGGACGCCAACTCGATCCCTTGTAGATTCCGACGAGGCCTAGTTCTCGGCACCCCAATAAGGCACTAGACCTTTCACCCCCACAACTAGGCTTTTCACCGGGAGAGTTCCCCGGAGTATGGGTGTTATTTGCACTTGTTGGTACCCAGTTACGTTGGTGCTTGTGCCTCCGTAGGCACATGACCTTGGCCGTAAGTGCCAGGTGAAGGGAGTTTGCTCTTGACGCCTCTGGTTTGCCCCTTGGCCTACCTATGCTCCAGTCTAGGAAAACTAAGGAAACTCTGATGCCGCCGCCACCCCCATCCTGACCAGATCTGCAGCAGCTGATCTGGGGAGCGATTCCGCGCGGAGGAAAGACCAGGCCTAATGGCCTGGTTAACTGATGATAATAATTCTAATTGTCCGCAAGATGCCACATCCTCATGCCCAAGGTAGGCCCCGTGCGCCTTGCCACACGTAGGCTAAACCATGCATATCCCGACACCCACTACTCTACTACATGCGAGGAGAAACCCAGCCGAAGTGTGAAGATGATCAAATAATAATTATTACAATGCATGCCACAGTTTAATAATCATTCCTCGATGTACGGGGACAAAAAAAAAAAAACACAGATACATGCTATCACTAATAGCTTACATCGATGAAATCAAACAATGGAGGGACTAGGACCACCTACCTGGATTTAGCATTTAGAGATCTGCAGAACACACTTCAAAACCTCTCTTCCTTCTTCACCAACCAGAGACACAACAGAACGTAGGGTTCCTGTCCTATGTTTCTCCTTTTTATATTAATATATATATATATATATATTATTTATTTTATTATTAGATTTTAAAATAGAATAACATTTATAATAATGTCATCACCGGATTTCGTCCGGAGGGAAACCTGCTTTTGAGAATGCGATTCTCTCACCCTTCATCCGAATGGTGATGAAAAATAATAATGTCGCTACTGTCATCACCGGATTTCGTCCGGAGGGAAACCCGCTTTTGGGGATGCAGTTCTCCCACCTTTCATTTGAATGGTGATGAAAAAAATACAGAGTCGCCACCAACTGTTTTTGGGGTGCGGTTGGCCACCTAAAAGGAAATTAATCTGTGTCGCTAGGAATGGGCTCGGGAGTTGGTTACGCGTGGGGAAGGGCTAACACCCCCACGACGCCCTTTCGGTACCTATCTTAAGATTGGAGGTTTTCAACTTGTTTTAACTATTTGCCCTAAAGTTAACTAGTCTGAGGAGATGTTGAATTTCACACGGCCTAAAGGTCTACTTCTTTTTATTTTTCTAAGTTGTTTGTTAAAGTTAAAATTAAATCCAATTTGTCCTAAATAGCTAAAAGGAATCCTAGCAATTTGATTTTTCCATTTTTCAATTATTTATTGAAGTTAGAGATTAAACGTGAGTTATCCTAAGCCTTTAAAGAAAATCCTATGATTATTAAAGTTTAAAATTGCTTCTAAGTCATCCTAAAGTCCAAAGCAAACCCAAAGTCAAACTTATTTTAAGTTCTATATCGACGTTCTAATTTAAGTGATTACAATGATCCTAAGGAAAAGTAATAGTAAAAGGAAAAAACCAAGTATTAAAAACACAAGTGGTAAAAGGTTTTATGTGTTTGTTTGTTTGTTTTTTTTTTTGTTTGAAAAACTCCTTTTTTTTGTTTGTTCTCTCTCTCTCTCTTTTTAATTTGGAAAACTCTTTTTTTTATCAAAAAATATTTTTTGTACCTTTTTTTGTTTCGTTTCAATTTCTTTTTATTGGAGAAAAGTTTTCTTTTTATTTTTCCTTTTTTTTGTTTTGTTCTTTTTTTTTTTGAGAAGATATTTTTTGTTTTTGTTTTTGTTGTTTTTTTGTTTTGTTTTTGTTTGTTTGCTTGTTTGTTTTTTTATTAAATTTAATTTATCTAAAGATCGAAGGCCCAAAATTAATTCTAAGTCCTATATTAACAATGAAACGAAATGTTTACAATGATAAAGAAAAAAACCCGGCCAAAGTGTTTGAATTTTTTATTTATTTTTATTTATTTTTTTTATTTTTTTATTTTTTTTTAAAAAGATTGTTTTTGTTAGAAAGATAGTTTCTGTAAGAAAAGGGTTTTTTTTGTAACACATTCTTTTTATTTGAAAAAACTTTTTTTTTAAGTTTCTTTTTATTTGAGAAAAGGATTTTTTTTTGTTTTCTTCTTTTTTTCAAGAAAGGTCTTCCTCTTTTTTTTTTTAAATGGTGAAAAAGAAAAGAAAAATAAGTAAGTAAATAAATAAAATTAAACAAACACAAACGTGCTGTGTGTGATTGGCATCCACAAAATAAAACTCACTCTTTTGTTTTTCTCTCTTTTTTTTTCTTTTCCCTTTTTTTTTCTCTCTTTTTTTTTTTTTTTTACTAATACTGATTTACAATTACAAGTGCGTGGGTCATAAACCCAAAATTCTTAATGGCCCTCCTAACACATGCCTAAGGCCAAATAAACAAAGGAATTTACACAAGGTTAAATGGGAACTAAAAAAATACAATGCACAGCCCGAAGGATGTGTTGAAACGGCATTGACCCGAGAGAAGAACAAAAAACAAAATGATTTGTACACCAGAAGCAAACAACCAAAGCATAGAGGCAAATTATTACATAACACAAGCAACACTAACAATATAGACCACAAAACAAAAGCTGTTGTCTCTCCCACCAACACTCAAACAAGACACACGTGGACGTTCAAAAAAATAAAAAATAAAAAAATCAACCAAAGCATAGAGGCAATATACTGAATAACAGGTACGAACAGTACTCAAGCAGACTATTTTTCAACACTGGTAAAACACTGTCAATGTCTAGACAATTAAACACTGAGAACTATATTAAAACACTCAAACAAATAAAAAAACACAACACGAGATTCTCCCCTTTGTTTCAGAGGGGATTCATGTGTGTGCACAAGCCGTGAAACAAGGTGATGGTCCAACGAAGCAACACATGAATCAAACATACAAAGCAAAGAATAACAAGCAAGCGTCAAACGATCAAAGAACCAGGGAGAAATTATCATTTCATAACAGAGGGGACATAACACTTTTTTTTTTATTTTTGCTTTGAAAACCAGGCCCTTCCAACGAGCTAGAGAGGGGCTGACTAAGGACAGAAAAAAAACAGACAGATCAGCAGCTGGACATATATAAACATTGCAGCAGTCACAAACGCAAGAAAGAAGTCCAGGCTACATTGTTTTCAACACAGAATAAGCAAGACCAAGCAAAAGAAACAAGTAAATCTCTAACAAGTCAGTGGATCTTTGATGGGTTTTTTTTTCTCTTTTTTTTCATATGCAATCGTGGGCATGATGAGCAAAAACATGAGAAAACCAGATGGAAAGAAACCAACCACACAAAGCAAAACAAAACGTCCCCTGGACGTTCTCCTTTGACACTGGAATATCGCGTTGTCTTCTCCTACCCTCCCTTTTTGGCCTGAATCGTGCAAGAACAACAACGAGTCACCAGATTACCTTCTTCTGTCCACCTTCTTCGACGGCTCGGAATCGCGCAGGGACAAAAGTGAGCCGTCGGTTAGACTCCTATTCGGTCGTTGGAGAAAAGTCGTACACTTCCCAAGCAGAGGAGGGAAGACGAACGGGGATAGAATATTCATGATGGGAGGACGGGCCTGTGATACTTCATGAAAGAACGGACAGGGGGTACTCCACACTGGCCGGCAAGATGATTTCCGGCCAGGGGGAGCGGGGGCTCTGGAAGAAGGAGGCAAATAAGGGGGATTGGGTGTTTTTCGGATTTTGGACTTTTTGGGGGAGAGGAGAGCCCATGGACGAAGGCTTTTTCGTTTTTAGATTCCGATCGGGAGAAAGGGAGAGGTGTGGTACTGGTTTTTCGGAGGAGAGGGGGAGAACCCAGACGACTGGGTTTGTATTTTTGTGGAGAGAGAGCCCCCGCCAATCGATGGATCCATGGGGGTTTATATGGAGGAGGGATCGGTTCGAATCAAGGGAGGCGAGGAGTCGACTCGGTGTGACCACCGTTTGGCTCGGGTGGGGCTGTTAGGCTCGGAGAAGCACGGGCGAGGCATGGCGTGGAGGTCTGGATGGGGTGGTGGCCTTCTGGCGCTGCAGCAGGGCGTGAAAGCCGATTTGGGAATGACAGAGGAAGAAGGGAAGGAGAAAGGAGAAGGCAATGATGCCCAAAATGTGCCTACGTCGCTGCGCCTGGGGAAGAAGAAAAGACGCGTGAAGAAAGAGACACGACGGTGAGGGAGAAATCGAGAAGATGGTTGACTGATTATTTATTTTTTATTTTTTGTTTGTTTTTGTTTTTATTTCAATTTATTGTTTGTTTTTTTGAACCGATGAGAAGGGGACACGTGAACTAGGTTAGGCGGAAAAAAAAAAGATGACGGCTAGGGTATATGATTTTTCAATTGGGTATTTTTTTTTAATTGATGTTTTTTTAGTTTTGGGATCGATAATGCGATCTGAATTTCGCAAAATCTCGAAAAAAATATTTTTGGACTCATGATGTCGTGACGAGCGATCCCATGTCATTTTTATTTTAAAATAATTTTATTTTCGCACCAAGCCTATACTGCAATTATTTGTTATCAAAAAATGTAATTTTTTATTTTTATTAAAAAAGGCTCCGAGAACGAATATATACAATATATATGTCAAAATTCTCATAACGACGAGTAGGATGCGAATATGAGATTCGTGACCTGATCCGGAGTGTCGCTTGGAAAATTAATTACCGTTTTAACCATTATTGGCGGCCCGAACGCTATTTTGACCATATCTTCTTCGTTTGACCTCGGAATTGAGCGTGGTCAAAGGCATTAATGTTCAAATTTGATTTTCTATTGCCCAGGACTGACTCTTTCGCATTTGGAGACCTTTTTGAATAATTTCTTGAAATTGGGCATTTGTCGCTCAGTGGTCACGACTCTGTTGTTCTATAAAAATTTTAACAAATCGAGGCAGCACGGAGGAGAATTGAATTTGATAAAATACATCCACCCCGGACAAAATGGGGTCCAACAGATGCCCCTCTTTGTGTATCGTTTGTGTACAAACAGTATACAAAGATAAAACGGACTTATTTTGGACGGGTTGGACTACTTACCTAGCTCACCTGTTGCCAAAGGAAGGTGGGTCTGTCCCCAAGAAATGGAAAGAAGCTCGTAAGGCTAGTGGAAATTGAATACGGCTGAAAAGGCATTTAAGGTTTGATTGAAGTTAAAGGCATCTAGGGCCAAACAAGGATGAAAAAGGCAGCTAAGGCCTAACAGAAAAATTGAGAAGGCATCTAGGGCTTAAGAGAATTGAAAAGGCAAGGTGGGATAGATGCAGGAGAATTATCTGCGGACTTCCCAAACGGAGAAAATGAAAAGGATAAGTGCAGGGGAACCACCTGCGGACTTACTTGAAATTAAAAAGAAAATGTGGGATAGGTGCAGGGGAACCGCCTGCGAACTTCCCGAAATTAAATTTAACAAGTGTGGATAGGTATCGGAGAACTACCGGTGGACTTCCTGAAAAGATGAAACAGAAAAAGTGGGATAAGTGCAGGGGAACTGCCTGCGGACTTACCAGAAGTAAATTTAAAAACTGAGGATAGTTACCAAGGACCTGCCGGTGGACTTCCTAAAACAATGAAAAAGAAAGGTGGGATAGGTGCAGGGGAACTGCCTGCGGACTTACCAGAAATAAATTTAAAAACTGAGGGTAGTTATCGGGGAACTGTCGGTGGACTTCCTCTAAGGTTGAGAGGGACTGAAATGACATCTAGGGCCTGGAAAGAAGTTAATGATTGCTGAAGAAATTTTCTAATGACTTAATGTGGGCTCCCTCTACGAGTTCACTCAATGAGATCGCTCTACGAGGTTACCTGAAAAGAATAAGATGTGTATTTGATTGTCATGGATGATTCTATGGCTTGGGAAATTGTAACGAGTAACTCCTATGGTTGAACAACAGAAGCCTTTAGAGCTTGGTTATTTTGGGAAGCTTGTTGAGGATGATCTCTTGGGATCTTCAGAAGTGATAACATTCCTGAAATTAAAGAAAATGATAAATGTATGCAAGTGATGCATGGAATACAATTATCCTATGGGGTGCATGTCTAGGATGCATGATGAATTTTATGTTAAAAGGGAGCTTAAACCGCTAGGGGATTTGGTGCTGCTGGAATTCAACTGGACTTGCTGGGGGAATGGGATTCAGGTTTCATCTGAAAAGCTCTTTAGTTGAAGGTGCTCCAGTTGCTGGGAGGCTTGCCTGCTTTCTTCAGAATTTCACAGCTCAAGGAGGTCATTGCGATGGCTTGGGCCTTGGTTGGGGAGCAGGTTCATTCAGTCGGGAACCCTTTCTTGCTTGGTCATGGTATTCTTGCCGAGTGATGCCCTGGGAAACTCAGCTGGGGCATAAGCATTTTATTGAAAATGACGCACATAAAGCAATTGAAAATAAAATTTGTTAAAAACAATTTGTGAAACATGCAATGTAGAATCACCACTTGTTTTCCCGCTTGAGATAGGTAAAAGCTTTTAAGGGGAAACCTCTCAAAGTTTCTGAACTAACTAGGTGTAACCTTCAGCTTGGCCTTGCAAGGGTTTGAGGGTTTGGTATTTTTTTCATGATGAAATATTAATGGGCTGAGCTAACTTATGTGAAAATGGGAAATTTTATCTGACAATTTGGATCTAAGTACTCAGAGGCAAGGTTGGAGAGGATGCCTAGTTGTTTGAATCTTGAGGCTTAAGGACTTGATTGGGATTCTGGCTGCTTGTTTGGTAGTCTTGGACCCTTGATGTTTTGAAACTTAAAGGGAGAGAATATTGAGATGATTTTGGATCTCAGTTGATGTTCAAGGGTTCAGTCGTAGAAGATGCTTGCAAATCTTGGAATTGTTGTGCAAAGGTTTACTCGAAGGGATACCTGAGTGCTTAAGTCTTGATACTCAGAAATTCAATGGGGGAGATGTTGACTGATCTTGGCTCTTGAGTGCTTGATCTTTTTGTTTTCTTGGCTTTGAATTTTGCTCTTAGTGCCCCTTTGGGTTTTCACTAAGCCCGCCTTATTTTTTGCTTGTTGTTCCTTCTGTCTTATAGATGGCTTTGTATTTTATCCTTGATGCCCTTGCGGGTTTTCATCAAGTCCGCCTTAGGTATCCATGACTTGTTCCTTTTTGAGCATTTGAGAAAAATTTGATTGCTTAATCGGAGAGGACTTTATTAGGACCGTAATGTAGGCTTGGGCTACTAGGTTTAACAAAAAGGGTATAAAGTGGCTCGAACCTATTCTAGGCTAGATTTGATCCATAGTTCAGACTATACTTCACACAATTGCTAAAATTGCCCCAATGCGGGGGGATACTTTACAAAATTGTCCCAATGCGGGATCTTGCTATAAAAATGTTTTTTCTTGTTTTATCTTTTCTTTTGCTCTCTTTTTTTCTATCTAACAAAAATTGCCCCGATTGTGAGGTATTTCTATGAGAGGTCTTAAAAACTGCCACAACATAAGAGTTATGCTTTTTCCTTCTTTCTTTTCTTTTTTTTTTTTTTTTTTAAAATAAAAATTGCCCCAATTGTGGGGTATGTATCTATGAGGGGTCTTAAAAACTACCCCACTATAAGAATTATTTTACAAAATTGCCCCAGCATGGGGTCTTGACACTTACAGATTGCCCCAATATGGGGTGAACTATGGATCGGGTTATGTCAAAGAAAATTTATATTCAAGCTCAAAAGGGCTAACAATGGTAGTATTACGAGGTAAGAAAAGATGGCCTCTCTTCATTTTAAACAATCAAAATTCGTTTCAAAATGCTTAAATAGAAATGAACTTATCTCTTGTGGTAGAAGGAACCCTTCGGTGCCAAATGCTCCTGTTTGAAGTGGATGCTGCTTCTTTTGAGTTTGGTTCTTTGATTCCAATCGTAATTGCTCTTTAAACATCCTTTTGGCTTCAGTTAAACTTAGATAGCTCAGATTCTTTGTTCGATATGCCCGCCCCTGTTGGGCTTATTACCCGTGCCAAGAGAGTAAACAAGTAGTAATGGACATTGCATGCAAAATGTGGTAAAACAACTTAGTTTAAAAGACAAGTTTTTATTTTTCCACAAATGCCAAATAAAGGTAACTCCAAACAACAGGCAAAATGTAAAACGGGTTTCATAAAAACTAAACACAAGAAGAAGAAGTTTTAAACTCCCAAAGAGTTTCCTAGGTTATCACAAAATTTACTCCTCCTTATTATTTCAGTGACATCCACGTTCACTAGTTGGAATGCTCTGGCAGTGGGTTAGAATCGACATTTGGTGTACTAGCCTGCTTTGAGAAATCCAACCATTTGGAATTGATCAGATGTTGGTCCTTTTTCTTAAAGAAAATGCAACCCTCAATATTGTGACCAACTCCATTATTGTGATAGGCGCAGTGGGCATCTGCTTTGTACCATGCTGGGTAAGGTTGCTTCACTTCTCCCATAGGTATAGGGCTCACCATGCCAGCTTTCAAAAGCTGGGGATATAACTCGGTGTAGGTAATGGGAATTGGATCAAATTCTAGCTTAGTCCTGTTGGAAGCTTGATTCGGCCTAACGGACGTCTGTTGGGGCCCTGGTTGCATTATTGGAGGAGTGACGGGGGAAAAGGGCTAGGGCCCCCTCTTGGTGGTTGATATGTTGGGAATTGGGGTCGGGGCTGCATAGGTTGTGAATGGAGGTGACCCCGCACAAAATCCAGGTGTAGGAAAAAAAGCTTGGATACGCTCCAAAGCTTCCTTGAGGTATGGGAGGATTTCGCCAAACTAATTGAGTATCGCCTTCCTTTTTCTTTCCTCCCAGTGGAGACTTCTTTGGTGGATCAGGTGTATCTCCATGAAGCTTCCCTTCCTTAATACCATCTTCTATGCGTTCCCCGGAAGTCACCAGGTCTGCGAAGTTACTAGATACATTACCAATTAGCTTCTCATAGTATACCCCTTTTAAAATTTTGATGAACATTGTAGTCAGCTCCTTTTCAGTCAATGGGGGTTGAACTTCCATAGCTGCTTCCCTCCACCTTCTAGCATAAATTTTAAAGCTCTCATTAACCCCTTTTTCAAAAGCCAACAGTGCTAACCTGTCTAGTTCTAACTCTGTGACATGTTTGTACTGTGTTAGGAATGCTGTTGCGAGGTCTCTCCAGGTCCTGATATGACTTCCATCTAGCTGAATATACCATCGGAGTGGTGCGCCAGTTAGACTTTCTTGGAAACAGTGGATTAAGAGTTTATCATCATTGGCGTGAGCGGCCATCTTCCTACAGTACATGGTGATGTGTGTTTTGGGGCATTGGGATCCATTAAACTTTTCAAAGTCAGGTACCTTGAATTTTGGTGGCAGAACAATTCCAGAAACCAGGCACAAATCTTGAGGACTGATTAACCCATAAACTTTTGTTCCTTCCACTGCCTTCAATCTTTCTTCCAGTTTCTTCATTGACAACGCCTGATCCTCCTCTTGTGGTAAAGGAGGCTTCATTACTTCAGCCATATTTACTGGAGTACGTGAAGTAAATTGGGCTTGATTAGAGGGTCCGGGATTTATGTTGGCTGGACTGAATCCTTGTGGGGGTACTAGTATGAAATTAGGACGCGGTGATGCTTCTTGTGCTTGCCTTGGAGACTGGTTAGTAGTTGCCTCAGTAGAACCCCTGTCCTTTTCGGTCGCCATCTTGCTCAACATTTCCATCATGGTCTTTATCTGATTCTGAAGTTCTTGTTGGCCTTGCTCTAAACTAGCAAATCTATTTTCAGTTTGTTCTGCCATTGAGGTGATTGGTTGTTGACGTCGGGATCTTAAGTTGTATTGGTGCGCAATGTTGACTTCTGAAAGAGTGAAATGCGGTAAGCTCCCTTTTATTTTTTATTTTATGCTAAAGGCATGCATGAATGTAAGAATGTGTATGAGAGATTTAAATACCTATCTTTCTTAGAGTGATGCATGAAACATGTTATGAATCCTAAAGGTTTGTATTATTTACATGATTTCCCTTTTTTTGTCACTCTCTTTTTGTTGTCTTTCTTTTTCTAGTTATGAAATGCATGAACACATATAAATTAATGAAGACTAGTATCAACTATCCCTAAACTAAGTAATGAACGCTTGAATGTACACCAAAATTTATGTTCGGTATTTATGTCCTAAGAGTATATGAACAATTGTATGAATGAAGACCGGATTAAAAGAATAATATACAAGATAAGGTTAGCAAAAATAAAATACAATAATACAAAGTTAGTAAAAAGAATAATAATATACATCAAGCAAAACAAGAATTAATAAAATATACAAACAATTACAACAAAAATATTTACAGGACAATATACAACAAGAGAGTAATAATAAAATAATATGGTATAATATGAATGTACCTGCTCTCCAAAAGGGATGCTAAAATGATCAAACAATATGTGGATCAATGCCCCTAATGAGCTTTTACTACTAAACCTATCTTATTCGTTGGTCCCCAAGCTACCTCAATAGAGGGCTCCGTACACCATGGGATTTACCGGAGGGGGGCCTTAGAAGGACGAGCCTTAAAAGGACCTCTAGCTTGAGTTGAGGAGTCTGGGGTCCCTTTGCGGATAATGATCAACGCACAGGGCACCCTAATAAACCTCGCTAACCTAATTTATGACAAAAACCCGGGTATAGGGTCATGCATGAATGCAACAGTTAAGAAATGCAGTAAAACATGACTATCATGGCATCAAAGCGTGTAAATCATAACTATCATACAACAATAATTTAAGCGAATTAAATAAAAGAATAAATAAATAAGCAAGTAAAAACAAAAAGGAAACCTCCTAATCCTAATTCTAGGCCTAACTCTCTAATGTCCCCAGCAGAGTCGCCAGCTGTCATCACCGGATTTCGTCCGGAGGGAAACCCGCTTTTGGGGATGCAGTTCTCCCACCCTTCATTTGAATGGTGATGAAAAAAATACAGAGTCGCCACCAACTGTTTTTGGGGTGCGGTTGGCCACCTAAAAGGAAATTAATCTGTGTCGCTAGGAATGGGCTCGGGAGTTGGTTACGCGTGGGGAAGGGCTAACACCCCCACGACGCCCTTTCAGCACTATCTTAAGATTGGAGGTTTTCAACTTGTTTTAACTATTTGCCCTAAAGTTAACTAGTCTGAGGAGATGTTGAATTTCACACGGCCTAAAGGTCTACTTCTTTTTATTTTTCTAAGTTGTTTGTTAAAGTTAAAATTAAATCCAATTTGTCCTAAATAGCTAAAAGGAATCCTAGCAATTTGATTTTTCCATTTTTCAATTATTTATTGAAGTTAGAGATTAAACGTGAGTTATCCTAAGCCTTTAAAGAAAATCCTATGATTATTAAAGTTTAAAATTGCTTCTAAGTCATCCTAAAGTCTAAAGGAAACCCAAAGTCAAACTTATTTTAAGTTCTATGTCGACGTTCTAATTTAAGTGATTACAATGATCCTAAGGAAAAGTAATAGTAAAAGGAAAAAACCAAGTATTAAAAACACAAGGGGTAAAAGGTTTTGTGTGTTTGTTTTTTTTTTTTTTTTGAAAAACTCCTTTTTTTTATTTGTTTGAAAAACATTTTTTTGTTTGTTCTCTCTCTCTCTCTCTTTAATTTGGAAAACTCTTTTTTTTTATCGGAAAATATTTTTTGTACCTTTTTTTTGTTTCGTTTCAATTTCTTTTTATTGGAGAAAAGTTTTCTTTTTATTTTTCCTTTTTTTTTGTTTTGTCTTTTTGCTTTGTTTTTGTTTTTGTTTTTTTGTTTTTTCTTTTTTGAGAAGATGTTTTTTGTTTTTGTTTTTGTTGTGTTTTTGATTTGTTTTTCTTTGTTTGCTTGTTTGTTTTTTTTATTAAATTTAAGTTATCTAAAGATCGAAGGCCCAAAATTAATTCTAAGTCCTACATTAACAGTGAAACGAAATGTTTACAATGATAAAGAAAAAAACCCGGCCAAAGTGTTTAAATTTTTTATTTATTTTTTTAATTTTTTTAAAAAAGATTGTTTTTGTTAGAAAGATAGTTTCTGTAAGAAAACGGTTTTTTTTGCAACACATTCTTTTTATTTGAAAAAAACTTCTTTTTTAAAGTTTCTTTTTATTTGAGAAAAGGATTTTTTTTGTTTTGTTTTTGTTTTGTTTTTTTTTTCAAGAAAGGTCTTCCTCTTTTTTTTTTTTAAATGGTGAAAAAGAAAAAAAAATAAGTAAGTAAATAATAAAATTAAACAAACACAAACGTGCTGTGTGTGATTGGCATCCACAAAATAAAACTCACTCTTGTTTTTCTCTTTTTTTTCTTTTCTCTTTTTTTTTTCTCTCTTTTTTTTTTCTTTTTTTTTACTAATACTGAATTACAATTACAAGTGCGTGGGTCATAAACCCAAAATTCTTAATGGCCCTCCTAACACATGCCTAAGGCCAAATAAACAAAGAAATTTACACAAGGTTAAATGGGAACTAAAAAAATACAATGCACAGCCCGAAGGATGTGCTGAAACGGCATTGACCCGAGAGAAGAACAAAAAACAAAATGATTTGTACACCAGAAGCAAACAACCAAAGCATAGAGGCAAATTATAACATAACACAGGCAACACTAACAATATAGACCACAAAACAAAAGGTGTTGTCTCTCCCACCAACACTCAAACAAGACACACGTGGACGTTCAAAAAAATAAAAAATAAAAAAATCAACCAAAGCATAGAGGCAATATACTGAATAACAGGTATGAACAGTACTCAAGTAGACTATTTTTCAACACTGGTAAAACACTGTCAATGTCTAGACAATTAAACACTGAGAACTATATTAAAACACTCAAACAAATAAAAAAACACAAAACACGAGATTCTCCCCTTTGTTTCAGAGGGGATTCATGTGTGTGCACAAGCCGTGAAACAAGGTGATGGTCCAACGAAGCAACACATGAATCAAACATACAAAGCAAAGAATAACAAGCAAGCGTCAAACGATCAAAGAACTAGGGAGAAATTATCATTTCATAACAGAGGGGACATAACACTTTTTATTTTATTTTTGCTTTGAAAACCAGGCCCTTCCAATGAGCTAGAGAGGGGCTGACTAAGGACAGAAAAAAAACAGACAGATCGGCAGCTGGACATATATAAACATTGCAGCAGTCACAAATGCAAGAAAGAAGTCCAGGCTACATTGTTTTCAACACAAAATAAGCAAGACCAAGCAAAAGAAACAAGTAAATCTCTAACAAGTCAGTGGATCTTTGATGGGTTTTTTTTTCTCTTTTTTTTTTTCATATGCAATCGTGGACATAATGAGCAAAAACATGAGAAAACCAGATGGAAATAAACCAACCACACAAAGCAAAACAAAACGTCCCCTGGACGTTCTCCTTTGACACTGGAATACCGCGTTGTCTTCTCCTACCCTCCCTTTGTGGCCTGAATCGCGCAAGAACAACAACGAGTCACCAGATTACCTTCTTCTGTCCACCTTCTTCGACGGCTCGGAATCGCGTAGGGACAAAAGTGAGCCGTCGGTCAGACTCCTATTCGGTCGTTGGTGAAGAGTCGTACACTTCCCAAGCAGAGGAGGGAAGACGAACGGGGATGGAATATTCGTGATGGGAGGACGGGCCTGTGATACTTCATGCAGGAACGGACAGGGGGTACTCCACACTGGCCGGCGAGATGATTTCCGGCCAGGGGGAGCGGGGGCTCTGGAAGAAGGAGGCGAATAAGGGGGATTGGGTGTTTTTCGGATTTTGGACTTTTGGGGGGAGAGGAGAGCCCGTGGACGAAGGCTTTTTCGTTTTTGGATTCCAATCGGGAGAAAGGGAGAGGTGTGGTACTAGTTTTTCGGAGGAGAGGGGGAGAACCCAGTCGACTGGGTTTGTATTTTTGGGGAGGAAGAAGAAGCTGGCGGGGCTTTCTGTTATGGTTCGATGGAAGAAGGAGGAGGAGAATTGGGTGGTGTTTTCGAATTTTTGTGGAGAGAGAGCCCCCGCCAATCGATGGATCCATGGGGGTTTATATGGAGGAGGGATCGGTTCGAATCAAGGGAGGTGAGGAGTCGACTCGGTGTGACCACCGTTTGGCTCGGGTGGGGCTGTTAGGCTCGGAGAAGCACGGGCGAGGCATGGCGTGGAGGTCTGGATGGGGTGGTGGCCTTCTGGCGCTGCGGCAGGCGTGAAAGCCGATTTGGGAACGGCAGAGGAAGAAGGGAAGGAGAAAGGAGAAGGCAGTGATGCCCAAAATGTGCCTGCATCGCTGCGCCTGGGGAAGAAGAAAAGACGCGTGAAGAAAGAGACACAGCGGTGAGGGAGAAATCGAGAAGATGGTTGACTGATTTTTTATTTTTTATTTTTTGTTTGTTTTTGTTTTTATTTCAATTTATTATTTATTCTTTTGAACCGATGAGAAGGGGACACGTGGACTAGGTTAGGCGGAAAAGAAAAAAAAAAAGATGACGGCTAGGGTTTATGATTTTTCAATTGGGTATTTTTTTTTAATTGTTGTTTTTTTAGTTTTGGGATCGGTAATGCAATCTGAATTTTGCAAAATCTCGAAAAAATTATTTTTGGACTCAAGATGTCGTGACGAGCGATCCCATGTCATTTTTATTTTAAAATGATTTTATTTTCACACCAAGCCTATACTGCAATTATTTGTTATCAAAAAATGTAATTTTTTATTTTTATTGAAAAAGGCTCCGAGAACGAATATATACAATATATATGTCAAAATTCTCATAACGACGAGTAGGATGCGAATATGAGATTCGTGACCTGATCCGGAGTGTCGCTTGGAAAATTAATTACCGTTTTAACCATTATTGGCGGCCCGAACGCTATTTTGACCATATCTTCTTCGTTTGACCTTGGAATTGAGCGTGGTCAAAGGCATTAATGCTCAAATTTGATTTTCTATTGCCCAGGACTGACTCTTTCGCATTTGGAAACCTTTTGGAATAATTTCTTGAAATCGGGCATTTGTCGCTCAGTGGTCACGACTCTGTTGTTCTGTAAAAATTTTAACAAATCGAGGCAGCACAGAGGAGAATTGAATTTGATAAAATACATCCAACCCGGACAAAATGGGGTCCAACAGCTACCAACTGTTTTTGGGGTGCAGTTGTTCGCCTAAAATGATCTACATCGCTAAAGCTAGATTCGAGAGTTGGTTACGCGTAGGTAAGGGCTAGCACCCCCACAACGCCCTTTCGGTATTTATCTTATGAATTTAGAGGTTTCTAATTTGTTTTAACTGCTTGATTAAATTTAACTAGTTTAAAAGTGATGTTAAATTTGAATTTTTATATTTTATATATTCTTTGTTAAAGTTGAAAGTTAAATTTAATTTGTTTAAGAATCTAAAGAAAACCCTAAGGGTTGAGCTAATTTATTTCTAAATCATGTGCTAAAGTTAAAAAGCTTAAGTCTAAGTTAAAGAATCCTATGATTTGAATCATTTCTAAGTTATCTATTAGTGTTACAAATTAAGATGAAATTGCTTCCTAAGAGCAAAAATGAGTAAGCAAAAAAAACTATTGTTTTTGTTTTTTTGTTTTTGTTTTGTTTTATTTATTTTGTTTTATTTATTTTGTTTTTTTATTTTTATTTTTATTTTTATTGAAAACACTTTATTTGTTTATTTGTTTAGAAAATACTTTCTCTTTTTTTTAATCTAAAAAATATTTTTTATTTTGTTTTATTTTTCTTTAAGGATTATTTTTAACATTTTCTAAAGAAAGAATTTTACTTGTTTCATTTTGTTTGGTTTGGCTTGGTTTTGGAAAATATATTTATTTTGATTTTGGTTAAAAATATTTTCTTTATCTTGGAAAAAGAAATCAAAGAAAATACTTTTTTTTATCAATAATCTCAAGCAAACGAAATAAAAGTGCATGTGTGATTAGTGTCATCCACAAAAAATAAAATAACTCTCTTTCTTCTTTTTTTTCCCACTCTTTTTTTTTCTTTCTACTATTTTGAGTATTTACAAATTACAATGGTCTAGTTAGACCTTATTACAAACATAGAAAAATAAAATATATATAAAAAAACTAATTAATTCCAGCAAAATCGTGGTTAGCATGATAGCACAATAGCCAAGACATCAAAACGACAATGAGGGAATTAAGATCCCGACAGAAACTCAAAGTATAAATTCAAACCCCCAAAATAGGAATTAAAACTCAACTAAAACTCAAAACCTTGATAGGATTCATGCAAGCGTGGACAATCATTTTATAAATAAAATTTTCCATAAGTGAGAGCAGAGAAAGTGAACCAATCCATGACAAAGAACATAGAATCAGAATTAAGGTTTGAGGCCGTATAAAAAATGATGGCCAGGTTCATTCCTGGAAGACTTCAATGTCAGAGGGTTAAAATGTTTTTTTTATTATTATCAAATCAAGCAGACAAACCGACAAGGAATCCAACTGAACACAATAAACAGATTAATCAAAGCAGAATGACTTAGAGGCTGGATAAAATATCATATAGAGGGGAGATATAAGCCGACTTTACCATGGAGAACAGACTAAAAGGAAAAACAAAAGAAAAAAACAGAACAAAATAGCAACAAAGAGAACAGGGTATTGCACATACTAACACAAGAACATCAATTCATCAAGATAGGTCAGAACCAAAACCATTAAGGCCAGAACAGTTTAGCAATCCAATAAAGCCAGAGAAAGAAAGAAAACAAAATACGGAAAACCCATTAAAGGGTGAATCCAACAAACCAACAAAAACCAAACTAGATCAACAACCAATAAACAAAAGAAGAAAAAGGACAAACAAACCGACAAACCAAAGAAATAGGAATTTTCTCTTTGCAGGAACAACTTCTTGCTTCGTCTTGACGCTTTCTTTTAGCCTTCTTCAAGAGATTTATAAACTCCAATGGCCAAAGACTTCAACTACCTTTTTTATTTTACTCCATGGACCTCCAAGCTCCTCATACCACTAATATGATTAGCAAAGGGAACAGCGAATAGGACAACGAACCAAAATAACCTCTTAGATGCTTCGGGTAGCAGGCGAGAATAGAAGCCACGGCAACATTTGATCAGTCGCACCACAGACCCCTAGAAATTAAGCCATGCTTTGAAATGGGGATGAGGTTTTATGACTGGATTGAGGGCGAGAAGGGAATAATAGTACAGGGCAAGGATTTATGGTGGTATGGTTTGGGTGTATGGAGGGCTGACGGGAAGGCGATTAGTGTAGTGGGTGTTGGCTGGTTGCTACTGCGGTGATAGAGGAGTCTCCGTGGCAAGGTGCGATTTGGACCGGCGAGAAGCAGCGGCTCTGGGGTCGTTGGGAGTGTCGGCATCATGGGTTGGCATGCATCTGGAGCAGCGGTAGTTAGTGTCGGCTGACTGGCATTGTGAATCCCGACCAGGGGGAGCCCTCTAAGTTCGAAGGGGAAGAAGATGAAGGGATGTTTGGTAGTTTTTTTTTTTAATTTTCCAGAGTGCCCCCCCCCCCCTTCTGGATTGATTATTGTAGGGTTTATATAGAGAGGAAGGATTATTAGGGTTTAAATTGGGGGAGACGGCTAGAATGAGAGAGAGAGAGGAGGTATGTGCATGGCATGGGTTCTGTTGTAGCGGCAGGAAGGAAAGCCTATTTTGGCGAGGCAGGGGAAAGAGGGGAAGGGAAAAGAGGAGGGAATTCATACCCAACGCATCGCCCACCTAGGACTGAGGGAGGGTTCAAGTGCCTGGGTCACTGCATCTCTACGCCTAAGAAGAAGATGCTTCTGTGTTGTTGCATGCATGAAAGAGACAGAAGAGAGATGGCGGCTAGGGTTTTAAGATTTTCAATTGGATAGTTTTTTAACTGATGTTTTTAAGTTTGAGACTCAACAAGGAAACTCGGGTTTCAAAAAATTAAGAAAAAATTATTTTTGGACTCAGGGCGTCACAATGAGCGACCCCGTGTCATTTTTATTTGAAAATGAACTCTTTTGTATGCTAGACCTGCACTGTGCGTCCCAAAACTGTCTTATTACATAAATATATTTTATTTATTTATTTTTTTTAAAATGCTCTGAGAGCGAATAAATGCAATATATATATCAAAATTCTCAGAATAATAAGTAGAGTAAGAAAATGAGGTGCGTGACCTGATCCAGAGTGTCGTTTTAAAGCTCGATTGTCGTTTGACCACCGTTAGCGATCAGAACACAATTTTGACGATAACTTTTTTGTTTGACCTCGAAATTGAATGCGGCCAAAGGCATTAATCTTCAAATTTGATTTTCCATCACATGAGACTGGCTCTTCGATGTTTGGAGGCCTTTCTGAATAAGTCGTTGAAATTAGGCATTTTCGGATCGACACTCACACTGCTTTATTTGCCTGTACAAAGTGATTAACAAATAGAAAAGAAATCTAAAGCGGAAAATGAATGTGTATGTTTAACCCGGACAAAATGAGATCCAACAAATAATAATAATAATAATAATAATAATAATAATAATAATAATAATAATAATAATAATGATAACTTATTATAAGGTAATTATATTAATATTAATAAATAATAATAATACTAATAATAAAGTTTAAATATTAAAATACTTATATTAATAATAATTTCATAATAATAATAAATTCAATAATTGCATCAATAATAATAATAGTCATAACCTTAATTATTATAATAATAACTCAAATACTTAATTAATCATATTAATAATATTACCGTTATAATAACTGAACATATTAAAATAATAATATTTAGTAATAAACTCAGAATACTAAAATCACCATATTAATAATAATTCAAAATGCTAACACTAAGGCCACATTGCCGAATAAATATTCCAAACTCTATTCGGGGCTTAACTTTCAACCTCACATAGTTATGGGTATTTACATCCTCCCCACCTTATGACTTTTCATCCCAAAAAGACAAGTCATCCTTAATGAGGTAACACTTCCCAATCTAAAATAATTATGCGTAACCTAACTATAACTAGCATGATAACCAAAACAACACCCATGAGCAAAATAACCAACAACGCATCAAATCACACACAATTAAGAATATCAACAACCATAAACACAATAAACAAAACAACCAGGGTAACTACCTCAATGCACAGTAGAGATTGCAACACCTTCCCCACCTCAGGACTGTTTGTCCTCGAACAGCTCGGGGTGAAGAGCACATATCTGACTCTCGTGCTCCCAAGTCTGCTCCTCCATGTTGCTGTGGCGCCACAAAACTCTAACCAACGGAATCGTCTTGCTCCGCAAGAGCTAGTCCCGCCGGTCTAAAATTTGAATTGGTGCCTCCACAACAGAACCATCATCGGCTAACTCGATCTCATGCCAATCAAGCACATGAGAAGGATCTGGGTAATATTTCCGTAACTGGGAGACGTGGAAAACATCATGAACACAAGCCAGCTCAGATGGTAACTTCAATCGATAGGCAACTGGTCCCATAACAATAATGATAGAAAAAGGACCGACAAATTAAGGTGAGAGTTTGGACCCTTGCCCAAACCGTCTATGCCCCCGTCGAGGCAAGACTCGCAAGAAGACATGATCCCCTATGACGAACTGTAGCGGTCGCTGCCGCCTATCAACATATGATTTCTGTCGACTCTGAGCTATCAACATCCTCTGCGAGATCAGCTGAACTAACTTGGTAGTCTCCTGAACCATATTGGGACCTAAAACAACTGCCTCCCCTGCTTGTGCCTAACACAAAGGGGAGCGACATGGTCACCCATACAATGCCTCATATGGTGTCATCCTTATCGTAGCTTGGTAGCTGTTATTGTAGGAGAACTCCACCAAGAGAAGGTGAGCCTCCCAACAACCACCAAAATCTAACACACAAGCACGAAGCATATCCTCAAGAATCTAGATAGTGTGCTTGGACCGACCATCAGTCTAAGTATTAATTTTGGAAGGTTCAAGGGGTTGGTGACTAGCACTGATATGAACTACATAGCGAGTGCTGTCCGATATATACTTGTACATTCATACATCAAGGGTATTACTGTACATTCCCAAGTACTATGAAGCTAAGGAAAACAATTAGTAACAACAAAGTCATACTATAAATCCAATACAACTTTCACGGACCCTCGTCCGGATATTCAAATAATAAAACCAATCATGTCTTATAAAATCCTTAAACTAAGTTATGACAAAAATGTTAAATAAATAACCATTAGCTTCGGACCAGCCTCTAGCAAATGAGTTGATACCTAAAACATGTCAACAAAGTATGGGTGAGCACGAATGCCCAGTAGGTGATCTCCACCTCCTCACCATTTTATAACATGAAATCCTAAGCCTACATGATTGGTGTATGCTTGTGCCAATGTAGTGTTCTATTTTATCACAGTAAGCTAACATTCAATCACAAAATATGACATCACACATATTATATCATATTCATTAAAGGTATACACCGAACAATCCAACCATCCATGGGATTCCCACAACCAACTCCAAGGATCCCAATCACTACCAGATAGCCATATGTGGGACCTGCGGTGCCCCTAACAACAACTTACCACATATGGGACATGAATTAACCAGTCATATAGGGGACCTACGGCCTCTTGTCAGCCTTATGTGGGACTCGTGGTTAATCCAACCAGCTCCACTACCAATTCCACACATATAATCAATAAATAATAATCTTAAAATTAGTATTCAATATATAGCATCACAGGATATTTGAATTACTAAGTCAAATGATAACGTGCCACAAATGACAATTATATCGCCAACTAATAATAGTAAGCCCAAACAACAGTTATATTATTAAACTAACAATATCAAGCCTAAACCGTATTTATATCATTAAACTGGTAATATAAAACCTAAATAATATATATATATATATATATATATTAAACTAACGAGATCAAACCCAATATTTTATAATCACGAAATAACTAAATAAAATAAACTTCACTTTCTCGCTTGTTAAAATGGTGCATTTAATGCCCATTATACGATTCTCCTTCCTTTGGCCAAACCACAGCATATGCACATTATGCATTAAAATATTTACTTTTTTCTTGCCTAGAATTACATCAATACACTTTTTATGTCTATCATTATTCTTAGCTGAATTATGGGTCGCAAGATATGAGTCTATAAATATCTAAGTGACACATCGTGAATAGCTTAGAGAAATATTTGATTAACGTATATTAGAATATTTTTTGTGTCAGGCACTGCCCCCTAGCGGGTTAGGGTCCACTGCCTGCCTTTATGGACCTATCTAGAGATGGCAATGGGGCGGGGCGGGGCGGGTTTTAGGTTGCCCGGTCCCCATCCCCGCCCGCGCCCACCCAGCACCTCCCCCCACGCCCGCCCCGCGGGTATTCCCCATCGACCCAACTCCGATGCATCGCGCCAAACCAGCTCTCACCCGAGCGCCCCAGCACCTCTGCCCACGCTCGCGCCCGCACCCACCGCACCAGCTCCTCCCGCCCGCGCACGCACCCACCCCCAGCTCGCCCAGACCACCCGAAATTCAGCAAAATATTAATGCCTCCACTGAGTTTTGAACCCAAGACCTCATCCTAACATGTGCAGCTGCCAAACTATCAAGCTAACTCTATTTTGAAATATAAACTTATGTAAATAATATATATACTTATCATAACACATATAAATAATAATAATAATAATAATAATAATAATAATAATAATAATAATAATAATAATAATAATAATAATAATAATAATAATACTAATAAAGAGTGCATACTTTATTTAAAAAAAAGTAATTACAATATATATATATATATTATAATCAAAACTAAATGTATTGTTATTATTTTAATATAAAATCTAAATTAATTAGATTCAAGTTTAGTTTTAATTTATTAATAAGTTGATTTATGATTAGGTGATCTAATCAAATATTATTTGATTGAAAATATATTAATATTTAAATTACTAATATCATTTACATATTTTATTACTTTTAATTTAAATATGAAATACATACTATCAAGTGTAAAAAAATTCAAAACTCAATCTCACTGTGGATGACTCATATCACACACAAAATAAATTAGGGATACTAATCATATTAATTTGATTGAAATTTTGTTTTAAAATTATTAATATGTTGATTTAAAACTAAATGTTCAAATCAAGTATTATTTGATTGGTAAATACATTTATATATGAACTTGTAATATCATTTACATTATTTATTATTTAAGCTTTTAACCCAAATATGAAATATATACTATCAAAAGTTAAAACACACTTTCACCATGTATTTTTTAGTATATCAAACTTGTTAGTATTGTTTAATTAACTAATAACATTAATTATAAGTATAATAGTATATATATATATACATATATATATACACGCACACACTTATCATACCAAAGAATATATATACATATATATACACTACACTCAATGACTAGTATTATGAAAAAATAATCATATTATTGTATTACTTATAACAAAAATAATATGATAACTATGTTATATAATTATATTAATTAGGTTTTCACTAATGTGTTATCATTTATTATCAATGATAATTGTATTCTTTAAATTATTGTTACTCGATATTCAAGTTATTACTTATTGATTATAATCTATAAATGTATATATATATATATATATATATACCATATATAACATAAGTAATATGATAATTGTTGAATATCTAAAATCTAATAACTGATGTCAAGGAGTTCGTTGATAATTAGATATTTCATCGATGATTATTGTCATTATGTTTACATAATTAGTATATATACTTTAAATATGACATATAAATAATATTGGTAGCAATAATAATAATAACATTACTATTAGTATTAATGATAATAATAATGAGTAAATGTTTTACTTTAAAAAAAAATATCAATTACAGAGTATATATACTTATATTTTAATAAAAATAAACATTGAAAAGTAAAAGCAATGTTTTAATATAAAATACAAGCATATAAATACAAGTGATATAATTATATAGTATATTAGTATGAACAATATATTACGTATGCCATAAGTAATCTTATAATTATTCGGCCAAATAATATTTAATTAGATTATTTTGTATTAAATCAATATATTAATAATTTTTAAAACTAAATTTGAATCTAATTAACGTCAATCTACAAATTATTTTATTCATGATATGAGTCATATATTGTGAGAGTGACTTTAACTTTTGATAGTATGTATTTCATATTTAAATTAAAAGTAATAAAATATGTAAATGATATTAGTAATTTAAATATTAATATATTTTCAATCAAATAATATTTGATTAGATCACCTAATCATAAATCAACTTATTAATAAATTAAAACTAAACTTGAATCTAATTAATTTAGATTTTATATTAAAATAATAATAATATATTTAGTTTTTATTATAATATATATATATTGTAATTACTTTTTTTTAAAATAAAGTATGCACTCTTTATTAGTATTATTATTATCATTATAATTAATAATTATTATTATTATTATTATTATTATAATTATCATAATTATTATTATTATTATTATTTATATGTGTTATGATAAGTATATATATTATTTACATAAGTTTATATATTAAAATAGAGTTAGTTTGATGGTTTGACAGTTGCACATGTTAGGAGGAGGTCCTTGGTTCAAAACTTAGTGGAGGCATTAATATTTTGCTGAATTTCGGGTGGTCTGGGCGAGCTGGGGGTGGGATTTGAGAATTGATTTAAATGATAAAACGAATCCCTATAGGAGGACGTCGGAACGAGCTTTGAGTGTAGTTACGAGCTTTTGGTGCAGGACATCAAAACGAAATTTGATCGGAGTAAGAAGAGGGGAGGATAAGAAAAATATCCCATATATATATATATATATATATATATATATATATTATACATATATAAACTCTCAAACGTATTTCTCTAGACTCATAAACTATTTTTTAAGTGGCCAATCACATATCTTAGATATTTGATGGTGACTCCATTATTTTTATTTTATTTTCTCATAATAGTTTTTTTTGAGTCCATTATGTAGTGATGACTCAATTTGGAAAATTAGACAAATGAAATATTAGACTAAGCAATCAATGTTTCAACTAGTCTTGCAATACTTAGAGATGAGCTCTAGGTGTTACAAATGGGCTTACGCAAACACTAAACTCAAGTGGTTAACATAGTATATACATCATCTTATTTCAAATGAGATTATAGTTTACTAATTATCATATACCTCACATTGAAGGAAGAAAATCCACTCACACTCTTGTCCAGCAAAGTGAATGAAATTTATAAACTAGTATGCACCATATCTTATTTTGTAAACAGTTTATTCTTATCATATGGCATGATTTAAAAATATTTGTCTGCAATGATGATTAATTGGAGAAAATAGGATTCTTATATAGAATTTGATTCTCACACTTTATAATGATGTTCTAGAGAGGGATAAAAACAAAGAACAATGTTCTAATAAGGTATTTAAATAAGAACTTGTAATATGAAGTTTTTCTTTTGACATTGAACTTTGTTGCATTTTGTGGAGCACTCAAATAATTGGTAAACATTGAGAAATGAATGCTTTAACACAACATGGGTGTTCTTTAGTTGATGCAATCTTCAAAGTTCATCTTTATTTGACAATAGTGTGAAAAAGTTTAGATCCATACATAAAAAATTGTACAAAAATCCCCCTAAAATATATAACTCTTCCCCCCCCCCCCCCCCCAAAAAAAAAAAAAAAAAAAAAAAAAAAAAAAACAAAAACAAAACACAACCTATCTAAGGTGATGTGAAGTATGCAAAGAAATTGTTCATTAAAATGCTTGAATGAAAATGTTATTTTATGGGCGACACATTTGGTTTTATTTTTTTAATGGGGTTATGAAAATAATTTTGATACATTTTTATAGAATCACCAAACTATAAAAAAAAAAAAATCATTTCCCAGTAAAATGAATTATTGGAAAATATTTTTCAAATGAAATCTTTTTCCATCAGTTTTAGTTGTAAATGTATACAAAACTAAAAATACACTATTAATATATTATTGGACCCTTACCCGCGTGCGTCCTTTAATCACCCTTGGGCCCTCACCTCATTAACGTACTCAAAAACATTTAGTTTCTTCATCATCATAAATAGTAATATTAGGATATGTCTCGATCCATAATTCATCCAGCAACATAAGAAATTTCATCATAGGTCTCGAGTATATGAGATTTTATATGTAAAAATTCTTTAAGAAGAGTTAAGAGAGGTAACTTTTGACTTCCATTACAAATAAAGTTTACCAATAGAAATATGTCATGCAAAGATTGGGAAAATAATCCTTTTAATCAATTAATAATTCACATTGTACAGACACATCTTAAGAGTTATCAAACTACAAATTAGTAATAAAATCAATAGACATACCTTGGTGTGTTCTGTTTGCAAATCAAAATACAATTTGAAATTGGATTATGTAAATTTATGAACTAGTCTTAAAATTATTTTTTTTAGTGTGTAGTTGATTTTCATGGCAAATTCCATAGTTTGTATTTTGAAGTCATTAAAACAATAGTTTACAAAATGCAACTTCCCTCTACATTTGTAAAACAATAAAATAAAATAAAATTTTGATTATGCAAAACTAAAAACTTTCAAAACAAATTAAATAAAATGGATTTTTAGTTTAAACCCAACATTCATATTATAACAAATATTACAAACTTGTAACTTAATAAAGTTACCCAAAAAAGTAGGCTATTGGATGCAAATGAATTTTTAGTGAAAAGCTCCCGGTACATATACAATTGCCCCTATTACTATAAGATATATTATGTAGTTGTAAAAAGAGAATCGAAATCATATAGGTAGATTATGCGATAAATTATGTAGTGGTAAATTATATACAATTGTCCTGGTAAAAAGAGAATCGAAATCACATAGGTAGATACTATGAGATAGATTATGTAAAATTCATCCAACCTTGGTCGAATCAAACCGGATTTGTCACTGTTTTTCTTCTGATCAAAATTCGGGGGAGAAATTACCCCGGTTAGGGCATAGTGGGACGGTCATATTTTAAGACTTGGGCCGCCAGCATAGGGACAGATTGGCGCAACATTAAATGGGCCGCGTGCGCTACGCGTCCGTGCCGTTTAGGCCCACTCTGAAAAGGAACAAAGGAGTGGCGACAACGCGCGGAGCAACGGCGATGGACTGGTCTCGTTTTATCAAAACCAGAGTCACGACACGACGAGCTCAAACTCACATACTTCGTTCACAAGCAAATACCAAATCGGATTCGGACCAGCAGGTGACTATGGTTTTTTTTTTTTTAATTTCACGTCTTACGTTAATTTCTTCAATTTGGAATTGGTTCACCTTCGATACGATACACCAACAGTCATCGCATCGCTGTTGTTTTTTTTGTTTCTCGATCTTTGTCTTTGATTTTGTTTTTGCTTTCTCGGTGTCGGTGTTGTGGGATTTAAGGTACTGGAGGGGCGTGTACAGCTGAGACGCCAATTCGATCATGTCGATGCTCGATTCATTTTTCAGCAAGGGTTTTAAAGCACCCAAGTGGTAATTATAATCGCTCCCTTCTTCTTTTTGTTGAGGCGCGTTTGGCTGTCTAGATTTTTTTAAAAAAAAAATTGGAATACGTGAACCTAACGCTCTGCTGTGTTCTGGGCATCCACACTAGCTCCTCCTTTCTCTAAATTAGTTTAGTTCAATGGCTTTGTTTTGTGTTCATTGTGGATTAAGTTATTTGGGTTGACGCGAGTGTAATTACCAATTTTTAAATCTCATAACCTCGTAGTACCCAAACTTATATGTGCCTTATCAGTTAAATGATTACTGTTTGGAATTACAAATTTCTCGTTTTCTTGTTTTCTTGGGTTGACGCAGCGTGATGTATTGTCATGTCAGATCTTGTTGAGTTCTAATTTGAAACTAATTTGCAGTAAAACATTGCTGAAACTTACAATACCGCGCATAAAGTTGCTGAGAAACAGGAAAGAGATCCAGATAAAGCAGATGCGCAAAGACATTGCGAAGCTTCTTCAGGCAGGTCAAGAGGCTACTGCTCGGATTCGGGTAAATGTCCTTTTTTTCTTTCTTAATATTTAATTATGGGGAACTTGAACTTGTGGTTCATTACACTGGATGAATTATGGAAGCGTTATGGTTTTTAGTTCTTGTGGTGGTGTGATTGTGGTATTTTCCAATTACGCTTAGGTGGAGCATATTATAAGAGAAGAGAATATGATGGCTGCACAGGAGATAATTGAGCTTTTCTGTGAGCTTATTTCTGTTCGCCTTCCCATTATTGAAACACAAAGGTAATCATAATACTCAAAATTTATTTTTTGTGTTGTACCATTATTTATAATAACATAGGCACAGAGTTGTATTTTTGGCTGCATTAGTGCTTGCACTTGCCTTTTAAAGTAGTCCTACAATTTGGTAATGACAATTATTAGAGGTATCTATGTATAAATTTATATGACTTCCTTACAGACTTCTCGAATTTGATCATTTATGTATCTGTTGGTTACAGCCTATTTCTTTTAGCTGCTTCTTCCCTGCAAATATTTTAGAAATGTTCTGCATGAATCAGTAAGAATATATCCTTTTGAGACGGCCATCTCAAAAGAACTACTATTTTTTTTTTGGTTGTTGTTGTTGTATCAGAAGGTGCTGGTGCTCTAGGGCAACTAATATCAATATCTACGAGACATTGAGTCTGAAGTGTATCTGGCCTGATGAATAATGGTTTATGAAAAATCATAAAAATATTCAGAGCATGTCAAAAAACTGCTGTTTAAAATCCACTCATTACTGAATTTGAGAAAAAAATGTAGCCAATGTTTAAATTTATGTTTGTACAACTTAAGCAATAGTTGCATTAGCGCTCATACTTCCTTGAAGTGGATGTAATGAATGTGATTTGTTTCTTTAGCTTGTCTCTATTGATCCCCTACCTAAAGTTCTTGAGAATGCAACTATCTGTTAAGCAAACTTTTATTACACTATACCTTTTTTTTAACCATATTTCACTCTCTATACATGTTCATATGAATATTGATAATGATCAGGGAGTGCCCTTTGGACCTGAAAGAAGCAATTTCTAGTGTTTGTTTTGCTGCACCAAGATGTGCAGACCTGCCAGAGTTGCTGCAGGTCCAAATGTTGTTTGCTGCCAAATATGGGAAAGAATTCGTGTCAGCTGCAACTGAACTAGTGCCAGATTGCGGCGTTAATCGCCAGGTCAGTAGGATTTGACACCGCATTCATGATCTCGACTGCTGTATATATTTACTGCATACATTTTTTAATGGATTTCTTGCTTCATGTTGTAATTGCAGTTGATAGAGCTTTTATCTGTCCGGGCTCCTGCACCTGATGTGAAATTGAAGTTACTGAAGGAAATTGCAGAAGAGCATGAGTTAGACTGGGATCCAGAAGCCTCTGAAACAGAATTCTTTAAGCCGCATGAGGATTTACTGGTAATAATCATAATTTGATTTCCTGGAACCCATTTTCCCTTTGGTCCTTACCAGTAGTCCTTCGCTTGTCAGAATGGCCCAGCACAGTTGGTTAGTGATTCTGAAGTGCCACATCCCAAAGAAAAACATGAAGAATCAGTGCCTTCTATCCCTGATCAGGCCTCTGTTGAACAGTTAGATTCTGATACAGGCTTTGATCCATTAGATTTTCCGGAAGTTCCAAAGGTGATGTTAAGGTCAAGTGGGTCAAGTGCCCATTCTAGCACAAATTCTGATATTAGTCAGCCTAAATCACCAAACACTGCACATCCAAAAGTCGTTCAAGAGTCTGAACAAGATTCTGAAGCCAATGAGAACATAGCCCCTGTGCTTCCCTTGGAACCTGACGAAGAGGTACAGGAGAGATATTTGGTCAGTGCAGGAGAGAATAAGAAGTTCGTGCCATTTATTTCTCCTCCATTGAAATCTTCCACGTCCTTATCTGTCAAGCAGAGTGATCTGCGTAACCCAGTTTCAAGGACCACAAGTGAGGCTAATGTAGTAACATCTCCTCCATCGCTGGCTTCCGCCTCATTCTCTGCAGGGAAAAATAGTTTACCCAATACACTTTCAAGGATGAAAACCGAGGTCAACATGAATTTGCAAGATGTATTAACTGCAGCCCAGGCTGCTGCTGATAGTGCTGAGCGTGCAGCAGCTGCGGCTCGCTCTGCAGCTAGCCTTGCAGAGGTCAGAATAACTGAACTTATCAAAAGCAAAAATGGCCATGTCACCGAAGGTGTTGACGAGAACCCATTTAGTGGAGTTTGTGACACTGAATCAGTCATTACACACAAGCCTCATATGGATCATCAAGACTCTTTGGGTGAACCTGATGTTGTGTTACATTCAGATTTACCAACCTCCCATCAGGATCATGGAAAGAAAGGATCAGAATCTTCAAATCATCCTTCATATGATGCACCGAAAGTGCAATTTGATTCCACTTCCCTCAGTGATCATGCAACTGAGCATGGGCACACCCATCAGCAGCCCCACAGGTTGCCTTCAATGGAGGATGACCCATACTTTTCATACCCAAACTTATTTAAATTTCAGGATTCAAATATTGAAACAGGCGTTCATAGTATCACGAACGTGTCAAAATCCACGCATGACCTTTGAGCTGGTGAGTAAATCTTTTTGTCGTCTCCCCCTGGTGAGTAAATGTTTGCGAACAGTGGTGGCTGTTTGTCATTATTGCTGATTTGCTGTAATCATTGTTATATGTTTGAAGATATGTGAAGTAGCGAGAGGTGTTCATGAAATGTTGCGTCACATTATATTGGACTGTCAGTGTATCCTCATTACATTTGAGCGCTCAAGGAGTGATTTGATGTATATCAACTCCCTTTATCTCTTCTGATTTATGTATTTTTTGAACTTTATTTTCCCAAAAAAATTTAGCTTTTTCGTAAAATTTTTCGAGTGAGGATATGCTCTAAATTACTTTTAGGCTATAATCGAGGTAGACGGTCTGTGTGGTGTGATACTTAGTCGCCAATCGCCATGAATTTTAGGCTAGGGATGTGAGTATCAGGTATTCAAACGCTTATTACTATTTAACGAATTGGATTGAACTGGATATGAGTATGTTTATGAACTACGATGAATATGATTGTGAAGTTTTAAAATTTTAAAAAACTTTAAGTTATAGACATTTTAAAAAACTAATATAATTATTTAATTATTAGGTTATATTATTGTTATTTAATATGTTTAAATGATTATTGTATGTATGTATTAGTAAATAATAATAATTTAAAAATATATGTTATTAAAATGATATCTTCCGATTAGATTTATAAATTAACCCGTTTCCGTTGATGTTGACTAAATTTGTAATTCAACAAAATTTGATCGGTTACAAATATTCAATTCATCTTTAAACCAAATAACATGACTCTTTTTCGGTTTTTCCTCATGGTTTCAACTTTCAATCTATTTCGATCGAGTTTGGATGGTTTAAATTTTTTATTAAATTTATTTCGAGCAGAATAATTTTTATATAGTATATAATGATAAAAATTAATAATTATAGTCATAAACTTATATTATAAATTACACAGAAATCATTGAATGATCATAATTTATTCATTTTTTTTCTTTTCAATGATTTAATACGTCACCACTATGTAGTATTACTCTAAAATAAATTCAATCCTAAAAACAAAAATAACTATATAATATCATATATACATATAAAAATATTTATTTTGACATATTTAAACAGATAAATTAACAATTTTCAAATAAGCTAACAAATTTAAAATAAATTAATATCGATGAAATAAATATTAAAACAATCTATTTTCAGCTATTTGCTTACACCCCCAACGTCCAACCTCATTTCTTCAATTTTGGGAATCAATGCATTCTCCCTACTCAACCGTCGCATAATATTTTTTAAAATAAAAATAATAAAATAAAAGGCAGCAGCTTTTTTCTTTCTGCAATTGCTAACGAAAATATGAAACCATCTAGGGAAAACCAAATATAAGTAGTTACATACTTTTGGGACTGCTAGCTACATCTGTGTTGTGTTAGACCATTGGAGCAAAAGGACGAACTGCCAGGGGTAGCCCCCCCAGCACAGACTCATATGCACAAAAATGTAAGAATTAGAATAAAGAAGAAGAGAGCAGGAAAAGAATAGTCTTTCAATTTAAGAAGAAACAAGCCCTTCTATAACTTTCTTGTTCCTTGGTTTACCTGTCTGATCAATCATCTTGGACCAGATAACTCAACAGCATGTAGATTGTCTGTTGAATCCACAATCCAATCAGAATTTAAGTGAGAGGTGAGTTCCACTTCTTGGCGGATAACTTCCACCTTCTGCCATTCGTCCCACCTATCCGCCAAGCCATCGCCTTCTAGCATTCTTACAACATCTGACATCTTGGGTCGGTCCATGGGTGATCCCTGAGTGCAGAGCAGCGCAACTTGGATCAGCTGCTCCACTTCAGCTTCAATGTAATTGACATGAAGATCAGGATCAACTAGCATGTCTACCTTCCTTTCTCTCAGAAGCCCTTTGACCTGAGATTTGCGGAGGTGGGTCAGAACATTGCAAGTTACTCGTATGTAGTTGTTTTGTAAATATCATTCACCAGCTTTGCTTGTGCTAGCTGTTGGAATCATCACCGCTCACCAGACACGAGTTAGGCTAAATGCAAAAGACTAAAGGACATAACCCATGCAGGTACCAGATCTCACAGACAGCACCAAAAAATAAAAAGAAAACTTTAATACTGCAGTTGGTACTCTGGATGGAATAGTACATTTCTTACAATGGGATAAAAAAATGATAGTAATTTTGAGATGATAAATTAATACAATGTTTTGTTCCGTATGAATTCATTAATACAATAATATTGTTTGGCAATCAGTGTATAAGGTTATATTAGAAAAATCCTATACTACAAAGTAGGACCAATAGGAAGGGAAGGTCGGATTTGGAAATCTCATGTACTTTGTCGTTTTCCTATCCACGCCTCATTAGAGAAAAAAGAATTCTAAATTCTTATCCGAAGTACCTCCAAAAAGGTTTTATGACATCATCAAAGCGGTTCATATCCCGTGGACCCAACAGAGCATAAGAAGCTTTGAGAATCCAAAGCTCTCCAAGTTCAATAATTCAGCACAAAAGGTCCCGTGCAACATAACTAAGCTCCAAGTCTAAAGAGATCGACGACCACAGGGCAGAAGTTAGCCCTCAACAAAGTTCTATAACCAGTTCCAGTTCACAGCCACATGGCTATTATTTTGGTTTGTTGAAAAGTGCATTTACTGTGCCTCTAATAGTATGGAAATATGTACGCAGGGAGCTAAAACTCAGCAAAGAATCTTTAAGACTTACCCAATCAAGCAACATGACATCATCATCATTGGCAAGGCGTGCCAGATCAAAAGCCCTCTGCCCAGTAATTAGCTCCAGAAGCATAATCCCATAACCAAAAACATCAGTTTTCTCTGATGACTTTCCGGTGGACAAGTATTCTGGAGCAATGTGCCCAATTGTACCACGCACAGCAGTAGTGACATGTGTATCCTTGTAGTCCATCAGTTTAGCCAATCCAAAGTCACCAACAACAGCCTCGAACTCTTCATCCAACAAAATATTTGCGGCTTTCACATCACGGTGAATAATCTTTGGATCACAATGATCATGCAAATAAGAAAGCCCTCTGGCAGATCCCAAAGCAATTCGCTTCCGTGTCAACCATTCCAGTGGGGCTTGAGAGGGCGGGCGTTCTACAGAAATGCACAACAAATAAATGATTACTGGACTGAAAAAAACTGCAGGCTTTTGCTGTGTAAAAAGAAAAAAGCACTTGAAAAACACACATTTTGTGGGAAAGGCAATGCAAAACTTTTAAAGACAAATTGTAGTGAAGGTGTGGTTTCATATTGAGCTTGACCTCTTAAACATGATGCAACACTTCCATTAACCATATAAGGATATACAAGAAGCCGTTCAGTTGGGGTCATGCAAAAACCACATAACCGAAGTAAATTTCTATGCACAGCCATGCTGATCATCTCTACTTCTGTTTGAAATTGAAGCTCTCCACCAGGAGTGCGCTCTTCCTTCAGCCTTTTAACAGCCACCAGCGAACCATCTGCCAGGCGTCCCTTGTACACCTTACCAAATCCACCTCTACCCAAAATATTTTTATTGCTAAAGCTATCTGTGGCAACTTGTAATTCTCTCAGGGAAAACCTTTTAAGCTGCCCCAAATGCACTTCTGGGTCCTCCTCAGCTGCAAAGAGATTTGAAAAATATGAAAGTCGGAAAAACATAACACCTTTAGTAAATGAACATTTAATGAAAGAAACAAAGGGTTAACCCTTATTTTAGGGATGCAATTCTTTTTCTTTTCTTCTTCTTTCAGAATCAAGAAATATTCAAAGTAACTGTTTGATCTATTTATTGGATTGCTAACCAGGTACATCAAAGAAATATTCTTGTGGCTTCCTTCGACGCCACCAAGCAAAAGCGATTGCAGGGGCAGCAAACAATAATGCAGCACCAGCAGCCACAGCTCCAGCAATTGCTCCAGTATCACTACTTCCCACTGAAACGTCACTTTCAGAACATCAGCATAATTTTAACTTGAGGAAATCCTGTTACTGATATGTTTACGGAAAAAAAATCTCAATGTCTACGCATGGCCACAATAGTTAGATATAGAATGCAATCACTTAAAGAAAGGTAACTCAGGACTAGTGAGTAAGTTTATTGAATTAAATCATCTAAACACTGTCAAATTCAGCATCAAAGGACTATTAGCAATACATGCATCAGACATCCCTGCCAAATTTCAGTGTTGTCCTCAAAAAGAACCATACTGGAACAACCTGGATTTTTGAAAAGCCCCAAATTCAGAATAGTTGGAAACTAAATTATTAGCTGTAAGCCCATGTACCTGGTGTAAGCTATTGGGTGTCACAGACTCACAGTTGGGCTGGGCAAACTGGTTACTTTGCTTCCCCCTCTCTTTCTCCCCTCTCTTTCAACCTCTGTCGTTGACTTTGCATTCAAACTCATTTTAAATCTTCAAGTCTTGAAAGCTTAAATGTCTCTCCTTCAAGAATCATTTTGATTTATTTAGATTTATAATCTCACATCGGGAATTATCTATCCTCACAGCTAGTTAATAAGATCCTGCCAATGGACTTTAACACGATTGTTCTTAGATATGATTTAACTTTAGAGAGAGAAGCTCCTCTTTCTCTCTACCTTTGCTCTCTTTTTCGGACCCTTCCCGGCCTCCCTCCGGCGGCCGTCGGGATGGCCCCTTCCTTCGGTGGCCTCCCCGCCAAGGGCCACTCCTCTCGTGCTTTTTCAGTCCAAGCCTATGCCTCCACCAAGATGGTCTCCTTCCAGTGCTTCTCTTCCTCCTTTACTTTCAGCATCAAAGATGGCGGTCAAGCCATTATTTTCTTCGAGCAGAATATAGCTAAATCCGCCCGTGATTTTTCCTTCACGCCTATGCTGAAATTTGCTTCCGGCCGGCCCTCCCTGCCTAGTTTCCGTCAATATTTTGATGATGAATATTTTTCCGGCGACTTTGTCATTGGCCTCCTTGACTCGAAAACTCTTATGATTTGATTTGATGTGGAAGCGGATTTGGTCCGATTCCTTGCTAAGTCGTCGTGCTTCATTCTCTCTTATCCTTACTGGATATTTCGTTGGATGGCTGGAGCTGATCTCACGAATGGGAAATTCTTAACTCCGATTTGGATCACTCTCCTCCATCTACCTTTGCAATTCTTTCATCCCAATCGACTCCGGCCGATTGCATCTTCTTTTGGTCGATTATTGACGATGGACTTGTCTACCTCTACTCTTGCATGCCCTAGTGAAGCCCGCTTCTGCATCGAAGTTGATTTGCACTCAAAACCTCTTTCCTCCATTTGGATTGGTTCGTCGGACAGCTTTTTGCAAGAGGTTACATACCACCGATTGCCGACGTTGCCTTTGGGCTGTCTTGGCCGTGTTGTGCCAGCCCAAGCCTTCCTTGCAGGGTTGGTGGCTCCTCCAGCGGTCGCCCTTTCAGGTCGGCGTTGGCGTCCTGCTCTAGCGACCTTCGCCTCTTTGCCAGTGCCGCCCTCTGTCGGGTCTACATCAGAATCGCTAAGGCCATCGGGGCCACCGGTTGGTCCGGCCTTGGTAGCCCCTCCGTCGTCCACGTCTCATCCTCTCTCAGGTGGCGTGCCACTTGAAGGTGATGCCCCCATGTCCGACGACCACCTTGAAGTCGTTGTTCTGACCAACATCTATCTTGAAGACCTTGCAACGTGTGGCTGTGTCTCCCCACCCAATGCCAGATCGCTCCTCGGGAGCCTAGCCACTGTGCCTTTATCCCCTAGCCCCAACCCTAATTCCCCTATCCCTCCACCTCTTAATCCCTCCGGTCCACCCCGTTCCCCAACCCAGATTGTTTTCCCCTAGCCACAGCCCACCTTCTCGGACCCACCTCCTCCCCAGCCCATCTGCATCTGTCCTGGCCCACTCCTCCAGTCCATGCCCAACACTATCTCTCTCCCTTCCTCTCTTACCTGAGCCCACCCTCTCTTCTCAACTTCCACACGATTGCCCATTAGGTGGGAGCCAGACTATTCAGTCTAGAGAAGGAGGCAACTCGTTTGGATCCTTCGATCCTTCCATGTGCTGGGATTCTGATGCAGCGCTAGATAAGGAGATTCCACTGGGTGGCTAGGCTATTCAGCCTGCTGCGGGTCCACTAGTTAATGCTCTCTCGGGGGAGTCTTGTTCCCTTGAGTGTGTCTCTAGTTGCCCGACAGAGGACGAGTCAGAGTCAAAGTGGTTATAATCCCACAAAGTCATTGGCAAGGTTTTAGGGGTGATTTACGAGGGTTTTGAACTTGCTACCTCTAATTTGTTGAGGGACATCGAAGCTAGGCATCAAGTCCGAAAGGCTTCTGCCTCGTCTTCTCAACTGTCTGCAAGCTCAAGAAAAAGTATACAAGAGCTTAACTGGCTTACTTCTTCGATTAATTATGTTGTTGGTATTTTTCAGCCTTCTCGGTTGAGGTAGTTGGCGCTTAGGAGTTCTTTTCTTGCCTATTTTTAGGCTTTGTATTAGACCTTTTGTAGTTTCATTGTAATATTTGTATGTGTCTTTTTTCGTTGGGTAAGGCTATATTCTGCCAATTTACTTGAACTTTTTCCCTTCTTTAATTTAATGTTTCATTACTCGTAAAAAAACTTTGTTCTTTAACTTCAATTCAAACCATCAATTTCAACATTTAGTCCATGATTGAAAAATCCCAATTTTTGGTAATTGTTTCTTAGTTTTAAATTTGTTGGATTATTACTTTGTATTTTACTTATGTGTTCAAGGCCTCAAATCACTTATTCACTACAAATTTTAGAATCAATGACTTATTCGTCTTTAGGTAATTTTTCAAATTATTATTTGTGATAATTCAATTAATTATTTAACATGCATAAATTGTGTTCATAACCTAATTAGAGACTATTTTAAATTATTTGACCATTTGAGAATTGTTGTCCAACAAATCAAGTATATATTATGTTATTTGAAAATATATACTTGCAAACATAATTTCTCCTACGATTTATGACTAGTTCTAACTAAGTTTTGCCAACAAATTTTAAATTGGTTTACTATGTACATTATTTAGAATTTTAACAATTGCTATATGTTATTGAGAAATTTACACTATACTATATTATCGAATTATCAAAAATATGATAAATTGTAGGTTAGGTATATATAATATGATAGTTCATTGATAGTTCAAAATATGATTATTTATTGTATACTTCAAATATATACTTCATATGATCTTTACAATGTTTTTTTTCCCTTCAAACAAAGTGTCCACTTTTCTACCATGTTTAAAACATGGCAAAAGTAAAACCATAGAATCCCCCTTAGACTCTAAGTGTCACTTTGACAATTATGATTAAGAAGACATCCTAGAACATCATCCAAATTATTCACAAGACACATGAGGTGTTCCCCTCTCATTTAACAAATCTCATAAGACAAATGAGAAAATCAAGAGTCAATTAATGCAAGACAAAAGCTAAGGCATCTCCCCCAAACCAACAAGCATTTTCCTTTGTCTAGATGATTCCTAGAAATTACTTTTTCGAAAGCCAACATACATTTGCCTCCTTATTAGTCAAATGGCTTATTTTAGAAGTTGATTGTTTTGCATTGAAAGATTCAAAATAGAGTTTTCGTAACCTCTTACATGATTCTTGTCATAATTAAATCATCAACTACTCCAAGCCTAATAATTGCTTGCCCATGCATGAAAGTATGCCCTTTTTTCCTTCTTTTGTACTAGATTTCCAACACACATCCCAACAGTTATATGATGTTCTTGGACTATGAATATTTTTTTACACAAATTAATAGACAACCAACAAACATGAGTCTACATCAAGTTTTCATATCCTTCTCCTATACGAGTTAATTGTATACAACAATCGATCATTAGTTAAGATTGTTGTAGCTTAATAACTAAGTTAGTTGTAAATTAATTAGTGATTATTATTTAAGCCAATAAAAGTTAATTTATAGTGGTGATTTGCTAAGTTCAATTAGAGTAAGTGTTTGGTGGTATAACGATAAAAGCAAAGGTGCATTTGCTTGTTCAACCCAAACAAAATAAGATAGTCATGTTTAATCTAAGTAAAACCGATTAAGTGGAACTTAATTGGTTTAATTTAAAAATGTATATGCATTCTCGAACTAAATAACTAATATAAAACAATATGTTTGCATTGCACTCACTCCATCTTTACATTAGGTTCAAATTATAATTAATTTTTATATTGTTATAACATCCAAATTTTATTGGTGCATCTATATTCATAGATTTTCAATTGGTTATTTTTTATACTATTAATATTTTCCTTTTTTAAAAGGAAAAAAAAGATTTATTAAAAACCAACAACAACATTGTCTAAGAGAAAACTTAGCATATGTTTTGTAATATTTTTAAGAATTCAACTTCGAATTGAATTAGAAAATAATGATTAATGAATACTTATAATGTTAAGGCTTAGGCATAAGTTTAATTTCCTAGTAGAGGTTGACTTTATTAGGGTAAACACCTATATAGTCTAACAACTAAACTTATATAATGTGATCAAGTTGGTTGTCTTGATTCATTAAACAAATAATCTAATTATTTGTAAGTAAAAAACTTGCGTATGATAAATGCATTTTGTTATAGAAAATAACTTATTGACTTTACCATTTGAATTATTTTTTTTGGACACTATAAGCATGTACATTGGGTATTTGTGCAGATTTACAAAACCATGATTTGTTCAAAATATAAATAAAACTTCACCTGATTGTCTTAAACTTAAAACATTAATTATAAATTAACTATTTTTATTATTTTCAATATTTACAATGGTTCTGAAAATTCATACCAAGCCATTAAATTCACGTGATGTATTATCCTTGTCGGGTTGATCTAGATGTAGATAAATTGACACTGCACTTAATTATAGATGCACTTATTTCAAAATATTTCTTATTCGGTTTATTAGAATTAGCCCTGTGTGTACAGGTACTTTGCTATAAGTTGTCATGGTAGGACTAGATGTAATTTTTATTTTATTTTTTTGAGATTATTTTAGCTGAATTTTTAGTTTTGGTTTTTTATGTTAAAATACTTAATGATTTCTATGACTAATATGCTCTAGTAGTAGTGTTTCAAGATCTATTAGGATTTTAGTTCATGCATCCCATATACACAACTTTCTCTTCTTTGTGAGAATGAGAAAATTAAGAAGCTGTTCCTCCACCTTTAGAGGTCACACTCCCATAATATATATCCTACTCAGGACCTTGCAGTCCTAAGATTCAAAAAAAAAAAAAAACTCACAATGTATATAAATTTTTAGTTTGGTAAATAGTTAATAATAAGATAAGGCCTTCCTTGAGCAGGACTTAAACCTGCAATGCAGGAAACACCACACCCTCCCAACCCCTCAGCGAGCCATTAGGCTAGGAGAACAGGTTAACTTCAACGGTTTTAGAAGAGAAGGCCGACCCTGCCCAGTAGTTTGTTGCGCTAGTAATTGAAAATGCTATATTCAATCGTTTTGAACTTCCAAGAACAGTATCTTAATGCACTTTAAAAAAACCAATCACTTCTTCTGAATAGAAGTGAATCAAATATTTACATGAGAAGAACCCAAATAATTTTTGTAGATTTTTACTAGGAGAAAAGAAAATTAGATCACTAAATCAATGCTTTGGGTGGATAGAAATTGCTACAAGTGAAAATGTCGCTAAACATCACCCAAAACTTTCAGTTGCAGTAAGCAGAAAATCACCTGTTGAAGAAGCTGTAAGTGCAGGAACAAATGAAGGAGGAGGGGAAAATGGAGGAGATCCTGGACATGGAGTTCCAGTAACTGGCCCACAAAGACCAATGTTGTTAGAAAAACTGCAAAATGGAAATAATCTACTCAGCATAATCCCATAAAAAAGAAGCAATTCAACTGAGAATGTCAAAAGTTCATCAGCAGAAACCTGATGGGAGTAAATAGAGAAAAGGAACCATTGTCAGGAACCACTCCTGAGAGGCGATTATTTGAGAGATCCCTGCATAACAACAGGAAAGGTAAAACTTAATCAACTTCAAAAAGAATCACTCCCATGTCTGCATAAACATGCACACCAAGAAATATATAGTTTTAAATGAATGAAGCACTGAGATCAGCTTCACACTTACAAGACCTGCAGTGTTGTGATATTGGTGAAAGACATAGGAATGTGACCTTCCAAGCTGTTGTTGTTGAGCCGACTATTCTCACATCGAAAGACCATGAAAAGTTAATATCCAGATACTCATGACATAGTACACAAAAAAAAAATTATGAGCATACATTGTTACATGTGAATAAGAGTAAAAGTGTTCAAAACAAAAGGGTCTGCAAAAGCACATTTAAGTACAGTTGGAATCTTTTTAGATTGTGAAGCAACGGCCATCGACCATCTTACATAAATTTTCTAAAAAGGATTATGGAATATGGATCCTCTCATTTAATAATGATATATATACTTTAATCATTTGACCTCGGTTGAAATGTGAAACAGAAGAAAGAGAGAAGTTTAAATCAGCACATTTATCCGGCTCTCCGGCATCCTACTACATCACACTAATTTCAACACAATAAACCAGAAGAAAACAGTAGTATAGGTGAGTGTCTTAATATTCTTTCACCACATTTTTCCAATTTTATTGTGCAAAGTGAAAATGTGTGTTTCCGATTCATCATCTTGTGATATAACTATGGGTAAAGCTAGAAAAACAGAAAGTAGTAATGTACAAAATTTCAAAAGAAGAGTAAATGAAGGAAAGGATACACACAGGAATCTCAATTTTAACAGCCTGCCCAATTTCTCTGGAATGACACCACTAAAACTGTTCATGTAGAGATCCAAGCTCACCAAGCTAGTCAGATTACCAAGATCGCTAGGAATTGATCCGCTTATGTTATTACTGTAAAGTTCCCTGTCATGGACAAAATGATGAAAGTTTCAAAGCAGCAGACTACACAAGGTCACAATGTACCACTGGCTTCTTGGATACTACAAACATATGCATGAAATACTTTCTTTCTTAATTATTCAAAATATTCCCAGGGCAGCATAAAACGTGGTGCAAGTTGTTCTTGTTGTGAGGCTTCCTATAAATGTAAGAATATCACCTTTTAATTGTGATGGATTACTTCTTGAGATGCAAATGGATATGGTATAGATCCTAAGATGAGTGGATATATGCCGTAAAAGTTCAATGCAACAACAACAGCTGAGCCTTTATCCCAGTAATTTGGGGTCAGCTATATGGAACAACAAGAAATCAACTCTAATGGCAATCTACGACTTCACTCTCATTCAAACCTACAACACTCATATCCTGGTGTCATAAAACAAGTTCAATATTGAAAAATAATGCAATATTGAGCATATGTATGTGCACTGGCTGCTGGGAGTGAGATGTGCATTCTCACATTTAGGACTTCCATGAATCAACAGAATGTTGCATATTTGTAGCAAAGTCTGCTATAAGTGTGTGCTTTAGCTGCAATGAAACTCTGTTTCTAAGAAATAAGCAATCAATAATAAAAAAAAAGGATCAAGAACTAGCGAGATAAATTAGACATCCTATTAACAATCCTAATGTTAAATAAAATAAAATAAAGCTAATCATGCACAAAAGCAAAACTTACAAGTACTGCAAATTCTTAAGCGTGCCGAGTTGTGGCACCAGTTGACCAGACAGAGCTGCATTTCCAAGGTCACTGAAATAGTACAAGAACATATATATATATATATATATATATAATAAGAAATATCATTCCCAAATAACAATGAGCACAAACTAAAAAGGATTTGGGCTCTGGTATCAAAGTTACTCACACTCTTATAACGCTATTTTCATTGTTGCAGGTGACATGAAACCAAGTGCAGGGATTGACAAGGGTAGGATCCCAGCTCTGTAGAACACTGTTAGGATCATTTAAGTTGGCCCTTAGGGTATGCAAAGCATCACCTGTTCTACCATGAAACCAAAGCTTATTAGGTGTCGTGTATATTGGCGAAACCAATGATTCCAACCCGTACTTATATTTAACAAACCCATAACCAGAGACCCAACTAGGCAGTAAACTGGTGAAGCTTTTTTTTTTTTTTTTGTTTGCTTCTTCCGATTACAAGCATCCAGGATACCTATCCAATAGGCAAAAACCAGAATACTCGCTAATGCATTTTTACCTAGAACTGATACTAAATCAAACAACAAAATTCGGGGTGGGTTTGCTTCAAATGAACTCACCATACCACTATTGCCAGTGAAAACAAAAACCCAGGTGGCAAATCAGATTGAATAAACCATAACTGCAACAAAGAGAGACAAGCACAAGAACAGACGAACCTTCCACGTTAGCAGATATCCAACTCAACGGCAGGCAAAGTGACACGATCAACAAGGGAACAAGCGAGGTCCCCATCTATCTCTCCGCCAGCTACTTCGAAGCTTCCTCAGATCCAACTCAACCAAACAAGGCCTAAGCTCAACATCACCCAACAATCCCCCAGCATTACGCTACAAGCAACCATCGACAAACTCGAATGAAACCTTGAGAAAACGGGTCGATCTGTAGCACGAAACCACCCATCATTTTTATTTATTTATAATTTTTTAAATTCTCCGAGTCTCTCTCTGTCTTTCAACTTGCTGGACCCCTTTTATCGCATGTTCTTTCTATTTTCTGTCTGTAGTCCGTAATCTGTAGTCTCTGTCACTCACTCCCCTCCGCATCGGATTGTTGGGCTTTTGTGAAAGCTGCTTTTGAGTTTTGAGCGAGGAAGGCGTGAGTGAGGCGTGTTTTTTGTTGTTTGTTTTATATATATATATATATATATATATATATATATATATAAGGCTGATAGCACTAACCAAGTGTAACACTGTAGTGGCCGAAATGGCTGTCAAAAAATCCTTTCCGCCGCTTTCAAATCCCATGGAAAAGAAGCCGACGTGGTGGTGGATAGTAACGTCATTAAAAAAATAGTATTGGGTCCCACAAATGTCGCCAGCTCAGATTCGGGCTATATCCTTGGCAACTAGTCCGTGTTTTCTTAAAATATTTTTTTATTAATATTAAACTCACTGATAAACCTCTTAAGAGCAATTTTTTATTAATATTTTTTAAAAAATTCAAAGATCTATTTTATATATTTACTTATATTTTTATTAAATTATTATTTTAAAATGTTTGACTTTGTATGTTAGGGTTGTCGTTGTCAAGACCCATGTTGCCACTGCCAAGAAGCCACTGGAGTCCTTCTACTAGATCTGCCTCCCTTCCCTCCACGGCCATGATGACGTGTTCTTCACTGCCGCTAGCAGCTTCTTCTTCAAGGTCTATGACCCCTGTCGTGATTCCTGGGAGCTTTGCCCTACCTTGCCGACAAGGATGGGGGGCCTGTACAAGGCAACAGAGATGGGGGGGTGTGCCAATTGGAGATAATAGGAGGATGACAGTGAAAAAAACATAAGAAAATAATAAAATGATAGGTAAATAATAAATAGTAACTCTTCATTTGTGGAAAGTTCACTATAGTAATTTTCATATCTGAATAACTATATGAAGAGTCTATTAGAACGTAAATTTAATTTTTTACTGTTTACATGTAATTAATGCAAAGTGAATTAGAGTTGTTCTAATTTGATCAAATTCTATTTTTATACTAGCCAACTAATAAGAACATTTTCAGTCGTTATCAATTAAAATCCAAAGCTAAAGTAATATTTAACTTGCTAAAGTAGTATTTTGGCTAATGATGTCTCAATCTTATTATTTTTTTCATAAATTATCATTTTACCAATATACCCTTTTTCTATATTCTCTTCAAATTCTAGAATCCCTAGTAGCAGGTTTGCTGGGCAGAGGGACACCATCGCGTGCGCACATGTGGTGGGGTGGGGGAATCTGATTTAGGGGTTACTCGGGTTGTCGATTTGGTTTTCAAATTTTCTATTGTGATTACAGTGATATTTCATATTTAAAATGTCATAACATAAAGTTTCAACCCTATATGTTTTGTTTTTTATTGGCAATGACAATCATATATATTCTGATATGCAATAAATAAACAAATTGGGACTGATCGGGCAAATCTGTTTGAAGTTTCTTGCCTGTGTATCTTTTCATGATCTTTTTGCAACCGCACGCATTCGAAACTTGTATCGCCCTATAGAAGAAATTATTTTTGATATTGGCGGGGCCTTGCTTTTGCGTCTATCAGGTAGATCTGCTGACTATCTTGGTTTTCTTGCAGGTTTCAATTAAGCTTTATTTGCGCCTGCTCTTCACTAGGAGAGAGATGCCGTTGTGGGGGGAGGGGGGGACTGAATAACACATGGGGGAGGGGGCTAAACGGCGAGGAAAGGGGCTAGGACATGTTAAGAATATTTTAAAAATTAAGGTGAAGGCCTGACATGATAATATCAGCTAAAGCTAAAAAATATTTATATTCGATTTATTATTTAAACCAAATAATACTGTAGCTGCTATGAGTTAGAAATGTTTGGAAATCTACTTGTCAGTATTTTTTTCTTCAAAAAAGTATTAATATTGCATGCATCTTGAACTGTAACATTTTGTCCATACTTGCTAGACTAGGCCCGTGAGCCACTTGTCCGTGTTTTTCGTTAGCACAACTGTTTGATTGTCTCGGTTCAGTGACCGATGTTTTCTTTTCTTTTTTCTTTTTTCTTCCTCTTTTTGGTCGGAGCCTGGAATGGAATTGAATGCTCGTGTGGCGGAAATATAATTTTATAATTGGATACAAAAACAAATGAATTGGTCGTGAATTTTTCAACCAGCTACTTAAATAAAATATTCCTTGGACGAGCGATGTCGGAACATATTTAATATGCTCATGGGTCGTGGTTTATCTAAAAATTTTGATAAATTTAATTATATGGAGCGATATTAATCTCGAAATTATAGATTATAAAATTTATTAAAATTTAAACCTTTTAACTGAGGACCATCTGCTCGGACTCACACTATCACCACCGGCCGGCTATGTCTACATATCGTCGGAGCCTGCTCCAGTCACGCCTACCCAAGCCCGACAAGCCGTCACCTCGCCATCTACGACTGCGCTGCCATCGAATAGTACCACCACGGATTGCGCTAACGGCCAACGCCCTCGCACCCCTGCACTAGGCGCCGGAGAATACCCCTTCGTTGCCCCATCGATTCGTCGTCAACTATATACGCATAGCATCTCCTTTCAACCTTCGTACCATCTCTTCCACCACTGTGCCTGATCTCTTCTAGCTAAGACAAAGACTCCATGCATGCTGGAAATATGGACCCAGCGTCCGTGCGCGTCAATTGACCTGACTTCTGAGCCGGGAGCCGTGAGCCGTACATCCCTCGAGAGTAGGTCTGTAGGTCAGGACTCAGGATCGTGAGTGGAGGGTGCATTAATTTAATTTAAAATAAGTAAACAAAATATTTACAACGCTTGCGTCTTAAATATGCCATGTAAAACTATTTAAAATTTAAAATATTTAAAACTAAAAGTACAGTGTAACACATCCGAGATAGAGAGAAAGAGATCGAAAAAGAGAGAAAAAGACTCTCGAGCCGTGAATCTGAATCAAAGAAAATAGAAGCATTGATTCCACTACGGTGCATGCGCCGTTAAATCCTATTTTATTTTGTTTTTATTTAAAAAATAAAAAAAACAAAATGAATTAGTTAATGTTTTAAAAAAAAGGAACAGAAAATAAAAACTGTAGGTTAATGTGTCCTTAAAAATGGGACTATTGTTATTATTATTATTATTGATTGATTCATATTTTAGAAACAATTAATTAATGAAAAAGGGGTGCTTCAAAATGAAAAAAAAGGATAATGATTTTAAACAAATTAATATTTGAATGTATATATGTTTTTTAAGGTATATTTAGGAGAGGAATATTTAATTCATGATAAAGATAATAGTTTTAAAATAGAGGTATCGAAAAATAGAGATAATGAAATAAATTTTGAAATGGAAAAAGAAGAGTAGAAAAAATAAAAGTAAGATAAAAAAATAATAAGTGAGAGGAATAGTGGAGAAAAAGGAAAAAAAAAGGAGGAAAATGGAGAGTGTAATTTAATACAAATTATTTTTCCATCTATGTTTTTTTAAATTTTATTTTTTATAAAATGATAGGGTTTTTAGAGTTTAGTTCAATCAATAAAATAAAACAAAACAAAAGGGAGCAAGTGTTTTTAAGTTTTACTTAATAAAAATAAAACAAAAATGATGAGGTGTTGGGAAAAAGATAAAATAGAAAAATAGAGAAACAAAAAAAATCTAAAACATTATAAAAAATGTTTTAGCTTTTACTCATTACAAAAGTTAAAGTCCAAGTAATCAACCATATAATCAAACCCTTAATGTTTATATCTAAAGGTTTCGACCAAAATGAATTGTAGTAAATATTACTTGCCAAATATTTTCAAACACCCTATAAGTTTTCTTTTCCAAAATTGCCTTTGAAATTTTACTTTTAAATCCCTGCTACAAAAGAATCTCATATTCAACATTTTATTTTGTAAAATAATTTTTAAATAATAAACTAAGAATTGAAAACATAGTAAAGCCTCCCAAAACTAAAATAGATACTAAATTTTGGGCATTAATTATGAAATGTTAATTTTTTCTCACGCATAATTATATTCTTGAACCTAGTTCTTGTAATATCTTTTTTTTCTTTGATATATATGTTTGGTTAGATATTCAATCAAACTATTTTTTATTGGTGATAACTCTAAAATTTTTAATTTTTGTTTAAGATAGGATCTATATAGCAGCAATGAGAACTTTCAATATTTATCAATTTTAAAACTAGTTAGACTAACCCTGTGAATTTATTGTACTAATATGAGATGCAAATATTTTCATAAACATAATCAATTTATCTAATAGCATTCATACTAATAACTTGTTTATATATATATATATATTTATAAAAGGGCACGCAGGCACATGTGTGAAAGAGAGAAAGGGAAAGAGCATCAAAAAAGAAAGAGAATTCTTCCACAATAGTTAGTAGTTTTTGAAACTAAGTCAGTTTTTGCCATATGTTTTTCTTGGATGTTGAAAGTGATTTCACCCTAGGAAAAACAAAGCCTTTTTTGGGAGGGTTTCCATCAATAAAAGAATGTTCAAATATCTCCTTGCATTCCTGAACAACCTATCAAACAGTAAAACTCAAATTATTAAATCAAGCATACATAGTGGTTTTCGAATCAAGTGCTAGAAATTACAATTGGGAGCATCAAAAACTTTACAAGACAATATCAAACTTCAGAAATCATGCTAATACCAATTGAGAAGTTTTTAATTTATGCTAATGAACCAATAAAACTACAGAAATGGTGCATCATGATACGCAATTGTTAGGCTTGGAATGAATTATGAATGTTGACCGTTGAAACAATTAATAACAGCCATTTCATATACAAGGTCTCACGAGCTCTGTTAATGAAACGATGTGATTTCATCCCATTTGGCATACCAACTTTTTTTTTCTTCTTCTTCTAATATTGATTTTAATTCTTTGCCTTCTTCTATTTATTTTAATCTTTTCCGTTGTTTTATTGTTAATATTTTTAACCTTTTCCGTTGTTTTATTTTGATTTTAGATTATTTTTAGCAATTATAATATTACAAATAATTGACATTATAAAATGTTTTACCAATATAATAAGTTTTATAATGCATATAATTGCATTTTCGACAATCCTGAAATTAGATTATTGTCTTCATTAAAATTTTATTTTAACATATTTATAATAATAAAATATCAATTTGAACACAGAAATTAATACCGCTAATTAATTAATTAATTAACTTATTTATTAAGCATTTAATTTACAAAAAATTTATATTATTTTTTTAAATCTTACTATATAGTGAGTTGTTCATTATTTTAATATTTAATAAAATTATTATTATAAACATGTTTTTATAATTATGTGGCCAGTGATAACAATTATTATTATCATTACAAACATTACACAGTAGAAAATAAAAATACATTATTTTATTAAAACATTAAAAAACCTTAAACAAAGTTAGTTGGATAAATTTAATGTATAATATTTTATTTTATTGACTTCTACCCCCTGATAAATATGTTTGAAAGAAACTCAATAGTTTAAAAAACAAAACATATGAAAATTAGTAGATTTAAATTGTAAAAACAAAACCCCTGATTTAGGTTTTTAAGGCCAAGTGAATAAAATCAAATAAATTAAATGATTTCTAAAAATTTATTGTTAATAATAGCCACGCATTAATATTGTATATTGAATATTATCGGAAGCATTAAAACATTAAATTGAGTAAATGAGGAAATTAGCAAAAACAAAACAAATCTATATTTAAGTTTGGTTTGTGATTATTGTTAATGTAACAGGTAGGTTTGATTAATGTATTTTTTATTTTCGTTTTTAAAATTTAATAATTATTTTTGAATTCAAAAAAGTAAAATTAAAAACAATCAATAATAACTTTTTATTGTTTTTAATTTTTAAGAGTCATCTATATTGAAAATAACAATCATTTACATAAAGCAAGTGAAAACACCCTTTCACCAATTAAACAATCATTTTGTATGATTGAATGCCTCAATTGTTCCATTTATTTCAGCACACGCCACGCCATAACAAACAACCCAAATGCCTATATAATATTTTAAACATAACATTAAATGATCGATATACCTTAAAATAACTTTATAATTAAACAGATACAAAAATGACACGTGCATTTCGATTTGTATATATGAAAATTTATTACTACCGTGCTCACAGGGCAAATGGTTTCCGAAAGTACGAATTTTCAAAAGTTCTCTTAAGTTAGTGCATACCTCCTTGGCATCTTTCCTGGGAATGCCTTCTCGCAGACCCACAAGTTTCTCGACAACTTCAGGCTGGTAAAACAAAACAGATATCAAATAATAATAATAATAATAATAATAATAATAATAAAAGAGGAATAACAAGGGCATTGGGATCTTTAAATCCGGGTATCTTTTCCTTCTCATGGAATAAATCTGTAAAGAAAATAAACTATGCCCAAAGGCACCCATCAACAAGTGACCTACTACATGATTATAATGTGATGATCGTTGTAATGGACCACATGGAGCAATTCTAGCAACAGAAACATGAGTTGGTGAATACCACTTACTGGGCAATCTGGCTGATGTTCAAGTATATTTGTGTAGATGAGTGTAAAGCTGTCCAAGCTCTCAGCAGAAGCAAGTTCCCTCAAGTCGCACAGTATCCTAATTCTGGTTTCAACTTTCTGCAGTGCGGATCACAAAAATATATTAAAGATAGTAATACACCTGAAAGACAAAAAATTGTATTAACAAATGAAAGCCCTGGAGTAAAGCCTATAGTTTGACCAGATTATAAAAGATGAAACTGCACTTACAGAAGCACTAATATACTCCCTGAAAAAATCTGCGATAAGCTCTTCATCTAGCCTCATCCGTTCAATAGTTTCTTCCTTAATGTAGTGTTTCTATGATGGAAAACATGATGGGGACTCATTAAACCAATGACAAAGGCATATAATGTCATCAGAAACATGTAAGCTTGGACCCAACAAATTAACTTTGATCATACTATATACTCTTTTTCTAAAAAGAACAAATTGAGCACCTGGGTGAGAAGATGGTCGACATAAACGATCACACTTTCCTCCAGGCAAGATTCAACAAATCTCCTAAATGATCTGTCCTCAACGTACCTTCACCAAACAGGGAAAGAAACAAAAACAAAACAACAAAATTGAATAAGAGAAGTGTGTAACCCAAAAAAACGCTGACGATGTTGTCATACTAGAATTTTTTACTAAAATATAAATAAATTAAGTACATATTTTTTTATTCTCATAATGAGATTTCATGTTATCATTATGGGAAAAAAAATTATATAATATTAACAAATATTTTCATTACTTTGTAATTAAAAAAACAAAATATAAGATGTATATTTAAATTTCTAAGGCCAACACTGATGTGAAGGGCAGAAGTAGAAATTTGATTTCCATGAGCATATGAATCATAACGGTTATAACCGGGCCAAGACGCAGGTTCATATGTGTGTTACAATATTATTTATTTAAGCTCATTATATTGGCTGCCTTAAATGCGTTATGATATTCTTAGGTTTGTCTTCTCTTATATTTACCCTTTTAATTCTACTTTATTTTCGAAGTGAGATAATCCCACAACAATTTCCTCCTTTATTACACATTGAACATATATCATAAGCTGGAGGAACACCTATGAAAGTAAATGAATTGCTACTAATTCCCCCTTAATCCACATCCCAAATTGAGGTCATACTAGTTCGATATCCTAAAGACAACGATTTTGGTTGTATTTCAATCCAATACTATTGTATTATTATGGAATATCTTTTTCGGAAACAATCGAGCTCCGATACTAATTTATTGTAACCAAGGCCAAGATGTAAACCCACACGTGTGTCACAATATTGTCCGTTTCGCATGACTTTAAAACGCGTCATGATATTCTTAAACCTCTCCTCTTTTATATTTAATCTTTCGATTTCCATTTATTTCTAATGTGAAACAATCCCACAACAATAACATTAAAATATTCTTTAAAGGAAACTTGAAAAACATAACTATTTTATGTAAAAGAAAATAATTATCAACTTATGAACACAATAAACAAGGGGCCTTAAGTGATAGTCAAAGCCCTTAGAAAACAACATTGGCTGTCACTTTTTTTTTTTTAAGCAAACCCTTAGGCTTTGTTTGGTAATAATACATTTAAGCAATTTCGTTTCGGTTCTTTTTTTGGGGGGAAATTGAGAATAAAAATAATGTTTGACAAAATATATATATATTTTTTTAAATTGTAAAATACTTTTATTAAAAAAGTGGGAACATTAGAAAGATATTCCCACCTTTTTCTTGAATGCTCTCATAATTCCCAACCTGCCCTCAAATTAAAGAGACATCCCATGCCTTCTTGAAATTTGGACATTTAATGCACAAATAATGTTGTCCATAATTATGAAAATACCGACTAAGGGATAAAAGGAACCGATTACGGTGGTTCCCAAAAAAACAGAAAAAATACTTAGGTAATGGCCTTTAGCTGTTGCCTAGAAAAGTAGTTTAAAATGTTGTCTCTTGCAGTGAAAGAACCACAAAAGAATGGCATTAACTGCCAAACCTCCCTCAAATGGAAGAGATATCACATGCCTTCTTGAAATACTTGAATAGGTGGCATGCAACCCATAAAAACCCGAGTGATCAAATGAATGAATATATAATAAGCTACAATAAAATATCACTTTTAACAAAATAAACTCACAGTTGATAATAGAAAACTTAATGATTGTAAACAGATTTAGAATGGCCTTACATTTTCACATCAGTGAAATAATCACTAAATGTTGCAACTAGGCATTCGGTGACCTGCCCTTCACTCCATTCTGAAATAAGCACATGGGAGGAAACTCAAATCAGATGGAGAGACAAGAAACTCAACCAAAACTCAATCCTAAAAGAGCAAGAACATTATGCCTCTAAATTTTATATTTTTATGAGTGTTGAAACAAAATACTGAAAAATTTAGGAAGCTACCCCTAAAAGATGTTAAAGAAATTTAAGCTTATACTCAAAGAAAGCTTGAAAGCTTACGACCATTATTAAAAATGCAATAAATTATGAAATTATATACCTATGAAATCTTTAAAAGGACAATAAACCAGCCATTGTATAGTTGTCTAATACTCGAACACCCCACCATTACAATAGCATCGTTTCTATGCATCACTATAGCTTATGTGATCAATGCTTCAGAGCATTTGTTGTCCATTGTGTAGCCGCATATAATTTTTTAATATAATAAGTAATAATTGAAGTGAGAGAAAGATTTTTATAAGAAAGAACAAAAGATATCCTCCAAGCAAAAGAAAGGAAAGAATGAATAATGTCTTGATATTAGTTATGTAAACATGTTACAAGTGGAAGGAATACAGTGATGTCGAACGGCCAGAAAGTTCAAGTTGATGTTTCAAAGAACAAGGATAAACAAAGTGCAAAAGCAACAGAATACATGAATAACGACAACCCATATGAGTGACGATTAAGTTTAGAATCTATATTAACACATTTTACCAACTCAGCAAGTTTAAGTGTATAAAATTTCATCAAATTTTGCAATATATTGAATTGGAAAAGAACTGAGTGGCAGATTTTTCTTTTGCTCGCAATGAAGTTAGGACTTAAGAGCCTACTAACACTAAAATAAAAGTACAACTTCCACCATTTACTAATTCTTTTGCCATTATAAGCTCAAATTTCAAACCCTGCCTTATTTTATCAGGTTCGATAGAAATGTAAATCTCCAATTTCAATAAAAAAGCAACATGTGAAGAGGGCTGCATGAAGAATGTAACCTAGCAAAAATTAAAAATTAAATAAAACAATAAATTACTGTTGGCTCAATCCACCCTGTCAATAGCAATTGTATAATCACGTCACCTTTTTTATAAAGCATCACAAGTAACTCCTGTACTCCAGGGTCTTCAAAGATAACACTCACAGTTTCACGCACAGCTTCCTAACATCAAGTAGCAATTACAATGAACTCAAGTGCGGTGGTCTGTTTCAGATACAAATACACACCAGGCAATCCAAGTCTGCTAAATTCAAAAGGTGACTAATTCTGCAAGTAGTGCATTTATGCATATAGACAATTTCTGAAAGATTAAAAAAATATACAAAAAAAATTATAGGAAGATACATAAAGATCTGTAGAAACAAACTATATCTTTGCTAGGTTTCAATTTTTACATTTTGTATAATTTTTTACACAAAAAACTCCCTTCAAAATGAACAAAGAAAACTAATTCAAAATCTGTTACATTGTGGGGACTTAGAAATGCCGCGGGATAGTTAAGTTTAAATGGCTATTAATAACATAAATTACTGCACAGCTTTGCAAGTTTCCATAGTGATGCATTCCAAAAAATGACACATCATATCGCATGATAACATTGCAGAGAATTTTGTTTAAAGGATACCTTTTATTTATCAACCAATATCCTTGAGAAGTGCCACAAGAAATTTCATGAAAATTTTATGAAATAACCAGTTAAAACTTAAAACCAAAAGCAAAATGAAAGTTGGAATAAAATGCTGAAGCATATAAAAATTGTAGATGGTACAAAATAAGAATATGCCAGTCAGCCAGGGGATGATACAGCCCTCAGAATATTTAGAAGAAAATGTTACCAAAGAAATCTTAACACACCTTTGCGACCTCCAGAAAACCTTTGCATGTATCTTCAAAATTAACCTAAAAAATCATGAGTTACATCACACTATTTAACAGCTGGCTGATGATACTAATCTGAGTGCTATAGCACTACTAGCATGCAAGCTAGTGGTAAAAAGGTCGGCGAAAAGGTCACCTTTTTTAAGGTAAGGAGAATTTTTATAAGGAGAGAAAGAAACTAGAATAACATCCAAAGGATCCTATTCCTATGCATCATGCAAAAATAAGTGAAAAAATAGAGAATAAACAAGAAAATAACCTGGGCAGCATAGTTCCGTGGAAGAGCTTCCAAAATGCTGGTACTTAATTCCATTGCAAGATCATAGCAGCGCAGATTGTTGTTGATCTTGAACATTATAAAACATTGTTAGCAAACCAATGGTGAAACAGCAAGCATGCAAACATATAAAGATAACAGATGTCATATACACTCCATGGATCTAACAAACCATTGCACATAAAGGCTCTAAACCAACTTCAGAAGCAGGTTCTTCTAGCCTTTTCCTCTCAGCATCCTGAAAATCAACCAATACCTGAAACATAGAGAGAGATATATTGTTGACGATTCACATCGAAATAAAAGGATCTGTGTGTTCGCTCCGAATGAGATTCTTTATAGCATTATAGCTTTCAAATTAAACCCAGAAAAAAAGTCACACAACTAAAAGTAAATGAATGAAAGAAGAATGAACATTAGAAACTGCCAATAGTACATCAGCAGATATATAAAACTAAATTCAAGCAAATCTGTTTCAAGTTAGGGAACAGTTAAACATCTTTTAGAAATATGCAACGATTTCTTGAATATGCTTCAAATTTGTGGACTAACTTGTTTATTCACCCATGTAGACATAATTACCATGTATAAACAAGTTGTAAATATTATTATTGTCAAAGTAAAAACTTCAGTAGAAAAGAGACAGAAATGAATGAATTTCCTTGATAATCATATTGAAAATTACAAACTCATTATATAAACTCACCCATAGCCTAATTTAAGTATAAAATCTAAGAATAACAACAACACTAATTATACCAATCAAATATTCTAACCTAATTACACAATCAATCAAATCTTAATCAAATATTCTCTAAATATTTTACAACTCATGTTAACTCATTCTAACTCTCCCTCTCAAGTTGATGCATAGATATCGCACATGCCCAACTTGGATAAATATGTGTGAAATGAAACACCAGAAACTCCATGCCTCATGATATCAACAAGTTGATCCGCACGCTTAATATAGGAAACCTCTATCCGTCCATAATTAAGATTGTCTTTAATATAATTACGGTCAAGCTCAATGTGTTTCGTCCGATCATGTTGGACTGGATTATTAGCAATTTCAATAGCTGTAGTGTTATCACAAAAGAACATCATGGGTTCGTAATCGAAATCACACAGAAGCATACATAACCATGAAAGCTCTTTAGTGGCATGATAAAGGGCTCGATATTCTGCTTCGTCACTGGATAACAAAATCACATTCTGTTTTTTGCTTCTCCAAGTCACCAAATTACCACCAACATACGACACGTAGTAGACTTTCTGTCCAATTTGAACCCAGCAAAGTCTGAATCGGTATAGCCCATAATGTCGAGGTATCTATGCTTAGAAAAGAGAATACCTTTTCCTGGAGAAAACTTCAAATATGCAAGAATACGATTTACAGTGTCCATGTGTCGATCACTCGGATTATGCATAATTGACTAACAGCACTGACCGCATACGAAATGTCAGGTCTAGTGTGAGTCAGATAGATCAATTTTCCTACCAACTTTTGATATCTCTCCTTATTTGTTGGAACTTGATTAGTATAGATAGATAGACCATGATTCACCTCAATAGGTATACAAGCCGAATCCCAGTCTTAGCAAGGAGGTCCAGAACATATTTCCGTTGAGATAGAAAGATTCCTTGCTTGGAACGAGATACTTCAATTTCAAAGAAGTATTTCAAGGCTCTCAAATCTTTCATCTCAAATTTTGTTGTTAAATAACAATGAAGTTTCTCTATCTCTGTTGGATTATTGCATGTAACAATCATATCATCGACATAAACGAAAAGCAAAGTAATATCATCACCACTCCGTTTATAGAAAAGAGTATGGTCAGCCAAAGCTTGTTTGAAACCATATGCCTATATTGAGTGACTTAATCGACCAAACCAGGCTCTAGAGGACAGCTTCAAATCATATAATGCCTTTTTCAACTTGTATACCTTTGCTTCTGTTAGTGTAAAACCAGGAGGAGGATCCATATACACCTCTTCCATCAAATCAGCATGAAAAAAGATATTCTTAACATCAAATTGGCATAATGACCAATCAAGGTTGACAACAAGAGAAATAATAACTCTGACTGTAATCATTTTAGCCACAGGAGCAAAAGTGTCTTGATAGTCTATGCCATATGTCTAAGTGTATCCTTTGGCAACTAATCTAGCTTTGTATCTTTCAACCATCCCATTTGACTTATACTTCACTGTAAACACTCATTTGCATCCTAGTGTCTTCTTACCTCGGGGTAACTCAATCATTTCCCAAGTGGAGTTCTTCTCAAGGGCATTCATTTCCTCTATCATAGCATACTTCCATTTTGGGTTACCAAGAGCTTCCTAAAAATGAATAGGAATAGACACAGAAGATAACATTAGAAAATAATTTTGAAAATCCCAATCTATCTGGTTCTTTACGGTCACGAAGAGGATAACTTCGGCTTGCAGGATTGTCTAAACCTGTAGGGTCATAAGATAAGACATCATTTGAATTTGAAACTATAGGGGAAGAGTTAAGTACCTCAGTGGAAATTTGTGCAACATGATCAATCCCATAAGAATCTTCTGATGACATGATAGTGTCATTGAAAGGAGGATCAAACTTGAGAGTAGCATCTCATCTGGTATAATATTTCTCAAGCAGCCAAGCTAGCCTCTCATTGTTACTTGATTCAATTACTACCGAATTTAGAGAAGGTAAAGACTCTCCCTCACCTAAACTAGGAGCTAAGGAACTTCATTAAAATTACTTTATCACTTGATTCAAGTACTACTGGATGACATGATACCAAGTAGAAAAGAGATAAGAATGAATGAATTTCCTTGATAATCATATTGAAGATTACAACCTCATTATATACAACTCACCCATAGCCTAATTTAGGTATAAAATCTAATAATAGCAACAACACTAATTATACCAATCAAATATTCTAACCTAGTTACACAATCAAATCTTAATCAAATATTCTCTAAATATTTTATAACTCATGCCAACTCATTCCAACAACTTCAATATCAGCATGTTACTCTTCAGAGTGAACAGTTAAACATCTGTTTGTCTGGTTTTCTACTTTGGAACAGCTGGGTGATTTCAAACATGTTTATTCACTTGTGAAGACATCGCCAGGTATAAACAAGTTGTAAATATTATTATTGTCAGTTAGGAGTGTTATCACTTGCTTTTCGTTTACAATGTTGAATGTTGATTTCCATGCTTACACACTCCCTCCTTTGTGTTACAGACAACCTTAGTTTGTGCTCATTGAACACGTACAAGTGAACCGTTTGAACACTTTCAAGATCAGCCATGGTATTTGATAGAATGTTTATAAAAACAGACAATGTCATCATTTTTTCGACTCCACAAGAGCATAGAATAATTTCTTTTTTTCTTTTTTATAAGTAAAGAGCATAGAATAATTTCTGAGGAGGCAACATCAAATTGCATTAAAATTAGTGGAAATCATAAAAAAAGAGAGATGAAAATGCACTGTTTTTCTTAACATAATTCTCTAAAATCATCTGTAATAGGCAACCGTTTCAGTCAACTTTCTACAACAATGTCAATGAACACTTTATAAATGTTCTTCCATGGCCCACACCATGTTCCCAACTTTTTTCAAAACTCAGCTAATTATCTAAAATTTAACAACAAACAAACACTTTCCCAGCCATTTAAAACTTGCACATAAATCTAATAATCCAAAAAAAAAAAATCGTAAGCATCAAACTGGCAAGTTGTACTTGCCTGAATGAGGGCCAGAGCATTTCTGTATAACATTAGATCTGTACTATTGTCCCGAACAATCTGCACTTGCTCTCCTAGGATCCTAAATAAGTCAACAGCAGCAGGTGTATATAGCTTTCCATCTTCTGTTTTCTTTGGTGGCTGTACTTTATCAGCTTCCAGAATATTTAAGTACCATTTCTGAAAAACAGAAAGGAAACAAGGGGAAAAAGGATTTTTAAAAAATGGAAAAGGATGACCATGAAAGAATGGAAAGAGAAAAGAACAAGAACAAAAATTATATTAATTGAATGGCATGATAAGGCAATAGATCTTTTTACCTTTGTTGTGGCTTGCATTCTTTCAACATATGAATTCATGAGGGGATCCATGGCACCACTCTCAGAACAAACTTGAGCTAATGAATCATCAACACCAAGCGCAATCAGGTTATCTTGGTATTCAGCTACCCAGCCAGTCACCTGCTTGCAAGCAGTGAAGGATTATGCAGCCGTAAAAAACATCATACATCAATTGACTTCCACAGAATAGTCTCAGCTTCAATTTGCACCAAAAAAGCATAAATGCTTCAAAAAACGCATAAAATAACAAAGTAAAAACATTAGTAAACTTAGATAACTACAGAAATCTAGGGAAAATACCTTTAGGATCTCTATGTTTGTTAACTCATTTGCTCTCTCACTGAGTAGTCTTAGCAGCTGAATAAACCTCTCAGTGTAGAGATTTACCAAGAGTTGGAAGATTCCATATCTGCGAGTATGAAAGATTGAATCAGAACAAAAACCAGGGAAGAATACCTTCAAAATGGACAAACTTCCTTCAATCCAACTTGTGCATTAGAGGTTCTCAAGCTTGTCTTATCTGAGTGTTGGCAAATTTTAACATTACTAGTGGCAATCATTCTCTATATTATTTCTGTTATGGTTCAATTGAATAACTAAATATTAGCTAATAAACGTATTTAACTGGAAAGTAGACAAATAGGGTATTTATTAATAAGTATCAACTAATACGGAGTATCAACACTGGATATTAGACAGTATATGCCTGAGCATGGAGTTTAAAGCAGTTAGAAAGCGCATTTAAATCAAGTAATCTTTAAGGTATCTCTTGGGTTCTTTCAGTTGAACAGAGTATGTTGGCAAAATCAAAATTTTCAGCTCTAAACGGACAACGTATAGTGCACCATATCATGTTTACTTGTTATACAATAAGTAGGCAGAGCAATTTCAGTCCTCCAAGTAACTTCTTACATGAGCTTTAAAGTGTAGAATCAAATAGACGAATTCAATCAGTCGATGTAAAAAGCGCTAGGGGACCAAACAGGGAAAGAGAAGTTACATGCGCTGCCTGAGAGCCAGTAATATTACTAAAGAAGCAACAAAAATAATAAAATTTTCAATATAACAAACCTTGGAGGGAAACAAGGAGCCACGTAGTCATATATATCTCCCATTTCTCCTCCAATCTAGAAGTCAAACAAGTACATCAATTCAAATCATGAATTAAATAATTTTCTTACTAGAAGATAACAGAAACCCATCAAAAGTGGGTAGTTTTTTTTTAATATGTTTTTTTTAAATATGTAATTCACTGAAATTGTAAGCACGGAAAACACAGGGTTGACCCAAATGTTAGCAACTAGTAAAATTAACTGAGTAGCTATATTTTTGCCATGTGAGAAAGGTGCAATTTTGTTCATGTGCATACACAAGTTCCCCCCCTTTAACATGCTTACGCTTCAGCAGAATTTAAAACAAACCCATTTAAAGGTAATTCCCAATAGCCTATATAATTTAGGCTAGCCACACAAGTGCGTGAATAGAGACACGTACACAACCCAGCAAACCTATCTCCAAACCTGCTCCCGATAACCCAATGTCACACCACCATGGTTTGCATTGGTAGTTGCGGACGTTGCGGTCATAGATGATTCGTTTCATCTCGGATGAGATGTAACTTTAAGCATGAAATAATATTTAATTATTTTAAAAAAATCATAAAAAAATCAAAAAAAATTAGACAATCACATTTGAATCATTAAATAATATAAATATATAATTTAAATAACATAATATGAGTTATTATATAAAAAAAGTGCTAGCGCATTATAAAAATATTAAAATAAATATATTATTATATTTTCATGATTTATAATATAACACATGAAATTTTTATTGACATTTAACTAATAATATTAATAAATATATTTTTAGTACATTTATCATTATTAATAATTAAAGCTAATTATTCTAAATTATATTATTTCATGTATTAGTAATTATTTTTATAAGATTATAATTACAAATTAATCTTAAAGTAGAAACTGCATAATAATTATTAATTTTTTATATCTATTAAAGGTATACTTAATAATTAATATACATAATTAGTTATCAATAAATATATTAAGTAATATTACTTGTATCAATTAATATACTAATTAATTATTAATTATCAATTAATATTCTAATAATTAATATATAAATTCATTATCGATACCAACCATAAACTAAATAATCACATCCATAAGTTTGATCACAACATATAAACAAGACATAACACCACTCCAGCACAAATTGATTCGAGTAAATGATAAAGCCGTGAAGAAAGTAAAAAAATAAAATATTCAATTAAAATATTTATACCGTAAACTAACACAGACCAAAATCTTTAAACTCACATCACTCACCACCAACTCATAGAACGAAGTCACAAACTCGGAGATGGATAGATCAGCGATGGCTGGAGACAAAAGGATCGATGACGGCTGGCGACATACGGATTGGCAACGTCTTGAGAGATGGATAGATGTCAACCGACAACGATGATGACGATTTGAGTTGACATCGCGAGGTGACTGCCCATGTGACCCCGAAGTTGAAGGCTGCCTTTTATGTGTGTCCAGAGGGTTGCGTCAATGTGCCTTTTACGGCATATAGTGTGAGATTGTGCCTCCGCATTGAATGAGGGCGTCGGCGGCTGGCAAGTCGATGTCGAAATATCGTCTGAGACGTGACGAGTATACCGTATAGTGGCATCGCGTAGCATATCGCCCGATAACTCGGACGAGATGAACGTGTTCTACTGTTTCGCTATCTCATCCCCAGATCAAGTCTCGCCAGCTACCGATACCTGGTTGAAACGGCTGAGATAAGGACATTTCAGCTGATATTGCGAACCATGCACACCACGTCCGTACTTTGTGAAATCCACCAACCAAGTTACCTCCCAAGCAACAAATTATTAAATGTAACTAACCAGACCAAATCCATATTGACATGTATCATGCAGTAAATTTTCCAATGGCTTTAATTTCACAATATTTAATGTTATCTTCTTTTATTTTATTATTATTTTTGTAAATTAAGGGAAATGCACCTGAATTTTCAAAACAAATAGTTTAAGTGTCAAGAAGATAAGTTGCATATACCTTTCGAGTTTCCTCTAAAGCTGCTTTCAGGTCCTCAAAGACAAGCTGGGGTAGAAAAGTTAAAATGAGATGTAAAATGCTTAATAAAAATGTTTTTTTTTCTCTCCACAGCAATATAGCAGGATAATGATACAGTAAAGCATGGTGTACCACTGTCAAAAGATGGTTAAAACGTCCCTCAACAGCCAACCTTATTCGCTCATAGCATTTGTCCTTATAACCTTTCCCTTGACCCTTCAACTTCTGCTGTGTTAGGTTTCTAGAATCCATTGTTGCGATGGTAGATTTTCTGCAGGCCATAAAGAAATCAAGGAGTAATGATTAGTTGCATGCTCTATAAGAATAAGGGTTCAAATCAAATATACATTCCAAAAACAATGGGAAGATAAATACGAACAAGAAAGGAAGTTAATCTATCACTATTTTAATATATAAAAATCTAAAACCTACTTGGCAGCTCGACGGGGGTTAGCAATTGATTCCATGACCCCACCACATTCGGCCTCAGCTGCTTCTTCAGCAAGTTGCTGATCCAAGATTTCTTGTGTTTCAACCACCCTACGAGGTAAAAATTTATAACTAAGCGGAAAGACATGATCAAAGAAAGAGTCATGGCTATTGGCTATTTCTTGTGCGACACAGCCACAGAAACCATGTAATCACTAATTACACTAAAGCTATATATATTTGAAAAAGAGTGTTCAAAGTAAATGCCAGATTTGGATGAAAAAAATATAATCTTGCATAAATCTCTCCCACTTCATGAACTTCGTTATAGTCATTACATTTATCAAAATAATAATATAGTATTGTTCTTTTAATAAAAAAAATAGATAGGGTGAATTGAATGAGGTGAAACGTTTTTATTATTGTTTTGTTGATTTCAAAAAGGACTTGATGGAAATAAATTTATAGGACATCATCAAATTTGGGGAAAATTATAAATTTATTGTTGCTAAAAACTACTCATTTAATGTTTTAGTTGTTCTAATGTCAACTATTCTTTTAATACAATGGTATCAAGTGATGTATGACACATTAATGTTTGTATTGATTGACATGATATTGAGAACGTATAAGTTTATTATTATATGACTGTACAAATAACAGGTTGACAACAATCCATTAATCTTTTGGGTGCGAGCATAAAGAGTTATTTATTCAGTTTCAGTGTTTTGGAATCGAGGTGTTGAGATATCATCCCACATCGAATAATACATTTTAAAGTCACGTGAGATAATGTAGTGAGACCAAAGCGGATAACATCATGATACACAGGCGGGTCTACACAAGTGGTATTAGAATCAGGTTGTCCCCGAAAAAAGTATTCCATAATATCAAAAGTTTTCTCGGTGTAGTATGATTGGGCGGCATGTCCCATAGTGTGTGACAGTATAGTATTGGAATACAATCCTTGTCACCGGATTATCAAACTGGTATGATATCAATTCACAGATGTAGATTGAGGGGGAGGGGTCCGATCTCACATGGTAGTAGCTTAATTCCATAAGTGTGTCTCCAGACCAGGGATGGCAATGGGTCAGGTTGGGCTCGGGTATTGTCGAACCCCATTTGAAAATATTTATCCTGATTCAAATCCAACCCTAACCAGGGGTTTGGGCAGTTTGGCCGGGTTGAATCGAGGTGGGGCGGGGCGGGCAAGACCCGAACCCGACCAAATAACTTGTCAGGATGGGTCGGGTTAGTTTTGCCATCCCTACTCTAGCCTATAATGTGATTCGATGTGTGACAAAGAAGGAGATTGTTAGGATAATCCCACATCAACGAAAACGGGGGAGCCAAGGAGGCTTATGTGATGGAATAGGCCCAGAAAATATCATGACGTATTTTAAAGACGTACAAGCCAATGTGTTGAACCCAAAACAGATAATTTCGTGATACACAAATGGACATGCACCTTTGCTTAGTCCAAAGACCATGATATTGTGATCTTCTATTTTAGATTGGGGGGGGGGGGGGGGGGGGAGTTTCTAAGATAAAATCTGATATTACTAATATTTCTTTGATATTTTTAGTTTTTTTTTTGAAGATTTGGCCAATGTGGCACTCTTTTATGCAAATAAATAAATAATGTCAATGAATAGAAGCCTAAATAGAAGCTTCCTCATGCAAACCTCCTGTAGAGTAATGATGCCCGAGAGGTTTACATGAAGAGACTTGTATATAGCATAACCCATAAATAAATAATGTCAAGGAACAGACAGGGAGGAGGTGCTAAGCTATTTTTAATCTTTCAATATTGATTTGATAACAAGAGGTCTTGCTTTTGGGAGCATCATGATATAGGTTGGATAAAATAGAAAGTGAGTTTTATTAAAAAAAACATTCTTTCATTCTTCCACGCAATTTCTTTATATGAATTTATCAGTATTTTCAGTCAACAACTCAACATGATACTTCAAAGTTCATACCAGACAAGAAGACCAATTGTATTTATATAAATTAATTTGAATATTGTATCCAGCAATCCGCATTCCCCAAGCAAAACAATTTTAAATTTTGGGGTGTTATTCAGGAAAAATACCTCAAAGCACGAACCAAAGTTTGTGGGCTGCAGCAAAAAGGCACATTAATATTTTTTAAAAATAATAATAATACAATCGACGTGCAGAAGTAAGTGTGAAGAAGCATGCAGGCATAAAAACGATTATTCATTGTAAACTATAATAGATGAAAACAAACATAAACATGAAGCCTATTAAATTTATCTGATATTATCTGGGGGCGGGTTGTGGGTTTGGAGTTGGTAATGGATGTACCTTTCTTTTGAAAGTTTAAGGAAATTGGTAATATGGCCCCATAGTGTCTTCTCAAATGTCTCCCAAGTACGATCCACATCTTCAAAATATTCACTGAAAAAAAAAAGTTAAGTTTCAAACTATGGGACCACAGTATAAGGTATACGCTAAAAACAACCAGGGCAATCACATTATATAAAACACAAAAGTCCCTATGCATTACATTTTGTAGCAGACACTTTGGAACGCCTTCAAAAAAAAATTTAAAAAAAAAAAACTATAATGTTTGTTATTACTTTAGCTGACACCAGAACTTATAAGTTCAAATGACAACAAATCATCAAATTTCCACAGGCATCAGTAGTGGTACACTTTTGGGAGTAGTGATTAAATATGAATGATCAACACCAAAACATATTCATTCCTGATCCTAACATATACTGTCAGGCAATCAAAGCCTGACAAACAGCGCAAAGCATCTCGAGAGCTGATAGGTAATTGATAGGAACTTTTTCCTGACACTAAGCTTAGCTTTGATGAACAAGAACTAAGATTTAGACCTCAATCTTCCAATCTCTTCTTCATGAGATGCAGCAGCAGCTAATGCAAACCTCCGCTTCCCATCAAGAGCTGTCAATCTCTAAATGAAGTACAGATAGAAAAAGAAAAAAGATTACAAAATCAGTAAAATACCTGCAATAGGCGAGGCTCGTACAGAAAATTATCTCAGTAAGGGCTAGCTTTACCTCGTAAGTATTAACTAGTTCTCTATCATCACTTAATGAACTACGGGCCTCAGAAGCTTCATCAGAAATGGACATCATCCCCATTACATCCTACTTGTACAAATAAATTAGCTCGACAGCCAAAAAAATGGAGCATGAGAAGATTTTTAAAGAATTGAATGCAATTTTTGGTACTCAAGACAAAAAAATGTGATAGCAAGGCCTGTATTACATGAGAGAGAGCGCACCATATTCAAACAGCAAAAATCACAAAAAGCCTTGTGGTGAGCAGGTATGTCCATATCATTTTCTTAGAGTATGCAACAATTAGACCCTATCACTTTTGTTAAAAACATGTCTAGAATCCGGCACACTTGTTGGAAAGCATTTTTTTCTTTTTCTCTTTTGAAGGGCTCAATCAGCGTCTGTATTACTTATTATGAATAAAATCTCTCTTGTAATGATTTCTTTAAATTATTGCATGCTTGAGTGACTTACATTAATTGCGCTGCCTTTATTGCAATGAATTTTTTGATTTAAAGGAAATAACTCATATCAGGGAATGTTTGACTATGTATTTCTTACAATGATCGCCTAGCATCAATAAATCCTCCACCCGTGAGTTGCAACTTACACCTAGGCAGACTCCACAACAGTTTTGCACTTTGCATGCATCTGCGCCTTAGATTAATAATAGATCTCATAATTAAGTAGTTGCTCTTTATTATATGTGTGTGTGTGTGTGTGTGTGGTAATATATGAGGCAGGAAAGACATTAGAAAATGGAAACAATAGCAGAGAGAATATTCATTCTAGGAATTTTCTATTTTACAGGCATATAACAACATAAGCATATACATATAATGGCAATCAAAACTTAAAAAGGGAGGAGTACCTTCAAAGTTGTATTCAAGTTATTCCTTGCATTGCTTAGGAGCTTTATTTGGTCATGGTTTTCAATCAACGTTTGGCATTCCTGACAGAACCTGATGTGGAAGACAAATAAATTGCATTAGCCTTCTACTAGTTAATTATATCATGTCAATGTTGCCTAGCCAAGTAACAACCAAATAAAATTTTGTGCTAAATGCTGTCATTCGATCTCGTGTATATATATATATATGTTGTTATCAACGCCATACTTTTCAATAGATAGGAAGTTTTCTCGGAGCTGGGCTATTGCCTTTTGGGACAAGGAAAGCGACTCTAAGCCAGCTCGAGCCTGCTCAACCTACAAGCAAAGCAAGAAGTGACAGAAACATCAGAAACTATATTTTTGCTCTTTCCTTTTCTTTTTTCTTTTTGGTCGAATTTTGTCCGATTATGAATAATAATAAACGTATAACGTGCCATTGCAGACAAAATCGATTGCAAAAGTTATGAATTAATGTCCAATGATGAGTATACCTGTTCTGCCACCATCGTACTGAGCTGTGCATCATTTGCCTGAATGACATTTTAAGCAATGTTAGAAATACTACTATACGGCAACTAGCAATATATGTATATATGTATATATGCTAGTGCTGCTAACTAATGCAACACGTTACATTTATTAAATCAATTGTCCATATGAGATAACGGCACAGTAGTGCGCGTGTTTTAATTTCACTTAATAAATGTTTTTTTTTTGGGTCCTGTGAATTGTGATGAAAAAAGATAAAAACATGCGTTGCATAAGCATTAAAAGTTTTCTCATAAGCATTAACCACGAATGCATCAAACTACAACCAATGCAAATTGTCGTAGTCATCATATATATATGCGTGAGTGTTATAGTCTTAAGGGAGAGGGTAGAAATGCTCCAATAGAGCCAAATTAAACCTGTTGGCGAGCATCGTAGTCGGCCTTTATGGATGTAATGGACTGCAGGAGCTCCGGAAACGGCAAGAGCTTCGCAACTTCGCGAACCGCGGCTTCCTTGGCTTCGACGCCGAGGTCATCAGCCATGGTCGATCTTCTTCGCTTCTCAGCTACCTAAGTACACACACACTGACACACACACAACCCCCACGGACATGCATGAGATTAATTGTTTTCTGATTTATTGTGAGGAAATGGAAAGATATATCTGGGAACGAAACCGACGCATAATCTGAACTAGTCTATGGTTAGTTAGTTGATTTGGTTTTTCCTCGCCTCCTTTTTAGCGGATAGGACTTAAACCGTGATTATATTGCAGTCTCGCTCCCGCGGGAGAGAATATGGTGGGTCCAAGATTTTTTTTTATTTATTTTTTTTAATTAATAGTAAAAAACTTATTTAAATTTTGGATCGTAGTTTAAAAAAAATTTGTTATGGTGTATTAAAACTATTCATCGAAATAATATACAATAATTTTAATGCAATTAATGCCATATTTATCTCAAATTCATTTATATATGAACACATTTTTTCTATTTTTTTTTCCATGAGTATTATATATTATATATCTTTATATAATTTTCTCACGATATAATATGTTTGGTATAATTCAGGGATTGGAGAGAGAAGAACAAATCATTGGTGTCATTAAAGTAAATAAATATTTTACTTTGGTGGACGAAATTCTCACCGATATTAAAGTGAATAAACATAGGCAATGACATATTTGGTTCGATAAATAGAAATGACAACAAATGGTTATATTTCAATTTTTATGTTAATTATATGCTTATTAATTTTATTTTTCCTCAAGTTACTCTATAATCAGCTTGAAATTATATATAAAGCAATTTTATAATATAATTTACTATCGTAGAATAAATATCTATGTACTAGCATTATTAATTCATTAATGTTGTGGGATCTTATCTATTCTCATATCCTTGTAATTTTCATATATTTAAACATTAGAAGCGTGGAATGCGTGCTATTACTTTTTAAAAAAAATAATAATATGAGACTCCCTTAATTTGTTAAAGTTTGTCAAGATCTAACACTTTATATTAAATCTTATATAAATTTGATATTTTTATATCTATTTATAATTTATACTTTAATATTATTATATCTAATATTATAATTAATTTTTGTTTTTAAAAATAGCCTTTGTAGATTACAAAAGATATGAGCTAATATTACGAGCATATTTTTTGCCCTTGTAATTATTGATTATTATTATTATTATTAAAATAAAATAGAATAAAAGAAAATTTTAAACTCAATTATGCTACAATTACAACAATATTGGTAAAAGGATAATTCAACATTATATCAAAAACTCGTCTCACTCTATAATGAGGCTAGACTTGTTAAGGTTGTCTAGGCTTCTGTCTTGAGCATTGAGTACACGAAAGATTGCATTGTATACCCAGGATACTTTACAAGCTGTTGAGACCACTTGGGACAAAGCAAAGTTTATATTAGGCATATACTTCTTCATCATAGTCGATGAGATGCAAAGAGTAGTCGAGGAGCGGAGGAGGTACAAAGAGTAGTCAGGGAGATACAAAGAATAGTCGAGGAGGTATAAAAACTACTAAAAGACATGCAAAGACTACTTTAAAAGTCCAGAGAGTAGTCAAAGAGGTGTAGAGCCAACTTAAGAAAGTGTACAACCTATTACGAGAGAGGCAGAGGGTACTCGGGGAAGGTCACACTCGTGATAGGCTACTTGGGTAATGTGAAGGTTACATTTGACCCGAGTGAACTAAGATCAATGAATTTTGGAGAAGAATAAGAGATTTGAAGTAAAAATAAAAGAAAATTTTAAATGAGCCAATATCCTGCCAGTTTAACATCTGTAATTTTAAACCTTATATGTAAGTGGGTTAAATGGACCTAGATTTTCTACCCTAGCTTTAGGCTAGGACATTTTTCAATCTGGAGAAGAGTCCATGATAGGCTGTGCAAGTGCGACGATGAAATTGCCCTGCTTGAAAAAATAATGCCAAAATAATTTGAACCCAGAACTTTCTTCCAAGCATAACACTAATCCAACTATTAGGCTAAAGCTAAATTGTTGTTATTTAATATGCTTACATAATTAATATATGTACTTCAAATCTAACATATAAATAATATTAATTATAATAATAATAATAATAGATACATGTTTTTATTTTTAAAATAATAGTAATAAAAAATATATATATTTATATTATAATAAAAATAAATATATTAATAATAATTTAATATGAAATACAAATTAAATATATTTAAATTTAAGTTTAAATTAATTAATAAGTTAAAAATATTAATTAATATATTAATATTTGAACTAATAATATTATTTATTTTATTTATTATTTTTAATTCAAATATGAAATAGCTACTATCAAAAGTCAAAACTCATTTTCACCCTACATAACTCAAATTAATTTGTGAATAAACATATTAATTAAATTTAAATTTAGTTCTAAATTTATTGATAGGATAATTAACTCACACTATAGTACAACCAAAAGAAACTAATTAAACCTCTTAGATAATTAAAGGTTTATTTGGTACCAATTTTAATTTTTATATTATATTAATGTTTATATCAAATTCTAATATAAGAATAATTTTATTTGATAAAAAATATATTTTATGAAAAATATCCTTTTAAAATTAGATAAAAATACAAAATAAAAATTATGAACTCATATAATAAAATAAAAAAATAAAAAAAACTTTAAATTTTCCAATAAATTTAAATTTAAATTTAAAAATAATTTTAAAAACAACTATAAAACTCACATATTTTAAAAAATAATTTATGAAATCAAATAATTTTAAATTCATGTAAAGTTATTATTTTTAAAAATAATTATATTTTTAAAAATAATTATATTTTTAAAAATAATATTATATAACCAATTATACCCTCACATGCGCATTGTTTTCTATATTTAAATGCATAAAACAAACATACCCCCGGCACAAAACTCCCTACCCCTGCGCGACGGCTCCTTGCCGGAACAGAATGCGCACTGCCAACTCCAAAAAATACATTAAAAAAAACAGAAAACATTTTTATAGAAAATGATCTCCAAAAATTATTTTTTAAAATTGTTTTTGAAAATGAAAAACCAAAAATACAACCAAGCATATTGATTTTATTTGCGCAACTTTAATAATTTTTAAATAGTCAGGACTCGGGAGGGATGCCGGGAAGTGGCAACTGACGGAGAAACAGCTTCATCTGCGCATGAGTTATTTAAGTTATACTACTCAGCACATATACGATCAAATCCAGCTCCATATTTAGTACAGACCGCCAAACATAGGACGAAAGGCAGACAAAACCAGCAATAAAGGCGAAACGCAGTCTAGAAACAGCATACCAGCATCAAGCAGCATAGAAATAAGTTCAGTTGGTAATCACAATTGGCTCGTACCCTTTCTCGATGGATTCTTTAACTGCATTGACAACCAGCTGCGTCTTTCTACTGATGGCCGGCCACTTATTATCAGGCTTCGCCCCATTTTCCTTCACATTCTTAACCAAACCAGCAAACTCTGTCACCATGAGCGCCTCCTGAGGAAGTTCTGTATTGACTGTGTGGCTGCTTGGCAGTGTATTCCACCCCGTCACGAGGTCGTTGAACCCAGATTTGGAAGCGAATGAGAAGGATGCTTGGCCCTCATTGAATGGGATGACGAAGTCATCAAGGCCCAAGGTTCCCTTCGTTCCTATTGCAGTTAAGTTTGAGGTCAAATTAGTGAGGAAGGAGCAATGGAAAGTGGCTACTTTCCCGTCCGCCCATAGCAAAGAAGCTCCGCATGATACAATCACCCCAGCTTCATTGAAGATGGTCCCGCGTACTGCAGTGACAGTTTGGGGCAGCTCGTAGCCTGCAGTCCATAAAATTCCCCTAATGCAGTACCACCCAACATCACCGAGACAGCCAAGGGCATCAAGATCTGGCTTCACACGGATATCGGTCTTGAGAAATTCAGAATCAGCACCAAATGTCATGCAGGCATGCATCTGTAATATCCACAATCCACAAGAGATTGCTCCTATCATTAAATTTTGTACAGAAGCAAATTTCCTATTGCATGGAAATTCATTCTCAATAGAAGAAACGGAAGTTTAAATAAAATAACTTTTTAACATGTATATATAATCAATTTCACATGACATCATGTCAAAGGTCATTTGCGTAATTCCAGTTGCATATCCATATAAATTACTTAGACATATATTAAAGATAAATAAGAGAGTAAACTATCTTCCACCACAGAAAAACATCTGTACAAAAAAGCAAAAAAACATAATGCTATTGAATTTTTTAATAATACTATGAGGCCATTTCCACGACCTATGACAGTAAGAGAATAACAGAGTAAATTAGGCACAGCATTACCAAGTTGACCAAATAATAAATATTACCAACAAGTGAAGCTACACAAATGGATGGTTATCTTTACTTTCAGAACTACTGGGGAAGTAAATTAATGTACACAATTATGAATTACGACTACAAATACTAAAACATGAAAACCAACTAAAAGATTATGAGTGGCATACTAGTTCAAAAAAAAAAAAAAAACTGAGGGCATTTATGATGGTCTTCAAAAATAAAATAATTTCGAGCGGACCAAATGGATCATACAGTGACAGTCCAATATTGCACTGAGAAAAATTCCGAAAAATCCAAAACACAAGGGCACAACCATAAAGCATGGAAAGTGGTCTCGACCTTGCCATCGTGTGTGGCAAAAGGGGGGAAAGAGATTATGCAAGGTGGGAAGAGAGTAATGGACAGCTCGCCAAAGGAAGTGCTTAACCTTACCCAGGGCACCAAGCTGCCACTTCTGCCACCAAAGCCAACGAAACAGCAGAACATACGAGCACTCGCCCCACTGGTGAACTTGCTGGGAACAAGCCAAGAGATGGTAGGCAGACTTCACAGAGAACAGGCCAGACTTGGCCTCTGACCACTGGTGAACTTGCCGGGAACAAGCCTCAACCATGAACCCACATGCCCTTGAGAAGCAACTCACAGCCAGATAAGAAACTGTGCAACAAAAAGGAGGGAGAGGAGCCCAACTTGGCCTCAAAAAAAGAGCAGGAGGGAAAGAACTTAGCTTTGAACAAAGGAAGGAAACAATATATATATATATAAGGAATCACCATTGACCATTTCCCAAGAAAATTGAAAAGCATTGCTCCATCAGATATGCCCATTTGGTGATTTCAGTAGGTTAATCTTCTTCTGTGTAGCAGAACTGATCCTTGAATAGCATCGGGGAGATTGTTTTCCCATTTTAAAATACAGCATCGCACTATTACCCACACAACATTTTGGTTGGCATACAGAATAGCTTAACATATATTTCCAGAAAGCATCCCAATGGCAATTCCACAAATGACATCACGTTAACGGAAGCTAATGGGTGACAGCAACAGAAGATGAACAAATTGGAAAGAAGATTCTTCTTTCATGGGCTTTCTAGAATATTGGTTGTGTCCTTTTCCTGTAATTTCTTTCTCAGGTTTGTTGGCATTTTTTCTTGAGGGCATCCTGCCCTTTTTTTTTGTTTTCTCTTATCAGAATATTAAACATCATAACACTGATTTTTAGCTGGATAAATCAGTTGAATTTGCAGTCGGATGGTGTCGTCCTGCATTATTAGCCAGACGATATAAATTTTAAAAACACATCAACTAATATTGCATTATGTCACAAAGATTCATTCGGCTAAAAATATTTATAGTAAATATCATATAGATTCAGATTCAAATTTGAAAGCCAACCCAATTTTTTTAAAAAAATAATCAGAAAAAGTCCACGGACCCCTAAATCAGATATATGAAAAACTTGGCAAACATCAATTGTGACTAGGGAGCAATCAACACCAAGACTAGAGTACAATCATACTGTTTCAGGCGTAAATGTGATAGGCAATCCATGGCAAACTGAACCTAAATCTAATCTATAACTAAACTATTGTTTCAATGTTTTCCCTGTTGTAGCGCTCGTATACCAACGAATTTACAAGTATACAAATAGTAAAAGTTATGGGGTCAAACAATATATAAATTTAGAAATCGAAACCAAATTGGTTCCCATATTGGAACGCAACATAAGTAAAGAACTATGTTGAAAAAGAAAGGAAAGATATACTGAATTAGTTGTATATTTATTCAGTTACCTTTTATATTAGTGTGTATATTAGGAAATATTGTATATTTATTTAATTGCTCTTTATATTTAGATTACTTAGAATAGATAGGCGTAATTGTAGGAATGATTGGCATTTGTTTTGTATAAAGTAACGTTTCGAGCTTCAATAAAATTATTCAAAAGGAAAATATTATTTTTCTTCTTTTACATGGTATCAAAGCAGGAACGATACCTTAGTTCTTTATCTTTATTGCGTCTTTTTTGCTTTTCTTTTTGTTGTGTCTCACTATCATGACAGAACAACAATCTTTGAATGGAGGCCGCGGGCCAGTTTCCGTCTTCGCCATCGGCAACCGCCTCGCCGTCGATTCAGCATTCGCTGACCTCGAAGTGAATTCTCTGAATCCATCGGGCTCGAAGAATAGTGGTGGATCGTCCTGGAAGTTCCCATATTTAGAAATTATTATTTTTAAGCTATAATTTACGATATAAGTCCACTAATATATAAGTTTATGATAATATAATTTGTTTATTTATACGTAAAAATTTTATATTAATAATTATATATTAGTATCATACTAATATAAAACTACAGTTATATTATTTTAATTATTTTAATATTATAATAATTTATTTATAAATAAAAATTTAAAATTATATATATAATTTTAATATCTTATCCTTTAGGACATCCCAGAATGAGAAAAAAATATTATACTTGAAAAAAAAACTATTAGATAATAACTACTTAAAAAATATTTTAATCATAAAACTATTAGATATAACAATGATTGGTAATACTAAATAGGTTTTTAAGTATATTACCAAGTACTTAATATAGCGATGATATCAAATATATATTAAATAATAAAAATAATATATTACATTATGTCGGAAAAAAGAGAATAATATTTATAATAACATCTCATATATGTTTTATATATATCAATGATATATATTAAATACTTGTACCATTATACCGTTAGAAGAGATCATAATATCTAATGGGAACAAGACTTTTATGATTGTATCATTATTATACACTTGTTTATTTCATTTAAATTGCTATTTTATGCTATTAAAATCTCTCATAGCATCTTTAATAATTGTATAACTTTATGTAAATATTTTTAAAGAGTTAAAGCAATATTTTTATGTTTTTATCCTATAATACCATTTGCTTGTATCATTAATTATTTTAATTTTAAGATTATATATATATAACCCCCCCCCCCCCCTTCGTTTGGTGGAGAAGCCAAAGAAGTTTGTGACTATCTCAGAAGCTCATGAGGGTTCAGATGAGGATTTATTTATAATATCCCGTACCTAGAATTGACTAAGAGATAACTTGTATCTAGTTTGAGGATGTCATTTTGGTAGTTGCAATAAATATGATCAATTTGATTATGAATGAGCTTTATTTGGTGTCTAGTTGGTGCAGGGGGTATTTTGGTAATATATAGTTTAAGAGATAGATTATTCAATTTTATAACTTGGAGATTTAATAAGTTGTCATTAAATGGAAATTCGGGATTCACTTTAATTAAGGGTGTTCTGGTATTTTAGACTTAAAAATAGGAATTTTAATGGAAAAAAAAACCTGGGTTTAAGGAAGTTATTTCGTTGGACAAGAAATTAGTATTTTAATGTAATTAGAAATCTTGTAAGATGTAGAAAGAAGCTCTATAAAAGGGGGAGGTCGTCTTTAGGGTTTGGTTGGTGTTTCTTTATCTTGGAGAACCCTAGCCGTTCTTTAGTAGGCAAGAGCACTGCAGGATAAAGGTTGAAGCTTTAGAGCGTTTTCAAGTTCTGGCAATAGTTAGTTCGACTTCTGAAATATTCGAGGTAGGCGATTCTACTTTTCATTATCTTTTTAGGATTGAATGACAATTAGGGCTGATTGGATTGAGAATAGAACTTATAATGAATAAGTTTGTATGTAACTTGAGATAAGGCTTAGAGTCAGAAATTAATCCGAATAATTATGTTAGGGCTTAGTAATTTATTATCCGTAAGAGAACTTGATTGATAAAGTGTCTTGATGCTTAAAAACCCTACCTTTAGGCTTAAGGATTGAGTTAAGGTTTGGAAGTCGATCATGGTTTATCATGCAAACTAAGCGATACATCACTCGTATACAAGTAGGTCAACGAATTGAACAGTGACTACATGGAATGTACGTTTGGGGTGCACATATCAACATGCACGTGGTGTGCACGTGGCATGCACGTAGCGAGAGTTGGGTACAAGGTAAGGGGATGTGTAAGGTGTGCACGTGGCGATGCATGTGGTGTGTCGCCATGTGCACTTTTTTACATTATTTTATTTTTCTTATATTTTTAATGTATATAAGGTTGAAATAGCTACAAAATGATAGGTTTTATAAGCCAATCGAAGTTCTATGGAAATAACTATGATTTTTTGAAGTTGGAAACAAATATGGAAAAATAGCTCGCACGTGGCGAACATCGCTACATGCAAATTTTTTATATTTTATTTGAATAATCGGTTAAAAACCCTTCGAAATGGTAGGTATTATAAGAAAATTAGAGGTTTGTAGAATTAGTTATGATTTTTCAAAGTTGGGACAGAATTTGCACTATTTTAGCAGCCTGTTTTGCTTTCTTTGGTTTGCCAATGAGAATTTGAGCTCGTAACCTTTAGGGAGGAACCCTAAGGATCATTTGAGGATTGTAGTGTGACTTTTGTTGTGATAATTGAGGTGTATGTTTGCTTTTTATATTAAGAACATGTTTTGTGATGAATTATTATACTAGATATTGTGTTTGTGTGAGATGATTTGCTATAATGGATATTGTGTTTGTGTTCCTACCTGCATAGGGTGTGGTTACGATGTGGCATGATTGCTTAGGTTGGTGATGGCTATGATCCCGAATGAGGGGTACGCCATGATGTTGTTTTGCCCAGGGTGGCAATTGGCTTTGAGCTCAGAAGAGGGGAAGCTTTGTTTATGTTATTGAATTAGTAGTTGTGATGTACATATATTGTGAATTATTGTTATAAATTAATATGTTGTATTTGTTATGCTCATTCGATTTGACCGATGTTGTGTGTATGTTATGGCTTAACACTACACTTGTACACTTGTATACAGAGCATGTAGTATTATGAGTTCATTGTTGAGTGTTGGTAAGGAGTGATAGTTCACCTACTGAGCTTTGTGCTCACCTCTACTCGTTGATTTGTTTTTCTTCAGGTGTTAATTAGAACTAGTTTTGGATTACGATATTCAGTGAAGTTATTTATTTGATGTATGAACTCTTTTTAGATGTTTTTTTATTAAACCTTATTTTTTACGGATAAGGGTCCGTGGACAATTGTAATGAATTGATTGGTTTGTGTGATGACTTTATTAATATACTCTATATTAATCTAGCTTTGGAAAAGTACTTTCATACCCTTAATCTATGTTATACAAGGAATTTGGATAACACCCGCTTTGTATGTCCATCATAGGTGCTTGTCACTAACCCCTGACCCTTTGAATGCATGTCATCACACGTTTTTAACCGAGCTCGTATTGGCTTCTGTAAAAGGACTCCATGCTAATTCATTCAGTTGATCCTAAGGCTCACACAAACTATGAAAGAAAAGAAGAACATAGAGTCGCCATCAAACAAATTAGAGGTGTGATTGGACACCTAGAAAAAGAAAGGTCTACGGTTCTAGAGAATTAGGTTTGGGAGTCGGTTACGTGTGGGAAAGAAAGAAAAACTCTTCCACCCCCACAATGCCCACAATTGGTACCTGTCACGCCCCCAAATTCCAGGGAACCCGGAACTAGGAACATGACTTCCCCTTGCCCGCACCCGAAAGGTCAAGGGGTTGGTGACTAGCACCAATGGAGACTACACTGCGGGTGCTGTCTCAAATAGGCAACCCTGTATAGTCATACATCAAGGGTAATCCTGTATTTTCCCATATATTATCATGCATACAATGAGTCAAACAGTCATACAGACATCACATCACAAACAGTATGCAAATACAACTGTCCACGGACCCATGTTCAGGATATAACACATACAACAATATAGAATATAATACTGTATCATACATCAGAGTAGTGGGCGTCCTCCTGGAAGAAAGTCCTCCACTAGTCTCGGGTCACACCCGAAAAAGGTAAACAGCAAGTAGGGGTGAGCGACAAGCTCAAACAGGGGACCCCAACACTCCACATCATGCAAACATACAAGTCTATACTACATGCTCTGTGTACTCGTGTACTGTGTAGTGTGCACAATCATCAGGACTCAGCCTGCAAACAAACATCAGGATCCAGCCTGCCCACACAGGACAACTTGTCCACGATCCTCCACGGGACCCTAGCTCAGGGCACTCAGCCCTAGCTCCACGAGTTCAACGGCTCAACTCAGGCCTTAGCCTATCCCCGACCATGTAGCGCAATATGCCCGACCACGGTCGCCACACAGCTGCCGCTATCGGCGCATATGCTGCCCCCGGCCATAGTGGCCACACAGGCCTTAGCCTCACGGTGAGAACCCAAACAAGTCACGGAGTCCATGCCCCAATACCTCACACCAACATACTAACATTAGTATGACATGTCATTCTCAACATTTTCTTTAGAACTGTAGCCAGTCTTCACAAGTAAATCATCAATCCTTGATTTATGAAGGAAGTACCCATAGCAGCTATTTTCTTGAAATCAAAAGTCCCGGCATTGGGTTCCCATATCATAAATAAGGTAATCATATTTTTGGGGATTTTTCTGAGATGTCTAACCCCACTTTCCAAAAAGTCACCACTACGAACTTTTGGGTTTTTCCGAGATTTTACATTAAAACCCAATTTTCACATTTTGAAATAGTGGGAATTTATTTTTCTAGTATTTTTCTTTGAATCCAAATGGGGGGTATTTTGTTATTTACGTTGTAACTTAAAATACTTAAATGTGTATATGGGTATGGGTTACAATGTAAATAGTCTAGTCCGGTGTCCAATTACACTCGTTGGAGCTGCGACTCGTAGCTTAGAACTCGCGACTCGTAGGCTGCGGAGTGCGGGAATCGCATGCGCGCCTCGAAGACTCGAAGCGAGGTTACGACCTTCGACCTACGAGGCAATGAACTTCGACCCTTCGGCTACGAACTACGAACTACGAGGCTACCAACTACGAACTACAATCCTTCGACCCGGAACCTGGGTCTTCGTCATTTTGACCCAGGAACGCGCCTAGGGTACTCGTTCATCATCGTTTTCACCTGTTCTTCGTCCGAAACACGCCCGGAAACTCCCGGACGCTCACTAACACTCCTATTTCGCAACAAACTACGATATCTACCTCAAAATGCATCCGAAACGTCTCTAAATCGCACGAAACAACGAAACACGTATAAAATTTCAGATTTTTGAAATCTAGATCTAAACCCGATTTCCATGGTTGACTTATCTACCCTCATGAAAAACACGGTTAATCAACCCCAAAATCACGAAACATATATCCACAATGATATAAAACGGTTCTTAACCACGGATCTTATGCTAAACCATTAGATCTAACCCAAAGTTGGATTTCCCTAATTCTAGGGTTCATGCTCAATTTTATAAATCATGATAAATTCGTGCGAGATCCAAAACAAGAGAGAGATAAGAAGTTCAAGGACACCTACTTGAAGTGAGTCTTTGAGCTCCACGAACCCAAATCGCCCCCAAATCGCCAAGGCCTCCAAGCTCTCTCAAGCTCTCTCTCTCAAACGCACAAACGTGATAACGTAAAATGAAATCTCTTTCTTTTCCTTGCTATTTATATTTCTGGATCCAACTGACCTAGTCGACCATTGACCCGATCAATAATTGACTTCCCAACACAAAAAATTGACCTCCAAGGCCCCGAACTCCAAATTGAGTCAAACTACAGTCAAAACGCTCGAAATGACGAAGCACAACACTAGAGCGATATTATCACACGCAAATGACCGCTCAAACGCAAAGTCAACCAAAAAACCCCCGAGAAAGTCAACAATCGAGTCAAACGGGCCCCAACTCGGAATCGGGCCCAAGTATAGTCAAAATGCTCACATCGACGACTACACTACCGTCTAGATAGTTTCATTCCCATAGAATGGCTATCTCTCAAAACTACCCAAATACGAGTCTTTACAATACCTAGTCTTGATCTATGAGTGTTTGCTTGCATTATTCAAAAAGAAGTCATTTTTATATTTTTTTAATTTTTTATAAAATGGAGTTTTTAGGATCTAGGCCTTAAAATAACAAAAAGGATTTTTAAAGTAAATAAAAGGGGGCATTCTAATTTTAGAAAAAGAATGTGGGATCTAAGCCTATGTGACAAGATGTGCATTTTTTATAGGGAAAACAAAAGTAATTTTTCTTTTTTTAGAAAAAAAAATAAAAAAAATTTGAATTCAAATATGAAAATACTACCACATTTAATATTGGCGCCAGGACTAGGATATGAGCATCTATGGCTCAACCCCATGACCACCAATGCCTTATTTTAATTTTTTCTAGAAAATGTGATCTCTTGATTGTCCTTTTTATTTTTTGAAGAAAAAAAGAATGAGAGTTAAGGAAATCGTTTTACTTCAAAACATTTGAGAAAAAGAAACATTAATAATTTAAATATGAAGAAATTAAAGAGAAGAACCTGGATGGTCTTCTTATGGCTGAATTTGGAGATCCTCTTTCAAAAAGTTTCCCTGAAAACACAAAGGTTAGCAAGAAAATGCAATTTCCCTTCCCTACTTTGAGCCTCTGGTTTCCACATTTCTAGACTGCTTTCCTCTTGTAAGTATTGAGGCTAGTATCCTTTCTGGTACTTGGATCCTTCCTAAGAATGCTTGAAGGATATCAAGGAAGAATCTGGCAAGGGATGGTGATAAATCAGGAGAAAGTCGTGTATCGCTAAACTCAACTCCGTTCAGCAAGCCTTCTCTCTTGTTGATTCTTGATGATCCTCCACTAAAAGGGGAAATGTATCTCTCTCTTTTTAATTTCTCAGAACGTTCTCTCTGCCTGATAACTGATACTCCTCTCCCTATTTTGCCTTATAGGGCAATCTATTTATAGGTGTTTAGGGGAGTGTCCATTGGCTAGGCATTAATTGCACTTTTCATAGTTCTAAAGTGGTCAAATGCGATATCCCGAGGGCTTAATTACAACTCCTTATTCCCACGGCTAAAAATAAATACATCGCTTGGAATTATTTTTACTCTTCCATTGTATCTGGACATTTTGGTGGGTAAGGGCTTAATGCATTTCCGGGTGTATTAGCGCCGTTGGGTATTTATGGTTATGCAGTCCCTATGGTTAACTGTGATGTCCCAAGGAATTATTCATTAAAATAACATTTAATTACAAAGGTTTTCTGTCCCCATGCTTGAAAATGGAGTTCCAATACATTTTAATTTAATATTCGGAGACTCTTCAATTCCCACACCTAAAAAAGGGGGTTTCGAGACACCGATGACATTTAATGTACTTGGAAAAGAATTTTTCTAGATTTTTTAGAGTCCCGATGCATTGGAGTCACTCTCGGACTCGTGGAGGAGCTATTTTTAAAGTTTTTCTGGATCATTGAGATGATTCCCGGACCATTGGGAGCTCTTTCCGGATCATTGGGTCCTTATTCCATATTATTGTCTAGGCTTATTCCAGATTATTGGGTCCTTATTCCGTATTTGACCAAGTTTGACCTCCGGATTTGGACTTATTCCATATCGTTGGGTTCTTATTCCGGATCATTAGGCTTATTTCGGATTTAACGAAGTTTGAACTCCGGATTTGGGCTTGTTCCGTATCATTAGGCTTATTCTGAATTTGACCCAATTTGACCTATGCATTTCCAGCTTAAGGAATCTCGAATCCGGATCGTCTAATATCCCGAATTTCAAAGTTCTAGATTTTTTGGATTTCGTGTTTCAAAAATTCTGGGCTTAGGCTCACTCGCAAGCTGGCAACTCCACTTGGGCTTCCCTGACCTCTCTTGTTCTCATTTGCTGTGTAAGGATAATGTATTTATATATATACTGGGTCAAAGAGAAGCAAAAATGTCAATGTGGGATAAACATGCATATGAAGAACCAAAATTCATAGAAAATAAAGCAGATTTCTGGGGCAACTTCAAAAATTCATAACTTTCTCCACAAAGCTCGGATTAGGTCCAAATTGGTCTTGTTTTTCTCAAACTTCTGTTGTCTATCTCTTGAACTTAGAATCACTCAAAAATGATAAGCCATTTAGGAGAAAAGTGGGAAATACCGCATATAGGTACATGACAATGTGAGCATTTTGCTCGTCAGATTCAAAAATTCATAGTTAATTGCATAAAACTTGGATTATCCTAAAATCAATTGGAATGATAGATAAAGATGTTATCTAACTAATGCAATTGGCATTGTTTGAATCCAGTAAGTATTGAGAAAGTTATTGGCAAAACAATGCGTTGTGCATAAGGCTGCCCCACCAAAACTCAACTACTAACTTCAAAAAATCATAAATAAATGTATAGAGATTGAAATGACCTCAAAATAGTTGAAATGATAGATAAATATATTATATAACTAATACAATTGACTTTGTTTGATTTCGACAAGTATTGGGGAAGTTATTGGTAAAATAGCATGCTCGCATTGGCTATCCAATTCAACTTCATATAAAACTTAGTACTCTTATCATAATCTTTTCATTTCTTCTCGGAATCAAGTTTGGTCAAGTGCGTTGTTCTCTAAATGTCATCCTTTATCACTTAGCGCTTGCCTTGGGGCATTTAAAGGTCTCCCAAAGTGGTCTTTAGTTTTGTGGTTCTTCATTGAATACAGTTGTGATCTAACCTGGTCAAAATAGGGTTTAATAGATGCCCCCTTTTGTGTATTGTTTGTATACAAATGATGTGGAAACATAAGCAGACACTCATTTTGAAGGGTTAGATTTCTTCGTTTTTTTCCATAAGAGTTGATTCCTTGGAGCTTTGCATTGCTGTGACATCTTTGGTTTGGACTTGATGATCCCTAAGGTTTAGGGGGATGGATTCTAGGTCCAAAAGGAGAGTGACATCTATGGTCATGATGGTAAAATGACATCTTAGGTCAAAATAGCAGCTTCTAGAGCTGTGAAAACAACATCTTGGGTTGAGACAACATCTTGGGTCGGATAGCTCTTGGGCTAAAGGGAGAGCTTTTAAAGCCAACGGATGAGCATGACTTACGTAGCCATGTATAACAATATCCTGGATTGATTGATATTGGCTTCTTGGGCCGAATAGCTTCTTGTGCTAGATATGACATCTTGGGTCGCACAACTTCTAGGATTGGAGGAATGGATTCTTGGGACGGATGTAGCGACATCTTGGGCTGAATAGCTTCTTAGGCTACGAAAGTGACATTTTGGGTCAAATAGCTTTTTGGGCTATGAGGGTGGCTTCTTGGGCTGAATAGCTTCTTGGGCTACGAAAGTGATATCTTGAGTCAAATAGCTTCTTGGTCTATGAGGGTGGCTTCTTGGGCCGAATAGCTTTTTAGGCTACGAAAGTGACATCTTGGGCCGAATAATAGCATCTGGGGCTATGGATGTATAACTTTATAATAGCTCCCTCTACGAGTTCACTCTAAGAGATCGCTCACGAGGTTACCACTTAAGAGTTATGCTTGGGTTTATGATATAGGTCGAGTCGGGTTTTAGTTCTTTGGTTCGAAAGGGTGCTCTGTTTATCATGGGTGAGTCCACATCTATCTTTAGAGACAATATCTGAAGCTTGACTATTGGTGGATCATGAGATGCCATTCTGAGGTGTAGGCAATCCAGTGAGTAAGAAGAATAAATATGTTAGGATGTATGCTAATGATGCATGAAGATGTTAATTCTTTTGAGAATGAGTGCAAATAAATTTATTAAATTTGGAAATCTTTCTCCTCCGTCAGGGAATGAGGTCAGTGGATAACTTGCATTTTTTGTTCTATCTTTGCTGCAAGAGACCAGGGCTCCATCATTTCTGCATAATTATACCCCTATGCATGGAATGTTCAAGAAAACTCTACTTATGGAATTTTTGAAAAAGAATTTTGAAAAATGATAAAGAGTTTTGAGAAAACTACATCAACATACACAACATGACTTATGTATGCTCAAACTACATCAACGTACACATCATAAGAGTTTAACAAGTCTTCCTTTTATGGAACAGAATGATAGTTTTTAAAGATATTGGTATAAAAAGTTGATCAAAGTATGTTCAAGACCGGACCAATCCTTCTGTTCGTAGGCCAACCTCTGATGTGGAGTAACTAAACAGTCCTTTTGAGGTGTTTGAGATGTTATCAGACTGCTTTGAGTGACTTGGGATCCTGATTCCTTTGTTTGGCTTTGTATTTTACCCTTAGTACCCTTTCAGGTTTTCACTAAGTCTGTCTTTAATTCTTTTATCTTTCACGGAGCTTTGTATTTTACCCTTAGCGCCCTCTCGGGTTTTCACCAAGTCCGCTCTTTAATTTTGTGAATTTTTATGCCATTTCAAGAAGGAGATGGCAAAATTTAAACTCACTTGGGTAAGCTAGTTTTAACCCAAAGAAATATTCCACAACAAGCGGGTAAATGAGGATAAAAGAAAGATAGCAAACTTCTTCAATAAATAGTCATTTCAAATCCAATTTGATACAGGAGAGGAATTTAAGCACAAAGTTTCTTTACAACATCATTGTTTATAGGATTCGGGAGTTCGTCTCCATTCATTTTGGCAAGGACGAGTGCACCATTTGAGAATGCTCTTTTTACTAGGGGGTGTTAAACGGGCTAGCGGCCCGCGGGCTGTGTGAGCTGGCCCGTTAAACGGGCCGGGCTAGGCTGTAATATTAGAGCCCATTTAAAAACGGGCCTTCACAGGCTGCGACCCGCGGGCCGCGGTTTAAACGGGTTTAACCCGTACGGTTACGGGCTGGCCGGCGAGCCAAACCCATAATATTATAATTTATAACGCAGGCCCAGGCCCAGGCACTCAGGCCTAACCTGACCCAGCCAGGCAGGTCATCTCTCATCAGCCCAGCAATGTGCCAACGTTGCAAGTAAACCCAAACCCAATTCAATTTTTCTTAATAAGAAACATTTAAAACTATCAATTACCAAATAATTAAAACCTAAACCTAAATACCCAATATCATACGACTCACACTCAACTCTTTCTCACCTCACGATCCCCAAACCCGCCGCTGCGCAACTCTTCTTCTTCTCCACGCGACTGCGCGAGACGCGACCACGCCGTCGCCCGACACGCCACCTGCGCCACTGCGCGAAGACGTTTTCGTGCGTCACGTCCGCCGTCCGATCGAAGTCGTCCTGTGCGAAGATGTTTCCGTCCGTGTGTCACGTCACCTGCGCGAACGTGAAGCTGTTTGTGTCTATCCTCTCGCCGATCGGAGTCGTCCGTCCATCGCTTGTGACTCCGTCCGCCGTCCGTGACTCCCTCTGCCGTCCGTTCTCCTTTCACACAATCACACGGTACCGATCTATCATCTACTGTAATTATTTAAATTGTGAGAAATTATATGTTATGATTTTTAATTGTTAAAAATAAAATAGTTATTAATTATTACATGTAATTTTAATTATAATCTGTGAAATTTAAGTGAGATGCAGCGTGCTATGGTTTTTTCTAACTGAGATGCAGCGTGCTATGATCTGTGAAATTTAACTGAGATGCAGCGTGCTATGATCTGGGTCATATGTATGATGTTGAGAGCGCGGGATAAATTTTTATTTATTGTTTGAAGACTTCAATTGTTATTTATGTTATGTATAACTTTACTTTGGTTTTTGAAGTTTGTTTGGAGTTAATTATTTGTTTAAAACTTGTGTAATTTTTTTATTTCATGAAAACTTTGGTGCTTTGGTGATTGATTTTTTCTTATTTGATTTTTGAATGTTATTTTTAGGCTTATTTTGTTGTGATTTTTTAAGAAAATTGATAGATTTTTTTATTTGTTTTAAAAAATAGTAAAAAAATATTTTAAAAAAAACGGGCCAGCCCGCGGGCTTGCCCGCCCCGCACGCGGGCTGGGCTGGGCTTGAAAGTTTCAGCCCGTTTAAAAACGGGCCTAAATGGGCTGAGCCCGTCTAGGCCCGGGCCCACGCGGTGTGGGCCCGGCCCGGCCCGGCCCGCCCGTTTAACACCCCTACTTTTTACAATATCTGACCCCTCATAGTTTGGAGTCCATTTGCCTATGTGATCATCTTTGTATTGGTAATATCTTTTTAGGACCGACTCTCCTTCTCTGAATGCCCTTGATCGCACCTTCTTGTTAAAGCTAGCCATTACCCTCTTTTGATAAAGTTGACCTTGGCAAACTACTGTGACTCATTTCACTTCAATCAAGTTCAACTGCTTGAAAGGGTTTCTGACCCATTTAGCTTTATCCAGTGTAGTATCCATGAGCGCCCTTAGAGATGGGATCTCTACCTCGATTAGTAAAACAACCTCCATGCTATAGACTAGGGAAAACGGTGTTGCCCCGGTTGAAGTGCGGACTGTAGTTCTATAAACATGTAGTTCGTATGGGAGTTTCTCACTCCAATTCTTGTATCTCTCAGTCATCTTTCAGATAATATTCATAATGTTTTTGTTTGCCTCTTCTATTGCTCCATTCATTTGAGGATGATATGGTGTTGAGTTGCGATGTTAGATCTTGAACTGTTTGCACAAATTATCCATCATCCGATTATTCTAATTGGCAGCATTGTCAGTTATGATTTGTTCCGGGAGCCCGTAGTGACAAACAATGTTATTGCGGATGAATTTAGTAACCACTGACTGAGTGACTTGGATGTAGGAAGCTGCTTTCACCCATTTAGTGAAGTAGTCGATGGCTACAAGCATGAATCTATGCCCATTGGAGGCTTTTGGGAATATGGGTCCAATGATGTCCATGCCCCCATAGTGCAAATGGCCAAGGAGATGCTAGCACATGCAGCTTAGATGGGGGTGCTTGAATGCGATCTCCATAAATCTGACACTTAAGACATTTACGCACATGCTTGATGTAGTCTTTTTCCATAGTAACCCAATAGTAGCCCATCCTCATGATTTGCTTAGTTAAAGTATGCTTGTTCGTGTGAGATCCATAGTCACCGTTGTGAACCTCATTGGTAACCCGAGCTGCTTCATCTTTGTCTAAGCATTGCAGTAAAACTTGGTTATGATTACGTCTGTATAGGATTGAACCATCAAGGAAATAATTAATGCTTGCTCGTCGGATGTTTCTTTTTTCTGCTTCTGAAGCCCCTATCAGATATGAGTGTTAGAATAGGTACTGCTTGATATATTGGTACCATGGTTTATTGTCAGTGTGTACATTAGTTATCATGTTGTAAATTGGCTCCTTGCTTACATTGATGTCAAAGGATGGTTTTGAACCCCATTTTGACCGGGTTAGATCACAACCGTACTCGATGAAAGACCGCAAGACTAAGGACCACTTTAGGAGACCTTTATATGCCCTAAGACACGCTCTAAGTGATAGAGGATGATATTTGGAGGACAACGCACTTGACCACACTTGATTCCGAGAAGAAATGAAATGATTATGACAAAAGTACCAAGTTGAATTGGACAACTGGTGTGCAGCCCGCTATTTTGTTAATAACTTCCCCGATACTTGTGGTAATCCAACAAAGTCAATTGCGTCGATTAGATAACATATTTATCTATCATTTCCAATTGATTTGAGAATATTCCGAGCTGTATTCAATTAGTTATAATTTTTCAAAGTTGGCAACCAAACCTTGTACAAATTTGGGGGAGACAGCCAATGCACAGCGCACTATTTTGCCAATAACATTCTCAATACTTATTGGATCTGAATAAAGTCAATTTCATTAGTTAGATAACATCTTTATCTATCATCTCCAATTGGTTTGAGGGTAATCTGAGTTTTGTGCAATTAACTATGAATTTTTGAATCGCAGAATGCTCACTTTATCATGTACCTCTGTGCGGTATTTCCAACTTTTCTCCTAAATTACTGGTCCTTTTGGAGTGATTCTACTTTCAGAATATAGATAACAGAATTTCGAGCAAAACAAGACCAATTTGGCTCTAATCCAAGCTCTATGGAGAAAGTTATGAATTTTTGAAGTTGCCCCATAAATCTATAAATTTTTCATGAATTTTGGTTCTTCATATGCATGTTTGTCCCACATTGCCAGTTGTGCTTCTCCTTCGCCCAGTATATATACAAAAGCACTCTCCTTACACAGCAAGTGAGAACAAGAGAGGCCTAAGGAAGCTCAAGTAGAGGCGCCATGTGGCGACCAAGCTCACACACAGAAATTTTTGGGGAAACCCAAATCCGGTGGTCAAAGTTGGTCAAATCCGAAGCCCAAATCCGGTGATCAAACTTGGTCAAATCCGGGCTAAGCCCACCAGTCTTTGAATAAGGACCTGCTGATGCGGAATAAGGACCCATTGGTCCAGAAATCACCTAAATGATCCGGAAAAACTCCAAAATAGCCCCTCTACAGTCTGTAAGTGACTCCAAAGCATCGGGACTACGAAAAATCCAGGAAAAATCTTTTTTTTAAATGCTATTAGTGTCTTGGAACCCCTTTTAAGCATGGGAATTGAGGAGTCTCCAAATATTAAATTCAAATGTTTTGGGACTCTATTTTTGAGCATAAGGACGGGGAGATGTCGTAATTAAATGAATACAGTCCTTCGAAAATCAAAGTTGACCCTGGGGATTGCATGGCTATTAATTCCCAACGACACCAATATACCTGGAGGTTTATCCATCCCTTACCCACCAAGGTGTCCAGGATACGACGAGAGGAATAAATAATCCCAGATGATTTATTTATTTTTAGGCATCAGGACTCTCTTTTTCAAAACATGGGAATAGGAAGCCATAATTAAGCCCTCGGGACACGCAATTGACTCTTTGGAAATTATAAAGAGTACAATTAATGCACCAACGGATACTTCCCCTAAAATACCTATAAATAGGCTATCCACAAACCTCAGAAGGGCATCAATTATCAAGTATCAGAGGAGGTTATTCTGAGAGAGAGCTTTCTGACTAGATTTTCGAGAGATAAAAACCAGAGGGAGAGAGAGAGTATCCTGGGAATCACAAGGAGAGATATACTCATTTTCTAAGGGAAAAAGCACCCAGAATCACTGTTCGTCTTCACGGGGAGGAGCTGACACTAGAAAAGTTCTTTTTCTAACCTTTGTGCTTTCAGGAAACTCTTTGAAGGCATTACTCGAAGGGAAAAGAGGCTCTCACTCGCATCATTTTCTTTCCCCCAGGTTCTCTATTTTTGTTTTTTTTCTCCCCGTGCTGTTTTCTAACATAAAACCCAAAAACTGCTCTATTTTCCCTTTTCATTATTTCTCAAAGTTTAAAAAACGAAAATACAAAAAAAAACATCTTGGATCTCTCTTTTCCTTTATTATTTTAAAAAAAATAATAAAATGTAAAAACACAAAAACCCAAATCTCTTCTAGAAAAATTTAAACAAGGCCTGGGCGGTCATGAGGGTTAAGCCCTAGATGCTCATATCCTAGTCTCCTGGGCCAATATTAATTGTGGTAGTATTTCCATTTGAATTCAAATTGTTTTCATTTTCTTTTCTAAAAAAGAAAGTTCACTTTTGTTTTCCGAAAAAACGCAATCTTGTCACATGGGCCTAGATCCCATATTCTTTTTCTAAAATTAGAATTTTCCCTTTTTTATTTTATTAAAATCTCTTTTGTTGTTTTAAAGCCTAGATCCTAAAATCTTTCTTTTTCTTAAAATTAAAAATACAAAAAAACTCTTTTTTTGAATAAATAATAAAGCAAGAAAACACCCATAGATCAAGACTAGGTACCAATTGTGGGCGGTGTGGGGGTGCAAGAGTTTTTCTTCCTTCCCCACACGTAACCGACTCCCAAACCTAATTTTCTGGAACCATAGACCCTTTCTTTTTCTAGGTGCCCAATCACACCTTTAATTTGTTTGGTGGCGACTCTGTGTATTTCTTTTCTTTAATAGTTTGTGCGAGCCTTGTGCAGGGATGACTCTAGGATCAACTGAATGAACTAGCATGGAGTCCTTTCACAAAAGCCAGCAATGAGCCCGGTCAAAAACGGGTGATGACAGATGGTATTTTGAAGCACGTGTCCAACTGAAGGAGAGAGGCCAGAGTTGCTAAAGCATCGGGAATTCGATTATGCTCTCTTGACATATGTTCAAATGTGATCTCCTCAAATAATCCAGCCATTTCACAAATTATTTGTTGGTAAGGAATCGGTTTGTGATTTTGTGTTTCTCATTCTTTTTTGACTTGATAAATGATTACGGCTGAATCCCCAAATACTTGTAACTTCTTAATTCCTTTACTCAAAGCTTCTTGAAGGCCCATTATACAAGCTTTGTATTCTGCTATGTTGTTTGTGCAAAGGAATGTCAACTTGGCGGCCATCGAAAAATGTATTCTGGATGGGGTAATTAGGACTACCTCGATGTAGTGACCAGATAAGCTTGATGCTCCATCAAACCATAGGATCCATGTATCTGACTCTTCATTTTCTTGGATGGAGTTGATGAATTCGTCTAGAAAATTAGAGATTGTTGGCTCATACTCATCCAAGGCTCTGTCCGCTAAATAATCAGCTATGTCACTTCCTTTGATGGCTTTTTGAGGCACATAGACAATGTCGTATTCTACTAAGAGTAGCTGTCAGTTAGCAATTCTTCCCATCATGGATGGCTTTTCTAGTAGGTATTTGAGCGGGTCATGTCTAGAGATGAGCCATGTAGTATGGTAAAGTGTATATTGCCTTAACCTTCGTGTTGTCCAAGTGATGACACAACAAGTCTTTTCCAAAGGATTGTACTTTTTCTTCACAAAGTGTAAACTTCTTGCTCAAATAGTAGATGACTTGCTTCTTCTTCCCTGAGACATTGTGCTGTCTTAGTACACTACCCATTGAGGTGTCTCGAACTATTAAGTACGGAATCGGAGGTTAACCGGATACCTGGGGGAACCAAAATTGGAGGGTTCGTCAAATATTGTTTAATTGCATTAAAGGCCTCTTGAAATTCATTGTTCCACACCTTGGGACTATTCTTGCGTAATACCTTAAAGACGGGTTCACAAGTCAAATGAATCGAGCGATGTAGTTGAGTCTTTCGAGAAATCCTCTAACTTCTTTGATAGTTTTTGGCACGATCATATCTTAGATGACCCAGACCTTGTTGGGATCAATCTCAATTCCATGTTGAGTGATGATAAATCCCAATAGCTTGCCTGATGTATCTCCAAAGGTACATTTGGCTGGATTCAGCTTCAACTGGTATTTTCGTAGTTTGTCGAAGAGCTTGCGTAACTCTCTCACATGGTCTTTGTCTCATTTCGACTTGGCAATCATATCATCAATATAGACTTTTACTTCTTTGTGTATCATGTCATGAAACAGTGTTATATGGCCCTTTGATAAGTTACCCCGACATTTTTGAGCATGAAAGGCATGACATTGTAGCAAAAGGTCCCCCAAATGGTGGTGAATGTAGTCCTTTCCTCATATTCAAGATCTATCAGAATTTGGTTATAACTAGAGAAACCATCCATGAAGGAGAACATAGTATGTATTGCAGTGTTATATACTAGTGTCAATATGCAGTAGTGGAAGTTGTCTTTAGGACTGGCCTTATTGAGGTCGCAGTAATCTACGCACATACAGACCTTCCCTCCTTTCTTTGGGACTGGCACGATGTTAGCTACCATTCCAGATATTGGGCCACACTAAGAAATCTTGCGTTTCATTGCTTTTTGACTTCTTCCTTGATCTTTAGTATCATCTCCGATCTCATCCTCCTTAGCTTTTGATGGACGGGCTTACACTCGGGTTTCAAAGGCAGCTAGTATTGTACTATATTTGTATCCAATCCAAGCATATCTTTATTGGACCAAGCGAACACATCGATGTAGGTCTTTAGAAGGTTAAGTAGCTGATCTTTGATACTGTTGGGGATTAAGGATCTTAATCTCAATTCTTTTGGCTCAGTGGCAGTTCTGAAGTTCACAACTGTGACTGGGTCTTCAATAGGGATAATGGGCCGGTCTTTTCTTTCCAGCAGGCCTGCACTTAATATCTTCTGGTAGCTCAGGATCTTCTACTTCAGATACTGATTGCTCTCAGTTTGGATTATGGTCAAGTCCTAAGTAACTCGTTTCTTTTTTTTTTTTACCATATCTCTAAATTTATCATATATGTTTGAAAAAGTCTGACTTACTTAACCATATATGATAATGCACGTGTTATGAAATGCAAGATGATGTTTTTTTTTTGACAAAGTTTCATTTTATTCAAATTTTCAAAATAAAGATTACAACAAATTCAGAATTTGAAATTGAAAAACAATAAAGAGAAAACATTGAAAATGCCCTAGTAGGTTCCTTGAATCGTTTACATGATAGGGAGGTCTGAGCTTTTTCAGTTGTCCAACTATTGCCTCGTGTAACAGCCTAAGTCTCCCGTAGCACGATATTGTCCGGTTCAGGGCCCAAGCCCAATCCCCGGTTTTGTTCTTGGCAATGCCACACAGGCACCCCAAAAGGCCTTGTGCTAGGAGAGATCTCCATGCCTTCTTAAGAGGCACGCTTCGTTCTCCTCCCCAGCCGATGTGGGACTTGCAAAATCCTCAGACTCCACACCCCGGGTCTCCTTGGTGTACCCGAACTAGCTCCACCTCTTCATTGTCATCTCCTATAGCGGCCATTATCTCTTCCTTCTTTCGGCTTATAAATCATGTGCTCCAGAATATAGCTCCGAGTAGTAGGAAAGTCATTTTTTGTTCTTGCAAAGTTCTTTTCTCCAGAGTCGGTTCCTTCTTCTTGCAGTTTCTAATTGCCTGTTGGCTTTAGTGGGCTTGTAGCCTAGCCCAAATCTTCCGATCGTGCTTCGAATGGTAACAGGTTCTTTGATCCCTTGTCCTTGTAAGCCCAAGCCTTTTCCTGCTTTGTGGCCCAGGTTCAGCATGACTGACGCTACCATCATCGATGCCTTTGGTAACTGTGTCCCAACATCCTGATTAGTTGTATGATTTGGAAGGTAGGTTGCATTGACGACTTCGAATGAGCGGAAGGAACACTCAGAGATATCTTCACTGCTTTCAATGTAGGGGACAGAGAGAGGTTTGGTGACAATGATTTCTGCTTCTCTGGACACACATATGAGTTACCCGTCTACAATGAATTTAACTTTTTGATGGAGGGTTGAGGGGATTGCCCCTGCTACAAGAACCCATGGACTTCCCAGTAGGAAGCTATAGTAAGGAGCAATATCCATGATTTGGAATTCCACTGTGAATGTACTTGGACTAATTTGTAGTGGCACATCTAAGGTTCTCACTACTTCTCGCTTTTCTCTATCGAAAACCCAGACAATCATGTTGGTGGTGCGGATGTAAGATGGATCCACCGGTAGTTGCTTTAAAATGGGTGTTGGCATAATATTCAGGGATGACCCATTATCAATTAGCACACGCGAGATGATGTGGTCCTTGCACTTAACAGAAATATGCAAAGTCTTGATATGTCTAGCACCTTCTTGGGGAGCTCTTCTTCACTGAAGCTAAGAAAGTTGATTGCCATGATATTATTTGCAATCCCATCTAGATTATCCACGGAAATAGATGGAGGAACATAAGCTTTGCTTAGGACCTTCATAAGGGTTTCCTAGTGTGGGGTAAAATCCATGAGTATAGATAATAGTGAGATATGAGTCGGCTGCCGATTCAACTGATCAATGACGTTGTACTTACTCTGCTTGATTAGCTTTCGAAATTCAGTTACCTCTTATTCCGAGATAGAGGTATTCCTGTCTCTTGGCAATGCTCTTGGAATGATATCTTGCTCCACAGCTTTATCCTTATTGGCTTTGTTAATTTTTGGCGGTGTGTATGAATGACCACTCCTCGTTTTCTTTTCTTCTATAGGGACCCCTGCGATGACGGACTTGCAGTGATAGTTTTATGGCATTGTTTTATCATTCTTGTATGGGAAAGTCAATGGCTCCTGAATAGTAAGGGTTTTGACCTTTTACATCAATGAATCGGCCTTCGACTTCTCCGTCTATTGGATAATTAGAGGTTTTGGTGCCCCAGGCTTGGGTGCCACTTGTGTCCTGTTAGTGGAAGCCATGTAGACCTCACGATGTTCCTCCAGTTTTGAGATCTCCAGCATTTTGGAGTTTATCAATTCTTGGACTACTCTTTGGAATTCTGTATAATTCTTCTAAGTCGTGTCCATAAGCTGTCTTATGATAGCAGCATCACTTCTTCCAATTGTTGCCTATGCTAGTATCAGTCACATCCTTGGTCACTATGAGTCCATTCTTGTGTAGGGTCATGAATAACCAATACTTGTTCATCTTGATTTTGGAAGCCTGTCTGGGAAAACTTTCATATTCAGCTATTATATTGGCAACATTACCTAAGTGTTTCGGAAGAGGGTTGGTGCTCACATTAGGAGTGCTAGTCATTTTAGAGAAGTCCAGCCACCCAGCATCTCTTAAATGTTGTACCTTCCTTTTCAGGGCGATATAGTTTTTTGTGTCATGTCCAATTCCACCCCCATGGTATGCACAGCTAGCATCAACTTTGTACCAATCAAGATATGAAGGGCTTACCTTTTTCAAAGGTACGGGACTGACGAGTCCTGCTGCCAACAATTGGGTATGTGCTGACGAGTCCCGTTGTTCATGGTTAGCTCCCAACTTTTTCTCTTCGTCATCCGCTCTTCCCTGATTTTCAGCTGCTAAGGGCTTGGTTTGTGCTTCTTGTATGACCTTCTTCTTAGGCTCATCAGCTTCCTTTAACGCTTTACCACTTCTTAAAGTGATAGTCTTGCAGCTTTCCTTGGGATTAACTTCAGTGTCACTTGGAAAGGATTTGGAGGAGACTCCTTGATTGGCATTTTGTGTCATACTCACCAGTAACTTCTCCATGTTTTTAATGGAGCTCTCCATACTTCCTACCCTTTCCTTCAAATCTCCCACCTCTCTTCTGGCTGTCTCATCCTCAGTCTGATAGTTTCTTCCTCATTGTTGCTGAGGATGAGGCTGCTGTTGCTACTCAAAACCCGGAGGTGGGTGCAAATAATTATCCATAGCATATGAATTTTGCGTCATCCTTGGAGGCACATATTTATACGGAGTTGAAGCTTCACCTTCTCTGTTCTACTGATTTAAAGCATCTTTCTGGTAGCTTTGGTTAGGTTGTTGTTGCTGATAGCCTTAACCTTGGTTTTATTGGTAGTATGGTTGCTTTTGATATATACCCTTTCCTCCAACAAAGTTTGCTTCTTCAGCTCCACACATTCCTTGATCAACTACTGGTGAAGCTTGCTGTTGTCCTCCAATATTTAAGGCTAACACTTCCATGCTCTTTGCTAGAGCACGAATCTAGTCTTGTATATCATTGGTAGAATTATCTAATTTAGCTACCTTCTCTTTTGGCCTCGAAGTCCTCACATTCGACCATTTCCAATCAGCTAACGACAATCTCTCTAAGAGGTTAGTTGCTTCATCTGGTTCTAGATTCATAAGGCATCCCCCAGTAGTTGCATTTACTTTATCTTGGGAGTGAGACCGAAGACCCATATAAAAGGATTCTATTTGTATCCATTGCGGCCTTCCATGATCAAGGCATCGTCGAATCAAGTCTTTAAACCTCTTTCATGCCTCATGGAGAGTCTCCATCCCATCTTGCCTGAAGCGGCTGATCTATCCTCTGAGTTGAATCACCTTGGAAGGAGGGAAGTACTTAGACATGAACCTATTCTGCATCTCCTCCCGGTAGTTATAGAGCCAGCTAGTAAGCTATTGAACCAACCAAGTGTTCTATCCCTTAAGGAAAAGGAAAAAAGCCTTAACTGTATCGTCTCATCAAGAACATTGTTGAGCTTTATGGTGTCACACATCTAGAAGAAACGCATTAAATGTTGATGCAGGTCATCCACTGTCATTCCTCCAAATACGTTATTGCTCACCATATTTATCAACGTTGGCTTCAGCTCAAAGTTGTTGGCTTGAACCCTTGCTTGCCTAATTCCAGAATAATGTTTAGACATCGTCGGCCTAGCATAGTCCAGGAAAGTTCTAGGCATAAATTTGTTGCCCTAATCTTCCGGATATTGGCCATTATGATTGGCCCCTCCTTGTTGTTGTCCTTGACCACTAAGCCTTAATTCTTCCATTATATCCGCAAGTGAGTCCTCTAAGCCTTGAATAGCCTCTTCAGTGTTCCTGTAAAACAAATAAGAACACACCAAGCAGCTCCAAATTATATAGAAATAAGATAAAAGAAAAGACAGAATAAACACCAAGAATAAAATTCAAACAATTTTCACTCAATGTTGAAAACTAGTTAACCGTTGAATCCCCGACAATGGCACTAATTTAATGAACAGATTTTTAACCTCTCTAAAAGACTTAGCTAATGTCGTTAAACCTTTTTTCAAAATATAATTATTTCCCTTAATTTGCACTAAACAGAATAGCAGCAAGTAAGAGGTCGAACCCACAAGGATTTGCCTAGTTTTCTAACTTTTAAAATCAAAGCACCAAGCTACTCATGTTCTATAAAATGTCTTGATAATATGTTTTTGTGTTTTCTAAAAGTTTAAAATGCAACTGAGATAGCAGAGAATGTTTGGAATTAAAACCCAAAGGACAAAAGCATCTAGGGTCACAATTTCACCTCCCTATGCTGTTTCTACTGATTTTAAGGTTCTTGGGGTTGTTTAAATGATGACATGCTATATATGAGCCAAGGTACTGCAAATGGTCATTGTCAAATCTTTTAAGTGTTGTATGCCTGAATGGTCATCGTGGCAGCAATATACAAAGCCAATATATCACACGTCTGAAAGGATAATGGTCACACCAATCACAAATATGTTATGAATCTCAAGGTCTACCCCAGACTAGGACTAAGAAACTTAGGTGTATATTGCCTAGATGTAGGAGATAAAGAACATATTTATAAAACATGCAGATCTCATTTAACCAAACACAATATTCATAAAATTATTACAGCAGCATAGGGGCTACATTGTTCCTCTAGATTAAGAAGACTACTCACACATGATGATGATTAAGCATAAATCAGTAAAATACATCATATAAGAACTAGGTGCAAAAAAAACTTCAACCCCAGCTGTTTTTCAATTCTAGATCTTCTCCAACCCTCCAAGATGTCTCCCAAGGGTTTGCTTTTTCCAAAAAGGTGTATCGAATCCCCCCCCCCCCCAATCCAAGAGGTGTTATTCCCCTTTTTATAGGGTAGCTGGATGTGTTTAAGGTGTGCACTAGCCACCTAAGTGACACCAAATCCCCCTTTTAGCCTTAATACCACTCAAACCAAGCAAAATATAGACAAGGTTCTTTAGGAAAGTATCACCAGCATAACAAAACAAAGGTCACTGTGTAAAAAATATTGTTGCACGTGACATTGCATGTGACAATGCCATATCATGTGCAAGCTCCAAATGCTCTGAAATTCATCCCCAAGCTTCCTTGCATCATGTAAAAGGCTCCCATGCAATAATATAACTGCACGTGATATTGACCCATATCACGTGCACATCTAAAATGCCTCCTTTTGAGCTTATCTTTTGTCACAAGTTCCCTCATTAGTAGATAAGATGGTTTAGCTAATGTGCTTGAGAAGAAGTCACCTAAAAACCTTCCAAAATGACTCAAAAACACATGTATATAAACAATAGTATCTTCCTAAGGGTTAGAGCAAATATATATCGAATATGGTGCAATTAGGCTCTAATCATGCCCTTAAACACCCTAAATATACAATAAAATAATAGCATAAATGCACGTTGATATTCCCAGGTTCCAAACGTGATCGTCTTAGTATACGTGTGTGTATACAGAGAGGGGGGTGAATCTGTATACTTTAAAATTATTCCTTTAGTTTTAAAGAATAGGATACTTTAGAGGTATTCCAACAGGTGTGGTTCTTGTTTGGGTGCTATGTTGGGGTCTCATGCAAGATCAACTAAACAACATGTATGTATGAAAAGTAAAAGACAAACACACATGGTTTACGTGGTTCGATCAATGTGATCTACTCCACGGTGGTGAGGGTGTACCTACACCGAGTCTAATCCACTATCTTCTTTTAATACACTAGGGTCTAGCCCTTGTTACAATAGGATCAACACTCTTTTCTTTTAAATATAAATACAGAAACAATATTACTCCAGAACTCACTCACTGTGAAGAACTGTCTAACATAATCTGCTCCTACGTATTCAGCCATTTGCTATGCTCGACCTTCAACCACCCCTTTTGCCGAACTCATGATCTGTTCTTTGAATGTATGAGGAAGAAAGACAGATTAACTCACTGTTATCTCTTTTTCAATCTTCCCCTCTCTCTCTCTCTGTATTTCATATGAACTACTATGCATCGCCTTTTTATCTCTTCAGATACGTTTCTTGTTTGCTTAAAAATATTATGGGCGCTTTTCTGCAAGTCAGACACATTCCTTGATTTTATAGGTCGGCCAAAGTCAAAAACCCTTCTGCTAGGGTTAAGTATGTTTCTTCCTTCGATCTTCACGGTTGAAACATGTTAAACCACCCTTGGATGACATCCACATGTTTTTCAGTACTTAGTGTACTTAAAACCGCTGCCTGGGTAATGACTTACTTAAATGATGAACTTCAGCGCGTTTTGCTCCTCCGCAGTGCGCTTCGTTCCTTTCACTAGCCACCGCCTCGAAGATATTGCCTCGTAGCATTTCTACGAGTTTACGAGTCTTCATCTTCGACTCTCTGAGTCAGAGTCTTCAAACTTCCTTCTACTCTCTGGCTTCGAAGCTAGATCAGAATCAGTGCTTAACTGAGATCTCATTCTACGAGCCTTTGAGCTCTACGAGTCTTCGTGTCAGTGATAGCTGCATTCTGCCTTGGCTGATTAACTGTTCACAGGTCTTTGCAACAGTTCCTTCAATCTATGACCATGCATGCTGTAACTCTACGAGTCTTTGCTTCGAGTCTGCGAGACGCGGCTCTTCACCTATCTGCACCTTGGGTCTATAAAACTACAACCCTTAGACCCTATGGCCCTTCAAGGCTTCCACCCTATGGCTCTTCAAGGCTTCAACCCTGTGGTCCTTCGAGAGTGCTTCGAGCTCCATGGTCTGATAGTCTACGACCTTCGACCTCCGAGTTGCCTGGTCTACGACTGTAGAGTCTGAGGACTTTGCAAGTCCCACATCGGTTGGGGAGGAGAATGAAGCGTGCCTCTTAAGAGGGCGTGGAGACCTCTCCTGGCACGAGGCCTTTTGGGGTGCATGTGGCACTGCCAAGAACAAAATCGGAATTGGGCTTGGGCCCTGAACTGGACAATATCGTGCTACGGGGGACCTGGGCTGTTACAGATGGTATCAGAGCTGGGGGCCGGGTCGGTGTGCCATAGTCCCACGAGGACGTGGGCCTACTAAGGGGGGTGGATTGTGGAGTCTGAGGACTTTGCAAGTCCCACATCGGCTGGGGAGGAGAACGAAGCGCGCCTCTTAAGAGGGCGTGGAGACCGCTCCTGGCACGAGACCTTTTGGGGTGCGTGTGACACTACCAAGAATAAAACCGGGAATTGGGCTTGGGCCCTAAACTGGACAATATCGTGCTACGGAGGACCTGGGCTGTTACAACGACCTTCAAGTCGCTTGATCTACGACCTTCGACCCTATTGACTACGAGTCTGCAGATCTTCAAATTAAGGACGTACATAGGTAGACTCCCTCTATGAGCTCACTTTAAGAGATCACTCTACGAAGTTATCCAACCAAGTACGGATCTTCGACCCAGACCTTCGACCCTGCGAATTCCGCTTCTGCATAATGTTGACAATAATGATAACTCAACATCGCGGGAACAACACAGGTTATCAATATTAGGCTTATACTTCTTCATAGTAGTCGATGAGATGTAAAGCCTACTCAAGGAGGTACAAAGAATAGTCAATGAGGTATAAAGACTACTAAAAGACGTGCAAAAACTACTTAAGGAGGTTTGGAGAGTAGTCAAAGAGGTACAGAGCCAACTCAGGGAGATATACAACCTATTATGGGAGATACAGAGGGTACTCAGGGAAGGTCACACTCGACAGGCTACTTGGGTAATGTGAAGGTTGCATTTGACCCAGGTGAACTAAGATCAATGAATTTTAGGGACAAATAAGAGATTTACAGTAAAAAAAATTAAATAATGAGTGTATTCAATAATTATCAATTAAATTTTATTATATTTGGAAAAAAAAGATAATAGAAATAAGATTGTATGATAAAAATTAAATTAGGATTGCTATAAATAAAAAACTTATTATATATGTTAAATAGTATTATATATAAAATAACGTATCTGTAAATGTATATAGAACGTGTGTTGTTTTTCAAATCTTGTACCATAAATATAATTACATCGTACAACATTTTAATAGTGGATTTATAAATCACTTTCAAGTATTGCTTGCCACAGCTGCCAAGTGAGCAATATTTTTGTGACAATTATTCCTTATGTTATAATGAAGACGAAAAAGAAGGTTCATAATAAAGAAAGGTTAAGTTAGTATTCGTGGTAAAATCATTAATAGTATTGGTTTGCGGCCAATTTTGTGAAACAACAATGAACACCTTATTGAATGAGTGTACTAGCTAAGAGAATAAATACAAAAAAAATCATTAAATGAAGATGAGTTCTCTATTAATATGGGACAAGACAATATGTATTTCCCTTGTGTAGCAATTATGGTAAGAAATCGAGAGAGATGACAAGGGATAAATAGAGAAATGATTAAGATGGTTGAGTTTTTTTTGTTGCACCCATTATATTAAGTATTGTTTAGGCAATAAAGATAAAAAGGGATTGAGGGAGATTTTTTGAAGAATGATGGATTTGGGATGAGAGATTACTGGTTTGTAAATGGTCAAATATTGTGTCATTATTGCATCGTTTCTTGAATAAATTATTTTAAAAGAAATGATTGTGTGTTAAGAATTTATTTTAGTTTTTGGATAAAGAATTAAATAGTAATGTTTTTTTTATTTTGGACATATAAAAACTAAAAAATGTTTATTATTTATTTATGGAGTAAACAAGTCACTATTTATTTAATATTATAATAAAATTTATCATTATTCTTTATTTTTTCACATATATTAATAAAAAATATTTTAATTTAAGTAAAAAAATTAAATTTAACATTTTAAAATAAATAAAAACATACTCTAAATATAAAATTAAAATAAAGAGCATTATTGGTCTCATATTCATATCAATGTGGCTACAACCAATCTGACACGAATAGTCGAGTTTAACTATTTAAGGGCATGACCATCACTATACTTTATTCCAAAACTATCCCTATGTTGAAACTATTCTATTTCGTGAAAAATAATTTATTTTATTTATTATTTTTAATTCAAATATAAAATACATACTATCAAAAGTCAAAACTCATTCTCACCCTATATAAATCATATTAATTTGTGAATAAACATATTAATTAAATTTAAATTTAGTTTTAAATTTATTGGTAGAATAATTAACTCACACTATCGTGCAACCAATAAACCTTGCTTTAATGTCACTAATTAAACCTCACCGTAGTATTGGATAATTAAAGGTTTATTTGGTATAAGTTTTAATTTCTATATTATATTAAAGTTTATATCAAATTCTAATATAAAAATAATTTTATTTGATAGAAAAAAATATATTTTAAGAAAAATATTCTTTTATAATTCAATAAAAAAATAAAAAATAAAAAATATGAATTCATATAATAAACTGGGAAAAAGTTTTTTTAAAAATTTTTCAATAAATTTAAATTTAAAATTAAAATTTTTAAAAAAACAACTATAAAACCCACATATTTTAAAAACTAATTTATGAAATTAAATAATTTTAAATTTATTTGAAGTCATTATTTTTAAAAATAATTATATTTTAAAAAAATAATATTGTATTACCAAAGATACCCTTACCCCTACCGAATAGAGTAAAAACAATAAATGAAATTGAAACTTTAATAATAATTTTTAAATAGTCGGGACTCGGGAGGGATGCCGGGAAGTGGCAACTGACGGAGAAACACACCTTCATCTGCGCATGAGTTATTTAAGTTATACTACTCAGCACATATACGATCGAATCCAGCTCCATATTTAGTACAGACCGCCAAACATAGGACGAAAGGCAGACAAAACCAGCAATAAAGGCGAAACGCAGTCTAGAAACAGCATACCAGCATCAAGCAGCATAGAAATAAGTTCAGTTGGTAATCACAATTGGCTCGTACCCTTTCTCGATGGATTCTTTAACTGCATTGACAACCAGCTGCGTCTTTCTACTGATGGCCGGCCACTTATTAACAGGCTTCGCCCCATTTTCCTTCACATTCTTAACCAAACCAGCAAACTCTGTCACCATGAGCGCCTCCTGAGGAAGTTCTGTATTGACTGTGTGGCTACTTGGCAGTGTATTCCACCCCGTCACGAGGTCGTTGAACCCAGATTTGGAAGCGAATGAGAAGGATGCTTGGCCCTCATTGAATGGGATGACGAAGTCATCAAGGCCCAAGGTTCCCTTCGTTCCTATTGCAGTTAAGTTTGAGGTCAAATTAGTGAGGAAGGAGCAATGAAAAGTGGCTACTTTCCCGTCTGCCCATAGCAAAGAAGCTCCGCATGATACAATCACCCCAGCTTCATTGAAGATGGTCCCGCGTACTGCAGTGGCAGTTTGGGGCAGCTCGTAGCCTGCAGTCCACAAAATTCCCCTAATGCAGTACCACCCAACATCACCGAGACAGCCAAGGGCATCAAGATCTGGCTTCACACGGATATCGGTCTTGAGAAATTCAGAATCAGCACCATATGTCATGCAGGCATGCATCTGTAATATCCACAATCAACAAGAGATTGCTCATATCATTAAATTTTGTGCAGCAGCAAATTTCCTATTGCATGTAAATTCATTCTCAATAGAAGAAACGGAAGTTTAAATAAAATAACTTTTTAACATGTATATATAATCAATTTCACATAAGACATCATGTCGAAAGGTCATTTGTACATTGCGTAATAAATATTACCAAGTTGACCACATAATAAATATTACCAACAAGTGAAGCTTCACAAATGGATGGTCATCTTTACTTGGGAAAGTAAATTAATGTACACAATTATGAATTACGACTACAAGTGCTAAAACATGAAAACCAACTTGGCAGCAGCATTATATTTTACTTATTAAAAAAAAACTAAAAGAATATGAGTGGCATACTAGTTCAAAAAAAAAAAAAACATGCGTTACCTGTTAGACCTATGATTTATTTATTTATTTATTTTGGGAGAAAGGATAGAAGTATTATTAAAAAAAACAAAGCAAACAACACAATACAACCTACAACCCCCTGAGAACAACCCTCTTCCAAACAGGCACCGGCCTTGACCCGCATTCACTGAAGGAAGAGAGAGGAAAACAGCCTCAAAACAGAAAGCAAAGCAGCCAGAAAACACACCCAATAAAGACACCAAAGATGTCCCAAACTAATCCTACATTGTTGGGGGAAGAAGCATGAGAAAAATCGTGCAAGAGGAGACCATCAGACCGAATCAGCTGAGGGCATTTATGATGGTCTTCAAAAATAAAATAATTTCAAGCGGACCAAATGGATCATACAGTGACAGCCCAATATTGCACCGAGAGAAATTCCGAAAAATCCAAAGCACAAGGGCACAACCATAAAGCATGGGAAGTGGTCTCGACCTTGCCATCGTGTGTGGCAAAAAGGGAAGGCAAGAATTTTCCGGCGAAAAAGATTATGCAAGGTGGGAAGAGTCACGGACAGCCCGCCAAAGGAAGTGCTTAACCTTACCCAGGGCACCAAGCTGCCACTTCTGCCACCAAAGCCAACGAAACAGCAAAACATACGAGCACTCACCCCACTGGTGAACTTGCTGGGAACAAGCCAAGAGATGGTAGGCAGACTTCACGGAGAACAGGCCAGACTTGGCCTCTGACCACTGCGGCTTAGGAGACAAGCCTCGACCATGAACCCACATGCCCTTGAGAAGCAACTCACAGCCAGATAAGAAGCTGTGCAACAAAAAGGAGGGAGAGGAGCCCAACTTGGCCTCAAAAAAAGAGCAGGAGGGGAAGTACTTAGCTTTGAACAAATGAAGGAAACAATATATATATATATATAAAAGGAATCACCATTGACCATTTCCCAAGAAAATTGAAAAGCATTGCTCCATCATTATTATATCAAATATGCCCATTCGATGATTTCAGTAGGTTAATCTTCTTCTGTGTAGCAGAACTGATCCTTGAATAGCATCTGGGAGATTGTTTTCCCATTTAAAATACAGCATCGCTCTATTACCCACACAACATTTTGGTTGGCATACAGAATAGCTTAACATAAATGTCCAGAAAGCAGCCCAATGGCAATTCCACAAATGACATCACCTTAAAGGAAGCTAATGGGTGAAAGCAAGAGAAGATGAACAAATTGGAAAGAAGATTCTTCTTTCATGGGCTTTCTAGAATATTGGTTGTGTCCTTTTCCTGTAATTTCTTTCTCAGGTTTGTTGGCATTTTTTCTTGAGGGCATCCTGCCCTTTTTTTGTTTTCTCTTATCAGAATATTAAACATCATAACCCTGATTTTTAGCCGGATAAATCAGTTGAATTTGCAGTCGGATGGTATTGTGCTGCATTATTAGCCAGACGATATAAATTTTAAAAACACATCACTGATATTGCATTATGTCACATAGATTCATTCGGTTTCAAATTTGTAAACATCATATAGATTCAGATTCAAATTTGAAAGCCAACCCAATTTAAAAAAATAATAAGAAGAAAAAGTCCACGAAGCCCTAAATCAGATATATGAAAAACTTCGCAAACATCAATTGTGACTAGGGAGCAATCAACACCAAGACTAGAGTACAATCATACTGTTTCAGACGTAAATGTGATAGGCAATCCATGGCAAACTGAACCTAAATCTAATCTATAACTAAACTATTGTTTCAATGTTTTACCTGTTGTAGCGCTCCTATACCAACGAATTTACATATATACAAATAATAAAAGTCATGGGGTCAAAAAATATATAAATTTAGAAGTCGAAACCAAATTGGTTCCCATATTGGAACGCAACATAAGTAAAGAACTACGATAAGTGCACACTTAAATATTAGAAAAAGAATAGTGATAGTTACAATCGGTCGGTCTCGTGACATATTTTGTGTTTTCGGCTGATATGAAATAAGTTATCTCAGTATTTTTTTCTACGATTCGGTGTGCTTTCAAATTATCGATCTGCTCGAGTAGGTATCGATTATTTCTTCCATGCTCAAATCTACGGATTTTCTGTGTTCCATCGATCGTAATTTTTAACGAAAACTTCAAATGATTATAATTTTGCGCATAGTGATCCAATTTAGGCTCTTTTTATCCGTAGACGATAGCTACAGTGCTAAAATGACCGTAGGAGATTTTTCACTTTTAAATTTTAAAAAAAAGTCCTCTATCTCCAAAATCTAATTTTATGTCATATTACCTCTCTATCTTAAATCTAGAGATAGAGACATGTCAATTGCCACGTCAACCCCCATTGCACAGTCGCTATTGCAAATACTATTTGTCTTAGAAAAAACAGTTCAATGAAATAAAAGCAAATCAAAAGTGAAAGTACAAACACCACGACGATGACGGCGACAACTGACCAGTTTAAGGTCGCCAAATCTGTGGCCATCGGAGACGAGCTCCCGCATCTTGGTGGTCCGAGGGTGATGCATCCACATGGTACCGTCCATGAATTGTACCCCACTGGATTCGCACGCCGCCACGATCTGATCGAATTCAGCGACGTTGAGGGCGACGGGCTTCTCGAGCAGCACGTGCTTGCCCTTGCTAGCGGCGGCCACGGCCCAGCGCACGTGCAGGCTGGTGGGGAGTGGCACGTACACAGCGTCGACGTCGGGGTCGTCGAGGACGGCGTCGTAGGAACCGTACACCTTGATGGTCGGAGGGAAGCCGTTGTCGGCGGCGAATCTAGCAGCCTTGTCGGCGGAGCGGCTGCCAACGGCGTAGAGGCAGGCGTTGGGGGCCAGCCTTATCGCTCTGGAGACCTTGCGCGCTATATCGGCGCACCCCAGAATACCGAATCGGACGATGTCAGATTCAGCCATTACTAGAGAGAGAGGGAGATGTTGCAGGAAACTATGCCTGTGCGCCCATTATATCGTTGTTGTCGTGTTGCAGAGAAAAGAACAGTGGGTGGTGGGCGCCGCTAACCTGCACTCAGCAATATGCAGATGAACCAATCCCAACATGCCACTTGTGTCTCTCCCTGCCCGGCGACTGGTGAGTTGATAACGTTACCATAAGAAAAAAAAAATCACCTGATGAACAATAAATTAACTTATGGTTATTGATATCATTTTCTCAAAGGAAATGCCAGGGACAATTGGGTAGCAGCCCCGATGCGTCCCCGCCTGACATGGTTTATGCCAAGGCCTGCGACCTCCGCCTACGAGATCTTCGTCTCCGTCTGACGCACCTCCTCTGGGAAGCCCCTCACCTACATTACCAACTCCTCTACCGCCTTCGCCGACAGGTCTCCGCGGGCCAGTTTCCGTCTTCGCCATCGTCAACCGCCTCCCCGTGGATTCAGCATTCGCTGACCTCGACGGCGTCGAACGGGATGAAGAAGTGAATTCTCTGAGTCCGTTGGGCTCGAAGAATAGTTGGTCGTCCTCGGTGAGACAGGGGAGTCCATCGTGGGGAGAAAGGCGATGAAGTCGGTGACTGTCTGTGAGCTCATGACGGTTTATTGCTGCTCACGCTTAATTATTTTAAAAAAAATGATTATTTTTAAATAATTTAAAATTTATTGAGTTTATTATTTTTAAAAACATAATCCTATCAAATAATTCCTTTGTTTTGTATTTTGTGTTTTATCAAAAAGTTTAATAATTATATGTTTTATTTTTGAATGATGTTGTAATTGGTGAGTTTTTTTGTTGAAAATAAGGTAAATTGTGTAGTAAATACTTTTTTTTACACTTTTGTATATAAGTATATTTTGAATTATATGCTTAAGCTAAATCATATAAAGATAATGAAAGAAATAATGGGAGATCCATTTCAAATTACATATTGTATGACTATTTGGTAAATCTCTTTGCATATTAGGTAAATATTTGGTCAATCTCTTAAATATAAAGTATATATTTGTGAATATTCGATGATTCATCTGGTTGAGTCAAACTTCAAAGTGCAAAGTACTTAAAGGTTTGGTGAATAAATTTGTAGGTTCATTTGTAGTTAAATGTGAGTTGTAAAGACTTGTATTTGGGTAGTGTGGAAAAATAGTCATTCTAGGCAGTTGAAAAAATTTGAATGATATTGTGTTCGTCAATGAGTATTTTAACAGTATTTGAGCCGAATTTCAGGTTAGGCCCTGAAAGACTCATTATTTGACTTTTGGAGGGTTTCTTAGTTGACTTTGCTTTTGAGCGATTAGTAAGGTTGAAAAACATTTCGATAGTGATATGTTCGTCATTTCGAGCGTTTGACTGTATTTAAGTTAGATTTGGATTTCGTGACCCCTGAAAGTCAATTATTATTTTAGAGGTTGATTAATTAATGATTAAATAAAGATAAATACAGTAAATATAAATAGGAGGAAAAGAAAGAGAGCTTTTCACGATATGCTATCGCGTTTATGCTATCGCGTTTATGTGTTTGAGAGAGAGAGAGAGAGAGAGAGAGAGAGAGAGAGAGAGAGAGAGAGAGAGTGTGTGTGTGCGCGCGCGCGCGCTTGAAGCCTTGGTGATTTGGGGCAATTAGAGCATGTGAATCACAAAGAATTATTCTAGGTAGGTGTTCTTAGCACTTTATTCTTAATTATCTCTTTAGATATGCATGATTTGAGCATGATTTCATGAGATTAGTATGAACCCTACAAAATTAGAGAAAACTAAAATTTGAGCATGAAACCTTAAATTTTTAGGTTATTTGATAGCCTAATGTGGTTAAAGGATGTTAGAAACTCATGATAAGGATGAATTAATACTTAAAATGAGAATTTAATTAGTATAACTAAGGTTTAAGATGAAACCATGATGAATGTAGTTGACGAATTGCGTTTAGAGAGCTGCTCGACACTGTTTGGGGCTCGAGAGTCGAGGATATAATAACCCATATTTCAAGTAAGCTGGTAGATAGCATGTAATTGGGATAAATAACTTGGCTTTAAGTTTAAGGACGTCATTTTACTGATGTGGATGAAAATGCAGTCATTTTGATTATAATTGGCATAGTTATCAGAACCGGACCGGACCGGCCGGTTAGACCGGTGAACCGCTGACCCGGGTGTTTAACCGGTTTGGTTTTTAAATTAGACCGTTTCTGCAAAAAAACCCGGTGAAACCCAGTTAAACCGGCCGGTTTTTAGTGACCCGGATGAACCGGCGGGTTTTAATAAAACCGGCCGGTTCATCCGGGTCACTAAAAACTGGCCGGTTTAACTGGGTTTCACCGGGTTTTTGTTAAAAAGGGTAAAATGACATTTCACACCCTTGTAACCCTATTCTCCTATTTGATTTTCTTGTTGATGCCAACGAAATCGAAGGCAAGGGAGTCAAGGAGCGCTGGAGCTGCCGCGTTGGGTTGATGACACTCAACTCAGACCTCCGGCGGACGGCAGACCACACGCCAGACCATAGGCGGACGGAAGACCATACACCAGACCTCAAGCTCAGGCGGACGACAGACCTCACGATGGCAGAACTTGCAGCGACACTGTGGCAGACCTTGCGATGCACCCGCAGACGGCAAACCTCAACCTCACGCATTAACCAGGTAAGTCACCTCTAAACTCCTTAATTAGATGATTTATTGAATTGAATCGGCCTTTAAATCACCTCTAGTTCATTTGATTTTAATACCAACCCAGTTTGATTATGACCGGTGACCACCACAATTAAATCAATGTCTTCTTCTTCACCATCAACACCAAACACCAATCCGGTGAATACACCAAGCACACAGGGTTCATCTCTAACCCGAAACTCAAGAGGAAAAACTGATCCAGCATGGGGGCACTGTATGATGGAGAGTATAGATTTTGGGAGAGCTAAAATAATAACATGTCTATATTGTCGAAAAGTTTTTAAAGGTGGTGGTATCCATCGATTTAAATAGCATTTGGTTGGGAAAAAGGGTGAGGCAGAGGCATGTAAGAAAGTGACTGCTGAAATTCGTTTTGAAATGCAACAAATTCTAGATGGTTTTGCTGCAAAAAAAAAAAAGGAAAACAAAGGAATTGTTTGAAGAACAGAATCCATATGGTTATGCCTTTAGGAATTTGGAAGAGCAAATGTATATGCAAAGTGAAGATGACGTTCGAGAAGTTCAACCCTCTTCAATACCACCTCCTAATTCAAAACGTAAAAGGGGTTTTTAATAGTAGAGGTATTCAAAGTAATAGGGGTAAACAAACCATGCCATCTTATTTCATGCCAAGGACGACCCCAGGAGCACAGCCTTCTCTTAAGAGTGTATTGCAAGGTAAGGATGCAAAAGAGAGGTGTGATATTATTGTGTCAAAGTGGATGATAGATTCTTGTATACCATTTAATGCAGTTAATTCAAAGTATTATCAAATTATGTTTGATGCTGTTACTGCATTTGGTCCTGGCTATAAAGGCCCTGGGTTCCATGACCTTCGTAGTTATTTACTAACAAAGAATGTTGAAGAAGCTAAAAATTTTGTTGAGAGTTTTCGTTCCACATGGAAAGAGATAGGTTGTACTATAATGGCTGATGGGTGGTCGGACCAAAAGAGGAGAACCCTCATTAATTTCTTAGTTTATTGTCCTAGAGGAATAGTTTTTTTGAAATCTGTTGATGCTTCAGATGCTTCAAAGACAGCAGAGATGTTATACAAATTGTTTAGGGAGGTGGTTTTATTTGTTGGGAAGGAGAATGTGGTCCAAATTGTGACCGATAATGCAGCAAATTATGTTGCTGCTGGAGGTTGTTAGAGCAAGAGTTCAATAAACTATTTTGGTCTCCTTGTGCTGCTCATTGCTTAAATTTGATGTTTCAAGATATTGGAAAGTTAGATGAGGTAAGTGACTTGGTTTTACATGCTTCAAAGATCACAAAATACATTTATAATCATTGCTTTGCATTACATTTGATGATGAAGCACACTGGTGGAAGAGAGATTCTTCGTCCAGCTCCTACCAGATTTGCCACAAATTTTATTGCATTACAAAGTATTTTGGCACAAAAGGATGCAATACGAGCTATGGTAACATCTAGAGAATGGACAATATCTGCTTATGCTAAGGAAAGCAAAGGGAAAAAAATTGTTGACAATGTGTTAGACTCATGGTTTTGGAAGGAATGTGCTGTTATTGTCCAACTCACAGAACCTCTTATGCGTGTTTTACGCATTGTTGACAGCGATGATAGGCCTGCAATGGGTCATTTGTATGCTGCTATTCATAAATGTAGAGAGGAAATGTTGAAAAGATTTCAAACGAGGAAAAAAAGGGTGGAACCATACTTGAAAATCTTGGATACATGTTGGGACAGCTAGCTGCACAAGAATTTGCATGCTGCTGGGTATTGGTTTAACCCATACCACCAATACAACAATTCTGAAATGTCAAAGCATAGGCAAACCACTTCGGGGCTCTTGGATGTTATTGAAAAATATGCTTATGGAAATTCCACCTTGCGAAGCAACTTAACAAAAGAGATGAAGTTCTTTAGAAATGCAGAAGGAGACTTTGGTCGTGTGTCTGCTATATGTGATCGTAAAGAAATGAATCCAGGTAAATTAAAAGTTTTGAATATTTAAATTTTCTGTTTTAAAATATGTTTTACAAAAATATTAATAGCTGAAGTTTTTTTTTCATGTAGATGAATGGTGGGAATGCTATGGAAGTAGTGCACCAAACCTTCAAAAATTGGTCATCCGTGTCTTGAGCCAAACATGTAGTTCTTCGGGTTGTGAGCGTAATTGGAGCATTTTTGAACATATTCACACAAAGAAGAGAAATAGGTTGGAACATCAAAGGCTCAATGACCTTGTTTATATCCATTACAACTTGCGTTTGCAACAAAGGTATAATTTTTTTAATGTCATATCTATAATATTCAACGAATATCTACTTTTTAATACTTTTTTTTGCTTATATTAATTCAAAAATTGACACAAGCTGTGCAGGAATTATTGGAAGGGTCGAAATTATGATCCCATTAACTTTGAAGATTTTTATGAAAAAGAATGTTGGGTCTTAGAGGATGAGCCTACATCCTTAACAGTTGATGAACTTGAGAGCTTTCGTCAACAGTTTGGCGCATGCACTATCCAAAGCAACCAATCTAATGGTACTTAATTATTCAATTTATTTTTAGTACTTCATATTTTTAATAGTTTCATATCTATATTTCATAATCTAATACTTGGGTTATTGGATGTAATGTAGATGAAAATAATGAAATATTAAACTTGGATGAGTTGGATGTCGATGAAGAAGAAGTAGGAGCTGAGATTCCAAATAATGACATTGGGAATGATTAAAACGTGGAAACTAGCATTCAAAATCCAGATTTTTGCAATGATGGGAGTGCATGGAATATGAACCAGTGGGACATGGAGTACTACTAAACAAGAGTTTATTTGTTTAAATCTTGCAAACTTGGTTGTTTTATTTTTGCATTGGGAAATTGTGGTGTTGGGGTTATGTTATTTTAGAGTTTGATGTTTGAAACTTTGAATGACTTTATTATGAATTTGTATTAGAAAATATTTAGTATTATATTAGAAAAATATTTTGCATGTAGTAATTTTTTCCATTAATATATATATATATATTATTTAATTATAGGACCGGTTCGACCGCTGATCCTATGGTTGAACCAGTGACCCGACCACCCGGTACCTAAACCGGGTCAATGTTCGGTCCGGTTCTGATAACTATGATAATTGAGGTTTATTTGGAGTCTGGATGACCCAAAGATATTATAATAATATCTAGTGGCAAATTAAATGATTACTTAGTTAATTCAACTGTTTTATGATTTAATATTATTAATATTAAAGGAAATTTATGATTTAATTAATTAATGACCTTTTGGTATTTTTCTTAGCTTAAAAGGGATGTCACCCTAGGGTGTTGGTTGATGAATCTTTACATTTGGGAGAGCCCTAGCCATTATAGCAGAGAGAGAAAAGTCAAATCTTATAGGTTTAAGGAGTTCTGGGGCGTCGTTCCAGTGGGCATAGTCGGTTCTTGCGTGTTCGAGGTAGGTTTTTTTATCCCTTCTATATCTCTCTATGGTCTTATGACATTTAGGTTTGACCTAGATTAGAAATTTGAACAAAAAATGAACGATTTTGCATGTAATTGAGATATGGTGCCTAAATAATTAAGACATTTTAGGGTGAATTCCTTGTATGTTGGAACTATATGAACAGTGTCGGGTGAACAATATTTTGGTTGGATGAAGCTAATTTTTATACCGATGAAATATATGCGGTATTTCGATAAACGTTTCCTTCTAGTCAGATGAAATCCGATATTGTTGAATTAATAGTAATGTGGTCGGGTGATTTTTCTAATATTTTTATTGGATAGCCAGTTAAAAATGCTTCAAAATGAGGGGTATTATAAGCAAATTAGAGTTCTGTAGAATTAGTTATAATTTTTCAAAGTTAGAATTAGTTAAAAACACCAATTTATATAAATGAAAATCGTACAAAAAAAATTACAAGAGCAAGCTTAAGGTTAGGGTTACAAAGAGAGAGAGAGAATAAAACCAAATCTAACACAAACCCTAAGGCGTCACTCCAAGAGCTGTGTCTTCCACTCTAGCACTATGGTCTCCTCCTTACTCCTAGAGTCCCAAGCATGGACACTCAGACCATAGACAGCCCTTGTATCGCCTCCTTTTTGAGATTTTGCGTTGAGTATGGGAGGCTGAAGATCGTTGATCCCCTCCTAGAATACGTACGTGGTCTAAGAGGTAAAAAATCCGTCCTGAGGAACCCTAGTAGCTCTTATATAGGACTACTACTCTTCTTTCCCCTTTGCCTTTGCTTTTTAAGGCCAAAAATGCCCATTTACCCCTCCAAAATACACAAAAATAATAAAAACAAGGTTTTGGGCAAAATTAGGTCAACGGATAAACACGCTAAAGAGCTTCTCAATGCCTGCTCGAGACTAGCTCGATGCTTGCTTGAGCCTCCCTGTGTTGCTCGATGCTTAGGGTTGAGCAGAGGCCTGGATGGCACACTGGAACATTGCTCGAGCCTCCCTACTCGAGACTCGGCTCGAGTAGGCTCGTTTCTTCTCTCTAGAATACGGCTCAAGCCTTTTGATTGAAGCTCCCACTCGATGTTATCTTCCTGCGCTTGATGCTCTGGTGTCGAGTAGAACTCCAAAGTTGTCTAGCTTCTCCAATACATTGCAGTATCTTTGGAAAATTGCTATAAAATGTCGTAAAACAATCCAAAACCTCCAAAAAATTACAAATGATTGTTAAAGCATAAAAATAGGAAATTAAGCATAAATAGGGTTAAAACATATATGAGCATGGTAAAACACACCCCAAAACAATTACGAAAATTGCTCATTAGCGGTTGTGAATTAAAACACTACATTCACTCGTTTATTCAAGAAAACGAATGTTACATTTTTACTTTGTTCCAGAACTCAAGATGTTTATTCACTTAATTGCTTGTAAATTAAAACACCAAATTATCCAAAATTTATAAACAAATTAGTTCGTTCATTCATTTGTTCGCGAACTTACAAGCATGTTTGTTTGTTTATGAACTAAAATACTATTTATTCAAAATTTATAAACAAACATGTTTCTTTGTTTGTTCGTAAAGTCAATTGTGTCATGCCCCCAAATTCCAGGGAACCCGGAACCAGGAACATGACTTCCCCTTGCCCGCACCCAAAAGGTCAAGGGGTTGGTGACTAGCACCAATAGAGACTACACCGCGGGTGTTGTCTCAATCATACAACCATGTACAGTCATACATCAAGGGTAATCTTGTACTTTTTCATATATCATCATGCATACAATAAGTCAAATAGTCATACAGACATCACATCACAAATAGTATGCAAATACAACTGTCCACGGACCCATATCCGGGATATAATACACAACAATACAGAATACAATGTTGTATCATACATCAGAGTAGTGGGCACGTCCTCCTGGAAAAAAGTCCAATAGTCTTGGGTCACACTTGAAAAAGGTAAACAACAAGTAGGGGTGGGCGACAAGCTCAATAGGTGACCCTAAAACTCCACATCATGTAAACATATAAGTCTATATGCTCAGTATACTCGTGCATCGTGTAGTGTGCACAATCATCAGGACACAGCCTGCAAACAAACATCAGGACCCAGCCTGCCCACATAGGATAGCTTGTCCACGATCCTCCACGGGATCCCAGCTCAGGACACTCAGCCCTACCACAACGCTATATGCCCGGACACAGTGCCACACAGGCCTGCCATCGGTGCATATGCCTGCCACTGCCACAACGCAATATGCCTGGCCACAGTGCCACACAGGCCTGCCATCGACGTATATGCCTACCCCCGTCAACCACATAGCATCATCTGTGCTTCACGGTGAGAACCCAACAAGTCATAGAGCCTAAACCCAATTCCTCATACCAACATACCAACACCAATATGGCATTAAGGTTCACCATACTCCCTTTATAACTGAAGCCAGTCTTCACAAATCGATCATCATTTCTTGACCAAGGAAGGAGATACCCATAGGAGTTGTTTTCTTAAAATAAAAAGTCTTGGCATTGGGTTTCCATATCATAACTAAGATAATCTGATTTTTGGGGATTTTTCTGAGATGTCTAACCCCACTTTTCAAAAATTACCTCTACGAAAAATTGAATTTTTTCTAGATTTTACACTAAATCCCAATTTTCACATTTTGAAGGAGTGAGAATTTAATTTTTAATATTTTTCTTTGAATCCAAATGGGGGGTATTTCGTTATTTACATTGTAATCTAAGTATATACTTACACGTGGAGAGGCATAATGGTTACAATGCAAATGGGTCCAGGCACCCTGGCAACTGCACTGTCTAACTGCTTGAGACACCTTGCTCGACGCTACTCGACACTCTAAGCTCGATACTCTACTCGAAGCTTGCCTCGAGCAGTTCCCAGTCGCGAACTATCGACTGCGTTCTTTCCGATTTCGTCCCAAAACCCAATTATACTTGTTAAATCTCCATTTTTTAAGCAACAATTCATCCCTATTAAGGTTTCTAACATCATCTAGCCACATTAGGCTACCAAACAACCTAAATTATAAAGGTTTCATGCTCAATTTCCATTTTTCCCCAATTCCTAGTGTTCATCACGAATTTTCATGATTTCATCTAATTTTTACCTGTTAATCCAATGAAACAGCAAAAAAGGGTAAAGAATCAATAGAACATCTACCTGGAATGATTCTTAATGATCGAACAAGCTTAAAATGCCCCAAAGTGAAGGCTCTCAACTTCTCTCTCTCTCTCTCTCTCTCTCTCTCTCTCTCTCTCTCCAACGCACGTACAATGAAACGTAACGTGGAAGTTTTTACTTTCATCCTATTTATATTTCTGCATTTTCTTTTATTAATAAATCCCAAAAATATTAATTGACCTTCTGAGGTCACGAACTCCAAATTGAGCCAAAGTACAATCAAAATGCTCAAAATGATGAGCACATCACTATCCATATATTTTTTAACCCAATTGACTGCTCAAACACAAGGTCAACTAATAAACCCCGAGAAAATCAACAATTAGGCCACTCGGGGCCCCGACCCGGAATTAGGCCCAATTACAATCAAAATGCTCACATTGATGAACACAATATTGTCCAGGTGTTTTTAGCAACAAAGAAAGACTATCTCTCAGCCCTACCCAAATACTGGTCATTACAAATTGTTTGTTTGTATAGAATTGGTATTTTTAGTGGGAATAACTACTCCAGTAATAAATATTATCAAACAAAGTATTAGCTAATACTGTCCTGCATAGTGCCTCCTCCCTATCCTACACAATGCTCAAAATCGAATTTGCAGGGGACTAGTTGTGAAAAACCATAGGCTGGTTGTACCAATTTCATCGAGGATCTCCATTTTCCTCTTTATTATTATCCGTACTGATTTCACCGATGACGAGGATCTCAATCTCTTGCAATGGCTAGAGGCTCATTGTCGACAACGATCTGATCTTCTGTGATGGCTAGAGGTTCATTAACAATGAGGATTAGGGGTGAAAACGGACCGTCGGTCCGCAGACCGGTCCATGGACTATGTGGACTGGACCGACATATTTGAAGTCGATATAGCTTGCAGGCCAAAATGAACCGGTCCACATGGACCAAGATCTACACGAACTAAACCATACAGACACAGACAGGTCCACGGACTTCCCTTCGCTAAATAATGTGTTCAGTCGCTGCCCTAGCATAAGTCGTAACCCTAATATATATAATATATTGTTTAATTTGTTTTCAGTTTCACACTTTCACTTCTCTCTCTTATAATAATGGCGGTAGCTGCAAAATCATTTAGTCCCCACAGCCCATTTTTGGAAAGGCAATAACCCAACCCCTACCCGATTACCTTCGCCCAGGCAGACACCTCCAACTTCAAGAAAGTTGTCCAGATGCTCACTGGATCCACCTCTAACACCGCCGACAGACAATAACTGACCATTCCGAAACCAGATCCGACCAGTTCCAAGGGGTTCACTCATCCCCCGATCTAGAAGAAGTAGGGGTTCAAGCTGTACGAGCGTCGAAATAGCCACAAGAGTGGCCTTATCACGCCCCGGATTTTCTAATACCGATAAACCGGTTAGTGATGCCTCATGTCTTACACTCATGAGGACAAGGGGTTGGTGAATGGTCACCTAATAGGGCTCCTTCAAGGTTGTTGCCCAAACCTACTACAATCTCATACATGATATGCACAAACCTTACAAGAAAATCACTCCATGTAATAAAACAGTGTTACATGATAGATAAGGTCACCAACCCCAAAACACTGTGTCTCAAATAAATACATAAGTCTCAATCTCAAAAATTATACATGATCTCAAATAAGCCACAAATCAACACTCATGCTTCCATAATTGAGCCCAATTACTATCAAAACGCTCGAAATGACGAGCACAACACTATTCAGATATTATCACACTCAAATGATCGCTCAAATGTAAAGTCAACCAATAAACCCCAAGAAAGTCAACAATCGGGCCACTCGGGGCCTCGACCCGGAATCAGGTCCAAGTACTGTCAAAATGCTCACATCGACGACTACACTACCGTCCAAATAGTTGCATTCCCATAGAATGACTATCTCTCAACACTACCCAAATACGAGTCTCTACACCTTCGGCTATCCTCCTTTGCTGCCTCTTGCTGCACTCCAAAGTATCAGAAAATACATATGAAAAACTAAAATTTTACCACCATAAGGCACCTCCAACCTCTATCTCTCATGACTAGGACATGGGTCCTCACAGGCCTGGTGATCAGCCCGTTGGCATCCTCCCCCAGATTATGGCAACGCTCCTCTGGTGGGTTCTCGCCACATATTCCTTTAGAGATTCTGTCCCCTAGTCTGCTCGATTTCCCGAAATTGGCGTTGAGCTTGGTGATGCCACTCACCGACTGTGAGGAGCCGTTCAATCGCTCGTCATCCATCGAAAGCGGCAGCTCGTCCGAGGAGGACAAGGCGATTGCAGAGAAGGGCTTTTACTTGCATCCGTCGTCGATGAATTTTATATGCATGTTGGTTTGCGGACCAGACCGGATCGGTTTATTGCCGGTCCATATAAAATGCAGGCCTAAGTGGGATGACCCGTTTTAGGCCCTCATCGAACCGGTCCATTTTACACTCCTAATGAAGATCTTGATCTCCTACAAGTTCTGAAGAGATATTTCTAGTTGAAGCCGATGGTTCGTCCTAAAGCAGAGATGGCCACAAATTCACCTAAGGTTGGTCTCGACAACCAGAGGTTTACCTTGATAAATCCGTATAGTGGTACCTTCGGGGAATCCCGATTTGGGATTTATTGCAGTATTCGAGGACTCCATTGACATTCAATCGCACAAAGATGAAAAGGAAGAATGATGGAGGAGTGTAACTGCTATGTGATTCTTTTCCAAACCAATTGAATTTTCAAAAACAAAACAAGCATCACATATATTTACAAGCATTAAGTTTTTTTTTAAATGAAAGAAACTTAATTTAATCCTATGATATAACCAAACAAAGAAATGAAAATAGATAATCGATTCTTAGTTAATTCTAGTAATAACTAATCTATTTTCAGTGGATTAGACAATGCATGAACCGAGGCGTGTTATTATATGATATATATTATTTATTTATAATAATATTATTTATTATTTATAACAAAATGACCGATTATTATTATTATTATTATTTGTTTTGGGAACTACGGTTGGACCGTCGATCACTCCGTTTGAAATAGGATAAAGAATAAGTGGACCAAATGACAAACCGGACATAAAATTAAACCACCAAAACAACATATCCAAACCACCGCGCAAGCTTGCTTCTAACGGTATCAGAAATTCTGAATATCCACACCATTGCCATTTGCCAATGCTCCTACTCTCATCATCTTCGCTCGTCCGGGTCGTCCACCGCATCGATGCTTCGAGCCTCAAACCCTTACCATCTCCCTTCCACCGCCATGTCCATTCCCACTGCCTTCCTCCGGCTCGCCGCCTACAGCGACTCCCTCCTCCACCAGCCACCGGAGCCTCCGACGCCGACACCTTCACGGAGCACTCCGGCTACATCTTCAAGCTCCTCGATTCGGAGACGGATTCGCTGGTGGAGTACAATCCGGCGAATATCGCTTCTCTCTATCGGAAGAAGCCCTTGGTTCTCCTCCGCCGCTGTGTCCAGATCGCCACCACGCTTGGCCGCTGGTTTGCACTTCGCTACATCGACGCCCTCATGGAGCGATCGAATCGGATGTTCAAGGTCAGGCTTATACATGCTTGCCGATTCCATTCGATGTCCGCATTTAACTTTTACTTTGATCGTTTGCAGGTCAGAGCCGCCGAGCTTCGCGAGATTTTGGCAGAACTTGGTCCGGTAAGCACTTTGGTTGTTCTAGTTGTAGCTTGCTATGTCTTGTCTTGTCGTTTGTAGGATGTTAATTGCCAAGTTAGAGTTAGCGAATCGTTGTTGGAGCCGTGGAAGGTTATAATATTGGATTGTGCTCATCACACGAGTTTGGATTTACGGTCTCTTCCAGATTCCAATTTTGAAAATGTTGTTGTTAGTTTGAGGTTTGCATAATTTTGAAGTTGTATTCTATAAAAGGCACATGTGGTACTTTTCGTCCCAACAACAAGAATTTCTTTGCTTTGCCATGTTTTATAGTTGTGGGTTTAACATAATTCTGAGTTGTTCCATTCGATATTTATTATTTATTATGAAGAGCACTATGGAGCGAGCTGTCTTTTCTATTCTCCAAAAATAACAAAATTGGACAAGGTGCTATGGATACCAAGAAGGGTTCCCTCTTTCTTATTCTGATACCATTTTTTTGATACCGTCATATATATATATGTTGCAGGCATATATCAAAATCGCCCAGGCTATCTCATCTCGACCTGTAAGTTTACTTTTGAATTTATATTTGTTTGCTCGTACTCAATTTTATTATGTGTCCCTAAGCAAGCTGTGCTTCTCCCAAACTTGGTAACACTATAAAAGTTCCTGGTTACTCTCATGGTGAGAAGTTGACTTGTGGTCAACTTGTGTTGATAAACGAGCCTGCATTTCTGGTATCTGTGAAGCTTAATTTCCATAGGAAATATTTTTATGCCCTGCTGCTTAGAAGAGGATAAAGAATTGAAATTCAAACCCATCACCCCCCCCCCCCCCCCCCCCCCTGGACACTGAGTACAAATTCATTTGGCAACAATTGTGTTGCTAATTTTTATGGTTATTATTTTCAATGTGGTGGATGATGAGTGAATTTTTTGCAGGATTTGATACCACCATCATATCTCGAGGAACTATCATTGTTGCAGGACCGTATAGCACCATTTTCTACATTTGTTGCTTTTAATACAATAGAACAAGACCTTGGGTTACCAATAGATGAGATTTTTACAGAGATCTCACCAGAGCCTGTGGCTGCAGCATCCCTTGGACAGGTTTATGTCAACAAATACATTTGAATTGCTCATAATCTTCCTATTCACTGTGTCATTTTCTTGGTTTATGTCTTCAAAATTTAGATCTGTTGCTCTCTCAGGTTTATCAAGGCAGGCTTCGTCGTAATGGGCATATTGTTGCTGTCAAAGTTCAGAGGCCTGGAGTTCAAGCTTCCATTTCCTTGGACATATTAATCTTGCGCTTTCTAGCAGGGTTGATTAGAAAAGCAGGCAAACTGAACACTGATCTTCAGGTGACGTTTGCCTGTTATTGGGGAATGGCTGTACCAGTTATTTGTTGCATTACCATGGACTAAGATAATGGCTTTACTATGGTGCATCATTGAGCTTTTTTTTTTTTTTTTTTAAATCTCAAGGTACCTGCTAATAATTGAGAAACCTGCCTTAATTTACAGGCAGTTGTTGACGAATGGGCATCAAGTCTATATCGGGTATTTTTTCTTTTATAAAATTTATCATTCAAAAGTTCCATGAGAAAAAAAATGCAAAGTTGCAATATTTGAGTTACTTTGCTAAACTAGCAACTTCACATTATCAATAACTTAATTTTTTTTGTTTATTAGAATAATTTAATTTGGGCAAGCTAGTCACAAAGTAGAAGTGTAACAAATTGCAAATAGTTTCAGTAGCGGGAAAGATGGGCATTTTGTTAAACATTGAGAGTTATTGTACACTTGTGATAACTCACCGGACACACCTTACCACTGTTTGATAATCCTTCCTTGTACTTCAGATTTATGTGATATGAAACTTCTATCTATCTAGAAGTTGATATCATGTAATTGATTACATGCTCACTCTTGATGCTTCCTTATGTAAAGCGAGTGCATAATCAGTTATAGGATAGCAACGTATAGATGGACAAACATTTCATATCACATAAATATGAAGTATGTTGAGAGAGCAAAGCAAATATTTTTTTTTTATACATAATTCTCTCAACCCTTACATATAGCATCTCATACTCCAAATATGGTAACCCCTTAATGTGTACGTTACAACACTCCCCTCAAGTTGGAGCATATATATCAAACAACCCCAACTTGTTACAAAGTTCATGTACACGATTACCTCCTAAAGATTTAGTAAAAAGATCAGCAAGTTGATGTTCGGTTCGAATGTGGGTGAGCTCAATCGCATTGTTCCGTACCTTCTCTCGTACAAAATGACAATCAACTTCAATATGCTTCGTCCTTTCATGGAACACCGGATTGGAAGCGATATAGATAGCAGATTGACTATCACAATGCAATACTGAAGCACGTGAAGAAGGTAAGCTAATTTCAGATAACAACATTGTCAACCATGTTAGTTCACCTGTGACATGTGCCATTGCTCATGTTATTTCTTACTTTTCCATGCTACAAGATTTCCACCAAGGAACACACAATAACCAGTAATGGATCTTCTATCAATCGGACATCCTGCCCAATCAAAATCAGAATAACCATGAATATCGAGATTATCCTGTTTGGTAAACAGAAGACCTCGTCCTGGTGCTCCCTTCAAGTACTTGACTATTCGCAATGCTGTAGTCCAGTGGGTAGTGCGAGGAGCACTCATAAACTGGCTTACAGTACTTACAGCAAAAGCAATATCGGGTCTGGTTACTGTCAAATAGTTTAACTTACCAACTAATCTTCGATATTAAGCAGGATTATGTAACAAATCACCATGCTCAGAATCTAACCGGACATTTTGATCCATAGGCGAAGTAACAGGTTTAACGCCTAAGTATCCAACTTCATCGAGTATATCCAACACATACTTTCGTTGCGACAAAGAGATAGAGAAACCAGAATAGGCCACTTCTATTCCCAAGAAATAGCGCAAATGACCAAGATCTTTGCTGCAAAACTCAGTCTGGAGAAAATGTTTCAAACGTTGAATGCCGTCCTTGTCACTTCCCGTAACAATAATATCATCAACATATACAACCAAGAGAATACAGCCGGCAGCAAAAGAGGAGCTAAACACAAAATGATCAACCTCACATTGTCGAAGACCAAAGCCAACAAGAGCTGTACTGAATCGGCCAAACCAGGCCCGTGGAGACTGTTTCAACCCATAAAGAGCCTTTCGAAGACGACAAACCAGATTCTCCCCCTGAGCAACAAAATCAGGCGGTTGCTCCATATAAACCTCCTCAGCAAGGTCACCGTGGAGAAAGGCATTTTTAACATTGAGTTGATGAAGAGTCCAGCCATAATGAACAGCTAAAGAGAGAAACACTCGAACAGACGGAATCTTGGCTACCGGAGAAAAAGTATTATCATAGTCAACACCATACACCTGAGTGTAGCCCTTAGCCACCAAACGAGCCTTCAAGCGTTCAAGTGAACCATCAGGATGAACTTTCACAGTAAAAATCCAACGGCACCCAACAACATGTTTATCAGCGGGTAACGGAGTGAGATCCCATGTGGCATTAGTATGAAGAGCCTGCATCTCATCATTCATGGCTTGGCGCCACCCAGGATGAGCAAGAGCTTCAGCAATACTGCGAGGCACAACCAGAGATGAAATAGAGGAAACAAAAGCAGAGAAACAAGGAGATAACTTGGAGGTAGAGACAAAGTGAGACATAGGATACTGAGAGCGGACAAGACCAGTATAAGAAACAAAACGGTCAAGAGGACGACCAACACAAGAACGAGTACCTTTACGTTGAGCAATAGGGAGATCATGGGCCATAGTCGGCTCAGAAGACGAGACGTCGATTGATGTGGGGGGAACTACAGGAGCTGGAGTTCGGCGATGATATGTGTGGCCAGTGAAGCGGTCAACAGGTGAGAGACACGGATCAAGCGGAGTCGACGAAGGAGAGGAGTCCATTGGAGGAACGGGGAACGGAATAACCGGAGGAGCAGGTTGACTGTGTGAGAAAGAAGCATAATAGGATTTATCTTCATGAAAGGTGACATCAGCAGAGCCATAGATGCAACCAGTCAAGGGGTTATAACACCGATATCCTTTCTGAGTACGAGAATAGCCGATGAAAACACACTTGACAGAGCGGGGATCCAACTTATCACGACCAGGACCAAAGCACTGCACAAAACAAACACAACCAAAAACACGAAGAGGAAGAGAGAAAAGAGGAACACCGGGATAAAGAATGGAGTAAGGAACCCGTCCACATAGGACAGACGAGGGAATACGGTTAATCAAATAACAAGCTGTAAGAACTGCATAACCCCAGAAAGATTTAGGAAGTTGCATATGTACAATCAAACATCGGGCAACATCAAGTAAATGGCGATTCTTCCATTCAGCAACTCCATTTTGTTGAGGTGTATAGGAACAAGAAGTTTGATGCACAATACCATGGGAGACAATAAAGGGTTGAAACCCAGAGGAGGTACTCAGATATTCTTTGGCATTATCAGATCACAAGTATTTAATAGAGACCTGAAAATGATTTTGAATTTCATAATAGAATTGCTGAAAACAGGAAAAAAACTTCAGTTCGATTTTTCATTAAATATATCCAAGTCATGTGAGAATAATCATCCACGAATGTGACAAAATACTTAAAACCAGAAAAAGTTGATATTGGAAAAGGACCCCATACATCAGAGTGAACTAATTCAAAGGGTTTCGTGACCCGATTTATTTGACGGGAAGGAAAAGAGACACAATGATGTTTACCTAACTCACAAGTTTCACACGGAAAAGACTTAACAGAAGCAGCAGAGGGTGAAATAGATTGAAGCTTACTAAGAGAAGGATGTCCTAAGCGACAGTGCAACCAGAAATGATCAGAGAAACAATGGGCAACCGTAGTTGCAACTGAAGGAATAGTGTGATCGAAGTAATAAAGACCATTAGCCTCAGTTCCCCCACCAATCGTCCGTCCAGTCTTCAAATCCTAGAAAATACAGCCAGAAGATGAAAAGGTTATAGAACAATTGAGGGCTTTAGTTAAAGAACTAACAGATAATAAGTTGTATGGTGAATGAGGTAAATGCAGCACGTTTGGAAGGGAAAGAGATGAGCTCAAGTGCGCAGTCCCCGTTCCAGTGATAGAGGTTTGAGAACCATCAACAAAGATAACGGGATGAGATGAGGTGGTAGCCATAGATTTAAAAGAGGATAAGAGTTTAGAATTACCAGTCATGTGATGAGTGGCTCCAGAGTCTAGAACCCAGGTATCGGGTTTGGAAGTAAGCAAACAATAAGGACTACCTGATGGTTGAAATGCTAACGTAGCAGTATGTGCTGAAGTTATAGCCATCCGGGCAGAACCAATCAGGAACTCATAATTAGCACGGGATAAAGTAATTGATTCAAGAGAATCAGTAATGCCAGCATATTCTGTGTGTGCCATCAGAATGCAATACAGAAAAAATAGTCAACCAGTTACAACGGACTAAGGCAGGAATATGAATCCAGCAGTCACCACCTTCACTCACCGATTCATAACCAACCAACCAGTCACAAATTCATAATCATATATCAGCAATAACCGTCTCAGGGAGAGCAACAAATATCAACCAATCACAATCACGGGAAGGCCGTGTATATATATGTATGAAATGGGTAAATAAACAGGTCACGGAAGCAATTTTAAACCAAACCAGCCATAATCATCCAGCACTCCAAACCACCACAATATAGACACAGGCTCAGGATACGACAGTATAGGCACAGGCTTGACAGGATACGAATAACATAGCAGTCGTTAAGAGGAAGAAACCTGAAGAAACCAGTGTCATCAGCAGTGCGAGTGTGTTGCCGTCGCGAACATCACCTGGCACAGCCGACTGGAAGGCCGATCCTTGCCAGAGGCAGAGAGACACCCGTGCGTTGCAGATCGAAAGCAAGGCACCAATCGTCCGTCGATCGTCCGTCTATCGTCGCGCCGTCATGGGCGTCTGTCGTCGCGTTGTCAAGGCCACTTGTTGCTGCGTCATCAAGCGTCAAGCGTCATTTGTCATCATGTCGTCAAGGCCGCCTGTCACCACGTCGTCAAGCGTCGCATCCATCGTCCTCCGTCGCGTCGCATCCATCTGTCATCGCCAGTCGAGGTTGTCGTTTGTCATCCGTCGTCAAGGCCGTCGCGTCGCGTCCGTCTGTTTGTCGCAGGGGAGCGTTAGTGAGATGATCGCAACACTGACGTCGTTGCCGGGATCCGTCGTTGTGGATCGTTGACGGGAGACGTTGCGTCGCATAGCGTGATTGGTAACACCCGTTGTTACTCACGCGGCTCTGATACCATGTTGAGAGAGTAAAGCAAATATTTTTTTTTTATTATACATAATTCTCTCAACCCTTAGATATAGCATCTCATACTCCAAATATGGTAACCCCGTGTACGTTACAACAAAGTACAAGGGAGGAATACCACTGTAGTAAGGTGTAGTAAATGTAAGATGACTCTCATTGTTTAAACTTTATTTTATGATCAAAATGATTTGTCAATTGTCACTTTTTTTTTCATTTCATGTTTCCTAGCTATTTATTTCCAGGGGAATTTTCTTAGATCTCCATATTGAATACAGGTAAATCACATTGAATGCAGGAGATGGACTACATTCAAGAAGCAAAGAATGGTATCAAGTTTAGGTAAGATTTTAAATTTGGGAATTACTGCACACTTTCTCCTTGTTATCAATTCTGACACATTTCTCTTCCATCAGGCCTGCAAGACCTGACACACCATTATTTAAGCTTTTTGAAGTAGATTTCTGCGCTTCAAAACAGCTTGTTAAATCTTATTCCAGAGTCTATGAAATGACATGCTCGCTTTTTTCAATTGTGTCAGTTTATTCTCCATCTCAATCTTGTCTAAGAGTTCCACACTCCACTGGCCAATGACTGAGCCATGGAATTTTATATGTTAGCTTGTATATGGATTTCCAGGACAGAAATATGGTACGTGCTGCTGGAATTCATGGTCAAGTCAAGAGAAGCTATATAATGTCTCCTGTCTGTTTTCTTGACATCCTAACTTTATAGTTTCAGTTGCCCTTTAAAACCCAATCGACTCTCTCTTTACTTCTTATTGTTAATCCGTGGTGCTGAGTATATGCAATTTCAGTTTATGCCACGCAATTATAGTAGTAATATCTAGCAATAATCTTCGGAATTGTCAGTTTCCTTTCTATTTTTTTAGAGCATTATGAATATGTAAGGGAAGTCTGATTGCATAGCTTATTTTTTGTTCACATTTTTTTGGCAGATATTTAGTAAATTTAAGTGCCAGTGCCATATCGCCTCTGAAATTGTTCTATGTATACGTTATTCTACAACTAAGAAGATATGACTACTTTTCACCATTATTGCATGGTTGCCAAGCTTATAATTTAATTTTTTCTTGAAATTGGGAAGGAGTTATTTTATTTATCTGTGGGCCAGTTACTGCAGTTTTCCTTAACTGTTGATTGATTCTATGGTATGCTCTTTCTAACCAGGCAGCTATATGGTAATCTACAAGATGTTTTGGTTCCAGAAATGTATCTGGATCAAACAACAAGAAGAGTCCTTATCATGGAATGGGTGGAGGTATTTGCTGTTTCGTTCTTTTATTGGTCTTGCTGGCAATGCATGTCAATTTGGAACCAAATTTTAGAATGAGCAAACAGTTTTGTTTGGTACATGAGCAGATCACTTTACTTACTGCTAACGTAGGCTTGTTTTACCTCATTAATATTTATCCTCTTCTTCCCTTTCCTGGGAATCATTTACAATTTGCTCCTTTGGGAAGTGAATAACTTTGATATTTGAACTTGCATTTTACAATAGAATTGTTCCCTTCCCCTAGCATTGTATTTTAAAAGTGTCATACTTCTTTTGAAGGTAAAAGATTGTGGAGAACATAAATTGAGATAAAAATGCTGAGTCCTTACCCTCTTGGTCTTGGCTTTGGGCAGGAGATCTATAATGGTTTTACAATTAGAGGAAAAATTGAATTTCAACTTTAACTACTACAACTTGCCAATATTCAAAGTTCAGCTCCTGTTGCATTTAATAATTGTTATAGCCCCACACGCTTGTGATGGGGACAAGGCTACAGTGCTAGACGGTTTCACAATGGTTTCCCTTCAACAGTAGTGTGGAATTGTTAAGCAAGACGTCATGTGGTATTTACAGGAATTTCATGAGAATGAGAAATTTATGAGCAGTTTAAGTGCAACTTTTGTGGTCTTAGTTGCTAAGATTCAAGGAGCTGTACAGGTTCAGGACTTTCGGCCGATTAACTTGATTGGATGTATTTACAAGCTTCTTTCAAAGGTGCTAGCATTTCGGCTTAAAGGAGTTCTTGAGAAGTTAGTGGGCCCAGTTTAGCATGCTTTTGTGGGAGGCCATCATATTTTCGCTGCAGTTCTACCAGCAAATAAAGTGGCTAATCAACATATCAAGTAAAAGACAGGGGTGTGATATGTAAGTTAGATATGAAAAAGGCTTATGACAATGTGAATTGAAACTTTTTTCTCGGGTCATGAGATAGATGGGTTTTGGGGACAAATGGTTAAGCTGGATTTGCCACTGCATTTCGACCACAAGCTTCTCCATTCTTGTTAATGGCAGTCCCTCTCATTTCTTTGGGGCTTCAAAGGGTTTGAGGCAAGGTGATTTGCTGTCCCCTCTTTTCCCTTTTCGTAATGGAGGTTTTGAGCATGATGGTTAGATGTGCTACTCATCATTCGTTGCGGGCAAGGTTTTAGGTGGGCAGAGGCGTTACTCAGGTTTCCCACCTTCTTATTGCTGATGATACTTTGGTATTTTGTAATGCTCGAGCTGAAAGCATCGTTTATATCCAAACTATGTTGTTATGTTTTCAAGCAATGTCAGGGTTGAGGGTCAATCTGGCAAAGAGTGAGCGGATGCCGGTTGGGGCTGGAGTGGATAGGTATGGGCTGGCCCGTTTGTTAGGGTGTAGTGAGGAGAGGCTACCAACTACCTATCTAGGACTACCTCTCTGGACCCCAACAAGATTCAAAGTTATATGGGACCCTGTGATTGGGCATTTTCAAAAGCATTTGACAGGATGGAAACATACTTGTTTATTCAAAGGGAGGACTCTATCCAAAGGCCAGTGGTGGTGGGTGGTTTGCGATCAAGTCTGTTTGTGCTTTCAATGAAGCTTTGCTTACCAAATGACAATGGCGCTTTATGGTTGAAAAAAGAGAGTCTATGATGGCAAATATTGTTTCTATTGTTAGCGAAAATTACTGAGTGGATTGTCAAGCAGCTTCACAGCCTTCATGGAGTTGGCCTTTAGAAGAATTTAGGTAGCGGGTAGGAGGTTTTTCTTAGAAAGGTTTCATGGAAGCGTAGAGAAGGGGATTCCATATCATTTTGGGATGTTGTTTGGTGTGAGGATCGGCCCTAAGGGCGGTTTTCCTCATTGTTTATGGTTTGGCCTCTCATAAAAGGGGCCTGATTGCCTCATTTTGAGTAGAAAATAAGAGAGAAAAATAAATCTTTCTTATTATTGATATCAAATAAAGGATTACATATACATATAAATACACAATTATGATGACCTAACTTAGGAAATAAATCTATTTAGGAAACTACTTAATTACAAAATATATGACAATTAAATAATTAATTACAAGATATATGACAATGAATTGATTAAAGATTCTTTCCAATTCTCCCCCTTAAGTTGGCGCAAAGATATTACATATGCTCAACTTGGATAAAAAGAAACACTAGTAACTGCATGAGTCATCACTTCAGCTAATTGTTCTGCTCTCTTAATGTAGGAAACCTTCAGAATTTAGATTATCCTTGATGTAATTTTTGTCGAGTTCAATATGCTTGGTACGATTATACTGTATTGGATTATTAGCTATCTCGATGGCAGCTGTGTTATCACAAAAGAGCATCACTAACCTCTGAGGATCATAACCAAGGTCTTGCAAAAGAATACGTATTACGTAACCATGTAAGCTCTTGAGTAGCATAATGAAGAGTACGATATTCGGCTTCTGCACTAGATAGAGAAATCACATTTGGTTTCTTGCTCCGCCAAGTTACTAGATTACCACCCATAAATGATATATATCCTGAAGTAGACTTTCTGTCTAATTTAGATTCATCAAAGTTAGAGTCGGTATATCCCATAATGTCTAGGTGTCCATGCTTGAAAAACAGAATACCTTTGCCTGGAGAAGACTTCAAATAAGCTAGAATACGATTCACAACACCCATATGTCGATCACTCGGATTATGTATAAATTGGCTCACAGCACTAACTGCATACGAAATATTAGGTCTAGTGTGAATCAAATAGATTAATTTTCCCACTAACCTCTGATACCTCTCTTTATTTGTTGGAACCTGATCTAGATAGATAATTAGACCATGGTTCATCTCAATAGGAGTATCAGCAGGTGCGCAAGCCGAATTATCAGTTTCAGCAAGGAGGTCTAGAACATACTTTTGTTGAGAGAGAAAAATTACTTGTTTGGATCTGGATACTTCAATGCCAAGGAAGTATTTTAAAGCTCCTAAGTCCTTCATCTCAAACTCTTTCATTAAATAACAACGAAGCTTTTCTATCTCAAATATGTTATTACCTGTAACAATCATATCATCAACATAAACAAGTAGCAATGTAATATCATCACCTTCTTTTTTATAGAACAGAGTGTGATCAGGCAAAGACTGCTTAAAACCATATCCCTGCGTTGAATAGCTCAATCAGCCAAACCAAGCCCTTGGTGATTGTTTCAATCCATATAACGCCTTCTTCAGTTTGCATACCTTTGCTTCTTTTGGTGTAAGACTAGGAGAAGGATCCATATACACCTCTTCCCTCAAATCACTATGTAGAAAGACATTCTTCACATCAAACTGGCATAATGGCCGGTCTAAGTTAGCTGCAAGAGATAAAATAACTTTAATAGTACTCATCTCAGCCACAGGAGCAAATATTTCTTGGTAGTCAATCCCATAGGTCTTGAGTGTAACACTTGACAACTAATTTGGCCTTGTATCTTTCAACTGTCCCATCTGACATATACTTCATTGTAAACACTTATTTGCATCCCACCGTCTTCTTATCTCGAGGTAACTCAACCAATTCTCAAGTGGAATTCTTCAAAAGAGCTTTCATTTCCTCTACCATATCAGACTTTCATTTGAAATTTTCAAGAGCTTCCTGAAAATGACTAGGAACAGTCATAGAAGACAACTAAAGGGCAAAAGCACGATGAGATTTAGACAAACGATGATAGGAGATGAAGTCAGAAACAGGATAAACAACATTAGAAGATGATTTTAAAAATTCCAATCTATCTGGTTTTTTACGGTCATGAAAAGGATACCTTTGGCTTGCAGGATTGTCTACATCTGTAGGGTCAGAAGATAAGACATCATTTGAATTTGAAACTATAGATGAAGAGTCAAGTACCTCAATGGGAATTTATGCTACATGATCAATTCCAGAAGAATCTTCCGATGGCATGGTAGTGTCATTGAGAGGAGGATCAGACTTGAGAGTAGCATCGCGTCTGGTATAATATTTGTCAAACATCTAAGCTGGCCTCTCATGGTTACGTGATTCAACTATTACAGGAATAGAATTAAGAGGAGGTAGGTATGGACTCCCCCTTACTTATAATAGTAGAATTCTCCTTTTTCACGAAAATTCATACCTTCTTTTTATTCAACCATAGTTGATCCTTTTTCTTACTACGAAGCTCTCCCGAAAGAAGGATAACAGAGACATCGCCAGAAAAATAAGACACTTGCTCACAAAATTGAACATTCATAGATACATAGTATTTACCTGCAGGAGGATGAAAACATTTATAGCCCTTTTGAAAAATAGAGTCACCCAAAAGCACACATTTGAGAGCACGAGAGTCAAGTTTATCTCGATAAAATTAGTGCACATGAACAAAGTACATACAACCAAAAACCTTAGGGCAAATGTTAAGAGCTAAAGGAATGTGGTGGAAGCAAGACAATATCCTCAAAGGGGTTCAATAGTCAATAATACGAGTAGGCATTCGATTGATAAGATAAATAGTAGTAATGACGGGATCTGCCTAAAAACGTTTAAGAACTTTCATAGTAAAGCATAAAGTCCGAGTCACCTCAAGGATATGTCGATTTTTACATTTTGCGACACCATTTTATTGTGGGGTGTAAACACATGTGGTCTGATGAAGGAGGTCATGTTATCTAAAGAAGTCAACAAGTAGAAAATAAGAGAGAAAAATAAATCTTTCTTGTTATTGATATCAAATGAAGGATTATATACACATATAAATACACAATTATGATGACCTAACTTAGGAAATAAATCTATTTAGAAAACTACCTAATTACAAAATATATGACAATTAAATAATTGATTACAAAATATATAACAACGAATTGATTAAAGATTCTTTCCAATTTTTGGAGTTGGAAAGAGTTGTTAAATTATATGAATAGCTGTAGATTTGTGTGTATATTTAGGTTATGTAAATAGAGTTGTTACCTAATTAAGTTTTCTTAGTCGTATATGTATCGTTGTAAATCTTTGAATGAAAAGAAGAAGAAATTAATTTTCTTATATATTTTTTTTATTTGGTATCAGTGCAAAACCCTAAGAGGAGCCATTGTCACCACCCTTGCAAAAGTGTCTCAACTCTTCTCTTAAAGTTATTGCATGTTCTGGATCGATCATAATAGTCTTGATCTCTCTTTGCCGCAGGCCACTAGTTGCTAGTGACACTTTTGCTTGCCACCATCGCCCACCGCTGCAATCAGCATAGCACATAATTCAGTATAACATGACCGGACGAAACATATTGAGATTAATAGACACTTTATTAAAAAAGTTAGTAGTTTGATCTGTACACCTTATATGTCTACACATGGCCAATTGGCCGATATACTCTCTAAGGGCTTATATGGTTAAGTTTTTTAAAATATCCTATTAAAGCCAAGAATGAAAAATATCTATTTACCAACTTGAGGGAAGTATTGAAAGTAGGGACAATCCAGTTTCCTAGAATGTAATTGACGACATTAATGGGGCAATCGAAGGAATTATAACGTAGGGACAATCCAGTTTCCTAGAATGTAATTGACGACATTAATGGAGCAATGAAAAAGATTGTAACAGATGACATTAATGGAGTCATCCAAGGGACATTAATTGAATAATCAAAGAGTTAAACTGACTTTTCAGTTTCCTAGAATAAAAATAGTAGGGTGTCCATTGGTTTTCTCAATATGTATTTATCTCTTGTAATTATTATTTATTCTTTGTAAAATCAAAGGTTGTTACTTGGTCTATATATTGATCCATTATACAAATGAGAAATATCAAGTGAGACATATTTTTTACAATATACACTTCTTCCATCAAATTATCATAAAGAAAAACATTCTTCACGTTAAACTGTTACAATAGCCAATGGAAATTTGCTGCAAGGGAAAGTATTATTCTAACGTTACTCATTTTGGACATAGGAGCAAAGGTTTTTTGATATTTGATCCTATACGTCTGAGTGTAACTTTTGACATCTAATCTGACCTTGTATTACTTCTTTAAATAGGGTGCTTTAAAGCTTTTTTAAGGGTTGGAAAATAGAGGTAGGAAAAGGGAGATAGAGAAAAAAAACCTCCAAAAAGTATTTTCTTTCAGAGTTCCGCGAACAATCATAAGAAAATGGAAATTTAGGGGGACATGCCCAAAAGAAGCAACGACCATGCTTACTTTTTCATCCTCATCTTTGTTTATTCATGATCCCATCTTCTTTTTATATATATCATCTAAAATTTCCATATGTAAAGTTTGTTCTTTGCCCTTATTAATTAGTGGTGGTCATAAGGGTCTCATAACCCTTATAACATAACTGATGGACATCCCTCTAAGGATCTTTAGAATCTCGCTCCTTTATTCATTTCTTTGATATTTCATACTTCAAATCTTCTTCACCAGATTTCCCCTACATAAGAAGCTCAAGTAGAATTTGTGGTGTCCACTAGGGCATAAAGATAGCGGGGAGCTACCCGGTTTAAATTGTTTGTTAAGGAAAATTTTTTTGTGATGCTGATATTTTTCTTTTTGGCTATGTAGGGCAAAAAGTTGTCTGAAGTGAAAGATCTTCACTTGGTGGAGGTAACTATGTCAGACTTAGGCAATTTAAGCATCTTCTATGTCTGCTTGACTATAATGCATGTGTATATTTTTCTCTGATGATCTACAGGTAGGAGTTTACTGTTCATTTAATCAACTACTAGAATTTGGATTCTATCATGCAGATCCACACCCTGGAAACCTACTTCGTACATATGATGGCAAACTAGCATACCTAGGTTGGTATCATTAATTCTGATTTTTTTTTTAATGTAATTGAACATTCATGTTTGTTTTCTTTTGAACATAGTTGTAATGGAAAGCGTGTCTTAAACAACAGGTTAGCACTTTGCAAATGTTATTAAAATATTGTTTATTTCCTAATCTAGATTAAAAAAAGAGAGATTGATTTCTTGTGGCAGTTCATAAACTCTTCTACATAAACAACATCTATACGTGTTTTAATTGAAGAAAAGGTGTGTATATATTTTAATTGAAGGCAAAGAACTAGCACATGTGTAGGACACATTAACTCAACAAGTATAGATATTTGTTTTTTCATAATAGAAATGTGTTGCATTTATCTGCACCTGCTTGGGCCCCATGGTTGTGTTTTTTTTTTTTTTTGCATCTTTAATTACGTTGGAAGAGTCTTGATTGACATTCAAGAGTGGATTAATTGTTATCTGTAAGATCTATTGATGAGAGCATTTTTTCAGAAAACTTGTATTGTACTCCTACTTTGCAATCTTTATTAGGCTCTGAAATGGATTGGCGTAGGTGATTTTTTAAATTTATTTAGAGATATTGTTTGATTGGGACAAAATGTGCAAAACAAATGAAATTGTCTAGAGAAAAAGTGGGTGGCTTTGGGTGTTACGGGGGTGTGTGGTTGAAGCTGTTAGATATGATGTAGGACCGAAGTGTAGAAGTTTTTATTGTTATTGTAATTACTTTCTTTTAAATATTCATCTCCTACACTAACCCATAGCATTTCTCATGGCAGATTTTGGTATGATGGGTGAATTTAAAAAAGAACTTCGCGATGGGTTTATTGAAGCTTGTCTCCATCTTATAAACCGGGATTTTGATGCATTGTCAATTGATTTTGTCACATTAGGGTATAGTTTTATTTTCCCCTTCAATTTCTGTATGCTTTATTCTAATTAATGATGAAACAGTTATGACTGGTTTCCGTCTGAATTCTGCAGGCTACTTCCACCAACTGCAGAGAAGGAAGCTGTAACTAAGGCATTAACAGGTTCATTTGTATTTTTCACTGTCCTAGAGATTTTAGGTTGTGTTTATGTTACAGAGTAGAAAGTTTCATTCTTTAATATTTAAGAGTCATGACTTCTTGATGTGCTTCTACTCCTTTTTTGAGTTCCGTAGTGATTTTTTGTCTATAGGTGTCTTCCAACGTGTTGTTGACAAAGGAATACGCAACATAAGTTTTGGAGATCTTTTAGGGAATTTAGGAAGCACCATGTAAGATTTTCTGAAATTATCTTCTGCTTATTTTATATCGATTTTTTATTTGTATTTTTCTAGCTGGTTAGATTTGGAATGGCAGGATCGTAGAGAGAGAGAGAGAGATGTGATTGAAACAGCCCAAAGTTATGTGCACCTTGCTAATTTACATCGTTTACTAAGGTAGTTGGAATATATAACTTTGTAAGGCCTTCTCAGAAGGTGCCATTGAGCTTTATACAAATCAAAGGAATGATTTCATAATATATATTTTCTCAACTCTGAGCAGATTTACACTTTTTTCCCCTAGGCCTTCTCAGAAGGTGATGAAATGGGCGTACAAGAATTTTATTTATTTATTTATTGAAGAAATGTTGATCTTTCAACATTTCTGAGGCTCCTAGGAAATCAAAATGCACCCCGTTCTGTGTCTTGGTATTGTATGGACTGCTTCTGTGGATGATTCCAAGAAACCCTTACTGTTCCTTAACGAATAGGCTAGAAGCCCCTCTTCAACCTGTCACCTGTCTGTGTCTGCAACCTTTCTTAGGAAAGCAAATCCGATGCTATCATTCTGAATGATCTGACTGATTATTGCCCCTTCATCTTTACACTGATGGTGTTTTGGAGATATTAATATAGTAATTATGTTGTTCCATATTTGCCACTGTGACCAACCCCTTCCCGGATCCCGCCACGGAGCTTCGTGCACCGGATTTGCCCTTTTTTAATAATTATGTTGGTGTTTGTGGGTTTAACATGTTATATAGTAGGTTAAACCTTGACATCTTAAATGTTTTACTGGTTTCTGTAATTATAGTACCTTCTTGGTGTAAAGATGAGTAAATGGTCTCTTCAAGTAATTGTGGTTAAGCCCACAAACTAATTGCAAGAAACCTCCCCTGCTTTGCTATCATATTCTGCTTGTAAATGCACAGGATTTCCCCTTGAGCTTTCTGAGATTTACGCAACTATAGGATTATTTTGGCCACATCAATCACAAACAGAGGTCCAAACAAGTTGTCTGTGATTGTGTTAATGATTTATCTGTTTAATCTGATGTTTGTGGCTGTTATTTATATTATAATAAAAAAAATTGGAATGCTTCAGCACGCATTGTTGTCATATGAATGATTAAATTTTATTCAACTCTTTCATGGTTGCAGGTACAAATACAAATTTCGAATACCTTCATATTTTTCTCTTGTCATTCGGAGGTAGTTTTTCTTTTCTGAAGATTATGGGCCTTTCTATTATTCCATATATTTTCATATTTATTTAGGAGAATCATAATGCTATATTTAGTTTAGGGGAAGTATGGAGGAAAGTAAAATTTGAAGATAAATGAGATCGACGACTCAAGCAATAAACTCATTTGTTCTATTATAAAGTTCTCTTAGAAGTTGAAAGTTTTGTAATATAAGCGATCAAAGTGATTTGAAAAGAAAACAAATTTGAATGCTTGTCTGCAGGTTTGGTTAAACTGTTAAGTAGCTTCTTATTCCTTTTCCAGTCTTGTTGCTAATGTAGCTTGCTATAAAGTTATTTGAACCTATGTTTGCTCCATTTTAATTTATGATCAAGATTTAGACTAGATCTTCAAATATAATCTTACTCATATATTCCTGATGTGGTCTGTTTTTAAATATCTATTTTCTCTTTTGGGGATGTCTCAGCCTTGCTGTTTTAGAAGGAATTGCAATTAGTTTTAACCCAGATTATAAAGTCTTAAGTAGTACATACCCATGGATTGCGAGAAAAGTCTTAACAAATAGCTCACCTGAGCTGAAGTCTTCTCTGTGGGATCTTCTTTATAAGGTAAATCTATATTCTCTAAAAAATTACAAGATGCCTTGTATTCTGATTTCTTTATTTATTTAATCAATCAGATGCTATAATTATAACTTTACAATTTTAATGCTGCTATTGTATCTTCCTAGGGAGGTGAATTCAGAATTGATCGTTTTGAGTCCTTACTGACAGAGGTGACATTATTATTTTGTTCCTGTTCTATTTTTTAATTTTCAATATTTTTATTGTCTTTTAAAAATTATTTGGTGCATGCCATTATGCACATTCCACTTGCAATAATAAATTTAAAATCAATAGATAAATGACCACTTAACAGAGTATGAATTTCCAAATTATATAGCCTAAATTATATTTCCAAATTATAAAGCATGGCTACAATAATACTGAACCATTCGCACTCTCGCACAATGTCGGTGAGACTGCCATGTTATTCAGTCCTATACCAGTGTGTGGACTCTGGACAAGGCCTATGAAGTAAATAATGAAAAAACAATTTGGCTGAAAATCCACTTTTCTTTGAAGTAATATTTTGCTTCCAAACTACTGATTCAAATTAGTTTGCTACCATGATATAATGGTTTATTGGGAATTATATTTTGCTGTAATATGAAAATTATATCTGTTGGCAATCCTGAAATTATATACTTCTGTTGTTATATATTTTTATATATAAATTATTATTTATAATTGTTGCATACTTTCTAACTTAATTTGGAACTTCAAATCATCTTGAAGTCCCTTCGGGCCAGAACAGAGGCCTCAGTCAAGAAGGAAGTAGAACATACTGATTACAGAGTGATTAAGGACATCCTTTCTTTTGCATTGGGTGAAAAGGTACTGAGTGAATGTTTCCTACTATCCATGATATAAGCCATTTTTACGAATATTAACTTCATCCTTTCTCTCATTGATTTTAAATTTTAAGCAGGGTGATTTTGTGAGGGAAATACTTCTTCAAGAATCTGCAAAGGTAAGTTATTACGCCACCCCATTTGTTAATGTTATCTCTAGTGAGTAACAATGCTAAACTACCTCTATAATAAGAAAATCCTTTGAAATGGAAAATCGAGAAGAAATCTCTTCCAGCTAAAGGTGACCATTCTATATATGTGATTGAGATTATCAAATCAGTTGAAATTGCAAGGTAACCTTGAGTCAAAGCCAGCAAAATCATTTGAGAACCATCCATGTGAACAAAAAATTCCACAGCACACTGGAACATATTCGTCTTCTGTAGACTGAATAAATTTCTGGCAATCAATGGAAAGTGCTGCTGTAGGTTGTAAACATAATCTCCAATGACAGGAGAGAAAGAAAACTCCTGCGTTCAAGTGAAAATGATCTCTGCTCTATTTGTTCAATTATATATTTGGGGTGCAGTTGCGTAGGAGTCAATTCAGGGCCTATATCTCTGCATGCTACTGATTAGTCTGATTTTAGAGTAATATGACATCTGTCACTCGCTAATAACTTAAATGATCTTTCTTTCTTCTTCTTTTTCCTATGTTGCACTTTTTTTGCTCATATACATGTTTGAATATTAAATAGAAAGTAATATAGGACATGTTATGATGATGAATCAAAAAAATTCTAAACATTCCTGAAAGATTCGTTGGACGCTCCATAGCAATACTTGTATGTTTATTTTCATCCCCCAAAAAAAGGTTACATAAAAAATTACTCGAAAAACAATCAGACCAAGAGAATACATTTATAAAAAAAATGCACAAACCATTAGCAATATTTCAATTCCAGATTAAAAAAACACATACCTATAATAATACATCAAAAAAAATTGTAAAACTGATTACCTTGGATTTAGATCTGGAGAATAAGATGAACCCTAGAAACCAGACCCCAATTGATGGTGGATGTGTGACCTTCAAAAACAATTGCAAACATGAGAATTGCAGAGGAGGTTGGGACCTGGACACATGAGCAGATAGATTGATCGACTGCATGAATGAAAAACACAGTTCATTTTCCAATATATGCTCTGTTGCACTAAAGCCCTCAGCAAACCAGACTCCTTTCAAAACTGATTCTCCCAGGCTAATCAAACCTGAACCTCATACCTTCCACCGAACACCACACCCTGGAGTGGCCTTGCATCTGACTGAATCAGACATCATGCCATTTCGTATGCTTTTCAGTGCAATCAAGCGCCTACTTAATAATTGTATGATTTCTGCCGTCAGTTGGATGAAATTATTTTTCTATGTTTTGCTTGCTTTACACGTGGAAAGATATATGAACCAGTCTGATTTACTGCATCAAACCCTGTGCGATCAAAATCAATATTTGCATATAAGGATTCCCATTTGGAATTTATTTTAGTAGTGGCTCTACATGTATCCAATGCCTTATGATTTTCCACATAGTGAAGTTAAAATTTTAAAATTGGATTACAATTCAATTTCTTTGTTGTATCTCTGTTTCTTTTTTTCTTTTTGGTGCAAGGAAATGTAGGGTATTGATGCGTTTGGAGTAGCAACTCTGGATTCTTTGATTTCAATGGCTTCCGCAAGCTTACCATTTGGTTCTTATCTTTCAAACACCCCAATGACTGATGAAGACATTATCAACTTGAGAAATTTTCATCAGCTGCTGCTCATATTCTCAGGATTACGAAAGAACGAAGGTTCTAGCATGGTAAAAGGCTAAACATGCGGTTCAAATGACAAAAAACATATCACGAGGGCTGTATCAAAATAAATAACTTGCACCTCTTGAAAATGGGGGGTTTATCTACTTTTTTTTCGTTCTGTTTTCTTTTTTGGACTTTTTATTTATGTTGCTGTTTGTTCTAATGTTTGTCCTATATAAGCCATCTAAATGATTTAGTAGTATCAATATCCAAACAAATTTAATATATTCAACACTGCATGAAACCATTTAGGTAGAAACACCAACTGTCTTTTTCATGTTTGATTAGTTTCGAAATATTCCTAATTAATTTCCTAAAAAGTTAAGGCAATACAATGACAATAGGCCCAACTTTTCATGTTATTGCTAATTTTTATTAATTTTTTCATTATTGTTTTTATATTTTTTTTATTTGCATCTTTCAGGGCAATAATATGGTTGGCCAATACAATAACAAAACAACGTACTTAGAAGAACTATCGGTGGATGTTTATCAATTAACTATTGTTGAAGAATTTATTCCCATTGTTACCATTATTCCTGAGGTAAGAATAAAGTGTAGTAGATGTTTGTTCCATCCTTGTATACTCCTAATGGTACATACAAATGAATAGTTGAAGCATTTGAATACATTTAGTTCCCACACAAATCGAAAGCTATTGACATTTAGAAACTTCTCTACTCTCTCTCCTCAGCTGTACAAGCCTGCCTCCATAGTTAGTGGGTCAAAGTGACGAGTTCCTAGGAAAGGATCTCCGTTTCTTGCAGTTTGCCTGTCACTAGTCCCTAATTTTGAGTTATTCATATTTTTTCTCTGATAATTTTGACGCGCAAAAGGCATATCCATTGGGCCATTGGATGGAGAGTTAGTTAATTCAAGGGTTGGATCAGGGGTGTAAGACTGGCTAGGTATGTAGGGAAGCATTCGGTTGGTGTCGGGCATGTTTGTGTACTTGTGATTTATTTTACTGTTAGTCTACTTTTTTGAGAGAGAAATCATGTGAAATCATTGTCTTCGATAGAAACATCCCATGCTACTTGAGGGAGTATGAATTTTTACTGTTGAATGTTTGCTAGTTAGCTTAGTTTAGCTTCTTCGATTTTGTACGAGTCTTTCTTCTTTTTATTAATAATTCTGTTCTGATTACCGCTTTTGACTGTGGCCTCCATATCCTTCACTTGAAACTTACCCTTGCAAAATTTTGCTTTCTTGAGAATTTCTATTGATTCAATTGCTGTGAACCTCATTCTCCTGGTGATCCATGCATCAGGGACATCCACTTTCATCCCTTGTTGATTTTATTTCTATTTCTTTACCCGTTGCAGTTGCCGCCTGAATCTCAACAGAAGTTGGTTCGTCTGCCAGCCGATCTGGCTGGAAAGCTGATTTCTCGTGTTATTGCAAGGACAATCCAGAGGATTTTTACGTAACAGCTAACCCAAAATTTCTTTTGTATAAAATATGTGGGGTGGCATTTGTTCATGTTGTGGCGTGGAAGAAGGCAGCTTTGATAATTTCAAGCAAGCATTGGCTATCAAAAACTGGTGTATGAACTGTTGAAGGCAGACAGGCTTGGAGCAATCTCACATGTTTTAAATATGTTGCATCTTCTTTTAATCTCCTTTAGCTGTTATTATCTTGCCGTAGCCAACCCTTCGAAGGTTTAGTGGAAGTCAAGAAAAAAGCATTAGAACGGGCGTACTTTCTTTTGGATTTTGATTTAATACTCCTTAATTGAGATTGAAATTTGAAGGAAATCTCAACTCATCCGAACACTACGAAATTCATGAACTTCATTGTGACATGACAAAGTTGAACATGTTTTTTCTCTCTTATTTTGTACTTAGATTATCTTGTCATAAAATCAAACTGATTTATTATTTGATTTAAAATTAAATTAAATTAATTTTATTTGATTTTAATGGTTTAAAAAATTAACGATTTTGACAAATCAGTTTGAACGGTTTAGAATTTCACTTTCAGTACTAATTGTAGTTTTATATAATAGTTTCTAAGTATGTATCTTACTGTTTGTATTTCGGTTTTTTTTAATGGAATTTTTTAGATTCGTTTCTAACACATAACAGTATGTCAGTATTTTATTGGTTTTTATCAAATTATGAGTGAAATATGATTAAATCATTGGGCCAATAAAATATATCAAGTCAAGTGTGCACGGAGGCTTACATAAAATAAAAGTGGCTTCTATAATTTTATTTTTATTGTATATTGCAAACCAAAAATAGATATTATATGAGTGTTTTAATTAATTCCATGGGTGTGTTGATTTAAAAAATCATTCATTGTGATCGTTGCACGTATAATGATAGGAATAAATTCAATCCGTCAAGGTGTATTATTATTATTTATTTATAAGCACATGTTTGAACCAAGGAACTGTGTTTTATTAATTTTCTTTGGGCTAGTTTGGCTGGTAGGATATAATATTTTTAGTTTATCTTATCAGCTTGCCCCAATGCGTATGGATATTTATTCACCAAATTTATAAATACATTCACTTTTTATTTTTTTACATGACATGAAATTATAAAAATATTCTCAAAAATTTTTTTGCTAATGTTTGAATATTAATATTAAAATATAAATAAAATATTTGAATATTATTTTTTAAATATTATATTTATGTTCTAATAATTTTTTAAAATTTTATTTGTTTGAAAACTAATTTTTAAATATTTTATTTATATTTTAATAATAATATTTTACTAATTTTTAAATATTTTATTTATATTTTCTTAATATTTTAATAATAATATTTTACTAACTATTTTTTTAATGAAATCTATCGTCACTCTTAACGATTTTGTAAAACTTAATCAGTTACTTAACTTGGAGGTAAGATTGATTCCATTTATAAGAAAATTTCAAACTTGTTTCAACTAAAAAGTTTTAATTTTTATATTTAAAAGAGGAACTAGAATTATGAAAAGCAAAAAATCAATATAAAACGAGTAAAATTTAATTGAATCAAACTTGAACCAAGCTTCTATAATATTCAAACCAAATTACTCATTAATAAATTTATCTTGATTATAAATTTAAAAGATTTTTATATTTTTTACTTGTTAATTTTATAATTTATATAATATAATTATTAATATATTATTAAAAAACAATAAAGTAACACATACATAGAATATAATTTATAAATATAATTATATTACATATTTTATACATTAATAATATATAATTATTTTGTATGTAATATTATAATTATAAGTATAAATTAATATAACTAAGCTTATATAGACTATAATATTATATTATTAATTAATTAATTATACATTAAACTCAAGCTCGGATGCGCACATTTACAGCCTAGTCTAATAATAATAATAATAATAATAATAATAATAATAATAAAACACAAAAACAAACTGAGACTTGGATGAATGAAACTCGACTATTTTATGGGAGAACAGAAGCAAAATAATACAAAACAGTAACCAAGGTCGCAATGGACCTCAGCTGCCTGCACTGCTGCTCAATTTCCACACTTTCAAGTTCACAAAATGAATATGATCATGTGTTTCAAAACTACTTGTTTACAGACAAATGACCAACAACTTAGAAGTTCATGACAATATTTTGATGGAACATGAATAATTCTGTATTAATTTTTTTAAAAAAACTAGAATAAAAGCAAAACAAAAATAGAACTATGAAAGCATAATGTTAGGAGGGGACAAATGACTCAAAAAAAAAAATCCATTTCTTCTTTCACATCTGCTCATCACAATCTCATAACAGTTACAAGAATGCATAAATATTGATCTATTTTGGACCCTAAACTAAATTTCTATGTAAACGATCGATTTATAACTATAACTGGACCAATAACCAACTTAATTCCCACGGCCAAAAAATTTGGCGAAGTTAGCCTGAACTGAATTGCAACTCCGCGAACTGTTGAATTGCTGCATCAGCTCCCAGCTGGAACTGGACTCACCGGAGCATTTGCTGGAGCTGAATAACCTGCTGTTGCTGCTCTGGTGGCAGCGAACTCAATTGCTCGGGTGTGAGACTCATCACTTGCTGCAGCAATGCAGACTCCACATCTAGTAGCAATGGAACCTATAACAAATTATACATATATTGTCATGTCAAGCCACAATAATAATATTGGATTAACATGAAATATAGAAGCAACTGAAACAGTTTAATTAAATTTATTCAAACAAGTACATGCTTTTGGATCATAGAAAGGCTATCATATAACAAATATATATTGTAATAACTCTAGTATTACTAAATATGTGCAAAGAATAACCTAGTAACAATTATGTTCTTAAATCACTCATTAGACAAATCCAAACATTAAGAAATTTGACATGTAAAAAGATTGCTTATGCCTAGAGATTTGTTTTAATTTTTCTTATTGTGGTAAAATGGAAACATAAAAGATATGTGGATACTCTTAAAAAATAAGCATTTTACTCTCAAGAGGATAATTCTGGAGAAAAGATTTCTTGCAATAATGCAATTATGATTTTAAGTGGATGATGGACAATGGAGTTATTACTCCAGATAATGAAAATGTATTCCACCATGGATTATTCCATATTATAAATAAGGCAGATTTTCAATGCGAATTTCTAGTGTTGTCAGTAAAGGTAGAAAATGATTCTAAAGTTTTCGAATTTATTCAGCCTCCGCATACTACGTGTCAGAGGCATGCTCATTAGCCACTACTATGTTTTCAATGCTAATTTCTTGGTGTTTTATGTAAGACCAACTATGAGGTTTGGCATGCTCACCGGCCACTACTATGTTAAAACTCAAAACATACAAGATAACCCGGGATCGAGACTTCATGTATAAATGACAACAGGTATATTTTTAACCAACATAAAATTTTGATATCAGACACACCTATGAAACTCACTCATACCCATACTTTTCGTGAAACCTCTTAAATAGAGTTGAAAATTGAAACATTAAAGAGCCAAACAGAAGACATGTAACCAATAACCTATGTTACAGACCTGTGACACTGCTTTGAACTTGGGTACAAAATCTACAAATTATTTATAAGGTAATTTCTCATTTTGAACGGTATTTGTCATAAACTATGTTTCAGGCCTCTGCCTGAAGCAAAACTGATGACAGAACATTTCAATAAATGTAAATACAAGCTGCAGGACATGCATCTGGTGGCATGATTTGCTATTGTAAAACATTTCTGTAATTTCAATAATTTTTCAACACAATGATGCAGCAGTACCTTTTTACAAGTAATTTACTATGGTATGATAGTAGATTGTGACATTTATTTTTGTGAAAACAGTGTTTTACTAGTGTGGGTGTGTTTCCATTTGTGGAACATGCCCATCGAGTAAAAAACTTGGGAGTTCATTTTGATATTAAATTGGTATTATGAGTTTTTGTTTCTCATTCTTGGAACAAATCTATCAAGTAATAGATTTGGGAGTTCATTTTGACAGCAAAATTTGATATTACGATTTGCCCTTAAGCCATTTTTTCTTCTGTTTCTTGCTTTACCTATTCTTTCCTCTTATTCCTACAGAAACATGCCTGAAATGCATAGATTCATTGGAAAATATTGTGAGTCATTATTCATAAACTCCAACTTTGCCCTTTAATCAATTTGTGGAATCTCTACGTATTGGTCATCCAAATTAATAACTGCCTACATTTTCATTTGCACAACAAAAGAACTAAACAGTCAGTGTTATATATCTAGGAGTCTAATCCAACCATATCTAGAAGCCTTTTCCAACCAAATCTATTTTACCAAACTATCAGATGGCTATCCTAGAAAATTAACAAAAAATATCTGTGCACTGAGATGCATGTATATGCAAGCATTTATGTCTCTGCAATATGTCTCTGCAATAGCAGAAACCCAGAATAAAAAAAGACGGCTTGCCATTAAATCTACAAACAAGAAACCCGAAAGATTAAATGCACGACTAACAGGTTCAAGTTAGTATCAGAAGATTGTACAACATCAATATCATCAGTAAAGCATGCCCTTCCAAACCTGTTTCTCAGAGTGTTTAACTTCTTCTGCTGGGGAAGTTTGGTTTGCAGACATTAAGCCAGTTCCAAAAGCTTGAGATACCCCAGAAACATCAGGCACAGTTGGGCTGACCGAAATTGAGTTAACCCTCCCATCATCCAGTTTTACTAGTTTGGAAGGGCGATTTATTGGTTCAGGGATGTTAACCCAAGCTGCATCATCAGCAATTTGGGCAGATCTATCAGGCTGTTGGCATGGAAAGAGACCACATATAAGTTTGTTGTTCTTTTTGTAGCAGTGGCAGGAACAAATGAAGCCCAACAATAAGTAAACATTCCATCCAAAAAAACTGCTCATTTGTTAACTGAAACAGAGAGGTTCCCTATTGCAATGTCCTCAGGAAAGTTAATCTCAAAACAGTTAAAAGTACAAATTTTCATTTACAGTTGGATGTTTTTCGGGAAAAATAAGAAATTCAAGTTTCTTTTTACTCATTTTAATCCAAGTAAAGATATTTGCAATAGGGGTATAAGAAAAACAAACCTTCCAGTAAAATAATAATATAATTTTTTAATTAAAATTTTATTAGTGGTCCTCTTTATTATTTTGAATGAAAATGGAGGAAAGCTTCGCACCTTAAAGCCTCTTTCAGATAACAGAGGTCGAACCAGAGAAGGCTGCATAACTGCATTTGACACAAGCGGCTGATTATTATATCCTAAATTTACAGATACATTCTGTACAGAGTTTGGAGGCAAAGATGGTTGCATATGCTGTTTTAAAGAAGAGGAGTTTGCCAAATGAGTTTGTGGTCTAACAGAAAAATTAGCCAAAGGCTGTGAATGTATGGAAGGAAGGGTTGAAACTCCAGATTGCCCACGTAATGTGCCTGACTGATGAAGAACTTGGCTGCTGACTAGCTGTGGAGGCTGAATTTGGGGATGTGCAGTAGCTTGTGGAAGTATGGGAAACTGGCCAGGCAGCAAAGAACTTTGAGGAACAGCAGCAATTTGGCCAACTTGTGATTTTGGCATTAGCCCAGACAGAGTATTGTTCTGTGCAAGTGAGGATTGCCCAGGAATAGTTTGGACTGATAATTGTTGTACCTGTTGGCCATCCTGGATTGGTAGTTTTGAACCTGAAACTTGCTGAATATTGGCCATCTGAAACTGCAGAGCATTAATAAAGTAAGCACCCTTCCATTCCATCAAAATGACACAAGCAGCAACAAAACAACAATAGTGAGTACTGCAACAAACCATTTGTGTAGGCACTATTCCAATCATTATCTCCGCCTGCGAAGTAGATAAGCATTTTGTAAAATGAAAAAACACAGTATAAATATGACAACTAAAAGTCTAAAACGCAAGAATTGTATTCTCCCCACACCAAACACACTTTTTCTATTTTCACTATTAACATCATAGGCTATAACTTTTACTATAATTGATTAAAATCATCAAACTAGTTTAATCAAGAACATAATTTTATTACAGTTTTAATATAAACAAAAACCAATGCTGGGAAAACAAGATCTCTTCGGGGAAGGAAAAACTAAAATGTAAACATATACAGTTTACACAGGAATACATTGATTGAAAAAAATGGAATACGTTGATTTAAAAAAATCTATGTAAAGAATTGCAATAAAATGGTCATCCTAAGAACGGACACATTACCCGAGTAACTCAAATGAATTTGCTGAAATATCTACTTTTCACTCCCATTTTAAAGGATTTATCACATACATGATTTCTTAAAACAGCCACATTACTTTGTCTTTTCAGTTTTCAATATTCATGTTTCCTCATGCGTAATTATCGAACTTTGTTTGTTGAGCCTACAGCCAGAATCTTGACCTGTGGTTCATGGTGCCAATAGGTCCAACAACCACGAAACTATAGTCGTGAGTTGAATAGAACGAGTGATTTCATATTTGTAGGTCAACTCAACCACACTCGCAAACCTGCAAGTGACTCCCAACAATTTTTATTTTATTTTGAATTTTTTTAAATAAATTATTATTTATTTAATTTATAATGATAACTTAGCAAGTAAAAATAAACTGGTGGTGAATATCTCAAACACATCAAAATGATATTTTAAGAATCTACAAATGCATATAACTTGACAATTTTTTATTGGCTTTTTTATAGGCAAGTAGTTTTATATTTATTTGGATTTTTTTAAAAAAAAATGATGGGTTCCCCATGGTCACCCTCAACCTACAGGTGTGGGTTGATAAATAAGCAACAACCCCCAACCAGTCAATCCACAGGCCAAAGTACCACTTGTAGTTGAGCTTACAAAAAAACAAACTTAAAAGTCGTTGCTCAAAGAGTGGAGTGGGTGGTTAGAATAATTTTATATTATTAGCTGTCACATTCTAAGTGCCCTTACATAATATTTTTCATAGGAGATGTAAAATGAAACGCCAGTCCGCGTGACCAAAGCAGACTATATTAGAAAAATTCTGGTCTATTTTAATAGTAACCCGTTTAGGCCCAATCCATGTGGATCAAATCTGTTTAGGCCCGATCCATGTAGATCAAATCCGTGTAGATGCGGACTGGTCCGCAAACTGACTTTTTTTTTAAATAATTTTTTAGAACTACTACTTATCCTACCTAGTATATTAATACGTAAAGCCTAAACCAATTAATTTTAAAATTAAATTTTTAAAAAATATTTATTAAAATTAACTTATAATATTTTTAAAAAATAAATAAATAAATATAGACCGGTACACGGGCCGAACCAAACTAGTAAATTTCTAGTCTATTAAAAGTGCGGGCCTAAATTTTCAGTCCATTTAGGCCTGTTGTGATACGGACCGGACCAAACTAGTTCGTTTTACACCTCTGATTTTTCATACAATTTTAACAATTAATATTTTATATTCGATTAAATTTTTTCAGCCACACACCCACCCCCCCAACAAATTTTTAAAAAAAACAAAACCCGTGGCCCCCACCAGGGGCAAAAAATATACAATCTACAGCACATTAAATTATGCCATGGAAAGTGTATACATTTCCAGAAAACAGGGATGAACCACCTGAAAAAGTGCTTTTGGCAACTGAGGGTTTGAGAGCAACAACTTCCGAGCTAGTTCCTTGTTTTGTGCAGCCATTACCTATCATTGGACAAGGGATGTAACTCAGCACATTTTCACAATGCATCTCAATAGCCCAGTAAACTGTGTTCATATGATTACCTTGAGGTCATTTATAATCTCAGTCAGCTGGTTCTTTGACATTCTAGCCAGATGAAGTGTTAAAGGATCATTACCAAAACCCAATTGATTCTGCAATCCATTTTGATTACACTTGATACCAGTCTGACCACCACCAAGTGTTCCTGCCATCACGGATGCTGCTGCCATAGCTAATGGGAGACCAATTGGCTGGAGAGAAGAATCCCCAAGTCCTCTTCCTTGTTTCTGAACATCTGTGGTAATTCATAAGAGAAGATATGGAGCTTGAGGACATACTCAATCCAGAGTCAAGGTACAAACCAGTAAGGGAATGGAAACTAACCAGCATTTGCAGTCATTCCAGGTCCACCACGACCCTGAAGAGAAAGGAAATTATTTGCTGCACTATGCTAGAGAGAGGAATCCTAGAATTTAGAGGGTTGAGAAATAACATAATAATTTCATTTTTAAAAAAGTATACAGTATGCAAGTGATGGGCTTGTAAGGGTATATGTGCAAAACAAAATATGATAGTAGGAAGAGGATAACAAATTTCTATTAGAAAAGACTACAGATATGACTATGCTCAAATATGTAAGCATAACACAACATTAAGACTAAAATATTTGCTTCATCATTTTCTTTACACAAAATCTAGCATTTATCTGCAAAGAAGTAGGAGTTTTTTAGAAGGTACTATAAAGTTTACCAACTTTTACACCATTCCAAATTTCTAACAAGACCTTTTCAGAAAATTTACTGTGGAATCTAATAATATGTTCAGAGGCCTTCTGTTTGACAATATTCTAATTTCTACCCAATCTCTCATCTGCAACATGTCACCGAGAAAGCAATTTTTTGCTTAATAGTTAAAGGCTGAAATCTTTATGATATTCATAGAGTTGTTACGAATCAACTTGAAATTTGACCCATGTGATCAACACAAATAGCACATGAAATTAATGGTCGAAATAATGAACAGTACAAAAATGGAGTAAGATGCACAAGCATACAAATTTACAGCTTGCAATTTCCATAATTTTGAAACTCTGCTCCCTCGGAAAGATTAAAAAACAACAAGAAGTCCATTTCTAAGCTTCTTAGTTAAAAGTCTCCTCTGAATACACACTCAACTTTAGATTCTTACAAAACAGAATCATGTGTCCTTCAAATATACACTCCACTACAGACTATCACAAAAATACACTTGCATGCATACAGAGGGTAAAATAAGCTTGAGTGACCATAAAAGTCTGCATATGATACCTGCTCTCGATTTCTGTCAGCGCCCTTATCATTTTCTGCAAAATCAACTCGTAATTGTCGGCCATTGATCTCATAACCCTGAAGATTACGCCGAGCACTCAATGCTGTCTCTTCATCCTTGTATTCACAAAACCCATATCCTTTAGGTTTTCCAGTTTCTCTCTCTACAACTAATCTGAAACAAAATTCAAATAATATTACTCAACTTCACTAATTAACATTTACTTAAGTCATAAATGAAACATTGAACACTAGAAAGAAAAAAATTATTATGAGTAAAACCATCTCCCTATCTAAACAAAACAAAATAGCTAGTTTGACATTGAATTGTTAGAATCAAACATAAAACTAAGCATTTCCTCATAATATTAAATACTATACAGAGAGAAGAAATAAGGAAACAAAATGGAATCTGTGCACAATCATGATCAAACAAAACTAACATAAGCATCCAAAAAAAAGAGATATCCATAGGCAACCCATAGCAGGAGACAATAAGGCCAAGTCATACAAATCCTTACACCTGGAATGGGAAGTTTGAGCGCATCTTAAGTTTCTTATGTGCTATTTTAATAATGGAAGAGAAAAATTAAGATGCACCGATAAACAACATTTTCATAAATTTAGTGATCTAATACATCCAATAGAAACGCAATACCCATAATCGAGTTGGCAACCCTAGACCATGCCATTATCAGAATGTCATGAATACCACTGCTACAGATTATTGCAAATTTCCACTTTTAAAATCACAACTCTACCGCAGATTTGAATACTTAAAGTCTGACATCTGCTCCTATGAATTTATTGCAGTAGTGATAATACTAACAAACCACCAGCACCAACAAGGCTTAGGCCGCTACATGTCATACCAACATCAAATTCCTGAATATGTAGCCCTATCTTTCTAAATTTTAAATTAATATAATATCTCATTAAATCAACCAACAAAAAAATCAAATAATAAATAATCAAGAGTGATGTTGCCTTGTCCATGATGCATGCTGCTCCAGGAGGATATTGTATTGTTTGTATGTGGAAGATGCTAATTGAGGGGCGTTTGGGGGATCCTTATTAACTGCTTGAAAGATTTACTTTTATTTATAAATAAAATTAAACACTCTATGAAACATACTATCCCACTGTATGTCCACATAACATTGGTTGAGATTTGTAGCCTATAGACTTCTAAAAGACTAAGAGCGTGCTTGGTAATAGAATTCAAAAACATTTTTCTGTTTTTGAATATAGAAAACAGGTCATCTTTTTTATTTGGTACATGTTTTTAATTTTGGTTTTCAAAAACAAATTGTTTTGAAAATATATTTTTAACGCTTTTACTTTTTTAAAACTGTTTTTTATCCCTGCTACGCTGCGACGCTGGGCATCAGCGACACCCCTCCCCCCAGAAAAGGGAAAAGGAAACTTGGCGAAAACAATACCCAAAAAAAACCACCTGTTTCCAAATCTACAAAAAACTATTTTTGAAAATCGAATACCAAAAACAACACCAAACATACCCTAAAACTCGGTTGTTGTTAGGAGTGTTGCATCACAAACACCAAAGAATCATGCCAATACTATGAAACCACTTCAGTTTCCTAGAATCTTAAAACTAATGGATTCTAGTTAATTTAATTTCAAGCAGAAGTTATTAATAACTTAATTCAAACGATCAGCAAGCATTTCAACCCTACAATTATTCTAACCTAATAAGATCAGAACAAATCGAAAAAATGGAAAAGACTCAAAACTAGGGTTTTATTCAATTCACAGATTAAACCGAACAAACCTGAATGACACTACAGGCCCAACCTCCTCGCAAATCTGAATAAGCTGTTCTTCGGAAGCGTCATAAGGTATGTTCCCAACTGCCAAAAACATCACCATCATCAACAATAAAAACAAACAAACAAACAAACAAACATCAATTCGATAAACAGACGACTCGATCATAGTACCAGAAAGCGATGTATAACAAAGAATTCAACAATTGAAGTAAATGAGCCCTCTATTCCTTCGATTTAAATAACAGCAATTGCGAAATTGAACAAGAACAGATTGGAGAGAGATGTACCAAAAACGCAACGATGCTGAGAATTGGCCATGAATTAAGAGAGCAAGGTAAAGCTAGGCTTCATCTTCTTCCTCCAAAGCATCGAGAGAGAGAGAGAGAGAGAGAGAGAGAGAGAGAGTAGGGGTGGGAGGCGCGTGGGCAGCGCAGTAAAGATGTCAGGCTCGCACGACCGCGCGCGCGGAGAGGGACAACAGGAAGAGGAACAGAACAGGACAGGGGACAGCCTCGTATGTTGGCCGCTGCCACGTACGTAATCAAATTCTGACTTCACCCCCGAAAAAGGTCAAGTTTAATTGCCGACTCCTGGCAGCGATTTCAGGGCAAGAGTGAGCGACTGCCAAGGTGCTAATGGATGCGTAACCCGTATGCAATGATAATAATAATAATTAATAGGAACGGCTAGCAGCCTCATCGCGCACTGATTAGACGATTAATAGCAGATTTAAAAGTTTCGTATTTTATAATTTTTAAAAAATATCTATATATCTTAAATTAAATTTATAATTAATATTACTTTACATAAATAAATTTATTGAAATATTTGATTATTATACTATGAGTGTTCTCATGTTATAAAACATTACCTATACCAAAAAGTATTACTTTATATGATTTTTTTAATCTCAACCATTGAATTTGTTTTCAATAATAGTAATTATGTTATAAAATTATAATTAAATAAAAATCAAATCGGAATCGTTAAAAACAAATCCAACAATTAATGTTAAAAGCATTATACCACACAATGTTTTTTTTTGTATTGTATGAGATATGAATTGTAATGTAACAATAAACAAACAAGAGGGATAAATGCACTTGCCAAATTTACTACTTATTTACCACCAATATGAAATGGCTAGATTATCCCTTATAAAAATAAAAATAATATTTATAAAATAATATTTGAATATAAATTAAACGTTCAATAATATTATTCAAACATAAATATTTTTTGGAATTATTCGAATATAAATATATTATTTGAATATCATTATTAGAATATAAATATAATATTCAAATAACATCATTCGAACATTCTTCTAATCGGCTTCTTCTTCTTTGGTGGTTGGGGAATGACTATCCTGCTAAAGGTCTACATACTCAAACTCCAATAGGGTACACCAAGTGTAAGTATTAAAATTTCTTCTTCCTCTTTGGGCTTGGTTATCTAATTTAAGAATGTTAAACGGTGTCAGGCCCGTAATATGGGGGCGAGTTAGGCTAAAAATTTTGAGCATATTTACATGCGGGCCAAAACGAGCTTTGGCCTCAGGCTAATTTTTTATTTCTTTTTAAATTTTTTTATTTAATTTATTAAAAGTTTATATAATGTATTCATATTTTGTAAGTTTGGACGTCTTTGTAGTTGTGCGAATACAAATATTGTATTTGATCCGTAGAAACTAAAATTGGTAAATTTTCAAGTGAAATAATATATTTAAAGTAATATATATATATATATAAATTTAAATGAGCCAGACTGGCCCGCCCTGCATGCGAGTTGAGCCAAGCCTAAATGGAACTAGCCCGTTTAGTCCTGGGCCTTGTAACGCCCCCAAATTCAGGACCTCCAAACCGGGTGCGTTAGCGAAAATTAAATATATAAATTTCAAACTATTACTTATTTCTTCAAACAAACCTAGTAATTATTACAAATTTCAATCCAAGATCTTTAAAGTTTAGGGGTTTAGAGACTAAGTGTCCTTAACCCATTATTACATAACAAGCACACGAGCAATCAAACTTATAAATTTTTAAAATTCACACAATTTTATTTCCAAGTTCTTCTTGACTCCTTATCTTAGTTTCTCCCTTCCTTTAATTATCTGGAGTTGGAAAAGAAATCATAACAAGGGTGAGCTCAAATAGCCCAGTAAGGGTAAACATAAGTAGGCAAGGAAAATCATAAATATATCGAACATAAGAAATACCATAAAAGATTTCATAACATTTGCACATCATATGTGATCAACATTTCACAAGGAAATCATAACATGGAAGATTATGTTTGGACATCGTATCATAACATCATGATCCAGGTTAACTACCCAAATACCATATCATAACATAACATATTATCAGCTGGATTGACACTCTCCAGTGATGTTCTTTACCCAATGCATTGGAGGTCTTTCTGGAACCACCCATCATAAACTTACTTTGTCCAAACATAAGAGGTTTACAACTTTAACACACAAAACAAAAACAAAACAAAAAAATCCAAAAAAACAAACAAAAAAAAAAAAAAAAACCACAAAAAAAAAAAAAAACCCCCCCCCCCCCAAAAAAAAAAAAAAAAAAAAAAAAAAAAAACATAAAACTCTTACAATAATAATTCCAAATAAAACAAGATAAAGAGGAAGAGAAAAGAGAGAAAAAGAAAAGAAAAACCCTTATAATCCGTTTGTCGTTCTCCGCGTCCTAAACCTTGAAAATCAAAACATTAAATTAATATTTTTGTCTTTCCATTCTAATACCATAATAATTATGTATGTATATATTTATAGGTGACAATGCCAATCATATAGTAATAAATACATATGAGATGGTATAACCAACCTTATTAATAACATATGTGAGGTGGTAAAACTAACCATGTAAATAATCTATAAGAGGTGGTAAAATCAACCATGTAAATCATATATATAAGGTGGTAAAACCAACCATGAATATAGTATATATGAGGTGGTAAAACCAACCATATAGATCTACATAATAAATGATAAGTAACTTCAAAATTTCTAAATCTTGAGTATTACCTTTCGTAGAACTTCGACGTTTAGTAAGTACCAAAAACAAAAAGGGTTTGAATAGAGTATTTGGGGTGTTAAGAGGGCTTAAGGGAGTTTTTTTAGAGGGAATTTCGTGGTATAGCTTGAGAGACTTGTACATTAAGAGGGGAGGCAAAACTCTCCTTATATAGGGCAAGGGTGGTGGTAGGTGGTAGGTGAAACGTTTGTCTTTAATACCTTATTTTCTTCCCTAATTTTCTCCTTTTCAAATCATTTGATTCTTATCCCATTATTATCTACCACGTGGTCCCTTTGTTTCCCCCATTTTTGAATTTTTTGGATTTGTTTGACTTTGAAGCTTCTTTTGGTCACAAAAGTCACATGGGTGCATGGCCTACTATTTTGACTATAACTTTCTAGATTCTTCATTAAATTAAATAAGGCCAATTGGGATGGATTCCTAACTTAATTATCTACATTTCGATACCAATTTCAAGTCTATTGGACTTGTATATCAAAAGTTATTGGGTTTTGAAGTGAGACTAGAAATTCTGGGCGTGCTACTAGACCTTTGTGCACTGTTTGAATTGTTTCTCCTAATGGGCTGATCCAATGAGTCTGAAATTTTAACCAAAGGTATATAACAAAGTTTTAAACATGTTATAAAAATATCAAGTCATTTCAAGCTACAAAAACAAAGTTATAAAATTTTTAAGATGACTTCCAGAACATGATAGTCTATCCTTTCTAAGCATAACTATTGTTATGGAGTATTAATAAAAATATTTTTACTACTTTTCTTTGACATGATAAATTTAAATAGATGATGTATTTTTACTAAATCAGTATATATCCATAAACTAATCTATAAAATATTAATATAACTTTAGATCTCATATAGTAGTCTGTTTGGGTTGTATGTTTGCTCTAGGGTTAAATCCTATATTCTCACTCCTTTCTATACTTATAATACTCTTCCTTTCTATAAACTTCATCACATCATTCATTTGATATTTCTCATAGAACTATTCCAATAGCAATTCCTTCTTAACGGCTAGTTAACTATTTATTTATTTATTTATTCACTTATAAGGTTCTTCACAATTATGTAACTATTATTAAAATTTGCGGGTTTTACAGCCTGGCCCTGGCCACCTTAATTGTTTAACACTTAATTGTATTCACATTAAGCTTCATAAAATGTGAACTCTCAGGACATGCAATTTCCTTCAAGTGTTGTTATACTGCAGTCACTCACATCAAACTATTACAATAGTATATTAATGGTTGTCAAAATATATTCTTTCAAAGGTTCTTTTGCTTTATTATTTGGTTGAAAATCAAGCTTTGCCCAATGAGAGTTAATGCTATTGATCACTATAAAATTTATCATTAAATTTACTTATAATTTATGAGCTTTAATTTTATATTTTATTAAATTATTATATTTTTATAATATTTTTTCTCTATTTCAATATTTATAGTTTTAATCACTTTTGTAGTTTTAATATTAATTTTAGTCAAATTTTATTGTTAATCTATATATTTCAATGTTAATATTAATTCATTAAATTAACTTGTAATTTTGTAACAATGGTAAAATAAAATAAAATAAAACTATTATTATTTTAATTAAGATAAAAATAAAATAGATATAAATATTAGAGTTTAAATTGTGAAATAAGTAAAAACATAAAGAATGCTGCTCTTATAGATTTGCATGGACAAATCTAATCCACATGTTAGTCGATGAAATGAATTTACAAGGTGAATCAACATTCTTGTTTATTGAAAACATAGGTTAACAATCAAACCTATCCATTACAATTACACTAGTTTTTTGCGTTTGGGAAAACATTAGGTCTTGTGCAATATTCATCGGACCATATTTAACGAGAAAAGAAGATGAACTTAGCAACACTACCCCCCCTTACCCCGAAACACAACGAGAAAAAAAGGCTTTCCAATTTAATAGCCCCCTCAAATTCATATAGCGCCCACATATCCATTAAATCAAGGTTCGAACACAAGGTTCGAACTCTTAGTTGCTTTTCCATAAACAAGAGTTGAATTTAAGTACACAAAAAGTATTAATGATCCGGGAAAACAATTATTACAAAACTATCACCGGATCGAGGGGAATTGTAGTTGGGACACGAAAGCATGTAAATTGATCACGGATTCATATGGGTGCATTGTTGGATCATTTCTTGAGATGAATTGTTTCTAGGGATCCAAGGTATCCTGCCATTAGGTGTATTGTGCAACTAGAAACTCTTTGCAAGTTTTACGAATTAAATGCTGCAAAAAAATCTAAAAAGACAAAAATTATTTAAAAGACCGTTGGTTTTTTCATGCCTGAAATCATGTTTCACTTTGTTGCATTGTTTATCGCCTATTGCATGATGATAAATTTGGCTAACTTCATGGTGGCAAGTGAGCTTTCTTTTGCTTCGCCATTAACAAATGGACTTGTACATGTTTTTCTTTCATATCGAGGAAATAATACCTTTCTTTATTGCGACAAGGTGTTACGGATCGCTGCAATTGTAATTCAAGTATCTTAATTAATATGGCAAAACATTAAATTAATATTTTTGTCTTTCCATTCTAATACCATAATAATTATGTATGTATATATTTATAGGTGACAATGCCAATCATATAGTAATAAATACATATGAGATGGTATAACCAACCTTATTAATAACATATGTGAGGTGGTAAAACTAACCATGTAAATAATCTATAAGAGGTGGTAAAATCAACCATGTAAATCATATATATAAGGTGGTAAAACCAACCATGAATATAGTATATATGAGGTGGTAAAACCAACCATATAGATCTACATAATAAATGATAAGTAACTTCAAAATTTCTAAATCTTGAGTATTACCTTTTGTAGAACTTCGACGTTTGGTAAGTACCAAAAACAAAAAGGTTTTGAATAGAGTATTTGGGGTGTTAAGAGGGCTTAAGGGAGTTTTTTTTAGAGGGAATTTTGTGGTATAGCTTGAGAGACTTGTACATTAAGAGGGGAGGCAAAACTCTCCTTATATAGGGCAAGGGTGGTGGTAGGTGGTAGGTGAAACGTTTGTCTTTAATACCTTATTTTCTTCCCTAATTTTCTCCTTTTCAAATCATTTGATTCTTATCCCATTATTATCTACCACGTGGTCCCTTTGTTTCCCCCATTTTTGAATTTTTTGGATTTGTTTGACTTTGAAGCTTCTTTTGGTCACAAAAGTCACATGGGTGCATGGCCTACTATTTTGACTATAACTTTCTAGATTCTTCATTAAATTAAATAAGGCCAATTGGGATGGATTCCTAACTTAATTATATACATTTCGATACTAATTTCAAGTCTATTGGACTTGTATATCAAAAGTTATTGGGTTTTGAAGTGAGACTAGAAATTCTGGGCGTGCTACTAGACCTTTGTGCACTGTTTGAATTGTTTCTCCTAATGGGATGATCCAATGAGTCTGAAATTTTAACCAAAGGTATATAACAAAGTTTTAAACATGTTATAAAAATATCAAGTCATTTCAAGCTACAAAAACAAATTTATAAATTTTTAAAGATGACTTCCAGAACTGCGATAGTCTATCCTTTCTAAGCATAACTATTGTTATGGAGTATTAATAAAAATGTTTTTACTACTTTTCTTTGACATGATAAATTTAAATAGATGATTTATTTTTACTAAATCAGTATATATCCATAAACTAATCTATAAAATATTAACATAACTTTCGTCTCATATAGTAGCTGTTTCGGGTTGTATGTTTGCTCTAGGGCTAAATCCTATATTCTCACTCCTTTCTATACTTATAATACTCTTCCTTTCTATAAACTTCATCACATCATTCATTTGATATTTCTCATAGAACTATTCCAACAGCTATTCCTTCTTAACGGCTAGTTAACTATTTATTTATTTATTTATTCACTTATAAGGTTCTTCACAATTATGTAACTATTATTAAAATTTGCAGGTTTTACAAGCCTGGCCTGGCCCAGCCCACCTGTTTAACACTTAATTGTATTCACATTAAGCTTCATAAAATGTGAACTCTCAGGACATGCAATTTCCTTCAAGTGTTGTTATACCTGTGGTCATTCACATCAAACTATTACAATAGTATATTAATGGTTGTCAAAATATATTCTTTCAAAGGTTCTTTTGCTTTATTATTTGGTTGAAAATCAAGCTTTGCCCAATGAGAGTTAATGCTATTGATCACTATAAAATTTATCATTAAATTTACTTATAATTTATGAGCTTTAATTTTATATTTTATTAAATTATTATATTTTTATAATATTTTTCTTTATTTCAATATTTATAGTTTTAATCACTTTTGTAGTTTTAATATTAATTTTAGTCAAATTTTATTGTTAATCTATATATTTCAATGTTAATATTAATTCATTAAATTAACTTGTAATTTTGTAACAATGGTAAAATAAAATAAAATAAAACTATTATTATTTTAATTAAGATAAAAATAAAATAGATATAAATATTAGAGTTTAAATTGTGAAATAAGTAAAAACATAAAGAATCTGCTCTTATAGATTTGCATGGACAAATCTAATCCACATGTTAGTCAATGAAATGAATTGACAAGGTGAATCAACATTCCTTGTTTATCGAAAACATAGGTTAACAATCAAACCTATCCCATTACAATTACACTAGTTTTTGCGTTTCAGGAAAACATTAGGTCCTGTGCAATATTCATCAGACCATATTTAACAGAAAAGAAGATGAACTTAGCAACACTGCCCTGCCCCCCACCCCAGAAACACAACAAAAAAAAAGGCTTTCCAATTTAATAGCCCCCTCAAATTCATATAGCGCCCACATATCCATTAAATCAAGGTTCAAAACACAAGGTTCAGAACTCTTAGTTGCTTTTCCATAAACAAGAGTTGAATTTAAGTACACAAAAAGTATTAATAATCCGGGAAAACAATTATTACAAAACTATCACCAGATCAAGGGGAATTGTAGTTGGGACACAGAGCATGTAAATTGATCATGGATTCATATGGGTGGCTAGCTGGATCATTTCTTCAGATGAATTGTTTCCTAGGGATCCAAAGTATCCTGCCATTAGGTGTATTGTGCAACTAGAAACTCTTTGCAAGTTTTCTGAATTAAATGCTGCAAAAAAATCTAAAAGACAAAAATTATTTAAAAGACCATTGGTTTTTTTCATGCACAAATCATGTTTCACTTTGTTGCATTGTTTGTCAGCTATTGCATGATGATAAATTTGGCTAACTTCATGGTGGCAAGTGAGCTTTCTTTTGCTTCTGCCATTAACAAATGGACTTGTACATGCTTTTCTTCATATCGAGGAAATAATACCTTTGCTATTGCAACAAGGTGTTCTAGATCGTGCAATTGTAATCCAAGTATCTTAATTAATATGGTAACATGTCCTTCTAGGAGCTCAACTTGTTAGTAGGGGTCTCCTGGATCTCTGTAGTTAACACAGTTTTCTGTTAATGTATTAACAATATAACTCCCAAAAGCTTATTTTTATTCTTGAGTCTCAAATTGTACTTGACAGCACTGTAGTTAATCCAGTTTTCTGTTAATTTATTAATGATCTAACTCTTAAAAGCTTAGATATATATGCATTTAATTCTTGAGTATCAGTATTTAAATGAGAGAAATTTTGCAATATTTGTACTTAGAATGTATCTTAAATAACATTTAGATGAATCAACATAGTACATTGTACTTGGAAGTTACATATGGGATACCTGTAGTTGCAGAGTCTGCATTTGTTTCCATTTAAAGCTGCTTCATTTACTACATTAGCCTCTTGAGCCTGTAGGAGATTCAAGTGAAGGTAGATGGACATGTATATTTGATGCTGATGGATTTCCTAAAATGACAACTAATGTTCAGGGCGCTAGTTGTTTCATAGCATGCGACTGTACTTTTGGCATATAAGTTCTCAATCTCTTAACTATGAAAATCTCGGAACCTTTCAGCATCCCCAGTTGTATAGATCAAATCTTTATCATCTCCCATGCATGCCAGGCTTATTATGAAAAGGATCATGGATCGAGGGTCCTATCGATCAGCCCTGAACTTCTTTTAGAGAAGGATAGAGGTTTACAGCGGGATAATGAAATCTGTAATGTTACTCCATTAGATGGGTATGGTTGGGCTAAACAGGTCAATAATTCTCTAGAGGCTGGTATGCTTTTGCAAAAGATCATTGATGGTATTCTTAGTTGCTAGGCAAAGAAGACAAGATATAACATCATAACATTAACAAATACAATATAATCACAGCTCTTCACCTTGAAACAATAATTCGTTCTCAAACCTCGTAACACAAGCCGTTATGTCATAATATTGGTTACAGTGCACTTTTCAATTTTCATCAGAAAACGGTTTCCTGCCTATCTTCCCAGCTTGATGAAGATGCTCGACCACAGTTCCTCGAAGAAAGTTGTACATATGGCTTGTCTCAGGCAAGTCAACCCCTCGGGCCACTATATCTGTTGCCACAAGAAGAAAACCACCTCCTTGAATTTGATCAACGACTGCTTGTCTCGTGCAGGTCTTACGGGTAGAGAAGCAGCCTGTTAATTGACATTCATTTCTTCTTCCAAAAGATGGATATCAGGACATTCAACATAAGAAGTCTTTAAGAAATTAAGTCTTTTTTGTTGCAAAGCTGTGAATATACAGAAAATTAAATGCTTAAAAAGTGGGTCCGTAACTAATCACTAATCAGTATATAGGACCCAGATTTACATGATTTTAAGGAACCAGACGGGAAGGGTAGCGCACAAATAGAAAAAAAATACTATTGTCTCCCATAAATTTTAACTTCTTTTGTCTCAATAGAATACTGTATGTGATGCTGCTTCCTTTTTACTTGTTAAGTTTTTGGGTGTAAACTCTATTTCAGCTTGTATTGAAAAATGAATGAGACTTTGCATTTACATATTGAGCTGTACTTAAAATGAATGTTGTGCATATATGTTCAACGAAGATTTTCAGGTAAACATATTTTCAACATGTATATTTTATAATCAACAAAACAACAAGAAGATATGTAATTACATTATCAGAGATGTTGAACACAAAATCAGGTACAAGACTATCAGTTAAAGTGCCAATCTTGTGCATGAATAGTCTGTATTGGAGAGCTTTTGGGAAGATCTAATGAGCTTTCTGTCTCCTTGTCAAGAATTCCATGATTGCATGAAAACTCCGGGATCGATCAAAAGCAAAGGAGTACCTACAAGATTACATGACACCTGTCTTAGACAATTACCAGCCTGTCAGTGTCACTTGAGTCAACAACATATATTATGGCTTGGGTATTTGGAGAGAATATATGTATGAACAAATGACGCCATAATCCGACCATACTACATACAAATTAACAAAAATAAGGTACATACACTAACATAGCAAAAGAACAGGAAGGAAGTAGCACTTCGCTCAAATGTGGTGATCTTGCTCGAAAAGTGGACTTTCTAGCATCACTTTTGAGCACAAAAGGACTTAATATAATTTTTCTGCATTTGTTCAACTGAAAAGTTTGGTTTTTTCTCAAAATAGTACTTTCGAACACTCTTTTGCACACTTTCGAGCACAGTTTTCAAGCACAGTTTACACTCATATGTTGATTATAGAAAACTAAGACCAAACTGTTATATTTTTTAAGTTTGTAAACCCATAACCAAAATTCCAAAAAATATAACAAATATAACAATTACATGCTTATGACACCAAAATCTCAACTAAATAACCAAAATCTAACAACAAATTAAGCAACTAATTAATTTTGCACAGGGATGTCAAGTCCACTTACATCCTTCTTGATAAAATTTGGAAAAAGTAAGAATCATTCTTGAAATATGACACATTTTATATTTTGTTCACTAAAACAAGTCATAATATACATGCAGATAACTGATCTTGGTATGGCCAAGCACTTGCAAATCGATGATTTTCCAAGTTGTTTCAGTTCACCAACCCAATTGTAGGGGACTTTTGGATATTTTGCACCAGAACATGTAGATGTTGGTAGAGCTTCTCTCAAGTCAGATGTTTTCAGTTTTGGAGTAGTACTCTTTTTGGATTAATCAGTAATCAGCAACACCTATCCAAAAGTCAGCAGACAATGCACAAGAGAGCCTTGTCTTATGGGTATGCACTACAAGGAAAAGCAGCATTCAATGACAACTGGGGGGGGGGGGGGGGGACTTTTAACGATACTTGTTGAAAGGTCATTAAAAATAATTTAAGATGGCATTTTAAAACATGTTAAATAGTACAAAATTGACCAATACATGTCGTCTGCCACTTTGTGTCCGCGTCGTCAAATTATTTACGGAGCCTGCCTATTTTTCCCTCTGCCTATTTTTCTCTTTTTGTTCGGCTAAAATTAGAAATCCCTAACGCACGTCCATCCAACGCTTGATCTCTTTTTGTCTCACCGCAAGCCGTTGTTGCACATCTGACCATCCTCCCAAGTCGCACCACAGGAGTCTTCCGATCCAAATCTACCGGCGGAAGCCTTGCTAGCGCAACCCTCAATGTGCTTTATTTGTAAAAGACAAATATTCACACGTCATTTTTTTATCCATAAAAAAATAATTCTCATCCACTACATCACCCAATTTCTTTCTCTCACTTTATTTCATTTATATTTGAATGAATAAATTTTTAAAAAATAAAATAAAATAGAATATAGTTAGAATATATTTCTTTTTAAATAAAATACAATGTATAATAAAAAAATTAAAATTAACACTAAAGTCCACTCCGAGCGAGTTAGACTCTAAAAAAGATTTAAAATATTTTTTGTTTTTATTTTTAAAATATAATAATTATTTCCACAAATAAAAAATAAAAACAATCAAAAAATTGCTTTTAAAAATTTTCTAAATAAAAAATAAGTTTTTATTATTTTTAATTTTTTATATCCAAAAATAGTTAGAACATATATATATATATATATATATCTTAAAACATCTCTAATACTACCAAGCCAAAATAGGTAGCTACTAGCTAAAGTCATTTTTAGCTTACTATAGTACCATTTTAACTAGTGATATTCTAATATTATATCATTTATATTTTTGCTTAATTATTATTTTTCCTAAACTACCCTACAAATACAAGCTAGACAAACAGATATGTGCGATGAACAGCAACGGGGGGGGATGTTGTCGTAGCTGGGGAAGGGAGAGAGTGGAGAGGGCACCGCTGCCATTGTGGGAGGGAGGAGCGTGACATGGGACAACAGATCCATGCACAAGCAGATCTGAAAAGAAGAGGGTCGTGGGGAGGAGGCGCAGCAAGAGATGCCAGGGAGGGGGGCTGTGAGGAGGAGCCGATCGTAGGGAGGGGGGTGCTAGTTGAATCTGTTGGCTGAAACGGGATAGATACGGTGGTAGAGGGGCTGTGCAATGATAAAGGGAAAAGCTTAGCGAGAGGCAAAACGCCAAGGGAGAGGAGGGTGTAACGAGAGACTCCGAGGGGGGAGGACGGTTGGAGAGGGGGCTGTGGGGAGGAGATAGCCATGGGGAGGGTATGATTATGGGGGTGGGAGTGACACGCTGAGAGAAAGGATAGGGTAAAAACGATACAGAACGAATAACAAAAGCTAAAATCATATTTACCTTTTATTTTTGTTTTTACTAAAATCTAATACGTTAAAGAGAATTTTTAGCTAAATATACCTTTGACTTTTGCTATAGTTAATAAGTTGAAAATGCTCTTAACCATTAAAAAACATATTAAAAATACTAAATAAACATGTGACTTCTATCAAGGCCGGCCTTGAGGGCAGCCAACCAAGACTTGTGACTAGGACCCCTCAAAATTGACCCAAAATGAGAACTCCATCTGTTCTTATGGTCTAATTTGGTGATTTGAAAATAAAAAGGAATTCAAAATTATTAAATTCTACCTGAAAACAAATATTTAAGATGTTACTATTTAATATAATTATATAAGTATTTTTTGATAACTGAGATTATATTATATATCATTTAAGTACATGTGTGAAATAAATTTTATTTTTAATTAAGAGGAAAACAAAATACTGAAGCTAATTAATTTATATTACTAAAAATCATAAATAATTAATAATTTATATTTTATAAAATATATACTTTCATTTAAAGGTTTAAATAAAATTTTAATTTATTTTAATTTTAATAATCAATTCATTGACCTAACCTAACAGCCAACACACACATCACACAGCCAACACACACATCACTCATATTCATTACGCTCCAACTTTCATGCCTAATATAACGTTAATGACTCCATTTCCATCACACTCCAGCCAACTCACAACACGCTCCACGGAATTACTCTCCTACCCACTGCCCTACCACAAGCCCACAAATCCTCCCTCCTAGCTCCCACGGTGCAACTGACCCACTACAACAACAATAATCCATGACACTTAGCCTCCAACTCCAACCATTCAATAATAAAAACCCCCAACTCAATAATCATCTTGGGCCACTAGATCTCGAAGCACGACTCTATAAGGCAATCATCGAGCACACTAACATTAAATAAAATCCGTAAAGAAGTGTACATTTGTGTGCATAGCGAAAAAAATAACATTTTCTTTTCTTTTAACTGTCCATATAAGCCGTCGGCGTGGTTGTAATTAGTTTTGTTTTGGTTTTATGTAGAAAGCTAGCACCGACAAAGAGAAGACGGTAGTAGTAACCAGAAGATTAATGACAGTACTAGAAACTACACCTCGAAGATACCCGGCATAGTTTTTCACCCATCAAAACCCAAAAGAAAGCACACACAGCTCCAACAACAGAAATATAAAATAATCCCCTTCTGCTGCTCTTCGCAGCTGTCTTCTTATTGACAGCAACATGATCATCACTCGAGGGATTTGTTTTCCTCGCTTTCCTAAAGCTTGATAGCCGCTCCAATGTAAGGTTGACCAGAGCACCTTCTGAAGCAGATGCGGGAGTTGTTGGGATGGACTCCACAAAAGACCAGAGAGAAGTGATCCAATTGTCCACACCATTACCCACCATTTCACCTTCATCTCCATTTCCTTCGGGAATATTGGAGGAATGGCCATCACACACAACACCTAAATAAACAACACGAGAGCTACAAATATTAGAGGAAACAGTGCCTTATTTTTTGGTGGATGAGCCCTTAAATACTAGCTCAAATATCCTTGCGCAGCCAACACGCGACAGTAGAACGTGGCTTTTCATCGAGCATCACTGAAACAGTTACTGCTATCCAACCAACGAAGTATAGGAACCTAAACAAAATTGAATGAAAGGCTCAAGAGCACGCTTAAATAAGTCGGTTACATACCAGCTGGTAGGGAAATAGCACCTTCACATGATTCTGCAGAAGTAAACACGTCCCTACATTGATGATTCGCATGAACCTGACTCCTGTGTTGTTCTGAATCGTACGACTGAAACAGCTGGTGATCAAATTGGTTATTCACTTCAGCTCCATTACTGCTAACTAAGCACGAATCTGCAAACAGTTCCTCGTTGTCTGGTCCTGGTCCCATGTCATGAATAAACATGCTTGCATCATAAAAGAAGTCAAACTCACTCAACCCATCCTGTACCGCAAGCTGCTGCAAATTCTCAACATTTGGTGCAGCAGATTCCTTCATAAAGAGATCATTAACTTCGAGGAAATCCTCGATGTAGTTTTGCTGATCGGAAGTGGTTGGAGCAACTGTGACTCCAGATGCCTGGGGAACATGCAACTGAGATGTAGTTAATTCCCCAATGTCAAAGCTACCTTGCACGCCATGTGGCTGATCGCAAAAAGGCAACGTCATCAAAGAATTGGCCGAAAAGGCTTCCCTAATTGATAAATCCATTGCAGAACTTTGACTTTGTTTTCCATGAGGAACCTGTATCATTGATTCAACCAATAAGTGACATTTCTGTAACACTAATTTCCCAAATCTAAAATGAACAGAAAAAATTCAACAGAAACATAATATTTAGCACAAAACAAAACAACATATGAAATGAATTATAAACCTGAGGTGCCGCATGAGCTAAATCATTAGGATGTAGTCGTTCATTTGCAATCTGCTCAACACGATTCAATGGGGGCAAGATTCCTCTATCAATTCTCATGGGATTGACACAGGTGACACCAATGGGAAGCTGCACATTGCTTCTGGCATCGTTATTGACATTTGAACATTCATCATCAGGCCAATCTTCTTCTTTAAATGGGGCTCCATATTCCTCCCCATTTTTAGGACCAGCTCCACTTTTTTTAAAGACCTTGTAAAGTGCATAATAATCCTATAAGAGAGAGAGAGAGAGAGAGAGAGAGAGAGATTTTAGTTTAACTTCCTAAAACAGGAGCAATACCAATAGCAAAGGCTACTCCAGCTGTATACCTGCAGAGTCTGGCATCTATGAAGCTCCTGTTCATCCATAATGTACTCATGCATAACCCAGTTAGTGCGTTCCCCATTAGGTGCACGCCCCCTGTAGAAAACTAGGGTCTTTTTTGTACCAACCGTCCGCTCATTACAAGTGATGGTGCGGTCCTTTCCAGTTGCTTTCCAGTAACCATTTCCTGTGGCTCTATTTGACTTTGAACTGTTAGGATATTTCCTGTCTCTGGGACTAAAAAAGAACCACTGTCTTTCTCCTGTCTTTAGCACTGATTTCACTGCATTGAAACCAGCAAACAGAAGCAAATGATTAGAGAACAATAAAATGAGGTTTTCTGTCAAAAAAATAAAATAAAACAAACATTGATAAATTGTGCCACAAAACGTCATAAAACTTTTGGAAACAGATTCTGATAAATTATTGGTACTACACCAAAGTGATGTCACCACTAAGGAACAAGGATGATGACAACAGATGCTAGGTGCGCACATATTGGCAGGATGCAATGGTTCAAATCTCACTACACAATCTTCTCATAGATTTGTTTGCTACTCCCCTCAGGCTTCGTTACATGATACTACTAGTTTTGTCCAATACAGTGGAACTGGCTCAGTGTCATGGGAAATACTTTCACGATATAACTATGCATATTTAAACGCATTGAAAGAAGTATAACTCTACAGCATAAACGGTCAAGTTTCAAGACCGCAAAACGAAAGCACCCTAATATGAAAATTAAGAAATTTTGTCAATATTTGCGTGCCTTTGCCAAATATCGATTCGATCTTTGACGAACCCTCAGAAGCTAGGAGTCCAAACTAAGAATAAATATTATTCCACCCAACAAATATAGAAATCAGTTCGTGTCAAACTTAAAACAAAACGACCAAAACAGGCGTACTTAACCATGGAAATGCATAAATCACAAATAATATCAATATCAACCAAACAAAAACATATAAATCCAAGCCCTAAACAACATCAACAACAACAATAATAAATATCACGACCCTGAAAAGGCAACGAAAAAAGCATATCTGAGGTCGACACAATAAAAGATCGGGGCAGAGAACAGGGCAGTACGTACCAGGCAAGTCTTCGGGATCCCACTTGTAGACATCGGTCTCTCCGATGATGGGCTTGAGACGCTTACCGCAGATCTTCCGTTTCAGGTAGTACAAGATGAGCTCCTCATCTGTCGGATGGAACCTGAAACCCGGCGGCCACCGCCTGTCGTCGGCGGAACCATCGGCTAAGGAACCCATCACCTCAAAGACCCAACAAATGGAAGGAACAAGAAACCTCAAGGTTCAACAAGAGGACAGAGTTAGGGTTTCCGTCCGAAATAGAGATCGTAGGAAGCAAAGAAACACACGGTTCAAGGATGCACCGGACCAAACACTATCACTATGATTACTAATAAAAGCCGGGCAAGGGTGAGGCAGCGTGCGTGCGAAGCTTCCTGTGGGATTTATTACGGTACGTTGCATATCCATGGGATCGGATGAGGTGACGTGAATATCCAAAGATTTAATCTAAAATTTAATTTATTTTTTATTATCATTAACTAATGAAGCAATACAACGAAATTCGTTTTTTTCGTAATATACTGAAATTATGTTATTTTGATATATAATTTTTAATTAAATATAATTTCAATACTAATAGTTTTGCTCTGTTTCCGGGACTATTGTGTGAATTTTTTATAATAGAAAATTTAATGCTTTGTTTGGTTGAGTTGAATTACTTTTAAAAATATAATTATTTTTAAAAATTTTGGACTCAAATAAATTTATACCATTAATAAATATTTTTAAATTATTTATGCTCACGGTTTTTTAAAATAATTTTATTTTTAAAATAATATCATCTTAACAAATAGACCCTTGAACTCTTTACTTTCGCCATGTTTTTAAAGTCATGTTTCATGATAGCATAAATTATATGAAAAAAAATGCTACATACAATCACCACATGGTGATTACGGGCAATCGTGTTGATGTGATACATTATCATTGTTAGTCTTATATTATTTACTTTTATGTTTTATGAAAGTTTTTTTATTTTGATTTTGTTACGATCTTATTTTATGCTTTGATAAAGTAAGTTAATTAGTAGTTCCAAAAAAACCTTCAATATATTAAATGAATAACATACGTAAAAGTCACAAATGTATTGGCATTAATATTTTAATTTTTCCATAAATAATTTTGTTTGAAAAAGTGTTTAATAAAAAATGTTAGTAAGCTATCTTATTGAAAACTAACTACCTAAAATAGTTATTAAAATAATAGTTAGAGAAGTAAACAATCCATTCACCCCCTCCCCTTTTTTTAAATATGTATTAATTTTCTCATATGTAACCGACTCTTGAACTCAACTCTGAATATAGGTCATACTTTATGTAATTCAACAGTGCCTCATTTGATTGTTGGCAACACTAAACAACTTAAATTTGTTCATTACCATAAGATATGTTTGAACTCGTAACAATGATAACTCTAGAACCACTAATACCCCTAAGAGTCCAAACATACAAAGGTCTGGACTAAATCGGATGATGACATGGACAACTGGGGCACCCAAAAAGGATGTATGTTACATAACCATATGATGTTAATGATCTATTCCATGAATGCCCTTTGAGGTATAAGGGGAGTTCTTCTATTGATGTCCTTATGGGTACAAAAATTTTTTGCTAGTCCATATACAAGTTAATAAAGAGGAATTGAGAAACAACGAATTAGATAGGAAATAAAAATAAAGGTCTTTAAGAGTGCTAACCATATAGATATATCTTGTATATAGAATATGTTATTATTATTGTGCTTTTCTTGTTTTCTAATGTATGTTCTATCTTTTTATTATATTTTCACTAACCATTTTATTGACTATTGTGATTTTATGCTTTTCATGGCATCACATAAAATACCTACCATATTACGCACCGCCATTGGCCAGTTTCAATCACCTCCTGTGAAAACGTCAATGATAAAATTAAAATATATGAAATTTTATATGTTGCACGTGTGATCTGGTAGTGGCTAGGAGGCTTCTCACAAGAAGAAGATCCTATTAAAGCTAACTTATGCTATTATTTATAACTAAACATGTAACCTTCAAGTTTAAAATAGGACATTGTCACGCCCCGGATTTCAACCCGAGAAAACTAATTTGTAATTCTCTTTTACCCACCCAGTGGGGTAAGAGGTTAGGTTAAACAATGTCACAGCAAATCACAACAAGCACATAACAAAATACTCACAAGACAAATCACATGATTATTTATAATTTAAAAAACTCGTTTACATCATTCTATACATGGAGTTACATCTGTTCCTCAGAATAACTCGAAAATAAATGAAAATAACAACAAAACAATAAACTTAGGGTCTTCACCTTGGTGTTTTACCTAACATTTATAGGTTTCTGAAAAAAACAATCACAATAGGAGGGGTAAGCAACTACAGCTCATTAAAGATAATGTCTCCACAACCATTCTTTGCTCTTCATAACTACATGATAGTGCCAGTGAGTGTAGTGTCGTGTCAATCATGTATATAGTTCATAACCAACCTTTCAACTTAATGGTACTCGTAATTTAGACAAAACATAAGCAAGCCACATGAGCTCCTCAACCTCAATCTTAGCCACACATGCACCACAATAACAGCCACACGGACACCTTAATTATACATACAATTAATACGGTATTACATAACCACCACAAAAGCATTTCTCATAACATAGAATAAACATATATATTCAATATTTATCAAACAAGCCTCGATTGAAAGCTATGTTAACTATCTACAAGCCCTCATATGATTTCCCACAAAATTTTACTACGAAACTAACATGAAAAATATGAATGCGAGATGGACAACAACCTCATAGCCACGACGGTCACCCTAATGGTCTCCAACTCTCATGAATCGATTGTAACCAACTACTATAATGGACAAATACATAGAACGCCATTGAAGGCCAATATTTATATAGGAGAACACACCTATATGAATTTTTATATATATAATCATTTCCTTGCCCTAGAACGAATCTTTAATCAAATAATCAACAACTTAAGGGTAAAAGAATATAACATAATCCCTACCCTGATCTTTGCTTGGATTCTAGGGTTTCAAATTGAAGAACAGGCCTTCCTCATTGCTAGACGCCTCTTGCTTCCAAGAACGCAACAACAATGACCAACAATAGGAGTCTCTCTCTCTCTCTCTCTCTCTCTCTCTCAAAATACCTAAAACCCTAAAATCACAAAATAAAACGACGTATATCAAAAATACATTGTCATAGCTTCGACGTCGACCAAAAACATCCCCATATTGACCATATTAATCAACATTTCTCGCGTCGACTAACCTCCTACATTGACGAAAGGTCAATCCTGCTCCAAACCATGCATGGTCGATGTCCCCACATCGATCACAAGTCGACCACACCAAGCTAGGTCAACCACTATTTGAGAAAACTCTTTAGAAACTTCTATTGGTTGACCTCGATTACTCTTATACCACATTGACTATGTCGATTTCACGTAAAAAATTATCATCGTATCTATCAAACACTATTCATTTTCTGAAATCTCCATTGATCGATATCGACCATTATCAAGCCAGGTCAACCACATTGACCACTATCCCATGTCAACCAAGGTTGCATCAATGCCGCATTCACATGACAATCCATCTTAGCCTCTCCAAAAATAATTTGGCTTTCAGGCGCTACCTCAAAATCCTCGCAAGGGGTGTTGCACTAAGGGTGTTAAATGGGCGGGCTGGGACGGGTCGGGCTCGACCCGCATTTTAAAATAGGTCAAAAATCTCTAGCCCGACCTAGCCCCGCGTGCGGGCTCACAGGATAACCCATTTAAAATTTTATATTTTTTTTAAATAGTTTTTTTACTTTAAATATCTTATTTTTCATAAACAAAAAATCTTAGTTTTCATGGGTCAAACACGACCTACAAATAACTATAAAGACGTTTAAATTTACAAAATATTAATATTATATGTAAAATTTTAATAAAATAAACTAAAAAAAGTCAAAATAATTTTTTTAAAAAATAATACTGGCCCGCGAACCCGCGGCCTGTGGGCCACAACCCATTCTGACTCGTGTATAAACGGGCCAAATTTTACAAGGCCACCCCGCAAAAAAAATCCTGGCCGGCTCACAGGCTAGTGGTCCATTTAACATCCCTACGCTGCCCCTTAACCCTTGCTCGTTGATTGGGCAGCGAGACTCTCGATGAGGTGCTGCGCCTTCGGACTCCCGCCAACCGAATGGTCAAGAGTCCTTGCCCATGCCCAAACACACAAATGACTAACTTCTCAAATCCTAAACATGAATCGTTACATACATTGTCTCGTTTTTTTAAGTGAGTAAATGTTCTCATATCAAATAACCAATTGTTCAATGCTAATTGGTTAAGCCATGACAAATTTACAACTTAATCATAATAAAAATATATTTACTTACATTTTTTAATAACATAGAAGTCCAATTAAAAAGAATAATAAAAATAATTTTACAAAAAATGATCACTTAAACATTTTTGATGCATTATAAATACATATTTATTTTATGTTGACATAAATGCCAATGGGGTTCTCCTCAATCTCCATCTAGGAATCGCATATGTTAAAAAAATATATTTTATTCTGGCAGTATAATCCATTTCGTTTTTACAAAGCCTTCTATATATAAATACATAAAAAATTATAATATAGGGCATTGCCTAAAGAGGTGGGAGTTCCGAATCCAACCACAATCATTATTTTCATGTAGAGTTTTTCATACGGTTGGGGGCATGATCATCAACCAAAGAGATTACCACTAATTATTAAGAGTCTAATAGTAATTATTTGGTATACTCATTGTATTGTACTTTGAAATAGTATTAAGATTCCTTTATCCTAAGTAATATTTACTTAGTCACTTACGTGGTATTAGTGTATTTTCAATAATGGGATGATACCTCTCAATCCTTATTTAGGGAACCTTATGTGTAGCCTTTTTCTATTTGCTTGTAGTCACCATACCTCGAAAGATAAGGTGCAAATGATGGAATAAAAGTATTATTAATCAATTTAATAGATGTGATCATCTTTCACTTGAGTTCCCACCATATCCCCAATCCTTTTTATTCATATCTTCTACTATACATATATAATAATAATATATTTATATTTGTATAAATAAATATAATAAGTATTTTTTTTATTTCAGATAAAAAATAAGAAATATATTTAAAACCCATGAAATGAAAATATAGTATTAATTAAATTAAAATTTCAAAATAAATGTTATTATATTATAAGTAAAATAACATCGAAAATTTATCACAAAACTTAATTCAAAGTAGATTTATCAATGCTACATACAAGTATCTTTTATTTAGCCTTTTCCCACATATAAGACATTTCACTATCTTATTAGCTCTGACTAAATTAGATAAAACCTGAATAATTTATTAGAATAATAAAATAATAGATTCTCAAAAAAATTAAATTTGCAAATAGATTCTCCCAATTCGATTAATTTGCAAAAATAAACGAGTCGAGTCGACTCGTTTGGAACGCTGTCCGTAACGCACAGTTCTAGTTTTCAGTTTTCTCGCGTCGCGTACAGTAACATATATTCAACCCATAAGATAATTTAAAAAAAAAAAACACACACGCGCGCGCTGTTGGGGGTGGGGGCATTGGCGCGATGGAGAAATCGAACGACAGCCGTGGAGAAATCGAGGAAGAGCAGACACTGATCAACCACGACCACCACCAGGAGGAGGTCTCTTCCCCATTAAACCCTAACCCTAAAAGCGTGAAGACGAAGGTCCCGGAGGTCGAGGTCCACCTCTTCCGTCGCGGCGAGGGCCCGATCGATGTCTTCAGATCCAAGCTGGGAGGTTGGGACCAGGACCAGCTTGAGGTCCGAGACATCCTCGACAAGTTCGGCTTCAAATCGGTGTACGCGTTGGACCACGACTCCACGCGAGGCGCTCCTATCCGCTTCAACCAAAAAAACGGACGTTCCTTGATTCCCTACACCGATGGAGCCGTCATTCGCATGGATGGCGAGCCCAAGGTGCTGTTTTTTTCTTCTCCCCTCCCTGTTTTCGTATACGACAATGTGGTTCTATTTGATGTTTGATGTTTTAAGCATTTTTGAACGCATAACACACACACACACGCACATATATATAAATGTTGTTATTGTAAGTTGGTGTTCAACCCCCCCTTAAGCTCATACACACTTCAAAGTTTCAACACAGAATAGAACAATATTACAGTTTTTCTAAGCACGTTTTTTTTAAAAAGAAATTTCAACAAAAATAAAAATAAAACCAAAACTGGCAATAATTTCAGGCAGTTCAGTGTGAACAGGCCCCAAGTAAGTAGCACTCAACTAGGAATTTAAGTTGTTAACGGATTTTAGCAGTCATTTACGTTGGATTTGTGGAACTTGACAGACCTCTCGATGAATTTTGTTTTGTTTTGTTTTTGGGTCTTGTTTGAACTTTGAAGAACCAGCTAGGAATTCTGATTATAGTGTACACATGCGGCATATCCACTGCTGTTTAATGTTTTTCCATGCATTGTGAATGAAATTCAGGAAGTAGACTTGTTGTTGGAAATTGTATATTTATTGGTTTTAGTTGAAACGGCTTCTAAATCAGTTGTGCTAAACACATTCATGCAAATTTAACTTTTTGCATAACTTGTAGATCAGCCTCTATAGTTGCATGAACCATAACTATTGGTGTTAGTGATACACCATACAACACCTAGGGCTTAGGAAAGGATGAATGCACTACTTCCTTCCTCTTTGGATATTTAACTTGAATTAATAAAATGAGCTGTAGATTTGGCGAGTAGTCAGCTAGTTCATCATACCGATTTGGTGAATTCCTAGTCAAATCTAGATTATTTACTGTACTTATACAGTTTTTACGGTGATTTATTTTTTTGTAGGAGTGGGTTATTGGTGATCAACTGCTCACATGTTTGTTCTAGTGTACAGAAGCAACTGCTATTTAATTTTTGAGTTCCCCATTTTGATTGTCCGATGCAGATGTTTTTTTTTTTCAATTATGTTTTCTGGATTTTTAGACTCAAGAAGAGATTTTGTGCATATCTGCACACACCAAACAAAAAATATAGTATAGCAATGAACTAATGGTTTAAGCACAAATTTCAATTTTGAGATATCCTTTCTACCTCTACTTCACAATTTCTTACAGTTGTGCATATTATATCTCACATTTACTGAAATTTTCAGTACATATATGGCACATGTGAATGTGATCATTTCATGAAGTGGCTGGTCGGGCAAATCATCTTTGCATTTTTATATAAATTGAAATTTTTGAGGAGGCTCTGTTTTTGGCGTGCAGAGATTGAAACACAATGTAAAAGTGTATCAGATAGGAATTGGTATAGTTGAGCCAATCTACCCCCAATTCATGTTATGCATGCTTCCCGAGTCCCAAATGGAACCCTAGAATGATAAGGGTAGCAGTGAAAATGATGTAAAGTATCAGATTGTTGACTTAGTTTTTGTATGTTATCCCCCCCCCCATATATATATATGTGTGTGTGTGTGTGTTTGTGTGTGTGTGTATAATTAGAGGTTGCATAATATGAGGTGAGTGCAGGACTCGTTGATCAAACCAGTAACGCGTGGCTTGGTGTGGGTAGCATTTATATCCTTGTTGATAACGATTGCTTGCAAGGAAAGTTCAGGATTGATGAAGAAATTTCCAGTACTGAAGAAATTTGACTCACAAGGCTTGCTCCTTGGTTTCGTTGTTATAATTTTCTCCCGCTTCATGCTTGTCAGCACTCGCAGACGGAAGAGAACTGGGTACTTTCTGAAAAGGTTTGGTTGGTGATTGCCTGATCAGTTGCAATTCATGGGCTTTTTTTTTCTGTCCAACCGGGTGACAGACTGTAACATTTACAATCTTTATCCACCAAGATTTTCGTTAGAATAAGATTTCTTATCCAGCATACATTCTGTTTTTGAATAAAACTTTCGAGTTTCTTTGTATTTTGAGGCTCATAATGCAAAAGTTGTTTTTATCAGTTTGGTAATTTTATTTTATTTTTCTAAACACTAGTGATAATTTCATCACGATTATGCATTGCTCGAGGAATGAAGAGGAACTCGGTCCTTTTTATTTTTTACATACCCCTTCTTTTTTGAACTGAAACTTATTAATCAAACGAAGTGGTTAGTACACTAAAGAACAATATGCTGGGTAGGCATGCTCGTCCCTTAGTTGCGTTTGGTTCCGGATATAGAGAAGGTGAAATGAAATATGGAATGGGGGCAATAATGCGTTATATATATATGGTTCAACACTACACCGCGTAGAAGAATAACTACCGTGGGTCAAGGAATGTGCAACTTCATCTGCAGATGTTACACTATGAGCACCCCTCGAAGCAGCAAAACGACCCCCACGGATGGAAAGTTCTTGGCTTCAGAAGAGAGCGTTGTCTCTCTCTCTCTGTGTATTATATATGTATATATACATATATACATGTATATATATGTATTTATGTATTGTATGGTATCTTTTTATTAGCAAAGGCATACTAGGTAAGTGTGAGTTGTATGGGTTGGATGAGGGAATTCAATCTTTTGGCAGCTGGCAATCTTCCATATTTGTGCCTGGATTTTGAAACTCTCACTCCCCTTCCAGACTCAAATTGCTCATTTTTACCAAAAACATTGCTCAATCAATCATAACAAGAATAAAAATAAAAATAAAAATAAACTCCGTCTCAATGATGACCTCATCAAGATCCGGGCGAGATAAAAGGTTCCCATGTCCGATAATTGATCTCATCAATAGCTTCCTAATAACAAAAAAAATAACAAAGAAAACAAAAAAAGTTTTTTTTTTTTTTTTTTACACATTTTCAAGAAATGTTTTGAACCCCGACCCGACAATAATAAACTCCCGAAAAAACAGAAAAAGAGGAAGTTGGGTACCAAAAAATAAAAAAGATAAAGAAAAAAAGAGAACTAATTTTAATCGACATTCGCAAGGTGCCAAAACGGAAACGAAAACGAAAACCTAACCCTCTCTCTCCGGCGCGTAAACGTTGCCCCGTCTCTCTCTCTCTCTCTCTCTCTCTCTATAACCTCTCCGTCTACAACACCATCAACCTACGTCTCTGGTCTCTCATCATCGTACCAACCAGAGTCCAGAAATTTTTACTGAATTATAGTTTCGCTCCACGCCATGTCCGCCCGCAGGCGAACCTTGCTCAAGGTCATCGTTCTCGGCGACAGCGGGTACGTATACGCCCCCCTCCCCCTTCTCTTTCTTTGTGCTCTTCCTTACCAAAAGAAAAAAAATCAAACATCGAGCCATCGGTGTAACCATTTCACAATCATTGTTCTCAACTCTGACATTTCCATCGTGTCGGTGTCAGGGTTGGCAAAACGTCCTTGATGAATCAGTATCCTTCACTGACTGTGAGAATACATCTATGTTTTAATATGTTGCAATGTTTTCTCTGACCCGTACGTTTTAAGTAATCGGCATATTATATATATATATTGTTTGTTGTTCCCAATGTTGTTGCTGTGCGGTTGGTACATTGTGCTTCAAGTTTGACGCAGACGGTTCCTGTGTTCCAGACTATATGGTTTTACTGTAATTTATTACGGCCTTAATCCATTAATTAGATATGTTCATAAAAAGTTCACTCAGCAGTATAAAGCTACAATTGGCGCTGATTTTGTTACCAAGGAACTCCAAATTGATGACCGGCTTGTCACTCTTCAAGTGGGTAGCATATTTTTTGTGTTTGTATATAAAACTATATATTTTTAGGTGGATGTTTTTTTTTTTAATTTTTTTTAATTTTTAATTTTTAAAATAAAGATAATAATCTATTTTTATTTATACCTTGCTAGATATGGGATACCGCCGGGCAAGAGAGATTTCAGAGTCTTGGAGTTGCATTTTATAGAGGGGCTGATTGCTGTGTTCTAGTTTATGATGTCAATGTAATGAGATCATTTGATACTCTTGACAATTGGCATGATGAGTTTCTCAAACAGGTTAAGAAGGCTTATTTTTATTCAAATTCTACTTATTGCACTTACGAAAATTTAACATAGTCTATGTCTCCATGTTTTTCTACAAGTATTTTATTTATTTATTTTCACTTGCTCCTTGATATAGAATGAAGAGGGCATTCAAAATCAATTTGCAGTTACAACTTAATATAGGGATTCAAACAGTTGTAATATATGCTTTTTCTCATTGTATAATTCTTGAGTTGTTTCTGGCATTTTAAGATAAGTGTTTAGTTTGATATATCATATATGATTGACGTGAGTTGGCTTACATTTGTGATGGTATAATGTTTTCTAAGAGCTTTTTTTTTCCCCCAAATGAAGTTCTTTAGTATAAAGAGAAAGTAGCAAGCTATAATGGTAATTTTGATGTTTATTATATTGGTCTTGTTTGCTTGTACGTAGAACAAAATAATCAGGTATATTTTAATCAGGATATAAGTGATGCTCACTAATGCCACTGACCTCATTCTTGAGGTTGGAGCTCCTGGAATTCATTGCGGTAATTGATTAAGGAAAATTTTCTAATTTTTACCCATTAAAAATTTTCAGTTGGGTTGGTTCAGTTTGGCTTTTGATATGATTGTATTTAGAGGAATGGATAATTAACTTGTCATTGAACTGTATTTTTACTTCGAAAAAATCTCACACCGTTAGAGCATCTACTATAGACTCTCTATATGTATTTTTTTGTTAGTTTAAAGAGCTAGTTTAATAAAAATACCTTAAAACTATACTTTTCAAACTCTCTATTCTAACAAAAAATTTAACAAAATGAATAGTAATTCTTTAAATTTAACCAAATACTATTCACTCTTTATTTATTAAAATATTATATTTTCTCTCATCATATTTACTTTTTTATTTCTTTTTTTTCTTTTCACATTTACTTTTCCATTTAAAAGAATATATAAATATTTAAAAAGTAATATTTTAATTGATAAAATGGTTAAAATAGAGAGACTAAAAAGTGTGCTTGGGTTGTTAAAATAGAAAAGATATACTTTTGGTTATTTTGAAGAGCCAAATTTGAAGAGGCTATAGTGAATGCTCTTACTGGGCTTGATAACATTTTGACATTTGAGTTGTTAGTTTGATTTGATTAATCTAACTTATTTTGCTTTTATTTTTCATATGTTTTTATCGCAGAGTCATGCTTCATGTGGTATTCTTGGGTCATTAACATTTTAAAGTTTTGTCTCAACTATTATGTTACTTGATGATTGGGAACTTGCATTATAAAGAATCTAATATGCTTTTTTTTCTTTTTGAAAAACTAGTGTTTATTCATTGTGTAATATGATAATTATTTCTAACAAGGACTTGCTTTTCTGTTATTAAATGTTCCCAGGCAAACCCAGCTGACATGAACACATTTCCATTTATACTTCTAGGGAACAAGATTGATATAGATGGTGGAAACAGCAGAGTGGTAAAGATAGTTACCTCTAATGTCCAAAATTATCATTTGTTTCATATGGTCCTAATATCTGAGTACAGGTTTCTGAGAAGAAAGCAAAGGACTGGTGTGCTTCAAAAGGGAACATACCTTACTTTGAAACATCAGCAAAAGAGGATTACAATGTCGATGCTGCATTCTATTGTATTGCCAAGACCGCTCTTGCAAATGAGCATGAGCAAGACATGTGAGTTCTTTTCTCCCTAATGTATCTAATCTGATTAAATTTTAAAATTTTCCAAGTTTTAACGTTGTTGTCTTTGGTTTGTCTAGATATCGAATCCCAATGCTATGAAATTTATTCCACCTGAATCAATTTAATATGCTGCAACAAAAAAACTTGAATAAAAATTGTACATGCACCATGACCTTCTCTACAAGTTTTGTACACCATTGCTTTATCTAGTCCCCCCTTCCTCGTCCCCTCTTGTTATTTCCTTCCCTATTTACAAGTTATTTCCTTCTCCTTATCTAGTCCCCCCTTCCTTTTGTAATTTGAGGCATTATCCTAGGCCTCTTCTGTTCTATGTTTTTTGGCTTTGGGTGGTAGAGGACTGACAGGGAATATTGGTAGGAGGGAATAGACTAGTGGTCAGTCTTTTGTTTTGTCCAAATCCAGACTTTAAATAGGATATATGGAAACCAAGTAGACTATACCTTCCCTGTCCAATGCTACTTGCATTTCAACTTCTAAGGCAGATTCAAATGGGGTTATCAGTCTTATTCTGAATTGCTATTCTGACCTTTCTTCTCAAGGAATTTACAATATTATTACATTGGCTTTTGAATCCCCATCACGTCCCTTAATTTTTTCTACTTGCAGCAACCTGCTGCCTCATAGACCTACCTTTTTTCTGAATCCCCATCACGTCCCTTAATTTTTTCTTTGATGAAGGTTAAGCATGTAGTGTGTGTTTCTTTTTATCTCACTTCAAAACCCCCCACCGTACCTTCCTTACCAACTTTTTTTTTTTTTCTACCCCTGCTTCTTGATATGGCCTGTGACTTCATGACTGACCTTACCCTTCATTGTTTATTTTGCGATGCTGGCCGTGTCTTTAGATACTTTCAAGGGATCCCGGATGTTGTTACGGAAACTGAGCAGGGAGGTGGTTGTGCATGCTGAATTGGGATGTCAAGAGGATTATAGGAGACTCATCTCCAACCCATTGGGTGCCCTTATTTTTTTGTAGGGATTCATATCCATTTTTTTATATCCATAAACAAAACCTCAGGAACATTTTGTGGGGTTCTGTTTGATTTCCTTGGATGAATGAATTAAAGGCTATAGTCTTCTTCCAAGTTAACCAGGAATGAACTGTAGGAACCTTTATATAAACAATTTGTATGTGTAAGCTCTGTTCTAAGATCAACTGATTGTGAACATTTCTTCATTCCAACGAGGAGAGAGAGAATAATGAAGTAACTTTAATATGTGGGGTGAGTTATTCTATGAAAAATATTGTGGGTGATATAATAAAGTATTAAATTTTGCTATAAATATGGTGTTCTTTTGTTCTGTTTAGTACTAAAAATATATTCAATGTCTCAATATTAAAGTTCTTTGCTTCACTTTTGTCTTTCTTGGTCACCAAGAACTCAACTCATTCTCTCTGGAGAAATCTGGGTATCTCTCTTAGGATTTCTCTATCTGTTCTGTATATTCAATAATATCAAATTGTCTAACGAGAACATCAACAACTTGCTCATGTCCCTCCCTAGAAAGTTAATCGTGAATCTCAAGAAGATGCTAACAGTTTATCCAATGTGTAATATTCTCTTTTCAAGAAGATACTAACAGTATAGTGCAGGGTTGAATTGGTTACACTGTCTTTTCAAAATTCTCTTCTTTAATATTTAAATGTTCTAGATATAAAAAACTTGGCATTATCCCACTATTGTATATCTAGGATTCACTTTTGGTTTAAGTTTGCAAATAAAACATTGTAGATAGAGAAACTGCTATCTACTAATCAAATGCTAACTCATCTTGCAGATCCATGTGAGTAATTGTATGTGGCTGTAATTGGATCTCTCTACTTGATAAACATTGTTAGGTCCTGTATTGGTCTAAAGAATGATGAATAGATCAGACACATTTTAAGTTGACCCCGATAAAAACTCATGCTACGTTCACCCTTTATGTTTTTTTTTTTTTTTGGGCTTTAAAGGCCCCTTTGGTGAAACACGTAAATTTATGTACTTTCTGGAAACGTGTGAGCGAGGAATTAAAAGGAAAAAATGATTTCCTTTTTTTACGACACGTAGTAATTGCTTCAATAGTTTAATAAGTTACATTAATTACATAATGTATTTTTAAAAATTTCCATTTTATGAAAAAGATAACGGCAAATAATATCAATCCTTAAAATTTTGACATTAAAATTAATTTATAATAAACTTGACATTAAATTTTGACACACTCGGTTCGTGATTAAAATATTATTTATAATAAACATAGCCTTAATATGTTTTTAAAAACTCATTTTTATGTTTTAAAAAATTATTTTTAAAAACTACATTCAAAAAACGTTTTTGTAAGAATTAAAAAAATGTCCAACTTATAATTAGTGAAATTTCATATTGAAACAAAATTACTATTTTCTATTGGAAGTGTGTCGTATGGTTTATTGGGTTGATCTGATCACACTCCTTGATTTTATTTTCCATTATATTACGAATTATATGCAATGTTATTTATTTTCTTCGGGGAAAAAATATTTATTTAATTTTTTATTATTCATTTTACAAAATAGGAAAAGAAAGAAATTGATTAGCAAATATCTCCTATCTTTTTTATGGGGCAGGGCTGTAAAAAATTATAATTAATCAGTCAACTGCGCAGGCTAACAAGTTTCACAGCCACAACACAATATATTAGTATACAAAATAACAACTAGAATTTTATATGTACAAGCAAAAATAAAAAAAAATCTTGATTTAACTAGAATTTTTATCTTGGCACACAAAAGTTATTAATTTCTTGCAAGCATACAAGTAATAAAGTTGATTTTAAAGTCCAGATAAAAATAAGTATGGGCAATTCAAGTAGCTAAAATTATTTGATTGATTGATGATGTAAATTACATAATTTAAATTAATAGAGATTTTAATTAAGTTATGTATATTTTATTGATTGATTTTTTGCTGTTTTGACCTGTTAAATATCATTTTTATAAATTTATTTGTTAATATAAATCATATAAAAATATCAAATATCATATTATATTGTGCCCACATGCTAATGAAATAATACCTTAACAATTTGTTAATATTTAATATTATAAGTTTTTTTTTGTTTTTATACTAATATATAATAATTGAAATCATGAATGTATAAAATAAGATTAGGAGATTCATATTATTTTTTAAAAGCAATGTAATATTTAAAAATATTATTTTAATATTTAATGATGACTATGTTAATAAAAAAATTAATAATAATATTATAATATATATCTAAATTATATTTTTTAAAGACAAGCCACAAGAAAAAGTTTTCGGATCACACGGTTCTTTTTTGGCTATATATTAACAGCCCGCACCCTCAGAGTAAATGTCAAGTAAACCGGTGTGAAAATTGATTTTTGAGCGTTTAAGTTTTCATGATAGTTTTTCGAGCGGAAAAAATTAGGCTTAAGTGCTTAAAAATTACTTGTCACTTACTCATCATTAATGGCCAATACAATAATTTGGTTTGTGTTCGCCGGGATAAGACGTGTTGGTTTCTCCACCTCTCGCGGGTAGTTGGTACGTACGGCGCTCTCGCGCGCAATCACACGCTGACACAAACCGAGTTGGCGAGTTCAAGTCTGAGGTCTGAACGTTTCGCGAGTAATGGCGCCGATCTCGGCCGCTTGTTGCTTGAAGACCAGTGCCTGCGTCTTGGCGATTCTCATGTTGGCCGTTATTGTTTACACTGTCTTCGTCGATGGCCTCCCTTTTCGCAAGGACCTTCTCACCCCGTACGTACGCTTCCCCCTCCCTCTCTCTCTCTGCTCATTTGTGTGTTTTAGTCGATGACTGTGTACGAAGTTGAGACTTCATATGATTGCGGAGTTGATGAATTCACACGACAATAATGGACTTTTCTTATCTGTCAATTTGCTGTTATGGTTTTTTTTTTTTTTAAATTAAGCATGAGAAAAAACAAGGAATTTTTAATTATTAAAAAAAGGACATGGAAAGTGTTTGTTGTCACGTTCCAAATGCAAACAGATGTGTTTGTGTTTATCGTCAGTGTACTTTGGCTTCAATGTTTTGTCACCTATTACCATCCTTTTAAAGGTTCTCACATCTTTGTTTAAAGCAGAGGGGTGTGACTGTGAGGATAGTGCATGCAGAGTTGAGTTATGAATAGCAGTTAATGTCTGTATTCTTCGTGTTGCAGGTGGATGGTAGCGACATTGGTTGATTTCTATGTCAATGTTGTGGCTTTGGCGGTATAATCAATATTTCTTATGATTCTGTGCACGGTTTTTTTGCACAAACTGAATCAGCATTGCTTTTCTCACATACAATTTTTCAAGGCTTTATAGATTGTGACACTAACCACTGAACTGACAATTTTTTAAAGTTATGTTCAGGCAACATAGTCTTTGTTTAATCAAGCTTGCTAGTTACTAGTTACTAGTTTTGGATCTAACTAGCCAGTCTCAGTTATGGCTAGATATAAATATTCTATTTTGTGCATATGCCTGAATTTTTATTAAACAGAGCTCCAGTCATTCAGTTAAGGGGTAAACTCAAGACTAACAGACTGAGGATCCACAAGAACCAAATGAGGACTAATGAATTAAAAAGTAATATTCAGATACGCATGCACACATGCACAGGACTTTTGGCAGGAAAATTGACTACCTAGAACCATTTGGGATTGAAAAATCATTTGATCTGTAATACAACCTAGGACCCAAATTTTACAACTCATGTTTGGAGTGACAATATACCTGTTTGGATGGGAGATTGGTTGCCTACTCTGCTCAGGCCTAATGATTTTCCAGGAAAATGGGAATACTTCTCCCACTTGTCAGACCTACATATAATTTCTCTCTCTAGAAACACACTCTAGTTTGAAGGCTACATTGTTTCTGAAATTAGTCACTGGTAGTATTTTTATTTTACTTTTATTTTATATTCTTTTAGTATTTTCCTGTTTCTAATAATGAGGCTATCAATATTTATAAAAACTCGTATGTCCTGTCAGGCTTGGGTTTCTTACAAGGAATCTAACTGTATTAGTGCAATACTATGGGTTGTTCTGCTCGTGTGTTTTGGCAGGTATGGATTTGCTCCTTCTGAAAGTCATAATTTTATATTCTTTCAATCTGATAGTGAAAAAGATTCATAAAATATCTATTCTTTGGAAAATATGTTGAAATGCAAAACGCATAGTTCATAAGCCTTGGAAATTTTTGTCCGTGAATGCTATTTTGTTGTTATGATAATTAGTTTTCACATGAATTGATCCATGAGTTGCAGTTAATTGATTTCGTGGATAAAAATCATGTTTTATTCCGTTGATCTTGTAAAATGGTATAATCATGGGAAAGGTAAAATATTCTCAACTTCCAACCTTTTGAATCATTCATAAATTAAATAAAGCCTATATTTTTGTTGTTTCTTTTGGAAATTTCATTGTCTTCCTTCAAAAGTAGGGACATAATTTTGTTCTCTGCTTGAATTCTGACTAAGAGAGCTTAAATCCTTCAGGCATCTACAAATCCACTTCAAATTCTTGCCTTCAAAAGAAATAGATTCTTTCCCAGCATTTTTTTTTCGGGGGGGGGGGGGGGGTGGTTGGTTTCCCCTGGCTTCAGCATAAGGGCTTTCGTGTTGAGGAAGGTTGAAGATAGCAGGCTGTTTATATATCAAACATCGCTATTTGTTCTCATTGATACCGAATATCTTAATATAATATATACTGATACGCAACAGGTTCAACTTTGTTTCTAAGCATGCATGTATCCTTTCCATAGCATATTCAGTGATTATGATTTTAGTTGCTAGCAGGTTTTGATATTGCTTACTTATTATTATCTTTGGAGTTAGCACAAAGTTATAAAGGAGCTCTCTTATTATTTTATCCCATTTTTCAATGAAAATGTTCATAAGTATGAATAATTCTTCTTTTCGGCATTCTAGCCTTAAAAGCTGTTGGTTTTTCAGCGTTACTACTTGTGCCTATACTGCTCTGCAATTATTCAAGCTCTCTAATGAAGAGTCCCTACAAGATCCTATCTACTATGTGCTATTGCGATATCAAAATAAGTAAGGCTTCATCCATTGTCACACATAGCATGCAGTTTGCAAAATTATTTCCCAAAGTTTCAAAGTTTGTCACTATATCTTGACATTGTGTTCACAAATATCATTTATTCCTTAATTAGGTAAGGATTATAAACAAAATACTCATCGATTGACCTGCTTGAGTCCTTTGTCTGGTATTGTCAAAATGTCTGACTAATGTGTTGACATCCATTTATTACCAAGAAAATACAAATTATTGTAAAATTATCTAGTGCATTATTCAACACTTACTGTGTCTATTTATTAGGAGCAAATCATACATGTGGCATGGGTTTTGTGTGTGTGTGTGTGTTTTGTTTTTGTTTTTTTTTTTTTTTTTTTTTTTTTTTGGGGGGGGGGGGGGTATATATTAGTTAGTTTTATGATGTACATTTTTATCAGAAAGTAATCGTTTTGTGAAGCACCTTGATTGCAAATTGGAGTGACCTGACCACATCTTTGTCACTTTTATTGATCTATTTCTCTTGTAACATGTGATTTATGTTGAGGAATTTATTCATTTATAGGAATCATATGGGAAAAAAGTTGAAGCCTTCACCTGTCCTGATTGCCAGAGTTGGTTTTAGTGTTTTGGGTTGTTTGATGTTGGGAACTTTAGTTCACACTGTCTGGATTGATGGTTCTCCATTTCGCAAAGATCTCTTAACCCCGTAAGTTTTTATCATCTGATTTCCACCACCTACTAATTTAGCTTAGTTGATTGAAAAGGTTTAATATACCGGACTTCCAACCAACTCTGTACTCCATTTTATATAGGGTATGCAGGATGGTTGGCCTTGGAGTTTCTTTTCTAATCTCTGAGGCAACTTCTTGCATCTTTTTCATTATGTGGAACTATCTCGTTTCAATTCAGTTTGTTAAACTTAATTTCTTAACTTGCAACATGCATTTTGGTTGCATAACAAAAAATTTAGTTGGTCATGCATATTGAAATATATATAAACTATACTTTATAATACAAATGGAAGAGAATGCTATATTTCTATTCAATGCATGACTAGATATATATACAAAGAGGGAAAACTATTTATGGTAATGAGGATATTAGGGTATCAAACCTAATTATATGGTATCTCACTAATTATATAATATCAATCTATTTACGGTAACGCTCTCCCTCAAGTTAGAACATAGATATTTGTTAGAAATGCCTCACATAGGAAAAGTTTACAATCAAATATTGGTTAATAAAGATATTGTAATGACCCGTATTTAGGGCTTTGAGGAGTCAGTTATTAGCTTGGGTAAGAACTTTTGACTATTCGGTTAGTGGGAGTCCGAGGGGTGCAGTACCTCGGCGAAGGTCTCGCTGAGACCCTTGCGGGGATTCTTGGGAAATGTGTAATGGAGAATTTTTCAGTAAGGAACCTAAACTTTGGCCGAAGAATAGTGGTAATAGTCCTTAGAGCTAGTTGTGGGGGATCGTACAAAATTGAAGGTAAAGTTTTTTCCAAAATTCTGATCTTGATCCTACCATCACCATAATTGATGGTTTGTCCTGTGCTTAGGCTTTATTCTACTTTCTTAATGACGGTTTTCTTTGTTTCAGTCAACATTGTTTCAGCCTTCAGCATACATGCATACTTGATTGATGACTGCGAATGAAAGTCATTGTGCAACTAAATGCAAGACTTTTCTTCTTTCTTTATGTAGCTCTAAAATAAGACAGGCATTATTTTCTTGACCATGCATCTTAAATAGAGAATTCCATAGTTTGCATGATGTCTCTGAAAAAGCAAATATTTCATAAACGCTAGACTCCATGGAAGAAAACAAGAGTCATCACCTCTTTGTCACTGGTTTGCCAGGCTTCATATGTGACATCAGTTTTGGCTGGTTGATCCTCTTTAGAAATATGGGCAAGTTTTCCCTTTCCCCCAAGAACAATTGTGGCTGCCCTAGACCATGGCAAATAAATTTTCTCATTTAAGAGAAATGATCTTAGATGGTGGCCAATACCATCACGGAAACTGCTACAACCGAATGATTGGCTTGTTGATTGATTGGATTCTTTTTTATCCATGTCGATAAATTAGAGGATGGAACAAAAAACAACGTTGGAGTAAAAGGAGAAAATTCATGCGATCAATCATGTCGATAAATTAGAGGATGGAACAAAAAACAACGTTGGAGTAAAAGGAGAAAATTCATGCGATCAATAGGATAGAATAATCTACTCTAATACCATATTAGAATAATTGAAAAAAAAGTATCAATTTGCTTCTAATAGTATCAATATGCAAACTAGCTTTAGGCTCAGGATATATCATGAGAAAACAAAATTTAATAAGTTTCATCTTGTTTTTTGGATCCAACACAGCAACACTAGAAAGTAAGTGATTGCAATCACCTCAATACTTATTGAATTTGGTCTCATTTTCATAGCCATTGATTGCATAAAAGCACTTTCATGGATAACCTTTTCATTTAAAACTTCTTGTATCCTCCATAATTCAGGTAGAAATAAATTAGATGTAGGATAATCACTATGTATAAAATATAACAAATTAAAACAAGTATTAAACAGAGTAAAAATAGAATTGCAATAATATCATAATCAATAGAATAAAAAATAAAGACATCAAGTTTAAATACCTGATAGCAGCTTTGTTACTTCACGAAAGAGAGCCAAAAATTACACACTTCCTCTACTTTTTCCCAATCCTCATTACTTGGAAAATACTTGTAATTAACATGTTTATCTTTGGATCTCAAGAAAACAACCTTAAATTTTAGTGCAGATGATAACATAGCAATGTTGCTTTCCATCGAGTACAACAATCAAGCACAAGCTTTTTGGATAACAATTTTAATTGAGTTGCAATTTCTTTGAAGCTATTCAAGTGTGCCTCCGAAGCTCCAATAAATCTAACACTTTCTCGAACATTTTCAATAATACCCTTAATATCTGATAGACCATAGTGGACTATGATATTAAAAATATGTGCATAACAACGAACATGAAACAAATGTCCATTCAAATAAAGTGTTTTATGAAAAATGAGACTTTCTTTTATTGAATTCACACACACATCATTATATCTAACATTATCAACTATCATTGTGCGTTGTTGTGGCTCTGAAGAAGGGTCCCACCATTTGGAGGCGAAGATATCACACGTGATGCAGCCGCTGGCAGTAGGAAACATGACGGTTAGAGTTTGCCTAGTAACATTCAGGAATCTCTAGAGTGTAGAGCGTGTTTTTGGTTTTGGGGGGGGGGGGAGGCGAGGAGGGGAGGTCCAGAGGGGACACACACGATTATACCAGAGCAAATAAAAGATAAAGTAAAAGAAAAAGAAAGTAAAGAATTTGACCTATTCCTTATTCGGCGATTCTCCCATAAACATGGACGCACATGATCTTAGCTGAGACGGTAGGTGAGCTAGGGAAGAACAAGGTAGCAATGTAGAAGTGGCGTACAGTCTTTAAGTTTACCATAAACCTAAACTTAAAAAATATATATACTTGTAAATAATATAGAGATGGGCTTGGGCCTGGGCCAAATATTTAAATTTAGTAGAAAAAAATGTTCGCGAATTGTGTTCATAAACGTCGATATATGTATTCGTGAACAATGCATATGAATATTCGTTCGTGAACGAACATAATTATCATTGTTTGAGAACATATGTTCGTGAACATAAACGATCCGAATACTAACTTATTCGAGTTCGTTCGTTTATGTTCGCGAACAAAAACTTTTGTTCACGAACAAGTTAACTTTTAAATGAACGAATATAAACGATCTTTTACCGAATCGAACACGGGCTTATCCATGAACGTTCTGTTCGCTTACAGCCCTACTTAAAATAGCAGAACTTTAATCCAACCTTTGCTGATTCTTATTATTTTGTCCCACTTTTAATCTCATAACAAGTTTGGCACATGAGGTTTTTGTGCCCTTTACTGCAAATATAAAATCTTATTGGCACAACCCCTTGCAAATCTAGTAGTTTGTCCCAGTTTTGTTCACTAGGAAGGTTGTGGTTTATCTGCCTGGGAACTTTTGATGCATTAGTCCTGCAGAAACAGATTTGTGTTACCTGTTTAATAAATTTTATCATAAATACATGTTTTTCATTCTTTGTATCAATTACATCTAGAGAAACTTGGTCTTCTAACATAGCTGTACATTTAATTATATGCTGTTCATTTTTTTGTATTGTGAATTTTTAACATCCGTTATAGGTGGATGAGGGCAACACTGATAGATTTCTACATCAATGTCTCAGTTCTATCGGTATGTCTCAAGCTCTATCTACTCTTGTACCATATACATCAATTCAGTCATGTACAAAGATATGAAATGATGAAATTGATGAATCTGCATTCTGAGTCTATTGAATCAAACATTCATTTATGTACTCCAATTTTTTAGGACGGCTGGTATTATGGGATTAGGAGGTTGTCAAGCCCTGGCATATGATATTCGGAAGCTCAGAAATATAATTCCACAGCTGACTTATGTTTCTGGGTTTTTTGTATGTTAAAAAAAATGCAAGTCTTATGTGGACAGATCTAACATTAGCATAAACCTAACCAAATGCGGATAATGAGACAAGCCACGACCTAAGTCCAAATGTTTTATTGTCAGTCTTTGTCTCTTCCTTCTTTCAGTAATACAAGCTATCACATCTAGCCTTGCACATCCATGGTCTCTATAGGGACACTCAAAAAATTTGGGCTGAAGTGTAGTTCATCTCTCTTTGATTCCCATCACATTTATGCAGAACTACGGCTTCTCTCTCTCTCTCTCATGTATAACAGATCTTTGCACTTGTTTTTGCTATCAGGTTTGGGTTGCCTACAGAGAAACAAGTTGGATTAGTTCATTCTTTTGGATAGTTCTTCTAATATGCCTTGGCAGGTAATGCTTCCCTCATTTTTTGGAAATAGCCTCCATTAAATTTGTAAGCTGATGCAAATATGCAATTACTCAAGGTATATTTATTAGAAAGCTTTGGGTGTCTTGTCTTTTATTGTGAAAGATATTCTTCTTTTGGACCCACATGAAACATGCCTTCTACACGATACTAAATGAAATATATGCAAATCTATTTCTTTCCCCTACATATACATATTTAAACATGTCTTCGTGCTAGAGACGTGCATGTACTATATACTATGCATCGTGTAGTTTCCAGTCTCGCTTAGTTTTCTGTTTTATGAAATAAATTTTGTATTTTTAATTTATATAAATTATTTTAAGGACAAAAAAATCATTAGAGTTAGAGTTTCTAATTATTTAGGTATTTTGTTTATATAAGGCTATCCTAGGTCATAAATTTATGTATTAAAGAAAATTAATAAATGGAACCTTTTAGGATTTTTTTTATCAATTCGGTTAATTACTTGAATTGTTTAGACTAGGATTTGGATAAATTTTGATATTCATCTCTAGATTATTGTTAAATTTTAATCAAAGTTCTCAACATACGCCCTATAGTGACTCAACAATGATGGTGGTAGTGTATAACATTAGTAGCGACGACGACAGTGATGACGGCGATGATGGTGGCCATGATCAGTAGGAGAAGGTGCTCAATAGAGGTCACGATCGACCAAAGAAAAGCAGCTCTAGATGGATCTGTTGCGATGGCAACAACGACGACTCCTAGCCAAGGTTTAGCTCCACATAGAGAAGAGGAGAAGAGGTTTTTCGTCCTCGCAAGGGGAAAAGCCGAATGAAAGACTCTTGCAAGGAATGGTGGCAGTATTTCTTCTGATTAGGGTTAGGGAAAAAATTTATAGAATGAGCTATAATATTCATTCTAATTAGTTATAATTAATTTCCTCCTAATTAGTTTTTTATAAGCTTGTATAAGTACGTTGTAATAACCTTATTGTAGATGAGAAGAATTATTTTCTCAATTGTTTTCTACTTGTTTGTTAGTCTTCAGTATGAAGAACAATTATTCTAACGTGGTTTGGTTTGTTTCCAATCAATTATTTTATTCGTCTCATTTTAGTTGTAATTTAGTGCAATTCAAGTAAAAATTTATTTTACCCATCCTACCTTTATTTATTTTTATTTTTTAATTTTAGTAAACATAGTTCAACACATTAATTGTCATTATTTAAGGAGTTTAATGTTGTAAGTTGTAACATAATGCAAATTAGTATATAACATAGAAATTAGACAATTATTGAGACAAATTAAAATGAGAATCTAAACAAATTAATCAGGAATATAAGATATAAAAGATAACTAAATGCACACCATTCTCAGGATAGATATCCATCAATGAATTACTATTGTGGGGGTAGATATCCAGCAATGTATTGGTATTACACTGAAATCTCATTCAACCATATGTATTTTCCTGAAAATACCTATTTTATGGCATTTACTCAAATTGTTGGTCTCACATTCATGTTTTCATAGGGTTTGAGTTGATATTTTGTTACATTTTCAGCATCACTACTTGCGTCTACATAGTCCAACTGCTTCTCCAGCTCTCTCTACAAGATCCACTCTACTTTGTTCTTCTGAATTCTGCAACCAGGGAGGTTTGAAGTACCAGATCCACTCTACTCTTTTCTTCTAAATTCTGGAACCAGGCTGGTTTGACGTACTCGTAGCTTTTAATTTTAGCAAGTCATTTAATGCCATGTCCAAATTTGAAACGCTTCTAGTTGACTTTTGTAGAGTTAAATTTAACTTCCTAAACATATTGGCGAATAATGCTCGTAAAAGTATTGAACAAATTATGATTTTCTGTACATCTTCAATCTATCATTACATACATATATAGCAAAATACAAAACAGTAAAATAGGAAACTAAAATAGAAACCTAAAATAGGAAACTAATCAAAGCAGACTATGCACATAGCCTATACTTCCTATCTTTAATACTCTTCAAGTTTGAGTATATATGTCTAACATGCTCAACTCATTACATATGGTATTAATCAAGGCTTAGAGGCTTGGTTAGAATATTGACGAACTGAAAATTTGTTTGAACATGAATGAGTTGCATACATGGGGGACATACGGATGTTCCAATGACAAGATCGTGAATCAGACGACAATCCACCTCAATGTGTTTGGTTCGCTCATGGAAGACTTGATTCTTGACGATCCACCACAATATGTTTGTATTGCTACAATTAATGTTGGCCAAAGCAACAAGAGTGTGAATATTAGTTACCCAACCAAATGGCTGGACCCTTATTTTATTTTTCTAAAAAGAGGATTGAATTTGGTCTTGCTGTTTTATCTAAGAGAACAAGAAAATTCTAAGATCGTTGTTTTAATGCCAAACAATGAAGGGTTTTAAATTACAGGAAAAAAAAATTCCTGGAAATAGATGAAGTTGTTGTGGAACTCCTTCTCTTGGCGTCCTGTCGTCCCCACTAGAATGCTCTCCTGCTTTCTTTTTCTTTTGTTTTTTGATTTTGTTTGTGTCGTGTCTAGCACTTAGTTGCTGCTGAACTTCTGTTTTTCTTCACACTAGGAACACGGGGTATTTTCTAGCAAAAGCCTTGCAAGCTAACTAGCTCCTTATTTTTTTTCTTTTTTGACGATTTGTTGCTTTCGTATCCTATCCTCTCACTGTCTCTTTTATATATGCTTCTTGCTGGGGAAAAATACCTGTTATTTATAGATTCTTAGGAGGGGGACAGCCAACACATTGGAAATAGGGAGCTGTTAGGCATTAATTGCACTCCTTTAGAGTTCCCAGAAGTCAGTCACACTTTTAAGGTGTTAGTACTTAATTTTTGGATGTTAGTAATTTCAGATTAAAAAATAAAATCCCAAGGCATTGAAAATCAATTTTCGGAGACTTTCACAATTTTCAGGTATAAAAAATCACGTTTTGAGAGGCTGACAAGAGTAAAGAAGGCCAAATACAACTTTTTAGGCAAAGACTAGTGTCCCTAGGTGCGTGCGCTTCAAAGGTGAGAGTCGAAGGGTGGAAGATCAAAGTCTCGAAGATCGAATATCGAAGTCTCGAAGGGTTGAAGTTTTCTTTTATACTTTTAATTACCTTTTGGCCTCCGGCCAAAATGTCAAATTGTGAGATTTTGTGAGAATGATTTGGGGATATTTGCACTCGTCTAAATTGATGTTTTGAATAATTTCGTATAGTTATATTTTCAGGCACTTTGATCAAGGGCATTGACAGTCTTTTAACTAAGTTTGACTTTTTGTGGCCAAACTATTTTAGTCATAATTTTTTTATTTATATTTAAAATCAAGTGCAATTAAGTTTGTTGGGCTTCAAATTTCATCCTTTATCATTTAGTATTAGCTTTGGGGAACTTTGAGTTCTTATAGGAGTGATCCTCAATTTTGAACTTTTTTTGTTAGGTATGGTTAGTGTATTTAACCCGGACAAAATAAGATCCAACAGCATACCCACATCTAGCCATGACGGCAAAGCTTTGGCTGCAGTACCCTCTAAATGCATCACCAATCAAGTTTCATCCACCACTCATGTTGCACACATGGTCAGTTGTGGCCGCAAGTCTCCAACCACAATGCACAACATGCCAACCATAGCGGTATCTAAAGAAAAAAATTCGCTTTGCAATCTTGCCGCAACAACCCAAAGTCAGGCTGCAACCAAAGGACTCTAGCCACAGCACACATAACGCCAATCCCGGTAAGACGAAGATAAAAGCCCTAATTTCATAATTTCAACCCGATTTTGTCCAACAGATCCAATTTCAACCACTCAACATTGTGAATCCATCCTTTAGGCATAATATTAGGAAGTACAAGGTCCTATTATTATAACAATCGATGTTATTGATCAAAATTAGACATTACCCAACTTTTCAATCAATATCAACAATTTCTATGGTTTATTCATCAAATCAACAATTCTACTCAACCTAAGCATGGCAAGAACGTGAAAAAGATTGAGAGAGATAGAATACTTATTTAAAATTTGTAAAATATGCCCAAAACTTGCATGAATCCTTCAATCTTCTTTCCTTCTCTTTCTTCTATTTCTCATATTGCCTTCTAACTTTTTGTTGGAGTATGCGTGAATCAACTCCTTTAACTTTATTTCTTTTATTTTTATTAATTATCATTTTTTATAAGTAAAGAAACATTGAATTAAAGAAAGAAAAAGGTACAAGCAAATTGGGTAGGGTATAACCTTACCCAATAAAGAAAAAAATCATACAAATATTACAATAAAATCACAATAAGCCTAAGACAAAGCCTAAAAATAGGCGAGGGAAAAGACCCTCCAAAGAGTCAGACCATCTGACTACCTTAGCCTAGAAGTCCGAAAAACCCCAACATTATAATTAATCGAAGAGGCTAGCCTTTTAAGCTTCCGCATACCTTTAGATCCCATGCTCGCGAACAGCCGAGAAGATGAGGCAGCAGCCTTTTGGGCTTGATGTCTAGCTTCGATATTCCGTAACAAATTAGAGATAGCAGGGTCAAATCCCTCGTAACTCACCCCTAACATCTTTCTAATGGCTTTGTGAGATCGTAATCACTATAGCTCCAAATCTGCCTCTGCCGGACAACTGAAGACACACTTAAGGGAACAAGACTCCCCATAGAGAGCATCAACCAGCAGATCAGCAACAGGCTAAACAGTCTGGCCACCCAGCGGATTCTCCCTAGCCAGTGTTGCATCATTATCCCAGCTCAAGGAAAGATCAATGTTGAAGGATCCAAACGAGATGCTGCCAACCTCAAGAGAGACTCGGAAAGGGGTAACATACAAAACCGGCCAAGGACTAACGATCCGCTGCTCGTAAAAAATTCCATAGCTAAGGAGGAAAGGCCGGCAGTGACAACGCCGGACAATAAAGAAGGCCGAGCGGGATCCAACGAGGTAGTTGGAAGGGTGCTCGCAAGTGTAAGTAGCTGATGATAATTATTTAATTATCATTTTAAAGCATCATTTTATTCCTTTAATCCAAATAATCTACCTAAAATTACGAAACCACCTTTCAAACTCTTAACTCCAAATCAAGCATAATTGTAATCAAAATAGTTGTGTCATCGGCTACATCAACAATAAAACTTCTTCAAAACCAATTTGAGACTGATGAATTATTTTAAATATGGGCCTTTATAGGACTGACTAAGTTCTTACCTTTATAAATGGTTGCCACAAATGTAAAGTTTTCATTAATGAGTGATAAAGCAATGGCATCAAATAATGATAGTATAGTCATGTGACCAAATAGAATTGATCATGTTGAGGAGTATCTGGATAACATACCACCAATGACATGACTGGATTCAATTGTTTCCATACTATAGCTGAATCGGCACGGTAAAATAAATCTCTTGTCACATCAAATAACTTCTAGAATTTAGTAAAGTACTCGATAAGATTTATTCTACTCTGTTCACCCCTTGCATGTGTCTGAAAAATTGGATAGGTGTGTTTCATGCTGTTTTTTTTAGAATAAGTGGATCGGAGATGATCCAACATCATCTTAGAGGTTTTAAAGGTATGTACAATGGATAAAATATTGAGCACCATCGCATTCCACAAAACCATGCGAGAGCTATCCTTAGTTTTCCAGTCTTCGATAGTTGTGCTTCCTCTGTTAGATATTGCCCTTTTTGAAGTGAGACTAATCCAATCTCAACAAATGTGGACTATTGTTCCTAATTAGAGCTAAAAATTAATAGGAATCTTCAAGTGCTGGGTAAATAATGATTGTGAAGGCATAGGTACAATTTGAGACATGATCTTCATCTCCCATAGGACTACAATGCCCAAGGGCTGCTCGTGTTTCAAAACTTCTTGTTTGAAATTCCACCATGATCATGTCGGCTCTACATCCTGCACCATTTGTTTTCCACAAGACCATCCCGTTTTTGTATTGATTCAGCGCTTGGCCATAATCCGACAACTTTTGGGTTCATGTCCCATTTCAAGTACTTTTCAATGGGCCATGACCTAAATTATTGAAATGGTCGTTCCCGATTTTATTTTAACTTTCCTTGTCCTTTGCATTGCTTAAAATTTTATGTGTGCAAAAATAGGATTAGCATGGTGATTTTTTCTTTTCGAAATGGTAAAAAAGTAGTTTCCATCTCACGATTTGAACCTTGCACCTCGCTCAATACAAGAATGTTTAGAGCAAGCAGGTGAGTTGTAGTATGGTATTCCCAGAGTCCTTTTAAAAGTTTCATGCTGTCTACTAAATTATGCGCAGATGTATTGGGATTGATTCACTTACTGTAGGCTGTAGCCTCCTTATTAGCTCATTTTTAATGTTTACTGGGGATACACTGGAGGCCTAAAGGCTAGAGAGGGGGAATAATTTTCTACTTTAAGACCATATTCTTGGGTTCCCTACCAGTGAGTTTGACTCCCCTTACCGGACTAAGTTCACTCGATTGGATAGTGAACTGACTTCTGAATTTGTCTGGATCTAAATGTTTTATACCAAGCCAGACCCTGCGATCATGCAGCTAACATATGTTTTCTTCTCTATTGTATTTCTAGTGTACTTGCAAATTTTTACTTGGCTCTCCATAAGATCATAACTGCTTAATATGTGTGTGTGTAATCATATTACTATGATTTTTATTGTTAACATGCTGAAAATGACGGACAAGTTGTCAAATCATCCGATTAACTAGTCTTCAGAACAGAGGCCTCATGCTCATTTCTGTCTGTTACTTGTGAGTGGCTACGTATGATTGTTTGCAACACTAATTCTGTGTAAGTGATGATGCTTCTTCGGCTTGATGTGGTATGGGTTAATTATTAGCTGTTGAAGCATTCAGGAAGGTCGTCAGCTTTACTCTACCCATCCATTTGTTTTTTCCTGCCTGAGATATAAGGACAACATGGTTGCAGTCTGCTCCCTTCTTTTCATTGATTTATTGTCAATGCCTTCATTAGGTCTTCAAACGGGTATGAAAGAACATTGAACTGAAAGGAGTTGCCATGCAGTAATGTGATGTGATTTTAATATTCGATCCTGCTATGAAGGCGAAAATGGCCCGCACTAACACTGTAAAGTGGCATTGCCTTGCCTAGCCAGTAGTGACTATTACCTTCGCCGTTTATTTTATTTTATTTGGGTTGCCCCAACTTTGATCGCAAAGGTTGCATCGCGATTGTTCTGTATAAACATCTAATTTTGTCGCTCCATGGTAGTGGGCATTTGTCCAATCCTTCAAATTTCTATATGCCTGCTTAGTGTCTCTATATTTGTATCATCAATATTTTCTTGTCTCCTTGTGTTATTCCTTTTGTGGGGGAGAGTAATGGATGCCAGTATCTGTTCAATTCTTACCCATTTAATAAAGTAATATCAGAATTTCAGATATCAGTGAACTCAAATTAAACGCATGCGCTAGTGCTCATCTTGTTTAAGTCTTAAGGTCGTAGGTCTTAGGTTAATTTCATTACAAATGGGAATAATTAAGTGCGTTTGGAGGTGATTTTTAAAGGTCATTAATAATGTGCGTGATAACTTTGTTTTGTTTTTGGTATTAGTAATGCTAGTTAATAATATTTTCTTATTTTATCCTCAGTTATAGCGCCAGAGCATTAGTCTCATTATGTTAATTAATCGTTAAAGAATATTTAAATTAATTTGTAATATTTACGTTTACCAAACGAAACAATATTTGATCCTGATAATAGTTTTCAACATTTGAAGTGTTTTTTTTAGGAAAATATTATATCGAAATATTTTTATTAACCCCGTAATTTTTCAAAATGTTGACACTATGGCTAGTGATTTTAATTTAAAAAATCATCTTTGACAAATGCATTCTCCTGTTCATACCGTCAATGTATTTTTTATCCATAAAATTTAAAATATTATCGTGGGCCATGGCCCACTAGATAAGCATAAATCCTATTTTTACCTTGTTTCTCCATTAATGACTTGATACATTATATAAATAAATGATATGTCGTTTTATTTGCATAGATACTAAAAAAAAAATACACTATTATTATATCTAAATATGAATAAATAAAATAATTCAGATTTTCATTTTCTAGTTTTTTTTAATCTAACGTGGTTTCTTTTTAACTATTTGAATTATATTTTTTTATATTGAATAACTAATTACTTGAAATAGAATAATAAATTATTTAGTGCATTTAAGTTTCAAATTCTAAATATTGAACTAATTTATGCAAATTTGAAACAAACTAACTAAACTAGCAAATTTAGTTGCAAGCCTCGGGTAAATGCATTTGGTAAAATGGAATACTTATCAACTATTTATAATAGTATATTGACATGTGCATTTGGCAAAACAGAATGCGGGTTCACGACAAAATTTTAATTTGAAAGAAACTAAAACTTAACCATAAATGACAACATTGATTTTAAAAAAAGCCTCGGAGGCATGTTTGGCATTGGTTTTCGTTTTAGGTTTTTAAAAATAGATTTTAAAAATAATATTAAAAAATTAAAAACATCGGATTGAAAACATGCAAATGTATTTGGTAATGGTTTTTTTTTGTTTTCATTTCTTGGCGACGCCGTGATGCGGGGGCATCGCAATTGGAGGTGACACAACGGGGCAGGGAAGGAGGAGGAAGAGGTTGTCACAGCGGCGGGTCGCGTAACGGTATGGAGATCTGGCTGTCACAGCGTTGTGCGGCGGGGCTTCGTCACAGCGTCGCACAGGGGGTCATCACAGTGATCTTGTTGCGCAGCGGCCGGAGGGTCATCACAGTGTTGCATTGGGGGGAAGGTTGTGCCAGGTGGGGAGATCTGGTAGTGGGGGGCCATCGACGGGGGGGGAGGTCACCGAGCGAGGAGATCTGGGGAGAGGTCGCGCCGGGGGGGAGGAGATCGTGCTGGGGGAGGCCACATGGGGATGCCACGCGCAGGGAGTTAGCGTAGCGGCAGCAGGCAGCGGCGGGCGGCGGCAACTCCATCGGAAAACACTAAAAACAAAATACAGCAAAATGAAAACACTCTAAATGTGTTTTCATTTTTCGGTATTCAAAAACAACTTGTTTCCGAAAAAAAGAATGAGAACAGGTACCAAACAAGAATGAAAGAGTATTTTCTTGTATTTAAATACGAAAAACAGGAAAAAAGTAACACAACCAAACAAACTTATTATTCAAGCATCTCGCTCATGCTTGTTGTCCTTTAACTCCTTTCATTGCTGTGGTTTACTATTTGCTTTCAATAATTTGTCACAAGCTATAATTGTAAATCCAAAGGTTTCAGTCAGAGATAGTTAAAAAACAATTAAATTTATTTAAATTTCAATCATTGAATCTTACGACAAATTTTTCTAACCATGTTGCTTGGTACTAGTCATGGCAAATTAGATTGATTTTGAAACCTTTAACCCATTCCAATCGAAGCACATAGATTAACATAAGCATATTAGAATTAACCATCCTTGGTACAAAAATTAACATAAGCATAAAAGTTAACATAAGTAAATCAGATTCAAGAACCAAACTTCTCCACAATTTTTCATCAACTGAAATACAGCTAGCCAGCTTCAAACACTTATAACAACAAAAACATAATGACATAGAAATTATCAAACACTTAGCATTCATTACACAACAAAAAGAATCATTTGGCAACGGAGACTAAGTAACAATTTGCAAACAAACCAAACAAAAAGAAGCAAACACCAAAAAAACACAAGAAGAACAAAAAAAATAAAAAGATAAGTGTATGACTCATTCAAAAATTATTTGATTCATTCAAAATTATCGGCAAGTTAGAACTAAAACATTTATCATAATGGAACTTGATGTTTTTTCAAATCTCATAAGTCATCTATGATTGATTCTAAGCTAAGTTGCATAACGATTTCTTTTTCAATATACACAATTAAAGAGTCAATAAAAAACTTATACAAACCCGTATTTTTGGTAACTTCATAAGATAGTGGTTAATTGGTATTGGTAGTATTTGGACGTTAATGTGGTTATCGGTATGAGTATTTTGACTGTACTTGAGCTAGATTTAAAATTTAAGGCCCTGAAGGGTGATTTTGTCCTTTTATATAGTCTTTTGAGTTTAAAAAATTAAAATAATAATTTATGGAAAAGAAAAACATGAATGTTTAATTAGGGGGCTCTTAGGTAATCTTATGTGATAAATAGAGTTACTGGTCAAGATACCTTAAATTAGTTGTTTTTTTGGAAAGTTAGAAGAGGGATTATGAATTTAATTTGTTTGTGGTGATTTTTAAAGTCCTAGAGGAACACAAACCCTTTTTTAAAGACCTTGGGCTATCATAGGAGAAGAAGAGGGAAAAGAAGATTGTAGCTTGACTTTTACTGATGTCTTGGTCTATTCTTCGCTACTTGTGATGATCTAGACGATTTCAAGAGACAAGGTAAGTGTTCATACCTCTTTGAATCTTTCCTATGTTAGCTAAAACCTTGGGATTAATAACATAATTGTTAGATTCGAATTAACAAAACCCTGGCTTCATAAAACTTGCTTGTTCAGTAATTGGAAACTATTATTTATGTTGTATGAACGAGATTGGAAACTCATAGGTTGTGTTATTTATATATTAAAAAAGTTGCTCTACTTTTGTCTAGTATTTTTTTAAGGCTGGTCTTAGTTGTTAAACGTAAACTTGGAGCTATTAGATGCGAGTGTGCTCTAATTGCGTTTTTGGTGAATATAGTCTTGATCTTATTAGTACTAGGATTATAGTTAAACGTTAGATTTCGCAGTGTGTATGATGTTCAGGGGTGAATCAACTTCATTGCGTCAAACGACAGGGAAGGATCAACTGGATGAGCAACAACGAAAGGCACGAAGAGTGCACATGCCATACACAGTAGGGTATGCACAGAACGCTCCGCTTAATGCAGCGGGGAGTTAGCTAAAATTTTGGATACTATAATTTGGTTAGTTTTAGTTTTGGTTAAAGTCTTGTTATAATGTTTAAGGGACTTTTTGGGACTTCTTGTTATAAATATGGACCAATCCGCGACGGACCGGTCCATTTTATACCCCTATCTGCTAGGATTAGCCGTCAGTCTCTCTCTCTCTCTCTCTCTCTCTCTCTCTTGGCTGTCAATAATTGCACACGCACACACTTTAACCTAGAAGGCTATGCATCTATTTATAGACCTAGGATTACCCCTTGTGCTATTACGCATACGCCCCTTCAGTTAAATAATAATAATACATATTATTTAAACTCTTTAAATAATATAATTATTATGCAACAGATCTAATTAAATAAATATCTAATATTATTTATTCATCAAATAAATAAATAATATAATTGTTTATTTAATCACATTAAATGGATAAAATATTTATTATTACCATTAATTCTAATTATATCTCTAATTATATCTTTATCCATGAATTACAATTAATTCTCCAATGGGCGACCTATTTATGATCCAATCATGAATTAGGATTTATAATAAACTATATCCAATATAGTTACAAGCGCTTGATTTACCAAAGAATCTCGAATTAAACAACATGAGAATATCATTACTCTTCGTATAGTAAAACAATAGATTCCACGCACCTGACTTGACGCTCCTACTATCTATAATATTATATCTCTAAAATATCGAGGTTTAGTCACTCACTGATAAGTCAAAAGACATAAATTATAGACATGAGTTAATCAAACGATCTATATTAAGATCAATCCATAAATTAGTCATCTAGCGATAGAATATAAAGTTTTTCATACAATGCAACGGATATTAGTTAAAGAACTTATTCTATCATGGTCCTGTTCAATATGTATGATTACATACTAACACTACTATTTGTAAACTCTTTACAATGATCCTAGATTAGATCACTCCCACTATGGAAATAGTCCGCACCACAATCTTATCAGAATAGAGCATCTCAAACTCCATTCACCAATTGTGAACCAATTTTATACTTAGTCTAATTAGTGGATCTATTGTATGTGTCCCACACATACCCAGTAATAGACTTTGATAAGTAATGTGATGTTATGATGCTCAGCCACATAAGAAAGCAGAATAATGTAATCTAATAAGTACTTAAACAAAATATATTTCAATTAATCAGAAATAGTCTTAACATAATTATGATCACACATTGCTTTATATAACACTATCTCAACAATAAACCTGTGAGGTTCAAATGATATCGCCTGAGAGGTATGGCTTGCATTGGATCCTGATAGGCTAAGAGATGATAAATTATAATAAATGTTAATAAATGATAAATGATGGTGTGATTGTTTGGGTTAGGTGTGATACTACATGAGCACATGCCTATACTTTGCATATGAGTATATTATGAGTTGGAATAGGTTGAGGAGACATGATTCTTATTGAGCTGTGATTGCTCACCCCTCATATTGTGTGTTTGTCTTGTTTGTTCCAAGTGCCTATGTAAACTAAGAGATTCACCCAAGGTGGAGACCTGATTTGCCTTTATTTATATTGTTTGAATTGTAATGACATGATATAACCCCATGAGAAAACTATATATGTACTGTTTGAGTGAAATGAAATTCCTATATTTGTGTGCTTTATGTGTGTAGTGGATTAGGGACGACACCTATCTGAAAGTCCCTTTTTAGATGTTTTCACCAATCTCTAGTCCCTTAGGGTGCGGGTATATGGATTTACTAATCGATTTCTGCGGGTCAAAAATCCAAAGTGTGACAATATATGTACCTTATATCATTAATAAAAATTTTAATATAAAACTTATATATGAATACATGAATAATATTAGGATTAAAATTTATAAATAAAGTATAACTTTATAATTAAATCTTCTAAATTAAATTTTCTAAATTAAAATTTATTATTAAATTTTAGAAATTTAATATTATTTATTTATAAACTTTTAAAAAATCAATATTTAAATATTTAATTAAATTAACATAAATGTATAATTTCTAATTATAAATTTTAATTAAAATTTTAATTTAAAACTTTTTAGAAATTTAATCTTTAATTATAAATTATAATTTAAATTCTCAATTGAAAATTTGATGTAGAAATTTTACTTGCAAATTCATAATTAATTTATAAAATTATTTATACTTCTCAAAGTTTTATATTAAATTTTTCATTAATAATACAATATGTATATATGAGACTAATTTTTCATTGTGAAAACTTTAACAAAAAAATATTATAACAAATAACAGTTAAATAAAAATTTAATTTAAATAATTAAATACTAATCTAACTATTCTAAAATTTTGACATCTTAATTCTACCCACTTATCCATATATATAGAGGCTTTATAAATGAAAAACAAGAGCAGAGAGCATGTTTATTATTAACCCTTAGATCTTATGTAAACTGATCCAACGGATTTATTGCGTCGTCACCTCACCAATTCTTCGCACATCCTTTCCCTACCTCCTTCCTGTTGTTCTTCCCCTGAAACACTAGGTAATCATCCAGGTGTGCTGAGGGGATCAGGAAGTGTTGGTCCCATTTTGGCGTTTTCGAGTTCTTTAAAACCTGGGTCAGGGAGATCGTGGCTTCGAAGACGCTCACGGTGACGTAGGAGTCGCTAGTGATGGGTCTCTGGAGGGGTTGCCGACCGTCGTCCTCCTCCGACGTTTTTGGCAGGAGTTGTGGCGGAATCTGGTTTCCAGCAGGTGTCACTGGCAGTTAAGAGGCGACAAAGGTGTTCAGAGATGTTGTCCATGCTAGGGAGGCAGTAGCCCTTCAGAATCTTCAATTCCAGATCTTTGTGGAGAACATGGTTCACAATATCGGCCGAGATACCCATATCTCGGCCGTTTCATCCAGGTATCGCAAGGTAGCGATACGAGATCCAGGAGTGAGTTGGCGAAAGGTCCTTACGCGTTCATCTCGCCCGAGTTTTCGTCCGATACGCCACGTATCGTCTTGGGACAGGTATCTCAGTGTGTCTCAGACGATAATTCGGCATTAAATGGCAAGACGCTCGACTTGCAGGAGGCACAAACTCACAAGCTTTGTCGTAGAAGGCACATCGACGCAAACCCAGAGGACACCGACGCTTCTCTCCAATTGAGAACTTATTTTCTCCTTCTTCTTTTCTTTTTAAGCTTCCCCAGTCGACCCTTCCCTCCAATTGACCCTTCTCTCCAAGCGACCTTCTCGGATCTCCACGCTTTGCCGAGTGCTGAGTGCCAATGTTACCGACGCTACCGCCCTCGTCTGACACTACTGCTGCCGACGCCATCTGCTCATTGCCGCTGTCAACGACACACGGACGGCACGGTCATTGACTCACGCGAGCGAGGTAGGTAATAATATAAAATATATCTAATTTATTGTTTACCTGCTTGTTTTTTAGTTTATTGTTTATTAATTTTAAAATAGAATAATAGAATTTGGATGCAGTAATATAAGTAATTTATTAATATTTGTTAGTATAATTTTTTTATTTAATTTATTGATAACTAATAACTAATTATGTATATTAATTATTAAATATACCTTTAATATATATATAAAAAGTAATAATTACTATATAATAATATTTAAGATTAATTTGTAATTATAATCTAATAAAAATAATTAATAATACATGAAATAATATAATTACTAATATGATTAGTTATTTTATTTAATAAGTGAATTAGATAAATAAATATTTAACTTTAAATTATAATTTTAAACACATTTAGTTAATTTAATTAATTATATATTATTAAATTAATATCAAGAGTTATGTTTATTTATAATTTTACATCCTAATTAATAATTACTACAAGTTATTTTTAATATAACTTAATTAAGATATTTTTATATTTATTTTATTAAATTAATTAGTATAACTTATTTATAAAGAAGTATTAATTTTATATTAATAGTTAATTAATTATATATTAATTATTAGTACATTAATTGATAATTAATAATGCATTAGTATATTAATTGATACAAGTAGCATTAATTAATATATTTATTGATAACTAATTATGTATATTAATTATTAAATATACCTTTAATAGATATAAAAAATTAATAATTATTATGTAATAATACTTTAAGATTAATTTATAATTATAATCTAATAAAAAAAATAATAATACATGAAATAATGATAAATGTACTATAAATATATTTACTAATATTATTAGTTATTTTATTTTATAAATTATTTAGTTAACTAAAAAATAAACTTTAAATTATAGTTTTTAATGCATTTAGTTAATTTAATTAATTATATATTATTATATTTATTCTTAGGATATAACTTACCTCCAACCTGGGTTGGAGGTAAGTCCTTCAACCCAAAGACATGGTTGCATTATATGCTATCACGTGTCCTATGATCATGTGCAAGTCGCATGCCAATTTAACCTGTTAAAGCTCTATTAAATTACACACGCACTCACCCACCTGCACCGTCCGCCACATCGTCATCACAACAGTAGGTATCTACTTCTTCCAGCAGTCTTTAGGGATCGACACGATGGTCCTCTATAGTTCAAGAATCTTCGAAAAAGTTGGGATCAGATCAGCCAACCAGAAGTTGCTAGCCACCATAGCCGTTGGATTCACCAAGACGGTGATGATCTTGGTAGCCACGTTTTTTGCTAGACAATGTCGGTCGGAGGCCGTTGCTGCTGAGTAGTATCGCAGCCATGGTCATGTCGTTGGTGATCCTGGGTGCAACCAACATGATCATTGCGTCATTTTTTGCTTATGTAGGTTGTTGTACTGTACGTCGTCCATGTCTTATCATTTGTAGCACCCTTCTCGATTGAGCCGGGGCCCATCATCATCGTGTACAACTTTGAGATCTTCCCATAAAAACTGTGAGCGTAAGCTATGAGCATGGTTATAGTGATACATAGGCGGACAAACGGGTTATCTCAATAACGTTTTTGTCCTTGTTTAAGGCCATCACCATTGGTGGGGCTTTTTTTTTCTCTTTGAATTTGTCATGTATGACCAGCCACTGTGATGACTCAGGCATGAAGAGGATGATGATGATATGTCAGCATTTATGTGGCTAGCCTGGATGTGTCGGTAGTTTTGAGAAACCAAGTTGGAAATATGCCAGCATTTATGTGGCTCGTTACCAAAGGTTTAATGGAGCTTTAACGGATTAGATTGGCATGAGACTTGCACGTGATTATAGGACACATTACAGCATATAATACTGCCACGTTTTTGGGTTAAAGGACTTACCTCCAACCCAGGTTGTACGTAAGTTATATCCTTATTTTTATACCTATTAATTATGGTTCGCAATATTGCAAGCTTACTTTAAATATATTTACTAATTAATTAATTAGTAAATTAATTATTTTTATACCATAATTAATTTACATTTTACATCTTTTTATATTAAAATATTATTAATATAAATTAATTAGTATAAAAATGATATTAATTATTAAATTATTATATTTCTATAAATTAATTTGATCAGTAGTTATAATGTTTTTTTATTTTAGGATGTCAAATGAGCTACCGGATATTGGTTGGGAACACAATACAAGTGTCTCACAAGATAAAAGGAAAATTCGATGCAATTATTGTTTTAAAGTGGTTAGTGGAGGGATCATTTGTTTGAAACAACATCTTGCTGGTGTACGAGGTGAAGTGGCGGTGTGCGAAAAATGTCCCAAAGAGATTGCACAAATTATGAAAAAAGCTCTTTCAGATGGTACACAAATGAGAGTCTCAAAAAAGGAAAAAAGAACAACTCCTAGATAGCTTACAAGATGAGGCGGACTTTGAGCGTCAACCTCGACATTACATTGATGATTATAATGAATTTGATGGTGGTGATTATTTAAGAGATGAAATGTCTAGGCAAGAGCAGGAACAAATGAGATATGCTATGCAACAAAGTCGAAGAACTGCTTTTGATGAATATGAGGGTCGCAGGCATTCTACATCTGATGTTGCTAGTCGTCCCTTTCGACCTGCACAATTTGTTGCTGGTCCTTCTCATGGTGGTCCTTGTGCCCCACGACCACCACCTTCTCGTAAATTTCAGCGTACGAGATTCATATAGGATGTCAGGTCCCAAATTAAGAGGTATTGATCCCTACATGTATAGGCCACAAGATGCTAAGCAGAAAAAGCTGAAGACTCCTTTTTTTAAAGAGAAAGCAAAGAAAATGGGCAAGGCAATATCAAAAATTTTTTACTTCAATGCAATACCATTTAATGCAGCAGACAACGGCCCTTACTATCAGGTAATAATAAATACCATAGCTGAATGTGGGCCAGGAGTGGTTGGTCCTACTGGACGTCAAATTGTAGGGATTTTTCTAAATGAAGAAGTTGAAGAGTTGAAAAACTATCTGAGTCTATGAAAAGAAAGTGGCTTGAATATGGGTGCATAATTATGTGTGATGGGTGATCATCACAAAACAAACATTCTATTACTAACTTTATGGTTTATTGTGATCGTGAAATGATCTTCCATAAATCTGTTAACAACACTAATGCAGGATCAAGAACAGCTGACTACCTCTATAGGCTTATGGACAAGGTAGTGAGGAGGTAGGTGAGCAATGTCACGCCCCAAATTCTGGAACCCACAGAACCAGGAACGTGACTTCCCCACGCCCACTCCAGAGGTCGAGGGGTTGGAGACTGATCCATTCCTGTACAATACTACAACGGGGGTAGCATTGTATTTACCAATGATCCAGATACAACATGCAGTCAACCAATAATTATCAGTGCAATCAATATTACTGAATTCAATCAACACCCATAAACACAAAGTAATAAGGTCCAGCTATCCAAGTTAATACAACTGTCACAGACCCGAGTCCGGAAAATAAATAATCAAACCAATAAATAAATCCATAAAGAGGAATCCTACATAATGAGGTCCCGACCTGCCCCGCTATGGCTCCAACAGCTATCCCCTATAACCTGTAGGAAATAGAAATAAAGTAGGATGAGCACGTATGCCGAGTAGGTGACTCCCATTCTCACCACCAACGCACATGAAATCCTAAGTCTATATGAGTAGTGTATGCTAGTGCCAGTAGTGTCACGTTCTACCATAACTAAATTTTATTCAATCATAAACAGGACACCACATCACATTTCAATCATTAAGGATCTCACACCGATAACCTGACCATCCACAAATTCCCGCCACCAACTCCAGGAATTCAAATTATTACTAGACAGCCATATGTGGGACCCATGGTGTCTCAAACGACAACCAGCCACATACGGGACCTAGGTCACCAGCCACTTAGGGGATCTACAGCCTTTTGCCAGCCCTAGGTGGGACCCGCGGTTGACCCAACCAGCTCCACCACCAAATTTACACATAATAGAGAAACAAGATATTTCCAATAAAATACACAATACAACAGCATCACAGAACATGTAAATCACCAATCCGACGATAACAAACCCCAATGGTTATTTATATACATAAATGTGTATATTCATTTACACAAGTTTACTAAACAGTTAAAATTGAACCACCGTTAAGATTTAAAATCATAAATGACAGCTTAGTATTTATTTAAATATACACATGTACCTATACCATTAAAGGCTAAATAACAGCATAAATTAAGAACCTCAAAGTCTCTTTATTATATATATATTTTTTATTTTATTTTCCTCCATTTATGGTTATTATTATTATTATTATTCCAAATTAGTTGGACAATGACCGGCCCAGTTGGACCAGCCCAAACACACTAGCCCGTTAGGGCTGGTGTTGACTCATGGGGCAGCAAGACGCTGCCCCCGTCTCTTCTTTCCCCTCTCGCCAGCGTGCAGGGCGCGGGCATTCGCAGCCGGGGGTGGCAGAGCTGTCACCCCTATCTCTCTCTTCCTCTCGCCGGCACCCAGGCACGCGACAGCCCCGGACAACCGCCATCGCCTCAGCCCTCTGTCTCTCGCCGGCGCACAGGCACGTTATAGCCCATAAGACGCTGCCGCTCGTCCTTCTATCTCCCCACGGTGCACACGGCCACACCGACCATCTCCTTGCCAACGCGCGACATGGCAGCAAACTAATGCCGCCACCCCTTGCTCTGTCCTTCCCACGCCGACGGGCTGTTGGGCGTTCGCTCCACAGGAACCACAGCGGCGCCGTCGTGCCTTCCCTCTCCACGCTCGATTTACCACCCCAATATTAATGTATATAAATATATAAATATATATATATATGCTCATAGCCATATATCTACATAAATAAACAAAATTAACACAACTCTTATCAATTCGGCGTTGGAAGCAAGAGATCACCTACCTGGAGATTTAAACTTCAGAAAAAATCAAGAACACAGCTGCTTCAAACCTGTGCTCCTCCTGCCAAGCTCGCGTACGCACAGGGAAAATAGGGTTTCTACCCTAGTTCCCTTATTTATACTATCTCAATAATAATAATAATAATAATAATAATAATAATAATAATAATAATAATAAGATTAGTAATAAGATTAATAATAATAGCTTTAATAATTGTCATAGTAGATTAATAATAACGAATTCTAAATTAAAATATTTAGATTAATAATTCACATAATAATAATACGAAAAATGAGCTCAAGAATCGCCCCTAACAATAATAATAATCACCAATCTCTAATCGGACCTAATATCCAGCTTCACACAGGTATGGGTCTTTACAAGCAATATGTTGTTTAAGTTGTTACAGATAATGAAGCTTCATATAAGGCAGTGGGCCTTAAGTTGATGCAGAAAAGAAAACACTTATTCTAGTCTCCATGCGCTGCTCATTGCGTTGATTTGATGCTGGAAGATATTGGAAAAATTAATAAAGTAAAGGCAATGATTACAAATGCTCGAAAATCACAAGCTTTATATATAACAGTGATGCCCTCGTTAACCTAATAAGGACTTTCACGGAGGATAGAGAAATCCTTAGGCCGGGGATCACACGTTTTGCCACCGAATACATTAACATGCTTTAAAGAGAATGTTTTCATCACATGAGTGGCAAGAGATATCATACTCACGTAATCCTAACAGAAGGGGGTTGAGAACAAAAATATCTACTCTTATTCTTATTGAACAATTTTGGAAACAAGCTGAGATTGTTCGTGCTACAATGGTGCCACTTATTAAGGTCCTCAAAGTTGTTGATCAGGATAAAAAACCAACTTTGGCTGTTATTTACGATTGTATGGATAGAGCAAAGTTGGCAATCAAGGCCTTTTGCAAATTCTAGAAAAAAATTTGGCAAATTATTAACCAGAGATGGGAGACTCAGCTGCACACGGACTTACATGCAGCAGGTAAATTATTTAAATCGTATAATTATATATATAATTTATGAATTTCAACTAACGTATTTTTAAATATTTTCTTATATTATTACAGCATACTTTTTAAACCCGATAATTCAATACAATAACAACTTTGAAGAGGACGAAGAAGTTAGAAGGGGGGTAAAAGCTGTAATTAAACGTCTTGAGCCCGATATACTGATACAGGCAAAAGCACTAAATGAAGTGAGTATCATCGATATATTTATGAAAAAATAACAAATAATTTTAATGCATTCATTTAAAGGTAATAGTGATATTTTAATTGCAAGTAAAAATCTATAGAAAGGCAAGAGGTGAATTTGGGGAAGCTTGAACTAAGAAATCTAGAACTACTTGTCTTCCAGGTTTGAAATTAATAAGACAATTGAGAGTAACTTTTTTTATTGTAAATGCGTAAAGTTTTTTAAATATAAAAACTAACGCGTTATGCCTAAATTGTTTTGTAGCTGAATGATGGTATAATTATGGGGAATCTGCTCCAAATCTGAGTAAAATTACAATTAAAGTACTTAGCAAAACATGTTCTTCATCAGGTTGTGAAAGAAACTGGAGCACATTCGCCTTAATTCATACTAAAATTCGAAATCGCCTCGCTATGAAAAAGTTAAAGCAGCTTGTGTATGTGCAATATAATTTGCGTCTTCGAGTAAGAAATCTCTTGAACAGGAATGATGATAATGATTACTACAATCCAATTGACCTGAATCATATCTTTAATGATGAAGATATATTGGATGAATGGATTCGAGAGTCAGAACCACCATTGTTAAGTCCTACTGATGAATGGTTACAGGATGAGATGCAGGAGTTGAGTAGAGGTGATGAATATGGGGAGGACATTGGCACAAGCAGGAGAGCACATCAGACAAGGGATTCACAAGCACGTCATGGAAAAGGGATTGATATAAGAAACTCAGAAGATAGATATTCTAGTAATAATAATGAATCAACTGATAGTGAAGGCGAAGGTGGGGGTTTTAGTGGTGGCAGATGTGGATATGATGGCCATAGTGGTGGCTATGATAAAGGTGAGGAGGATGACAATCATGGTGGCGGTGATGGTTATCAACATTTGACTCAAGCAGAAACACAGACATGGCAAAAAGGGCATGATGACTTCATTGCCACACAAGATGCAGATCATGGATCCAGAAGACTATTAGAACATGACCTTGATCCACTTCAAGCAAAGTAAAGGTATTGTATCACGCCCCCGAATTCCAAGAAAACCCATAACCAGGAACATGACTTCCCCTTGCCCGCACCCGAAAGGTCAAGGGGCTGGTGACTAGCACCAATAGAGACTACACCGCGGGTGTTGTCTCAAATATGCAACCCTGTATAGTCATACATCAAGGGTAATCCTGTACTTTCCCATACATCATCATGCATACAATAAGTCAAACAGTCATACAGACATCACATCACAAACAGTATGCAAATATAACTGTCCACGGACCCATGTCCGAGATACAAACATAATACAATACACAATACAGAATATAGTACTGTATCATACATCAGAGTAGTGGGCACGTCCACCTGGAAGAAAGTCTTCCACTAGTCTCGGGTCACACCTGAAAAAGGTAAACAACAAGTAGGGGTGAGCGACAAGCTCAGTAAGTGCCCCAACACTTTACATCATGCAAACATACAAGTCTATACTACATGCTCTATGTACTCGTGCACTGTGTAGTGTGCACAATCATCAGGACTCAGCCTGCAAACAAACAACAGGACCTAGCCTGCCCACACATGACAGCTTGTCCACGATCCTCAATAGGATCCCAGCTCAGGGCACTCAGCCCTACCACAGCGCTATATGCCCGGACACGCACCACACCGGCTGCCATCGGCGCATATGCTCCGCCACGGCCACGATCGCCACACAGCTCGCCATCGGCGCATATGCCTGCCCCGTCAACCACATCGCACCATCGGTGCATCACGGTGAGAACCCAAGCAAGTCACGGAGTCCATGCCCCAATACCTCACACCAACATACTAACATTAGTATGACATGTCATTCTCAACATTTCCTTTAGAACTGTAGCCAGTCTTCACAAGTAAATCCTCAATCTTTGATTTATGAAGGAAGTACCCATAGCAGCTATTTTGTTGAAATCAAAAGTCCCGGCATTGGGTTCTCATATCATAAATAAGATAATCTGATTTTTGGAGATTTTTCTGAGATGTCTAACCCCACTTTCCAAAAATTCACCACTACGAACTTTTGGGTTTTTCCGAGATTTTACACTAAATCCCAATTTTCACATTTTGAAAGAGTGGGAATTAATTTTTTTAGTATTTTTATTTGAATCCAAATGGGGGTATTTCGTTATTTACATTGTAACTTAAGGCATAATGGTTTACAATGTAAATGTCAGATGCGATCTACTTCGCGGAATGGATACGGAAACATTCCGGAAACGAGCTAGGGACGCTACTCGGATCACGCTTTATCGATCGGACTGGATCCGGACTACGATCCGAGTCCGCATTCCCACCAACAATCCCGACTCCATCCGAGTCACTAAACCCAACACTATGGAACCGCACCAAAGCCTCGACTACTGAACTTCGACCTTACAGTTCGCCCAAGGTATTGTTCATCATCGTTTTTGGCCTGGTTTTCGTCTGGAATCAACCCAGCAACCCCCCAGGCACTCACAAACACGCATTTTACTCAACAGAGTACCAAATTACGTACCCAAACTGATATAAATCAGTTCTTAACCACAAATTTTATGCTAAATCATCAGATCTAACCCCAAAATTGGGTTTCCCCCAAAACTTAGGGTTCATGCTCAAATTCATAATTCATGATAAATTCACGCATATTCCAAGACAGAATCGAGATAAGAGGTTCAAGGACACCTACCTTGAAAGATTACTTGCGATCCACGAGCTTCAATCGCCCCAAAATCACCAAAAGGAGTTTTTCACTTTCCCTCTCACTCTCTCTTGCTCAAACACGCACACACCAAGCAAAAATAAAGGGATAATGCAGTTTCTTAATTATTTATATTGCTGCCAATAATTGGCCTCCCGGCAATAATTGACCCGAACGCAATAATTGACTTCCCGAGGTCACGAACTCCAAATTGAGCCCAATTACTGTCAAAACGCTCGAAATGACAAGCATAACACTAAACAGATATTATTACACCCAAAAGACCGCCCAAACGCAAATTCAACCAATAAACCCTGAAAAGTCAACAATCGGGTCAAACGGGGCCCTGACTTGGAATCGGGCCCAAGTACAGTCAAAATGCTCACATCGACGACTACACTACCATCTAGATAGTTGCATTCCCATAGAATGGCTATCTCTCAAAACTACCCAAATACGAGTCTTTACATATTGGGGTCGGATAGTTAATTATCTAAGTCAAGACAGTGATTCAATTGATCATGCATACGAGAAAGTTTTACAGAGGCGATAAAGGTAAGTTGGCCAATGAAAGGAGCGTTTGTCGCACACGCACTTCAAATAAAATTTAAACTAAGTATAGCATAAGGCTAACATAGGTCGTTCACTAACTGGAGGAGTTATAAAATTTAATTCAATTTATTCTTCAAGAAAATAAAAGAAAAGCTAAGTCAGAAAATTGGGAGGTTTTGTATGAAATTAAAATAAAATTACATATATAAAGAAAATTAATTAACTAAAGACGCAAATGATTTAACCTCTCACTTCAATTATTATTTATCATTATCTTCTAAAAATACAATAACATATTTAAGGCCTCATAATTCAATTAAACCAAGACACCATAATTATAATTAAATTATGAATTCGCACTAGAAATCAGACTTGAACTCGTACCAATCCTAGAAACGATTATGTTTTGCATTCAAAAGACCAAATCGTTCACTACGAATAACAATCTTCACATCTCAAAATTAATTAACCGCAACCGCGAATTAATCATAATTAAAAATCATGCTTTAAACAATCCACAATTAACTACAACCGCAAATTAATTGCAAAGAATTTAAAACAGATAGAGAAACGAATTGCAAACCATAGCACATAAATAAATTATTAAGATGAAGAACAAAGATTCAAAATAACAATTGAAGTTTGAAGCTAAATCAAATATAGAAAATTAAAATAAGATGCATGGGCAGTCTCGCCGTGTCATGCCGCAGGCCCTGGTGCTGCCTTAAAAACTACTGCGCGTGATGGAGAGATGGAGATGGCGTTGCCGAGATGAGTCGCGATGGAGCTGGGCGTATTGATGGTATGGATGAGCGGTGCTGGGTGAACGCAGGACGAGATGGAGATGACGTGATATGTTTTTTCCAGACGGCGCCACCTCTTTCTCTCCAAATATATATAGATAATAATGCCCAACCAATTTTTCTCTCCAAATCCCATGCAATCACGTAATGCCCAACTAATTTTTCTTCTTTGACTTCTTCATGGGCCCACGCCATAATATTTCCAATTGCTCCAACCTACTTACGTAACAAGCAAAACATAATAATAATAATAGTAATAATAATAATAATAAAAGTAAAACACAAAACATTAAAATAAAAATAAAAACAATTAAAATAATCAATTAAGTCCAAAAAATTAATATTAAAATTAGAATAATCAATTTAACATTAAAAACCACCAAAATTAATATTAAATCTATAAAAGTAAATAAAACAGTAAATAATTGAAATAGGGGAAATCATTATAAAAATGCATTAATTCAACAAAATATTCAATTAAAGCCCATAAATTACATGCAAATTTAATGACAAATTTCGTAGTTATCAAATTCCTCCACACTTGAACTTTGGTCATCCTCAAACAAATACTAAGATTAAGCACCAAAATAAAGATCATCTAATCATGCAAATTTAAATATATAAAGAGAACAACTTAAGTATAACGAATCAAGTTCTAGTATGGATGTGAGTGTGTGCACTAAAATTATTCAACTTCCACACCTTCTTAATTTAAACCGTCATTCATAACACTTAATCAAGTTACACAAATATGCAGTCCTCAATTAATCAACTTGAAAAAGCATGCTTAAAAATTAATATCATAATTTGTTTACACTTGAAACATCATGCCATGTACCATACCAACACTTAAAGATAAAACAAATCGGTGATACGCATGAGAAACTAAACAAGATATAAGATAAATGAATTGATATCTCTCTTTTGTTTTTTTTCACAATCTGTGTATTTTTTTTCTTATCATTCTCTTTTTTTTTTCTTCATATAATTGATAATGATGTGGATGTACTGCAATGCTTTACAAAGGGTGCATTTTATGCACCTTTCTCCTTTGATGAGTTATGCATTCCCACAATCCATAATCTTCTCTTTTTTGCTTTTCTTTTAAGCACACAAGTTTAATTCAAGATAGTCCCAATTTGCAAGAAAAACTTCAAGTGGAGGCATAAGTAACATGTAATGATATCTAAAGTATGTCAAAATATATAACATTAATAATCAAGCACAGCTCAAAAATAGTTAATATCATGGTTTCTACAATTTGTACTTCTCAAATAAGGCATAAATTCAAGCTAAATCAATTAAGTATAAAAGCTAAAAATTCTAGTTGTGAGGAATGTGAGTATCCATACTAGACAACTTAATTCTAACTACTCAAGATTCTCAATTATTATTCAAATAATGCATAATCAAATAATCTTAAAGTGGAACTAATATATGCACAAATAGTTCAAGGCTAAAAACATGCAGCCGAAAAATAAAAATAAAGCACATAAAACAAAAGAAAATCTTTTTATTTTTTTTAAATAAAAATAAATAAATAACTAAATTTACCAAAGAAAAACACAATAGCAAGCAAAAACAATGTGTGCCCTCCCCCACACTTAAATGTTGCATTGTCCTCAATGTAACTCAAAAATAAAAGCTATGGACAGGGAATGTAATTCTAAAAATGAACAATGAACAATAAATGAGAAGGAAAGACACAACCTGATGGGCTCAAACAAGGCTCAAGCATCAAATGATAAGCTTTCATCTTCGCAGTATACACTGTAGCACATTCATAGGCCACGTCAGGATAAGGAATTGGTGGTGGTAGCCAAGTCTGGATCTCGTGCATCTCCTCACTTTGCCTCTCTAATTGGTTTTGAATAGTAGCAAGTTGTTGTTGCTTTAGCAGTTGCTGAATAAGGTCATCAGTAGAAGGGGTTGCTTGTTGTTGCTGATATAGCCACTCTTCATGCCAATGTGGAGGCTTTTGTGGATAGTTGAAATTTGGATAGTCCTCCCCCTCTTGGTAATAAGTTGGTGCAATGGGAGCTTACTGATGGTATGACTAGTATGGATAAACTCCCATTGGTACCGGTTGAGTTGCTTCCAAAGCTGATAGCATATGTTGTAGCATTGTAGACACCTCATCGAGTTTGTAAAGAAAAGACTGTTGGGATTGGGGTGCCTCTATCTGTTGTTCCCACCATGGAGTAGATAGGCTTTGTTCACTAAATTCTTGAAAGTTCATTTTGCCTCTTTTAGAAACCTACAAGAAGAAAAACTAAAAAGGATTTTTTTTTAAAAGGAACTTTAAAAAAAAAAAAGGAAACTCTAAAAAAAATAAACAAACAAAATGTTAGAAAAAGAAAACCTACAAAACAGGAAAAAAAAAAAACTATTAGAAAAAGAAAAGAAAAACAAAACAAGAAACTGTTAGAAAAAGGAAACCTATAAAATAGAAAACTGTTAGAAAAAGAAAGAAAATAAAAGAAGAATTTGTTAGAAATAAGGCAGCCTACAAAATAGGAAACTATTAGAAAATAATAATAATAATAATAAACTTGCAAAACAAAATAGGAAATTAGTAAAAATAGATTAGGAAATAAAATAAAATAAAATAGGAAACCTGCACAAAAAAAAAGGTTAAAAAAATAATAATAAAAATACAAATATAAACAGGAAGCTATTAAAAGAAGAAACCTACAAAAATAGAAACAAAAATAAAGAACAAGTTAAATCAAAATCTTAGCCTACCTAGCAACAACACCAATTTGAAAAGAGCGTTTATCGCACACGCACTTCAAATAAAATTTAAACTAAATATAGCATAGGGCTAACATAGGTCGTTCACTAACCGGAGGACTTATAAAATTTAATTTAACTTATTGTTCAAGAAAAATAAAGAAAAGCTAAGTTAGAAAATTGGGAGGTTTTGTGTGAAATTAAAATAAAATTAAATATGTAAATAAAACTAATTAATTAAAGATGCAATTGATTCAACCTCTCACTTCAATTATTATTTATCATTATCTTCTTAAGATAGAATAACATATTTAAGGCCCCATAATTCAATTAAACCAAAACACCATGATTATAATTAAATTATGAATTCGCACTAGAGATCAGACTTGAACTCGTACCAATCCTAGAAACGATTATGTTTTGCATTCAAAAGACCAAATCGTTCACTACGAATAATAATCTTCACATCTCAAAATTAATTAACCGCAACCGTGAATTAATCATAATTAAAAATCATGTTTTAAACAATCCACAATTAACTACAACCGCAAATTAATTGCAAAGAATTTAAAACAGATAGAGAAACGAATTGCAAACCATAGCACATAAATAAATTATTAAGATGAAGAACAAAGATTCAAAATAACAATTGAAGTTTGAAGCTAAATCAAATATAGAAAATTAAAATAGGATGCATGGGCAGTCTCGCCGTGTCACGCCGCAGGCCCTGGTGCTGCCTTAAAAACTGCTGCGCGTGATGGAGAGATGGAGATGGCATTGCCGAGATGAGTCGCGATGGAGCTGGGTGTATTGATGGTATGGATGAGCGGCGCTAGGTGAACGCAGGACGAGATGGAGATAACGTGATATGTTTTTTCCAGACGGCGCCACCTCTTTCTCTCCAAATATATATAGATAATAATGCCCAACCAATTTTTCTCTCCAAATCCCATGCAATCACGTAATGCCCAACTAATTTTTCTTCTTTGACTTCTTCATGGGCCCATGCCATAATATTTCCAATTGCTCCAACCTACTTACGTAACAAGCAAAACATAATAATAATAATAGTAATAATAATAATAATAAAAGTAAAACACAAAACATTAAAATAAAAATAAAAACAATTAAAATAATCAATTAAGCTTAAAAAATTAATATTAAAATTAGAATAATCAATTTAACATTAAAAACCACCAAAATTAATATTAAATCTATAAAAGTAAATAAAACAGTAAATAATTGAAATAGGAAAAAATTATTATAAAAATGCATTAATTCAATAAAATATTCAATTAAAGCTCATAAATTACATGCAAATTTAATGACAAATTTCGTAGTTATCAATCAACCAGTTACCATAGGTCCTATGCTTAATGTTCAAATGGGTCGCATGAATTTGGAACATGGGAGATCATCCTCATCACCCCCATTGCGAAGATCTCGTAGTCGTAGTAGTGCCACTTATGGTAGAGTTCATCGAGATCCTCACCATGGCCATCATAGAACTGGTAGTTACTACGGTTGGGATAAACATCATCACCCTAGTAGTAGTGGTGGTAGTTATGGACCAACAGCTCAAATTGATGGAGGTTATGGCTCAAGCAGCAGTGGTACACAGATGTACTATTCACCCAATCAACAACTATATCCACAAAGTTCTAATGACCGATTTTCACAAGATACTGGTGAAGGATTCTCTTTTGCATTCTTCTTTGGACCTCAGTATTGTTCTCATCCATATGAAGAAGAAAGATTTGAACATCATCGTCACTCCACATATCGTTAAAAATAATGTTTACTTATTCTATTGTTAAATAAATATTGTAAGAGTTAAATGTCAATAAAAATTTCGTGTGCTATATTATAAATCATAAAAATGTAATAATATATTTATTTTAATGCTTTAATAATGCGATAACGCTTTTTTTAATATAGTAACTCATATTATGTTATCTAAATCACATATTTACATTGTTTAATAATTCAAATATGATTTTTTGATTTTTTTTCTAATTTTTTTATGATTTTTAAAATTTTAATTAAACATTATTTCATACCTAAAGTTGCATCTCACCCGAGATGCACCGCGAATATGTTTTTCATGGGGCCGATCAAGTTTGCCCCCAAGACCGAGCGAGAAAGAGCAAGCGAAATGTGAAATGGAAAACAGGTTTGGAAGACTCTGTCCAAGACCAAGTCATTTCTTCTAAACATTTTTGTATATTGTTTACATGCTCTTTTAAGTACCAGGTAATTAATTACTGACAAATGGGTGTACAAAGTTAAATTTGGATCAGGGATGCCAGTCATGACAACCGGGGCTGGGATGGGGCAAGCATGCCCGCCCCACCTCGAGAGAAATCCTCGCTCTGGTAGCATTTCCCGCCCTGCCACTCGCCCACACACCAGCACAACCGCCCGCTCCGCCCCGTGTGTGAAAAATCCTGGCAAATTATTGCCAGGATGAGGACTCGAACCATGACCTCCCCTACATACAGCATATGACTCAACCATCAGGTTAAACTATTTTTGTTATATATGCTTATATATTTAATATATATATATATACTTATAATATAACATATAAATAATTAAAAAAGAATAAAACTGCTTTTTTATATAATTAATATTATATACTTATATGATATAACATAGAACATATATATACTTATGATATAACATATACTAAAGTTGTGGGGCGGGTGTCACGCCCCCAAATTCCAGGGAACCCGGAACCGGGTACATGACTTCCCCTTGCCCGCACCCGATAGGTCAAGGGGTTGGTGACTAGCACCAATAGAGACTACACCGCGGGTGCTGTCTCAAATATGCAACCTTGTACAGTCATACATCAAGGGTAATCCTGTACTTTCCCGTATATCATCATGCATATGATAAGTCAAACAGTCATACAAACATTACATCACAAACAATATGCAAATACAACAGTCCACGGACCCATGTCCGGGATACAACACACAATAAAATACAGAATACAGTACTGTATCATACATCAGAGTAGTGGGCACGTCCTCATGGAAGAAAGTCCTCCACTAGTCTCGGGTCACACCTGAAAAGGGGTAAACAACAAGTAGGGGTGAGCGACAAGCTTAGTAGGTGACCCCAACACTCCACATCATGCAACACATATAAGTCTATACTATATGCTCAATGTACTCGTGTACCGTGTAGTGTGCACAATCATCAGGACTCAGCCTGCTCACACAGGACAACTTGTCCACGATCCTCCGTGGGATCCCAGCTCAGGGCACTCAGCCCTAGCTCAACGAGCTCAATGGCTCCACTCAGGCCTTAGCCTGTCCACAGCGCAATATGCCCGGCTACAGTCGCCACACAGGCTTGCCATCGGTGCATATGTCTGCCACGTCAACCACATAGCACCATCGGTGCATCACGGTGAGAACCCAAACAAGTCACGGAGTCCATGCCCCAATACCTCACACCAACATACTAACATTAGTATGGCATGTCATTCTCAACATTTCCTTTTAAGTGTAGCCAGTCTTCACAAGTAAATCCTTAATCCTTGATTTATGAAGGAAGTACCCATAGCAACTATTTTGTTGAAATCAAAAGTCCCGGCATTGGGTTCCCATATCATAAATAAGATAATCTGATTTTTGGAGATTTTTCTGAGATGTCTAACCCCACTTTCCAAAAATTCACCACTATGAACTTTTGGGTTTTTCCGAGATTTTACACTAAATCCCAATTTTCACATTCTGAAAGAGTGGGAATTAATTTTTCTAGTATTTTTCTTTGAATCCAAATGGGAGGTATTTCGTTATTTACATTGTAACTTAAGTATGATACTTGGGTATAGGTTGCAATGTAAATAGGTCTAGTCCAGTGTTGTCCAGTGTCCAGTTACACTACAGGAGCTGCGACTCGTAGCTGCGGAGCGCGCCTCGAAGACTCGAAGTGGTTCTTCGAACTTCGACCTTCGGACTACGGGTCTATGAACTACGACCCTACGAACTACGAACCTTCGAGCTACGAACTACGGGTCTACGAACTACGACCCTACGAGCTACGAACTACGGGCCTACGAACTACGACCCTACGAGCTACGAACTACGGGTCTACGAACTACGACCCTGGATCTTCAACCCTTCGACCTAGAACTTCGGATGTTCGTCAGTTCGACCCAGGAACGCGCCCGGGGTACTGTTCATCGTCGTTTTCACCTGTTCTTCATTTGAAACGCGCCCAGAAACTCCCAGACGCTCACTAACACCCCTGTTTCGCAACAAACTACGATATCTACCTCAAAACACGTCCAGAACGCCTCTAAATCGCGCAGAAACACATATAAAATTTTAGATTTCCAAAAATCTAGATCTAAACCCAGATTTCCATGGTTGACTTATCAACCCTCATGAAAAAAACAGTTAATCAACCCCAAAATGACAGAAACATATATCCACAATGATATAAAATAGTTCTTAACCACAGATCTTATGCTAAACCATTAGATCTAACCCAAAATTGGATTTCCCCAAATTCTAGGGTTCATGCTCAATTTCATAAATCATGATAAATTCGTGCAGATCCAAAACAAGAGAGAGATAAGAAGTTCAAGAACACCTACTTGAAGTGAATATTTGAGCTCCACGAACCCAAATCGCCCCAAATCGCCAAGGCCTCCAAGCTCTCTCAAGCTCTCTCTCTCTCAAACGCACAAACACGATAACGTAAAGTGAAAGTTTCTTCTTTTTTTTTCTGCTATTTATATTTCTGCCAGTCAACTAACCTAGTCAACCATTGACCCAGTCAATAATTGACCTCCCAACACAAAAATTGACCTTCAAGGCTCCGAACTCCAAATTGAGTCAAACTACAGTTAAAACACTCGAAATGACGAGCACAACACTAGGCTGATATTATCACATGCAAATGACCGCAAAAACGCAAAGTCATCTAATAAACCTCGAGAAAGTCAACAATCAGGTCAAACAAGGCCCCGACTCGAAATCGGCCCGAAGTACAGTCAAAATGCTCACATCGACGACTACACTACCGTCCAGATAGTTGCATTCCCATAGAATGACTATCTCTCAAAACTACTCAAATACGAGTCTTTACATCGGGAAATCCCTGCCCCGCCCCGTGCACTGGCTAGGCGTGGATGGGGTGAAAAATTTAATCCCCACTGGAGCACAGGGTGGGGATGAGGCGTGTGTTTCTTACTGGGGACGGGGACAGAGATGGGGCGACCAAAATCCCGCCCTGCCCCCATTGCCATTCTTACACACACGTATATGGGCAGTGCTACGAACAATTGGTGTTGTGGCATCGTTGTGTCTCTAACTGATAGGAAATAAGCCACATTAATGTACTATGCTACGCATTGGCACAATAGTACTTGAGACTACCGCTCGATCTAGAACCTCAAACAAATATTTATGTCAGACTCAACTAATATTGAGCATATAGCATCAAAAACCACATTGCTCCACTTCAGGCACAAAAAAAAAGTCATTGCTCGAGATCCCGCTAGAGCCTCATTTTCGAGCTTACCTTATTTTTACTAGTTACATTCACACCATTTGCGGCTGTGACCCACAACAAATCTTTAATCACAGCTATATTCTACTCTAGCGCGAGCAAGTCAACAAGAGGCTTGAGCCTCCCTTCTTTTTCTTGGTAAAATAAAACATATTTCTTGCCCATTCTATTGATAGATTTTAAAATTATTTTTATTTACCTATCGAGGTGACATTGATGTGATTTAGACATTTTTCTCAGGGGAATGATATGAGATTTGTCCGAGCTGTGAATGGATACTAGTTGATTTATTTCATTCAAAATGTGTCGAGCAGTGGCTTTATCAACCTGTCGAAGAAGTTTTAGGCTATGTTTGGTTGCGTGTTTTGGTTTTCGGTTTCCGAAAACCTATACTCGGTTATTCTCGAAATTTGTCATCAAGAACTCGTTTATGTGTTTGGTTATTGTTTTTCGTTTTTGTATTTCGTTCAGCCGGCGTCAGCGCGGAAGGAGAACTCGACGCCATCGGATCTGAACTCCACAACGCTGGATCCATCACCCTCCGCCACTGGAAAAGCGTTGTCGGAGCGGGCGAGCGTCGCACAGCGGGCAGGGAGGGCTGGGGGCGGCAGATCGGGCGTCGCGCTGGGTGGTCGTCGTGCACCGAGGCGTCGTCGTGCGCAGAGGGCGTCGCGCGCAGAGCCGTCGCGCGCAGGGGCGTCGCGCAGAGAGGGAAGATCGGGCGTAGGGGGGCGTCTCGGGCAAGGGGCTGTCGCGCAGGGGGTGGGTGGGCGTGTCGGCGGCGGCGGGTCGCCGGAAAACTAATGAAAACAAAAACAAAAATCAGGAAACATACAAAAGATGTTTCCATTTTATTGCATTTAAAAACGTTTTGTTTTCAAAACAACCCAAAGAAAATAGCTACCAAACAAGTGCAGTAGGGTATTTTCTATATTTAAGTGTAGAAAACCAAAAACAAATATAGCAACCAAACACGCTCTTAAGTTTTGGCTGATTGAGTTCAAGTAGGAGAGCTTTGAACAGGGGGTATTGAGCACTATTCTTGATTCGTTCCCTTCTGTTTTTATAGTCATTGGATAATCTACTACATGTTATCTCCAAGCCATGGAAAAAAAAAAAAAAGCTTTCGATGAACAAATTTGCATCGGCGATGCTTATAATTTTTCCAAGAATTGAAGGACGTTGAAGTAACTTGACCCTCTGGTATATGCTCGAACCTCTAATGTGATATAATATTTATTCTATATTATTTACTACACATGAGTTAAAAACGCGGAGGAGATGCAAATCATATATATATATATATATATATATATATATATATATATATATCAACTCACAATTTATTTTTAAAAAAAAAAAACTATTATTACTTATGTCAAATCATCTGTTCAAACCCGAACTCGATTATCATTATCATCTCCTATCTTCATCTCAAGGCTGAAAACAAGCCGCCATCAAACCCAACATGCCTGACAAATACTCGATAACTACAAAAACCTCTCAGCAATAATCCCATCTGGATTCTTCGAAGTTCGCACAAATTGATCACCTTCCTCGATAACTACAAAATCCTCAACGCATTCCAAAAAACACCAACCAACCCAAAATCCAAATCATCAAACCGATCTCCCCACTCACACACACGCACACACACACACACACAAAATGCTGTTGCCGGGAATGACATGACCAGTTAGTGAACGCTAAACTCGTACAAGAGCTGAGCCTGGCGAGAAACCTCCTCATCTCGGTCAAAACCAACCAGATACCAACAGCCAATTTTTTGTTTAACAATCTTGAATATAAATTTAAAAAATCATAAAATTAAAACACAAAGGCACAAAACATTTGTTAATTAACGGAAGATTTGGGCGGCGGAAGCCACTTATCGCCAAACCCCACTTGGCCCTTTCCTCGAAAAAAAAGTTAAAAACTAGGCAAAGTCCATATTAATTATTAATTAGCCAAAAACAAAAACAAAAAGGTAATTAGCCCTCAAAAGACATCAAAATTAATTAATTGACAAGAAAGAAGAGTCAAAATTTAAAATAAATAATCCACACCGATGGTAGGGGACGAGTAACTGATCGATTCTATTTTTATAAATTTACGTGACAATTCTCGACCGCAAATATTGACACGTCAGATTCCTAGATCCTAAGCTACCCAATATCTGCCTCGTGTGAAAGATCAACGGCCAAGAACGCGCCGGCAGTATCCATTTTTTGTTGTCGTTATGTTTAAAAAAAAAAAAAAAAGCAAAGCGCACGTGCCCGTCCAGGCCACCGGTTCAGAAAACAGAAAACTAAATACACACCGGTTTGAACCGGCGCCGATTTTTCCTTACGAATAATAAATAAATAAATATTATTATTATTATAGGCGTCACACTCACACCAGTTCCGTTCTCCCTACACTCGCTCTCCTTCTCCCTCCCTCCCTCCCTCCCTCCCTCCATAACATCACCTTCCCCTTTTTTGTGAGAGAAAAAGACCCGCAAAAAAAAAAAACAGAAAATACCAAATCTCGAGTCGATCTCGTTGGGTGTTTTGCTCTTCACTCAACTTGTTATCTCGTTCGATCGCATTTGGCCACTGTTTTGCGATTTTTGTCTTGTTTTTGTTTCCAGTTTTGTTTTTTTTTTTTTTGGGTTGTAGTATGGAAACAGCGATATCGCCTCCGTCCGTACAGGCAATGCTGTCGCCGACGGCCCATCAGCAGTCTTCTCAGGCGGCGTCTCCGCCCCACATGGGCTTCGCGAACGCGTCCCTGTACGTTGGCGATCTGGACCCTTCGGTGGGGGAAGGGCAGCTATTCGATCTGTTCAACCAAATCGCGCCGGTTTCGTCCATTAGGGTTTGTAGGGACCAGAACAGACGAGCTTCTCTCGGCTACGGCTATGTCAATTACAGCAACGCTCAGGACGGTTAGGAATAATTTGTTTTACCTCTCTCGCTCTCTCTCTTTGGTTTGCTGTTATGTTGATTTTTCTAATTATCATTTCTGCATGCATATATGTGTGGTGTGTTAAGATATGGTGAAATCTCTTGCGTGTGCCGGTTTAGTGATCGGCGTTTTTCATGGGTGGGGTGACGTGTTTTTGTTTGGCGGTGTCTCTTGAATTCGTTAAACGCGGCTTTGATTTCGGTTATGTTACGTTGGGTGTGGTGTCTGTTGAAATCATTAAATGCAGCGACTTTGGTGCGAGCGATTGTTTGTCAGTTAAGGTGTTTAATGTTGCTCCCCATGCGTGACTATAATAATTTATAATTTTTGAATGTCACATTAATTAGATGGTGATTCCCTTTAAATGTTTCGGTTATTTGTCGATATTTTGATGGGTATCTTATGTTTGTTGGCATTTATCAAATTTGTTTAAGGCTGTGATTTTTATTTTTATTTTTATTGCGAATAAATTAATTTGGGATAATTGTGTTTCGACTGAGGTGTTCTATGTTGCATTCGTGTATGCCTATCATTTTATGTGCATTAATTGATGATGCATACTCTGGAGGGGAATAAAGTTCTATTTTCTTAGAACCTCTGAATAAATATGCATTATTGATAATTGTGTTTCAACTGAGGTGTTCTATGTTGCTTTCGTGTATGCCTATTAAATATGCATTATTGTCCTTACTTCAACCGCGCGCAATATTTCTTACCTAGTGTCTGGATTCACAGTTTTGCCAGTTATGTTTGTTAGTGTCAATTTAATTGATTTGAGGCATGATCCAAGGGAGAAGACCAAATAATAGATGTTTTATGTTTCATACTTATAATTGATGCATTTTGTTGGTAAACTCTATAATGCATGGTTGAAGGGTAGAAGAATTTCTGGAAAAAAAAATGTATTATTTCTATTTGTATTGTAAACCGAAAGCTTTTCACTTTGGTTAGGGTCTGAACATTTACAGAAAATCAGTAAGATTGGTGTTTGATGTGAAATCAAAGCCTCGGAAAGTAACTTATAATTATTTATCAGATCATAAATGTATCAAATTAGCATAATGTTAGAGCGTAGAAAAGAAAGTAAATGAGTAATGGTTTATATTGTTTGGTGTAGCTTGTATGTATGAGTCCCACAGGTTATATGATGGCATTGGAGAAACCAGATGAATGAGGGGAATATACCTTGCAGGATTAACTTAGGGGGCATTTCTCTTTAGATTTACCCAATTGATATATGGAATGATCCTTTTGTAGGCAAGTCTAAAGTGTCCTTGTCCATTGGAATCAACGCAGATACAAGTGTTGAATTGGTGTTTTTTTTTTCCTTTTTTTTTTTTTTGATAGCATAAAAGTTAATTGGAGCCTTGACATTTTATGTTTTTCTATTGTTGTCCATGTGTTGCTTTCTGTCCACTTTTAGCCCCAGAGCTAAACTTACTCTTGCGAATTGCAGCTGCCAATGCCAGGGAGATTTTGAACTTCACGCATATAAATGGGAAACCCATCAGGATCATGTTTTCTCGTCGAGATCCTAGTATTCGCAAAAGTGGATTTGCAAATGTATTTATCAAGAATCTGGACCCATCAATAGATAACAAGGCGTTGCATGACACATTTTCTGTCATTGGGACTGTAAATTCTTGCAAGGTTGCCCTTGATAGCAATGGCCGTTCAAAAGGATATGGCTTTGTGCAATTTGACCACGAGGAAGCAGCACATAGTGCAATTAAGCAGTTAAATGGCATGTTGTTAAATGATAAACAAGCTTATGTTGGCCTTTTTGTTCGCCGACAAGATAGGAATAGGGAAAATGGATCACCAAAGTTCAGTAATGTGTATGTTAAAAATTTCTCTGAAACAACTACTGACGATGATCTAAGGAATATTTTTGCCAAGTATGGTCCCATAACTAGTGCTGTTATTATGAAGGATGCAAATGGGAGGTCCCGAGGTTTTGGTTTTGTTAATTTTGAGAGCCCAGAGTCTGCAGCTGCTGCTGTTGAGAATTTGAATGGGACTACTGTTGATGGTGACAGGGTTTTGTTTGTGGGGAGGGCTCAAAGAAAATCTGAAAGAGAGGCAGAGTTGAGGGCCAAATTTGAACAGGAAAGAAGCAGTAGATTTGAGAAACTGCATGGTTCTAATTTATACCTGAAAAATCTTGATGACAGCATAAATGATGAAAAGCTGAAGGAGTTATTTTCTGATTTTGGAACTATTACATCATGCAAGGTATCCTGTCCGGCGTGTTTTTGTTTTTTTGGTAGATAAAATTTTATCTGTGGACATGATTATGTTAGGGGTACCACCAATAAAATAGCATTAGTTTTGTGAATAAAATTAACCAAAACAAACCTAACTTTGAATATATGGTGATGCTGATACAGGATTTGTTTAATTATTTTATCCAGGTCATGGTTGATGATCAAGGTGTGAGCAAGGGCTCTGGATTCGTGGCCTTTTCTAACCCAGCTGAAGCTACAAGAGCTGTAAGTTGTCCTTATTCTGCATTGCAGAAAAGTAGGAAAAGTTTATTTTCTTTGTTCAGTTTCCCATGGGCTTGAATATTTATATTATACTAATTCTTTTTCAGTTGACTGAAATAAATGGAAAGATGATTGGACGGAAACCTCTCTATGTTGCTGTTGCACAGCGGAAAGAAGAAAGGAGGGCTCGCCTGCAGGTAATTGTTTTCCTCGTGCCATTTTTACTTACGTTGCCCTTTATTTATAGACTTGAGGGGATTTTTCTTCTTCCTTTTGGCATATTGCATCCATCGAATCAACTCTTGAACCTGAGAAAAATCACCAAAAAACAAATTAAAGTTCCTATTTTATAAATTATAATCATAACATTTTTGTATGTGGCAGCACAGGTGGTTTGTCATATTGACCTTGCTCTGATTAGCTTTGAATTGCTTAAAACTTTCCGGGGGGAGAAGGTTTATATGTATCAATCATGCATGAAACTACTTTTGACCTCTCTCGCCTAGCCTTGCGCTTGATGTTGTTGCAAGTAATGGAAGATTACTATTTAGTCTGCTTATCTTCTTCAGTAAACCTTCTGTATTCTGTATTCTGTCTCAGATTACTTGGTTTATGGGGTCATTACTAAGTTTTTTATGCACCACAGACCCACAGCTGATTAATGTTTAGTATCATTTATTTATTTATCATTTGTGCCTTTTTGTTGGGTGGATATTGGATTTGGTGCTCTTATTATTCAGATTAATCACAACTGAATCAATAATTGCTTGTGCCTCTAGGCACGATTTGCTCAATTCCGGGCTGGTGGATTGCCCACACCGTTGCCTTCTGGGATGCCTGCATTTCATGGAGGTCCACCTAGGATTGCTCATCAGCAGTTTTATTATGGTCAAGGCGCTCCAGGTTTGATCCCCCCTCAGCCTGCAGGGTATGGCTTCCAGCAGCAACTCTTGCCTGGAATTCGTCCTGGTGTTCCCCCAAACTTTATAATGCCATACCATCTTCAGAGGCAAGGGCAACAACGAATGGGTGCAAGGAGAGGTGGAAATGCACAACAAATGCAGCAACAGCAGGTGCATCCTTATTAACTGTAATTAAGACCCCTGTTTACTTACATAATATTTTCAAGTCTGTTTTCATATTTATGTTAAGCATATGCTACTTGTTTCAAAGAGTTGGAAAACATGCTTTCAGCAACTCTTTAAAAAAACCAAGTGTTTTCAGTTAATGAACAATTAAGCATTACTTATCCTAATACAAAGATAATACAAAGATTATAAGCATAGACTTCTATACTTTCATCTCTCTCTGTCTCTCTCTCTCTCTTGCAAGGCCTGACCTCTTATTATCTTCAAAACAATATAACATAGATTATTTTTCAATTTTACCTTATCTACTACTCGCCCTTGCTTGACAAATCCTGCCCTTTTTATTTATGTTAAATGTTTAGAAGCTGTTGCTTGTTAGATGCCCTTTGGTAAAAATAAATTTCTTATGTTTTTGCCATTAAATTTGTTTCCAATCTTTGCTTCCAAATTTAGTTTCTGCATCGCAACTCCAATCAAGTTTTCAGACATGTGGTCAATTCTCGGAATGGAGTGGATCTATCTATGGTTCAACAGGGACTGGTTGGATCAATAATGCCAATGGCATATGATGCTTCAGGTATGCCTGTAAGTCCTATGGATATTCAGCCAACTAGGCCGCTGCCTATGTCAACTCTGGCATCTGCCTTAGCTTCTGCAACTCCAGAGAAACAGCGTCTGGTATGTTGAAATTTATGGGGTTGAAGCTGAATTTTGTCCTGGAGTTTACAAACTTGACATCATGCTTCCAGCTCTAACTCAGTGTGATCTTTCATGTAATGCTCTGTAACTATAGATGTTGGGTGAAGAGCTTTTTCCTCTTGTGGAGCAAATCGAGCGTGAAAATGTTGGAAAAGTGACAGGGATGCTCCTGGAAATGGACCAGACTGAAGTACTGCATCTCATTGAGTCTCCAGATGCTTTGAAGAAGAAGGTGTCTGAGGCTATGGAGGTCCTCCGCTTGGCCACTGCACCAGGATCAGACATTACTAATCAGATGGGTTCAATATCTGTGAATGAATGAAGCTGCTCCTCCCTTTTTTTTTTGCTTTGTTTTGGGTTCACCGAGTCTTAAAGAGCGCTACTCTATAGTTTCCCTGAGATGTCTCCTATAACTCAGGATTATATTTTTTTGTGCGCTAAGGTTATGGCAAACGTCAATGTAGAAGTCTATTCTTAGGCTTTTCGTATTTAGGATATATTTTTGGCTCGGTATGTTGGTTTTGGCAATCTGATTGCTGGAATTATATATATTTTAGAGTTTTGCTGTTTCTGTGTTTTTCAGACTATGATCATCAACAGCCGTGCATTGGGAAGGTTGATTACCTGGTAGATAATGTAATAGAGGGGAGGCCACTCTTCACTTCGAAGTTCACATCCTTTATTTAGCATAAATTATTTAAAAAAAGAAAAAAAAACGTCCTGATTGCGGTTCATTTTTGTGGCTTACTACTTGAAATCTGGGTGTATCTCATCTTCCACGGTCTGATCTGCTGCGCCATGCAACACACCGAGACTTGACTCATCTGCATCAGTATGAGCTCCAAAATCCTCCAGCCCCCGAAGCAGCAGGTCAGAGCCATCATCTGTGATGTAGTCACACCATTTGGATTTAGAAGCATCCTCTCCCGCCTCTGAAAGTCCCTTCCTCATTCTTCTTCCATCCACAGCATCTCTGCCGCCATCTTCTGTTAGGTACTCACCCCATTTTGAAGATTCCCTATCCTTTGTCCTCCACTGCTCTTTCGTTGTATCCTGACCAGAAATTACAACTACCAACAAAGATAAAATGGTTTTTGCAGGGTCAAGGCAATCTGAGACTGGTAATTGCATTTTAACGCCATCATTCATTAAAAAAAAACACTAATCCGGTGTATTAATTAATAGAAATTACAACTAACAACAAAGATAAAATGGTTTCTGTAGAGTCAAGGCAATCTGAGACTGGTAATTGCATCATAACACGTTTACTCATTAAGAGAGAAAAAAGAAACTAATCCTGAGTATCAATACCTTCGGAAAGGGAAGGCTTGAGGGCGCTCCTGTTTGGGAACATAGGTCTAAAATGCTTTTCTTCTTCATTGGAGACTAATCCAGTAAAAGGTTTCTTTAATTTGGGCTTCTTGAACAGATCCTCAGATAACTCCGTCACAATCTCTTCCTCGAAAAACCAATATAGCTTCGGATAATGAGCCTTGATTTTTATTTTGAAAACGCAAATTGGGGTTTGAACACAAACCTGTCTGTTCTTGTTCACGTTTCTGTTCTTGTTCATCTTCATCTCTCACCGCGTAATCCGGATCCAGATACTCGGTCCAGTCGGTTCGTCGCTTGGTCCGAATGATCGGGAACTGGGCGGCGGCGGCGACTTGTACCCCCGGACGCATCGCCGGCTGTGCCTGCCAGGGGCTGCAACCGCCGCCTTCTGCTGATTGGCGAGACATGTTGAAGGACTGCACGAAGCCTCGGACGTCCTTGGCCATGAATCCCTGAGAGAAGACCTTCCGTACGGACTGCTTCCGGTTGCAGACCACGCAGGTCCATTTGTTGCCGCTCTTCTTCTGCTGCTTCACCTGAATTTCAGAACGTCAATGAATTGGAAAACCCTAGATCCAGAGAGAGAGAGAGAGAAAGAGAGAGGAACGAACGTACCTGCATGGTGGAGCACTGGCAGCATTGAAGAGCGATGAAGATCTGCATTTCTTTGTTTCTGGGAAATTGTTTGTTATTGTTTACTATATTATCTCTGGTTTTAGTTTTTGGGGGTTTTTGTTTTCGGCATGGGTTGCTTTTGGCGCCAACTTGAAATTTTGGACTGTTTGGTGGTGGGCACGGATTTGGATTAAAGTTTTGGGTATATCATTATCATTCACGCTAGATTTAAAAAAAAAAAAAACCTTTATAGAAATTGTCGATAAAAATTAAACTGTATTAAGTTTTCTAAAATTATAAAATTTATAAATTAAAAATAAAATTGCTAAATGTAATATTCATTAGAGTATCTTTAATTTTTCTTAGTTAAAGTAGGTAGCTAAAGTTACATTTAGCTTGCAATAGTATCACTTTAGCTAATGTTACTCCAATCTTATATTATTTATATTTTTGCTTAATTTTTTTTCCAAAACTACCCTCTCCCAATCCAATCAAAGCCCTCCTATGAACAATTTGTGCATCAGTGCAGTTCCTCCACGCACTCGGGGTCGCACATCATGTTGTCGCCGTCGTGCACTATCAACAATGGCACTTCCACCTTGAAGGACACATTCGGCAGCGACCCGTAGGTTGGTGCACGTAGACGACGACAATGATGCCATAGATCTGGGCGGCGACAAGGGGTAGGTTGTGATAAGGGAAGACGCAGCGGGAGAGGGAGGGGGAAGCATATGCGATGGAGAGAGCTGCGTTGGGGGTGGCACAAGATTGGAAGGGTGGGTTAGAAACTTGTTTGCTTTGCTGAGCTGGCATCAACAGCCAAAGCAAATGCTAAAGCTATATTTAGCTTCTTCTTTTTTTACTAACAATTTACCTAATGCATTGAAGATGATATTTAGTTAAATATTACTATTGCTATTACTATTGATTTTGCTAATAGATTGAAGATGCTCTTATACATCCATAAATCAAACTTCGTTTCTTTTGGTGTGTCTCTCTTTTCCCTGTTTCCTTTATTGTCAAATATATAAATAATTAATTTACCATATTAAGAATAAATAATTACTTAAGATATATTATTTTATTGTATAAAAATAGAAATAGAAAATGTAATGTATAAAATTTTTAAATGATTTTAAGTTCTTTATTATTGTACATCCTTTAAAATATGGATGAAAAATATAAAGTTAATGTGTATGCTCAAGATAATGTATGAGTTTTATTGAATAATGAATAACATTTGCAAGTGTTTTTATTTTTATATTTTAGTTTTATGTAGGGATCAATAAAAAATTTAAAATAGTATATTAAAATTTAAAAATAAAAATCAAATCAAAGGTATTTTCTAAAATAATATATTTTATTTAAACTTGAACTTAAATTGTCACGTACCAAACATATTTTTCTTTGATGGTATCCACACTTTTTAATTTTTAAACACGTTATACGTGTTGCAATTTTGTCAACCAAATACCACATAAAATATTCATCGTAAGTTGTATATGGAGAGTCAGCCGAATTTCTAATTAGGAATGCAATGAAAAGGAAAAAGAAATTCTTCTTTAGTTCATTTTATTTGATTATAATGAAATTATTATGTTTAATTCTTTTTTTTTCTTTTTTGATAAAAAACAATCGGTATAAAATGGCAACTCAAAAAAATGCAGCTCTTCTAATTACATGAAAATGACAAAATTACCCTCAAAAATTGAAAAACAAAAATATAAAAATATAAATCATGAAGAATTGTTTATGTTTCTTTAAAAAATGTAACATAAACTGAATTTAAGCATAAGTATTCAAAAACTTTAAAATGTATACATAAATATTTAAACTCTGTATACCAATTAATTAACAATCAATAAGTTATTATAGTTTTTAAAATTTCAGTAGGCTCTTATAATAAGAATGATTATGCACTTTTTATTATTATCAAATTTACTTCCGTCATCATCTCCAGTTTGCTTTAATTCAGTTTCCTTATTAATTAGATACATTTAAATCTTGTCCAGTATGAGCATTATTTTTTACATGAAAATAACGATTGTATGAGACATCAGTCTTCATTGCACAAAAGTCGTGCACTATTTAAATCATGCATGACTTAATATATATGTTGCATGGTATGCTTCCATTGATGCAACTTAGAGTCGTGCCTACTCATGGTTGTCATGTTTCCAAATTCAAATATTTTGGAACTGAGAATGTGACTTTTATTTGTTCGCACTAAAATGGTCAAGGGGTGACGATGAGGAAAAAAATTATACTATGAGTATTGTTTTAATCATACAATCCTGTACAGACTACATACATACATGAAGAGTAATTATGTGGTTTCTCATAACATCAAAATGCAACAATAAACATCTCAAGCAATAATCATTACATTACAATTTATGTTCATTTTCAACTTTTCATGAATCCATGTCTAGAATCAAAATAAGCATAAACAAATATAGGGAGAACAATACAAAATAGTATATCAAAGTATTAGGTAGTGACTTCTTGAAAGGAAAAGCTTCAACTATTTTAAAATTGCACTTAAAAAGATAAACAATACCATATAGGTGAGATATAAGTTTAGTAGGTGAGACTTATAACTCCACACCACTCTTGTAAGGATCCATATATGTGTTAGCATAACTTATAATCTATATTTGATGTTAAGAATGTTATTTTGAGAATTTGGTCAATAATACAATCGTTTTGACTATATTTGGGCCTAATTTGATGTCCAAAAGCCTCTAAGGGTTATTTAATAAATTTTGAGAGTTAAATTGAGGGTTAATAAGTGAAAAATAGAATTCAGGAGAACTTTTTGAAAATTATTAAGGAGGACAAATTTTAATTAAAAATAAGGTTTTGGGGTTATATTATTCATTATAACTCTATTTTGAGAACCTTAACCATCGAAGGAAAGTTCATAGTGTTCTTCGCGTTCTTTGTCGTTCTTCGCCGATCTAGACCGTTTTTGCGAGTTTAATCCCTTCAAAAGACAAGAGGTAGGTGATTCTAGATCTTTCACTGTTTTATTGCATGAACACAGACTGCTAGAGCCATATGTGTGTGTGTGTGTATATATAAACGTTTAAACATAAATATATATTTGTATATGCATGTTCATTAAGGGTAGTAGTGGTTTTGCGGCGTGATCCGGTGGAGGCCTAGCGCATTGGGCCGGCCTCGCATTCCCCCGGTTGGCATTTTTTCGGTTGGTTTTGTTCCTCCTATGCTTGCAGCCGTTTTTGTGTTCTCTGTTGGGGTCTTTCATTTTCTGGCAATACTTGGAGTGGACGGTTTGGTCGGTGCCTCTTAAATCTAACATTAATATTAATATTAAATTATTATTATTATTATTATTATTATTATTATTATAAATACCATAGAAATTGGTTTCAACACTAACCTTCAGTTCAGTCAGCCACTCCATGATTAATGTATTGTTATCAGCCCCAGATTTCATTATCTATAGTAGGTTCGGTACCTGATCACTTGTGATGTGTGATAGTAGTGTGGTGTGAATCATAGTTATAGTCGTATTTCAAAAAAAAAATTATGTTCTTTTTCTGGTACGCCATTCCAACAATAAAATGAAGTATAATAAATATTAAATTAAAATTTTTGACTTCAATACATATGGGTAGATAGAAAATAGTAAATTGAATGTAATTAAATTAAGAAGATACATAAGGTCTTCATTTTTGTAAGAATTTTTATTTTGCGAATAACTGTCATATTACAGGCCTCATTGTAGTATTTTCTTTCTACCCGGTTTAAAATTAATTTATTTCAATAAATATTGTTTGGGCTTGACATTGTTAGTTTAATATTATAAATATTGTTTTGGCTTGATTTAGTTAGTTTAATTAAATAAATATTGTTTGAGCTTAACAGTTAATAAATATTATCTGGGCTTGGTTTGATTAGTTTGATTAAAAATATTATTTGTGACTTGATATTATCAATTTGATAATATATATATCATTTTTGGTACGTTATTACTAGTTTGGTGATTTAAATATTTTGTTAAGCTATTGTATTAAATACTAGTTATCGAAAAAGTATGTTTATTGATTATATGTGTGGAATTGGTGGTGGAGTTGGTTGGGTTAACTATGGGTCCCATATAGGACTGATAATAGGCTGCAGGTCCCTTATGTGGCTAGTTAACCCAGGTCCCATTTGTGGCGGGTTGTCATCAAGAACACTACAAGTCCCACATATAGCTATTTGGTAGTGATTGAGATCCTTGGTGTTGGTTGTGGGAATCCCATGGATGGTTGGGTTGTTTGGTGTGTACCCTTAATGAATAAAATGTAATGTGTGTGATGTCATATTTTGTGATTGAATATAAGCTTACCGTGATAGAATAGGACACTATACTGGCACAAGCATACACCGATCATGTAGACTTAGGATTTCATGTTATAGGATGGTGAGGAAATGAAGATCACTTAGCTGGGCGTTCGTGTTCATCCCCTACTTTGTTGACATATTTCAGGTATTGACTCATTCGCTAGAGGCTGGTCCGAAGCTAATGGTTATTTATTTCATATTTTTTCTTAACTTGGTTTATTGATTTCGTAAGACATAATTGGTTTTTTGTTTGAATATCCGAACGAGGGTTCGTGAAAGATGTATTAGATTTGTAGCATAACGCTATAATTAATAAATTATTTTCATTGGCTTTATAGCATGTGGAAATGTAGAGGAATACCCTAATGTATGATTATACAGGTATATATCAGGTAACACCCGTTGTGTAGTTCATATTGGTGCTAGTCACCAATCCCTTGACCCTTTGGGTGCGGGCCTGGGAAAGTCATGTTCTTGGTCCTGGGTTCCTTAGAATTTGAGGGCATAACAACCCTACCATACAAGACAATATGCCTACACACTACATATTTAGGGTATTCATGATGTGTAGTATTCACAATCATTGGGACTCGATCTATCCACAAAATATAGAGCACTCAACCTCATCATAACTAACTCGGCTTGGCTTAGCTCAGGCCTTGACTTATCTGTCATGCCCTGAATTTTCCAAAACTGAGAAACAGGTTAATGATGCCCCATGCCTTGCACCCAGGAGGATAAGGGGTTGGTGAATGGTCACCTAATAGGGCTCCCATAAGGGTGTTGTCCAAAACCTGCAACAATCTCATACATGACATGCACAAACCATATAAGAAAAACCACTCATGTAATAAAACTATCACATAATAAATAGGGTCACCAGCCCCAAAATACGGTATCTCTAATAAATACACCAATCTCAAGTAAATACATAAGTCTCAGTCTCATAAATTACAATGTATCAAATAAAATGACAAATCAAATACACATGCTTCACAACGGTGAAACCTTCTAACGCCTGCCAGGTCTTGCAGGAAAGACATTAAAGGTGGGTGAGCAAACCATAACTTAGTAAGGGTTATGCCTCCCTGGACCAACCCAACATCTCCTCCACATTATGCACAGTGTGAATGTGTGTGCTATGCAATATAGTTAAAATAATAAATAACAGTTCACTTGGTTTCCTCAATGGAACCTCAATACTCGGGTCCATTTTTGGACCATCCCCTCCATGGGACCTTAATAACTCATGTCCATCCCATGGACTATTCCCTTAATAAAACCTTAATATCTCATATCCATTCTAGGATTGTCCCTTCAATGGAACCTCAATAACTCATGTCCACCCACATGGATTGTTCCCTCATTGGAACCTCAATTTCACACATTCAAGCAAAATAACACAATACACAAGCACCTCATTATCATCATCGGATTACGTCCGGGAGGGAAACCGCTTTGGGGTGGGGTTTCCCCTAACCTTCATCCGAATAATGATGAAAAATCGAAGTCGCCACCAACCGTTTTCGGGGTGTGGTTAGTCACCTAAAAAGAAATTATCTATGCCGCTAGGAATGAGCTCGGAAGTTGATTACGTGTGGGAAAGGATTAATATCCCCACGATGCCTTTTCAGTACCTATCTTAAGAGTTGGAAGTTTCTAGCTTATTTTACCCGCTATCTTGAATTTGATTAGTCTAAAAGTGATATTGAATTTTTCCATGACTTAAAGTTCTACCCTTTTTATTTTTCTAAATTTAAAGTTGAAATTAAATCAAAATATCCTAAGCCTCTAAGAGACATCCTAATGTTTGTTTGTTTGTTTTTTTCATTAAAGCTAGATATTAAGGCCAATTTACTCAAAGGCCAAAAGAATCTAAAAGGGTAAATTATCTAAATCCTATATTCAAAGTTAAAAAAATACATTTTTCTTATAATGTTATCAATAAAAAAGTTAAAATGTTAAAAAGTCGTGTTAGGAGAAAAGAGAAGTTATTTTGAAAATTTTTTTTATTTCGTTTTGTTTTTTTATTTTTTTTTGTTTTGTTGTTTTTGTTGTTTTTTTTTTGTTTCTTTTTAAAAGCCAATTGACCTAAAAGGCTAAAAGAGTCCTAAGCTTTGAATCATTTCATTTTATTTCTAAATCCTTTGTTTAAGTAAAAATTAAGTCTAATTTACCTAAGGACCTAAAGAAATCCTAGAAATTTATTTCATTTTATCTAGAAATTTATTTACAAATCAAGGATGATCTAAAAACTTAAAAAGCATCCAAATTAAAATGAAAAGAAATGAGTTAAAAGATTTAAAGAAAAAAAATTTAGTTTAAAAGAAAGGCAATTTAAAAAAAATATTTTTTATCTTGCTCTTTTGGAAAACACACTTTTTGTTGCTTTAAAATTGAGAAACGAATTAAGACAAACATTAAAAGTGTCGCGTATGGCCGTGACATTCACAAAATAAAAAGGAAAAAATACTTACTTTTTTTTTCTCTTTTTTTTTCTTGCCTTTTCTTTCTCTTCCTTCACTCTTCTTTTTTGTTTTTTTTACTATACCTGATGATGGTCCCTTGGAGCCTAAAGGGGGGGGGGGAATAGGCTCTTATTCGAACTCTTTCTTTTCTCTCAAGACACAAAGACTTATCTAGTTTAAGTGATAGAATCACCGCGGAAGATAACCAGGATAGTGGAAGTATTTTGTTTTATTATCACAAGGTGATTACAACAAAATAGAAGCAAACACTCTCTTACACTCGTTTACAACAATGAACTCACACACAAGCCAAGTTCCTTTTCTATTTTTGCCCACCTAAGCACCACCTTTACATGAAGTATAAGTATGAATATTTATACAAAACATTCCTCGAGACAACCTTGGAACTTGAAGTTCGGAATGCGTTCCGCACTAACTATCCCTCGTGTCATGCGCCTTGACTGCTGCGGATTGTGGAGCTCAAGATCTTGGATTTGAAGAGTATAAGTGTCTTTGTGAGTTCCGAGATACAATTAAGGTTGTGTCCACATATCCTGGATGATCCACGTGTAAGATTCTTCTTGTTCTAAATGCATTCGTCTTACATCGGGCAAAGACGAGCCGATAACTTTAAATGCGGTTTTGTTGGAGCAGTGTCTTCTTGGTCCGGTGTAATTTTCCTTACTCCGTAGTTAATGAAGCTCGGAACCTTACTCCGTGTCAGTGGTTGCTTACTCCGTATCTATTCGATCTTGGAATCCTTAGTCCGTGTCGTCGCTTCCTTACTCCGCATGTAAGTTCCTTACTCCGCATGTAAGTTCCTTACTCCACATGTAAGTTCCTTACTCCTGGGCGAGTAATAAGTCCGGATTCCTTACTCCGCATCTGGTTTCTTTACTCTGCATCTATTTTTCTTACTCCGCACTTATTTTCCTTACTCCGCACTTATCCTTTAAGTTCTTAGTCCGTAGGATTGTTCCTTATTCCGTATGTATTTGTTACTTGGTTATTTACCAAGTGTTTGACGACACTAACTCTTGTCCTGGATCAGGATTATGTATCCTGTCCTTAGCTTTGCTCTCACGAGTGCATCTTTGGATTAATGACATACCTTCGCAATGATCAAATAAACACAAAAGATCTCAGATCAAATTACATAAGGCTTTATCAAGATTATCCAAATTCTGGGTTTGATCTAATAATCTCCCCCAATTATGGATATGCCCAAACCCTTTGTAATCCGATCTGGTAAGCGATGCAAAAGAATATCATACGGAATACGCAACACAACCAATTTCATTAATCAGCAACTAAATACAAATCAGCCTTAATACAGATTTTTCACTAAGGTACATAAGGCTTACTATACTTGAAGATCATAGTTGCTGCCTTCTCTCTTAGCTCCATTGTCTGCCGCATCGTAAAGGTGGAGTGTTGGCTCCAATGTTTGTCCACGATTAAGAACGATTTGATGAAATGACAAACAAAGGCTCCGCAGCCTATCTCCATCCAGTTGTTGTGGCACTTGCTTCTTGCCCCGGAATGTCACCTTGAGTTTCTCGGTCGAACGCAGGGGTGTGATACCCAACTCTTCATATAATCCGGCTTTCTTCACGGCTTCGGTTAGTCCGAGACACGAGGTTCCCATTGATTCTTCCTAACGAAGTGCTCCACAACCTGATGAGAATCAATGAGAATCATCTGCTTGGACCGAATCATGAAGACACCATCATGAAGTGTGGCGACATGATCCCGTACGGAATGAGGATGGTTGAGAGAGTTTTCCATGGCTTGCTATCCTCAGCAGTTCCGTCAATGTAAGTCCGAATTAACTCCACACCTGGGAAGATAGCCCTCATTCCAACATGGCAGAACTTTAAACAAGTGCCCATCTTCGTAAAGAGATGGAAACGACCTCATCTCCATCTTAGCGACCCTCGAGAAGTTGTCAATGTCTTCGTAGTAAAGAGTCCTTTCTCCGAACAAAGAGTCTGAATGTCGGCCGGAGAGAAAGGATACATTTCGGAAAGACATCTTCTCCCACAGAAGACGCAAGATAGGCTTTCATTGCCTTGCGCAAGCTTCCGTCTCGCATCGGACGGGTCAAACTCCGCATAGGATGGGAGGAAGGTATCAGTGCGGATGAGGAGGATGGAGGAGGAGCTCGAGGTGCGGTAGAGGAGCTTGGTTGAGAGAAGCGGCTTCGTTTGGGAATTTGAACTCCCTGAAGCACCGAAGTGGCGGGCCGCTTCTCGGTCCTGGGAAGATGGTTGTGGGGCGAAGGAGTAGACGGATCGGATGACACTTTCTCCCCCGGTTTGGCGGATCGCCGGGGAAGCAACGGGAGGACGAGCCATCGTATGCGCCGGATCCGCGAAGGAAGTAGATAGTGAATGGACGGAGGTGGCGACAAGATCCATTTTCTGCTCAATGGAAGTGGAGGAGTCGGTGAGGGCGGAGAGTAGTTGGGCGCCGAGGGCATCAACTTTGGCGACGATGGCGGAGATTTGGGCGCTTTGAGCGTGGGCATGGCGGTCCAGTGAGCGGAAAGCACAAGATCGGAGTGGACCGTGCCAAAAGAGGCACACCCAAATGCTAACTCTGGAGCTTTGGAGGACTCCCCCGCAGAAAGGAGCAGGAGTGCGGCGGGCGAGAGGAGTCCGCAGGAAGAAGAAGCAGCAGAGAGCATCCGGAGCATCGGAGGCATCCGGAGCGTCGGAGGCATCCGGAGCATTGGAGGCATCCTGGAGCAAGAGACCCGCTTTGACCAGACAAGTCAACCACGGGAATCGCGGCGGCAGGAGAAGAGGGTCCAGCCTTAGCGGTAGAGGGACTTCGGGTAGCAGGGACCGGGCGGAGGGTGTAGGGAACGACACATCGGGAATGGCGGCCGGCGTAAGAAAGCCGTGGTCCGGATTCCGGATGATCATAGTCTCCGGGGATTGGGTATTGCGGGTGTAAAACACCCGGAGATCGGTGTCAGGAATGGAAGAGGTGTGGGCTAGGCCGAAACGGAGCCGGAGGTCCGTTAAGGTGACGGCGGAGAGATGGTCAAGGTAATCTCGGGGTTGAGGTAGAGGAGGCAAGGGGGCTTCCTGGAGAAACAGCCGGGACATCGGCGGTGGCGACGGCAACGGCGGTATCAACCGCAGCAGCTATAGCGGATGTGGAGGGAGTGGGGACATCGGCGAGCGAGAGGGGCCGAGGAAACAGCTTTAGACGCACCGCGCCGAGAGGGCCCCGCAACCTCGGACGGTTCAGCACGGACGCTTGGCTGGGAGGCCCGTGAGTGGGAGGGCGCAGCAACGGACCGAATCCGGGAGGATCGGTGTGCAGAACTGACCTCGTGGGCTTGGCTGTCGGAGGGGTCACCAACAGAGCTGCCTTGTTGTTCCGGGGCAGGGAGAACGCGAATTGCTACATTGGGTCGGCGAGCGGTCATGCTCCCGTCCGGCGTAAGATGACGAAGGTAAAGAGCCGAGGGAAACGAGACACCATCAACTTGGGCGAAATGGTCCGGACGAAGATGCCGAAAGACCATGCCGAGGATGCGCCCGAAGGAATGGTTTTTGAGACCATTTTGTAGCAAACGAAATAAGAACATCCCCCAATCCATTGGAAGACCTTCAAAGACGCCGTACATGGCCAGGTAGAAGATCGTACGGAACCGAGTCCAGGGCGGATGTGCGAGCCAGAAGGCATCGACTTAGAATAGTCGCCATACATCGATAGCGACCCTGGAAGGATTTCACCTTGTATTCCTTCCCTTTGGTCGTGCACCCCATAGAAGCCGCCATCGGTTCGGCATCCGGACGTTGTGGTTCACCAAGAGGAAGGTGAAGAGCGGCGCGAAGAACAGCCGGAGTGATGATGATGGATTCACCGCGGACATGAGAGGTTATGGAATCGGTGGTGCGGCGAATCCGTTGGTAATACTCAAGAATGTCATCGATAAAAAGATCGATGGGATTGGAGACCAGGTTGAGTATGTGCGAGGCTTCAAGAAGAGGGCGAAGCTGGTGAAACCAATCCGGAGGATCGAGACAGCATTCCAATCAACGAGATGGCCAGGATTGACGCCTGGAAAGAAAGATTTTGGGTGCCATTGCAGATTTGATGGGAAGGAAAAGAGGAAAGGTGAGGTCTTGACGAGAGAAGGAGCAACGAGAGGGTTAGGGATTTGAAATGAGCAATACTCGTGCTTCGAGAATGATCGAGCATATAAGACCGAGTCCGCAAATGTCGGCGGGTCTAGGAATGTGGGAGTGAGGTGGGGACCCGCGCGACATGCCGATGTCATTTGTCCGGATATCGAGGCGTCTCCGAATAAAACGATGTCGTGGAGACCGCCTCGACCAAGTAGAGATTACAATTGGTTGCCATCCAGAGAAGTGTGTGTGCAACCCGAGATAGGCATTTAATGAATCATCATTATTCCTCCTCAAAAGCATGCGACATAAGAGTATACGTGGATTGTCACAATTGAACAAAGTCAGGAGTCCAGGAGGAAAGAGCCGACACTCATCCGGAGTTAATAATATTCGTGAAAGAGTATCCGGATGAATAATAGACCTCGTCCGTCATAAACAGAGTTTGATGAGAATGTAGAGTAGATCCCTTTGCGGTCAATAAGTCGAAGAGAAGAGAAGTACCACAACACTTCAAATCCGAGACTATGGACTGGATTTATCAATATGGTTGCAAAGAAAATTGAACCCGTAGCTAAATAAAGATATACGGAAAATACAAAAGCTTAACAGGCAAGGATTAGTACGGATTGGAGAAGATAACGTAATCAGTGAAAAACAACATAATCCGAACTAATAAGAAACGGAACTCATGCATGGCAAGGGATGTAGTAGACGTACGCAATGTGAAAGTGATCAATATTATCGAGTCGGGGCATATGTCGGATAAAGAATACACAGGTTCATATAGGTCAACATAACCAAACCGTCTTGTTGAAAAGCGTAGCTAAGATTAATTAAAGATCATATGATTTGGCTTCATTAGGATTCATGAGTGTGAAATGATAAGGTGAACACATGTCAAAAGAATGCGAGATGATTAGTCGATTAAAATGCATGGTTGAAGAAAGAAAATACATCCACACATGCCACTTTTCCGATTTAAAACAACATGTCCAGTCAGATCCGGAAGTAACAACGTAGAGGAGGGAGAATCCGAGACATATTAGGGGTTCATTGCTGCTCCCCCGTAGATCATTTAATCCTCTCAAAGAAAAGTTCCCCCTCGGATAGACGGTCAAGGAAAAAGGTCATGAGACATATACGGGGGTATTACTGAATAAAATATAAAGCATTTTCTCCCCGTAGATTATGCAATCCTCTCGGTTGACCGTTCCAATTTGTAGTTCAAAGACCGTCTATCTTATTAGAAAACTATACTTGAAGTTGATCAGAATGCGTTTGTGTATTCATCCACCAGGCATTCCAAGCTAGCCCATTTCACTTCTTCAACTATGCACGTTAATAGAGTAATCTAAATGAACATGCTTTGATCATGTGGTGATTAATGGATGTGAAGATCATGAATCCGATCGAGGTAAATCATATAAACCGTAATTATGTTAGCTTTAAACGACTTGATCGGGAAACGCAAGCATCCTCCCATAATGAGGTTGAGATTAATATCGAAGCATGAAACCGTTGAACAGGTAAGTATGATCGGCAATACGGCAGAGAGTTTCTACTACTTTCAGGAAACATACAATGCATGGTTCGTGAGTAAATATCTTGTTGGGTAACTCAAATGAGAAACTATGCAGAGAAGTCAAGCATACCTAATCGGAAGAGTAGTTCGGAAAACCTCGCATCAGGTAGAGGCTTTGTAAATATGTCTGCTAATTGATCTTCGGTGGCAACATGTTCCAGTGAAATATGGTTTTTGAGAACATGATCGCGTATGAAGTGATACCGGACCTCAATGTGCTTCGTCTTAGGATGCATGACAGGATTGTTCTTGATGGCAATTGCACTAGTGTTGTCACAGTAAAGTGGAATAGAGGCCATGGTGAATCCGTAGTCGGTAAGTTGACTTTGCATCCAAAGTAGCTGTGCATGCAGCAACTTCCAGCCGACTATATATTCCGCCTCGCAGTAGAGGTTGATACGGAATTCGCTTCTTACCGAACCATGAGATCAATCTATTTCCAAGAAACCGACACGTACCGCTTGTGCTTTCCTGTCGATGCGACATCCAGTGAAGTCGGCATCGAGTACCCGGATAAGGTGAAGTTGGACTCCTTTGGGTACCAGGAGGCCCAAATTCATCGTCCCTTTGAGATACCTTAATATCCGTTTTACATGAAGCATATGTGACTCCTTGGGATTTCCGATATCGTGCACAAATGCAAGTTGCAAACATAATGTCCTGGGCGACTTCTTGTAAGATAAAGCAAGGATCCGATCATCCCTCGTAGTCGATCACATTTCTCGATATGCCGTCCACATCCGGATCTAACTTGGCACCGACAAGCATTGGAGTTTTGACGGGAGATGAACCTTCTATACCAAACTTCTTAATAAGATCGCGAGTGTACTTAGCCTGATTGATAAAGATTCCTTCCTTTAATTGTTTGACTTCAATTCCAAGGAAGTAGGACAGTTCTCCCATCATGCTCATTTCAAACTTGCCTGTCATCAACTTAGCAAACTCTTCACAAAGCTTCGGATTCGTTGATCCGAAAATGATATCGTCCACGTATATTTGTACGATCGAGTATGTCCTTTCTCTTGTCGTAGAAATAGGGTGGTGTCTATCTTCCCTTTTTGGAAATTATGAGCAAGTAGGAATTTGACGGTGTGTCGTACCAGGCTCTTGGAGCTTGCTTCAAACCATATAGAGCTTTCGAAGTTTGTAGACAAGATGTCCTGCCTTAGGTTCAATGAAGCCAGGAGGTTGTTCAACATACACCTCCTCTTGAAGGTCTCCATTTAGGAATGCGCTCTTGACGTCCATTTGATAAACTATGAAGTTTTCATATGAAGCATACGCGGAAACATTCGGATTGCCTCAAGTCTTGCGACCGGAGTAAAGGTTTCATCATAATCTATTCCTTCTTCTTGACGATATCCTTTGGCTACCAGCCGGCTTTGTTCGGATTACTATTCCATCCGTATCAAGCTTGTTCAGGAACACCCATTTAACGCCAATGACTTGCTGAGACTTAGGCCTTGGTACTAAGGTCCACACATTATTTCTCTTAAATTGATTCACCTCTTCTTGCATGGCCTCTATCCAGTTTGAATCTTGAAGAGCTTCATCTACCACCTTTGGTTCTATTTGAGATAGAAAGCATGAGTAAAGACTCATGTTTGAGGTGGCTGCTCTTGTTCTTACACCAACAGTAGGATCACCAATCACTTGATCGAGGGATGGTTTTGGGTCCATCTATAATTCCGTGCATGTGTTGGTTGATCTTGAACAATTTGAAGCTCTTTCAGATTGGGTGGTTCGGTTGTATCGATCGATTGAGCTTCGCCCGTAATTAGAGGTACGGATGAACTAGTTGGTTCTGCAACACTGTTTCTTCCAGTGTTAACTAGTCCAGGACGAACTTGAAGGGGCCCCGGGATTTTGTGTATCCGTAAGAGTTTGTCCGGAGCTAAGTGGTAGTCCGGAGTCGAATCATCCGTAGCATCATCCATAAAATTTCGTTGTGTCTCGCTGATGCCACGTGGTTGGTCAAGATACCGGTCAGGATGTGTAACAAGGATATTCATAAACTTCGAGTAATCGACGTCTTTGTCCATGACCTGCATATTGGAATTTGAAGGACCGACTTTTGACCAAACAAGATTAGCTTCATCAAAGGTTACATGGATAGATTCTTCAACTTTAAAAAGTTTTCTATTGAAGACCCGATAAGCCTTGCTATGAAGTGAGTATCCGACAAAAATCCCATCATCGGATTTTGGTTCAAATTTATTCCGGGTCTCTTTGCCATTTATCAGGATATAGCAAGTACACCCAAAGGCTCGAAATGTGAAATTGAAGGTTTTCGTCCTCTCCACATCTCATAGGGTGTTTTCATGGTAGATTTATTTATTAGAGTCGTTTCGAACATAGCAGGCAGTGGACACAGCTTCACCCATGGACGAGAGGAAGCGTTGCCCTGGCTAACATGGATCTACCAGCTTCAACTAAAGTTCGATTCTTGCGCTCGCCTACCCCATTTTGTTGTGGGGTTCTGGGAGCAGAGAAGTCATCTTTGTATGCCCTGTCCGAACAATATGATCTCATTTCGAAAAGTCAAATTTCGTACCATGATCACTCCCGATGCATTTAATGCTCGGTCCTTGTGAGTTGCTTATCCGGTTGAAGAGATCTACAAGATGTTCAAAAGTTTGATCCTTTGATTTCAGGAACATCACCCATGTGTATCTGGTGTAATCATCGATAACCACAAGAGTATATCTCGCCCTGACTAGTGATGAAACAGATATAGGACCACATAGGTCCATATGAAGAAGTTGCAGAGGAGCAATTATTGAGTTAACCGATTTGCTCTTAAAGTCGTGTTTGGTCTGTTTACCAAGTTGGCATTCTCGACGAGAGAGTGTCTCTGGAGAACTTGAGTTTGGGTAGACCAGTGACAAGATCAAGTGACGCCAATTTAGACAAAGTCTTAAAATTTAAATGTGCGCATCGCTTGTGCCATAACCAACTATCTTCATCTGTTGCTTTCGTGAGGAAGCATACAGGTCGAAGAATTATTTCTTAAGACCACTGAATATATGTCCCCATCTCTTGATCTGAATAACTTAACATCTCCTGGATAAGTTTTCTCTTCTCGTACAGGTGTTGGACAAAAAAGGAAACAAGAAATCCTTTGTCACATAGTTTATCGACACTTAGCAAATTATGCTTTAAACCTTCGACTAGTGCAACTTTAGTGATTGATACACAGCCGTTAGTTAAAGTGCCATACCCGACAGTCTTACCTTTCTTTGTTGTCGCCATATGAAACGGATGGACCTTGTTTATCATTAACTTCTACAAGCGAGTCTGGTCACCCGTCATATGTCCGGAGCATCCACTATCAAGGATCCACTTGCTTTGATTGATCTTTAACTTCAAGTGATCCTGGCAATTCATTCCAGAGATGCTCCTGAAAGACAACAGTTTACACTTTTGGTGCCCAAACTTGTTTCAGGCGGTTAGAGTGAGCAACAGTATTGTCAACATTTACGGATTTGATTTTGTTAGGACTCTTAGCTTTCCACGTTGACATTAACTTGTTAGTTTCGGCCGCTTCTTTTGTTTGGGTTTTCTTGGGAGAGACACTCCTTTTAGATTTAGATCTTGTTTTGCTCGAAGAACCCCTTTTATTAAACTGATCTTTATTTGATTGAAATTGATTACAAAGCCAGCTATCGGATAGACTCCAACATTCATAGTGATAATGACCCATTTCCCTACGGATGGAACAGACACTATAATGTGAAGTACAAACAGGGGATACAGGTCTCTTAGATTTTACAGCTTTTTCTACTCGTTCCCTGTGGCCTAATCCATTACGTTTGGGTGACGCGCTCTTGGCCCTAAATGCGTCGGCCTTAGCCTTGTCTTTCTTTTTGGGTGCTACGTTTTGGCTTTAACTGCAGCACCTTCCCTTCATCTTTAGTTACGGGTGCTACCGCTTCGAGAAGTGCAAGAATGACCCTGCTCCACGATCATATACTATGGTGCCACCTGAAATGAAACCATCCAACGGTTTAGATGTACTAACAGGATATAAGTTGGTTAGTTTAGGAGTGAAATCCGGAGGACACTCGGTAGCTTGAGCTATGGAGGTTGATGGTTGGGAACCTAGGCCAGGTTTGACTCGAATGTCGTCAGGGTCGATCCTAAAGGTAGAGGCTATTTCCCTGGATTTTAGCCACTTACGATTTATTTCCTTTTCCTGTTCCAGTTCATTTTCGAGTCTTTTCACTATAACTTTTAGGCCTGAGAGATTGGTATTTAACAAATGATTTTCAGCTCTTAGATCATGATACCAAGCTTCCTTTCCTCGAAATCGGTGATGTCCTTTTCGAGTCTATTAATAGTAAATTCGAGACGTTTATTCCGACTTTCCATATCTTTGTACATTTGAGTAATTATTAGTCTCTCATTCTTTTCATGATCACATGCAATAGTAAGAGATTCTAATTTACTCAGGAGCTCGAGATAGAAGGTACCTCAGCATTTGCCATGAGGCGGACGTTCGGCTTAATGGTCGGCTCATCATCCGAGGATTCCTCCTCTTCTTCCGAGCCACTCATGTATTTTGTCACGAGCGCCTTTCTCTTGCTCTTGCTTCGTTATCCGAGGTGGAGCGGCGAGGTTTTACCTTGTCACTTTTCTCGGCCACCTTTGCTTTGGACCCGCATTCCTTGGCCCGGTGACCAGTTTTCCCACGGTTGAAACATTCCTGGGAACCGGACTCCGGTCGCTCCTTCCGTTGGAACGATGATGATGAGCGTCTTCGATCCCTTTTCTGCTTTTCCGTAGGAATCGCTCAAAGGATTTGACAAGAAGGGCTATCTCCTCCTCCTCGTCGAATCGGAATTGTCGGATACGTCCGTATCATCATTCCTCAAGTATGTTTAGACATTCCGTAGCTTTGAGAGCTACCCCCTTTTCTTTCCGAGCTATTTTCTCATCTCTGTCGAGTACTTAAACCTGACTTCGTGAGTCCATGGCTCTCCATATAGTTCTTCAAGGGGAACATATCGCCAGTTTTTGTCGATTGCATCTGGAGTTGTTTGGAGTAGTAGCGATCCGGCAAGGAGCGAAAGAACTTGTCATTGATCTGGGATTGAGAGTAATGCTCATTGACAGTCTTTAGTTCAAGTATGAGCTTGCCGAATCTCCGATAGATGCTTTCAAGTGATTCGCCCGGTTTATGATTAAAACTCTCAAAGTTCCGTCTCGAGAGTACAGATCACATTCTGCATCCTGGGACCGACTCCCCTCATAGAGGATTGTCGGTTTGTCCCAAACGACTTGGCTTGTCGTGCAGCCCTGGACGTCCGTGAAAGCCTCGGAATCCAAAGACGATGTAACATAAGCCAGAGCCTTTTCACTAGCGCCTCGCCAGGCTCTTTCATCGTTGGTTAGTTCAAGATCGGTCTTTGGCCTCCTTACTCCATGTTCTCCGATAGTCATCGGAATTGGAATCTCCTGATGAAGACATGGCCACATAAGATGATCATGGAAAACCATAAACATCTTCATGCGAGCTTTCCACCTGGGAGAAAAGCTCAGGTGTGAATTTGGGCGGTTTCGTTAGGGTAAACCCGGAACTCCGTGGTTGAGAAGCGGCGGCGGCAGCAGGTTGTGGTGGGTCGACATTTTCACCGCCGCTTCGATTCAGGATGGGCTCCTGTGCACCTCCGGAGTTAAGGCGAGTGTTGAATAGCATACGCTTTCTTCGGCCATTTTCGAGATTGAAAGAGTGGGATCTCTACTTAGAACGAAGTAGAACTTGCTCGATACCACTTGATGGTCCCTTGGAGCCTAAAGGGGGGGGGGAATAGGCTCTTATTCGAACTCTTTCTTTTCTCTCAAGACACAAAGACTTATCTAGTTTAAGTGATAGAATCACTGCGGAAGATAACCAGATAGTGGAAGTATTTTGTTTTATTATCACAAGGTGATTACAACAAAATAGAAGCAAACACTCTCTTACACTCTGTTTACAACAATGAACTCACACACAAGCCAAGTTCCTTTTCTATTTTTGCCCACCTAAGCACCACCTTTACATGAAGTATAAGTATGAATATTTATACAAAACATTCCTCAGAGACAACCTTGGAACTTGAAGTTCCGGAATGCGTTCCGCACTAACTATCCCTCGTGTCTGTCCGCCTTGACTGCTGCGGATTGTGGAGCTCAAGATCTTGGATTTGAAGAGTATAAGTGTCTTTGTGAGTTCCGAGATACAATTAAGGTTGTGTCCACATATCCGGATGATCCACGTGTAAGATTCTTCTTGTTCTAAATGCATTCGTCTTACATCGGGACAAAGACGAGCCGATAACTTTAAATGCGGTTTTGTTGGAGCAGTGTCTTCTTGGTCCGGTGTAATTTTCCTTACTCCGTAGTTAATGAAGCTCGGAACCTTACTCCGTGTCGGTGGTTGCTTACTCCGTATCTATTAAGTATCGGAATCCTTAGTCCGTGTCGTCGCTTCCTTACTCCGCATGTAAGTTCCTTACTCCGTATGTAAGTCCTTACTCCGCATGTAAGTTCCTTACTCCGCATGTAAGTTCCTTACTCCGCATGTAAGTTCCTTACTCCGGGCGAGTAATAAGTCCGGATTCCTTACTCCGCATCTGGTTTCTTTACTCCGCATCTATTTTCCTTACTTCGCACTTATTTTCCTTACTCCGCACTTATCCTTTAAGTTCTTAGTCCGTAGGATTGTTCCTTATTCCGTATGTATTTGTTACTTGGTTATTTACCAAGTGTTTGACGACACTAACTCTTGTCCGGATCAGGATTATGTATCCTGTCCTTAGCTTTGCTCTTACGAGTGCATCTTTGGATTAATGACATACCTTCTGCAATGATCAAATAAACACAAAAGATCTCAGATCAAATTACATAAGGTTTTATCAGCATTATCCAAATTCTGGGTTTGATCCAACACCTGATTTGACTTATAGATTATAAGCATTGGGTTATATGACCCATGATTACATAATTCCAAATGGCCCAAAACTAACATCACTCCTAAGGCCATACAACGAAGTAGAAGAGAAGGTATAATGTAAAGGCTCGTATTTGGGTAGTTTTGAGAGATAGTCATTCTATGGGAATGCAATTATCTGGACGGTAGTGTAGTCGTCGATGTGAGCATTTTGACTGTACCTGGGCCCGATTCCGAGTCGGGGTCCCATTTGACCCGATTGTTGACTTTTCAGGATTTATTGATTGACTTTGTGTTTGGGCGCTCATGTGGGTGTGATATTATTTGAATAGTGTTGTGCTCGTCATTTCGAGCGTTTTGACTGTAATTTGACTCAATTTGGAGTTCGGGACCTTGAAGGTCAATTATTGACTAGGTCCGTTATTGGTCAATGACTGACAGAAATATAAATAGCAGGAAAAAGAAGGAGCTTTCACTTTACGCTATCACATTTGTGCGTTTGAGAGAGAGAGAGCTTAGAGCTTGGTGCTTTGGCGATTTGGGTTCGTGGAGCTCAAAGAATCACTCCAAGTAGATGTCCTTAAACTCCTTATTTTGATTCTGTTTTTGGATCTGCACGAATTTGTCATGATTTATGGAATTAAGCATGAACCCTAGGTTTTGGGGAATCCAATTTTGGGTTAGATCTAATGGTTTAACATAAGATCTGTAGTTAAGAATTATTTTATATCAGTTTTAATATGTGTTTCTGTGATCTGGGGCTATTTAATTGCATATTCCATAATGATTGAGAAGTCAACCATGGAAATCTACAATTTGGTGCGTATTTATGCTGTTATCTGTGCGATTTAGAGGCATTCTAGACGCATTTTTAGGTAGATATCGTAGTCTGTTTGCGTAAAATGCGTGTTTGTGAGCATCTGGGGGTTGCTGGGTTGATTCCAGACGAAGAATAGGCAAAAACGATGATGAACAGTACCCTGGGCGGATTACTAGGTCGAAATGACGAAGATCCAAAGTTCTGGGTCGAAGAGTCAAAGATCCAGGGTTGTTGGGTCGAAGGTTCGTAGACTCGTAGTTCGTAGACCCGTAGTTCGTAGACTCGTAGTCCGTAGACCCGTAGTTCGTAGACCCAGAGTTCGTAGTCCGAGGGTCGAAGGTCGTAGTCCGAAGGTCGAAGATCGAAGACTAGCTTCGAGTCTTTGAGGCGCGCTGCAGTTCTGCGCTCTGCAGCTACAAGTCGCAGTCCTGAAGCTACGAGTCAGGTAGTTCTGCAGCTTCGAGCCAGTGCAACTGCACTGGACTGGACCATTTACATTGTAACCTATACCCATCTACACATTTAAGTTACAATGTAAATAACGAAATACCCCCCATTTGGATTTAAAGAAAAATACTAGAAAAATAAATTCTCACTTTTTTAAAATGCGAAAATTTGGGATTTAGTGTAAAATCTCGGAAACATCCAGTTTTTCCTAGAGGTGAAATTTTGGAAAGTGAGGTTAGACATCTCAGAAAAATCCTCAAAAATAAGATTATCTTAGTTATGATATGAGAACCCAATGCGGAGACTTTTTATTTCAAAAAAATAACTCCTATGGGTATCTCATTCCTTAGTCAAGGAATGATGATCGGTTTGTGAAGACTGGCTTCAGTTATAAAGGGAATATGGTGAACCTTAATGCCATATTGGTGTTAATATGTTGGCTTGAGGAATTGGGGCTTGGGCTCTATGACTTGTTGGGTTCTCACCGTGGAGCACATATGATGCTATGTGGTTAACGGGGCAGGCATATGCGCTGATGGCAGGCCTGTGTGGCACTGTGGCCGGGCATATTGTGCTGCGGCTGTGGCAGACATATGCGCCGATGGCAGGCCTGTGTGGCACTGTGTCTGGGCATATAGTGTTGTGGTAGGGCTGAGTGCCCTGAGCTGGGATCCTGTCGAGGATCGTGGACAAGCTGTCTTGTAAGGGCAGGCTGGGTCCTGATGTTTGTTTATAGGTTGTAAAGACTCGTATTTGGGAAGTCTCGAGAGATAGTCATTCCATGGGAATGTAACTATCTGGACGGTAGTGTAGCCGTCGATGTGAGCATTTTGACTGTACTTGGGCCCGATTTCGAGTCGGGGCCCCATTTGACCCGATTGTTGACTTTCTCGGGGTTTATTGGTTGAGTTTGCGTTTGAGCGGTCATTTGCGTGTGATAATATCAGTCTAGTGTTGTGCTCGTCATTTTGAGCATTTTGACTGTAGTTTGACTCAATTTGGAGTTCGGGGCCTTGGAGGTCAATTTTTGTGTTGGGAGGTCAATTATTGACTAGGTCAATGGTTGACTAGGTCAGTTGACTGGCAAAAATATAAATAGCAAGAAAAGAAAGAGATTTCATTTTACGTTATCACGTTTGTGCGTTTGAGAGAGAGAGCTTGAGAGAGCTTGGAGGCCTTGGCAATTTGGGGCGATTTGGGTTCGTGGAGCTCAAAGATTCACTTCAAGTAGGTGTCCTTGAACTTCTTATCTCTCTCTTGTTTTGGATATGCACGAATTTATCATGATTTATGAAATTGAGCATGAACCCTAGAATTTGGGAAAATCCAATTTTGGGTTAGATCTAATGGTTTAGCATAAGATCTGTGGTTAAGAACTGTTTTATATCATTGTGGATATATGTTTCTGTGATTTTGGGTTTGATTAATTGTGTTTTTCATGAGGGTTGATAAGTCAACCATGGAAATCTGGGTTTAGATCTAGATTTCTGGAAATCTGAAATTTTATACGTGTTTCTGTTGTTTCTGTGCGATTTAGAGGCGTTCTGGACGAGTTTTGAGGTAGATATCGTAGTTTGTTGCGAAACAGGGGTGTTAGCGACCGTCTGAGAGTTTCAGGGTGCGTTTCAGACGAAGAACAGGTGAAAACGACGATGAACAGTACCCTGGGCGCGTTCCTGGGTCGAAATGACGAAGACCTGAAGTTCTAGGTCAAAGGGTCGTAGTTCGTAGTTCGTAGCCTTGTAGTTCATAGTTCGTAGCCTCGTAGTTATACTTAAGTTACAATATAAATAATGAAATACCTCCATTTGGATTCAAAGAAAAATACTAGAAAAATTAATTCTCACTCTTTTAAAATGTGAAAATTGGGATTTAGTGTAAAATCTCGGAAAAAAACCCAAAAGTTCGTAGTAGTGACTTTTTGGAAAGTGGGGTTAGACATCTCAGAAAAATCCCCAAAAATCAGATTATCTTATTTATGATATGGGAACCCAATGCCGGGACTTTTGATTTCAAGAAAATAGCTGCTATGGGTACTTCCTTCATAAATCAAGGATTGAGGATTTACTTGTGAAGACTGGCTACAGTTCTAAAGGAAATGTTGAGAATGACATGCTATACTAATGTTAGTATGTTGGTGTGAGGTATTGGGGCATGGACTCCGTGACTTGTTTGGGTTCTCACCGTGATGCACCGACTTGTTGTTTACCTTTTTTAGGTGTGACCCGAGACTAGTGGAGGACTTGCTTCCAGGAGGACGCTCACTACTCTGATGTATGATACAATATTATATTCTATATTATTTTATGTGATATCTCGGACATAGGTCCGTGGATAGTTGTATTTGCATACTGTTTGTGATGTGATGTCTGTATGACTGTTTGACTCAGTGTATGCATGATGATATATGGGAAAGTACAGGATTACCCTTGATGTATGACTGTACAAGGTTGAATATTTGAGACAGCACCCGCGGTGTAGTCTCCATTGGTGCTAGTCACCAACCCCTTGACCTATCGGGTGCGGGCAAGGGGAAGTCATGTTCCTAGTTCCGGGTTCCCTGGAATTTGGGGGCGTGACACATGAGGTCAAGACAGAAACATGTTTAAATCATAGGTCTTACAAAGGCAGGGTTTTGGGTGTAAAACATAAAGTAATGCAAGTGAAGGGAATAAAAACATTAAAAAAAAACAAATTAGTTGCCTTAGTTAAATCAGGGGTAAGCTGCTTGAAGAAAATGTAACAATAAACCAGGCAGCAAGTAGCATATACCAAACATAAAATAGCCATAGTATTTATAGACTAAGGTTAACCGCCACTGCTAGGAACATAGCGGACAAATATAATTTTGAAAGCCAATGTTCAAACTAAGAATCAAACACAGATAATGCAACATTAAGGATGACTATCTTGGCACACAGGCATACAAAACAACCATTTTTTTACCAAATAGATCACATCGGAAAACCAAATAGATTAAAGTAATAACAAACGCAAACGACAACAACAAAATGCACACAGCCCCTCTGGTTTGAAAATGCACATAAACCATATACTCAGACAAGGGAAGCACTAACATACACAAACATCATCAACAAAAACGCACACAGCCCCACTGGTTTGAAAACACGCATCAACCATACTCAGACAAGGGAAACACCAACATACACAAACAACAACAACAAAAATAAAAGAAAAGGAAAAACAGAACAGGTAATCAAGGTGACTTGGCCAAAGAATGAGTAAATAAAAACAAAATAAAACAGCAAACAACTAAAAGAGAAAGAAAGAAAAAAAATCTGGAAAAGAAGAGGCCAACCACACGGTTCAAATGTTCTCTTCAACTCCCAGGCGACTCCTTGGGTGAGCTTAGCGATCCTTCTCCATCTTCCTTGGACCAAGAATGTCCCTTGCGATCCGCAAGAACTGACTCGGAACTCCCCCTTGAGCGCAACTAGTCATGACCATACGTTCCCAACATCATCTTCCTGAGTGTGGGTCAGCCTCCTCTTGCGGTCCTCCGAGCAATAGTCGAGCAATCTCTTGGCGGTTTTGAAGCAACGATTGAACGGGTTTTCTAACAAGCGAACAGCTAGAGTAGGGAAGGTGAGGGGCGTGTGATATGGCAGTGGCAAGCTAGTGAGGTGGTTGGAGACAGGGATAGCTCCTACTCCACGATAGCTGGGGGTATGGTTTCTAGCTAGAGGGAGCGGAAGGCTCTCTATTGAAAGGAGAGACAATAGAGATGGAAAGGGGTGGTGAAGGATTTGAAGTGTACGTTTTTCATTTGAATTTCACCAAAGAGAGAGTCTGTGCGCAGTCATCGGTTTGGGGATCTTTTTATAGGCGAAGGGGTGTAAGGTTTGGAATGGTGGGTGAAGCGGCGGTGTTGAATTGGCCATGGGTTAAAGGTCATCAGTGGGCTGGTTTGGTTTGAGAGAGAGGGGAGAACCATGGTTAAGAAATGGTTGGGTTTGGCGAGGAGAGAGAGGCGAGCTGGGTCATTGGTCCAGTGTGGTGGTCCGACTGGCAGAGCTATGGCAAGAGTGAAAGCCAATTTGGGAAAGGGCAAATGAAGAAGAGAGGAAGAAAGGAGAAGGCAGCGACGCCCAAAATGGTATTGTATCGCTGTGCCTAGGAGGAAGATGATGCGTGAAAGAGACGTGACGTGTGAGGGAGAAATCGAGAAGAGAGTACTATTTTTTTTATTCTATTTTTTAACCAGTAAGATGGTGACACGTGTGATGGACATAGGCAAAACAAAGAAAAAGCAACGGCTAGGGTTTTTAAATTTTCAATTGAATTTTTTAATTGATGTCTTTGAATTTTTGGGATTGGTAAGGCAATCTGGATTTTGAAAAATCTTTAAAAATTATTTTTGGACTCGAGGCATCGTGACAAGCATTTCCGTGTCAATTTTATTTTAAAATAATTTTATTTTTACGCTAAACTTGTATTGCGTGTCCCGAAACTACTTTATTTCTGAAAAACATATTTTTGATTTTTTTTTTGAAAATGCTTTGGGTGCAAAAAATTTGCAATATATATATCAAAATTCTCAGAACGACGAGTAGTCATTATCTGATCCGAAATGTTGTTTTGAAAGTCAATTACTGTTTTGACCACCATCGACGCCTCGAACACTGTTTTGACCATATTTTTTTTGTTTGACCTCAGAATCGAGCGTGGTCGAAGGCTTTGATCCTTAAATTTGATTTTTTATCGCCCAAGACTGGCTCTTCGACATTTGGAGGCCTTCCTTGGATAATTTCTTGAAATCAAGCACTTGCTGCTCAACGGTCACGGTCTGTTATCCTTCAAAATTTTCACAAACTATGGCGACATGGAAGAAAAATAAATTTGATAAAATGTGTCCAACCCAAACAAATTATAGTCCAATACTCATCACACATCACTATTATAGAATAACAATATGATTTCCCATAGCATCTCCGTTTTATATACATGTATTACAACACAATACACACACACACACATATTTATATCTCGATGTCGCAGTCACAATACAATCTCCCCAAAACCATGAAATCAAACAAAGTTTGAAATTCCAATATTATAACTTTTCATATTCGGAACGGACTCTAGAAGACATAACCACCTATCTCGGCTGGAAAAATGAATTGGAAACTTGCACTTCGCGTTCTTGACCCAAGGATTCGATTTCTACCTTCCATACCACGTTCTCTCTCTCTCTCTCTCTCTAAAAGTGCGACGACGGCTAGGGTTTCCCCATGTTATCTTATCTTTTTTCTTTTAAATAAAAACAATGCGGGGGGGGGGGGGGGGGGGGGGGGCTTTTTGGTTTTTTTAAAAATATTTTTATCATTATATATAATAATAATAATAAAACGTCAAATAAAGAGGGTGGATACTATTCATGAACAGTACTCAGGGTACTGTTTACGATTTTTTTTTGGTAAGTCTATGTCGGCCACGACTGGTCGTTAGTGCAGTTTTATTTATTTATTTATTTAACATATATATATATATATATATACACACACACATATAACACACAAACATGCAAACTGTAATTTAATTAGGACTCTGTGATGGAGATATTATATGATTCAATCTAAAATATATTTTGTAGCCATTGTTACTACATACAATAAGATGATGAAAGCAAGAAAGGGTATGAAAGCGCTACCTAATATAGGATACACAATTGACAATTGTGCAAGCCAGCACCAGCACCGTCAACATGCATGTCATCTAGTCAGCCATTTTTGCATATAAGGAGGCAAAAAAACGTGGAGAAATGAAGATGAGAGTTTGAAGAGTGGTTGAATGGTTATGTGAGTGAATGAAAGGAATGATGATGTATTTATAGGATGAAGAAGTGGTCATTGGTGGAGAATATAGTCATTGGAATAATGTTGTGACTGTTGGAACAGTGCTATAATTGTTAGAACAGTGTCGTGATCATTGGGTTTTTTTTGTGTGCAGAGAATGCTATTTGAAAAATACAAATGTGAATGCACATTCGGCCTTAAAAATGCTATTGTCATTATTAGTATTGATATTTTTATTTTTATTTTTGATTTTATGCTTTTTTGTTATTTTTTTTGTGAATAATTAATCACATATTGTTATTTATTTATATGAATTACACGATAGATATGAAATAATATAAAATTAAAAATGAATATGTAACTCCAATTCAAACAAAATAAAATCAAATAATTTTTATTATCGAGAGAAAACAAAAACTAAAATTTGCGGGAAATAAAAACGAAAATAATATTAAGCAAATATAATTTTAAAAAATTGGGCACCACGGCAACAACTACAAAATCGAAACGAAAATGAAGTGGCAGCTTAAAAGTTAAAACCATTGCGTTGATGAGCGAACATCGCGAACTGTCGAACACGACGAGACAAGACGAAGCAAAACAAAAGAGGCCACGGCCATGGGGAGAGCCCTCCTAAGACTCTCTGCTACCTGCAGAACCCTCTTCGTCTCTTCTCTCACCTCCCAAACCACCCGCCATCTATGCCCTCCAATGCCAATTCCCAACCTCTCACTCTCACCACCGCGCACCAGGGTTTTTCTAGGGCTTAGGCCTCTCTGCTCCATCGCCACCGCCACCGCCACCACCGCCAAACCAGTACCTGATCTACACCCTGCCAAGCACTCCCTCCTCCTCGATAGGCTCAGAAGCAGGCACCACAAGGCCGCCGCCGCCGCAGCCGCCGCCGCTAAAACCGCGCCTCCGTCGCTGTCGGATTCGGGCCGCGAGGGAGATCGGTATCTGTCGAAGAAATCGGAGAAGAAGAAGTTGGTCTCTAGTTTTGAGGAGCTGGGTCTGTCTGAGGAGGTGATGAAGGCCGTAAGAGAGATGGGCATTTCGGTTCCCACTGAGATTCAGTGTATTGGGGTTCCTGCCGTATTGGATGGGACTAGTGTGGTGATGGGTTCTCATACCGGGTCTGGCAAGACCCTTGCGTACATGTTGCCTATTGTTCAGGTCCAACTCATATTCTATTGTCCCAATTGGTTTCTTCCCTCCATTGAGTAGATACTGGAACTGGATATTATTGATTAAAAACTATATATTGCATCCAGAAATTTGGGAAATAACATAGGATAAGCCAATGAAGATGAAGGGATTCGAGACTGATTCTATATTAAAAGTTAGGGCCTGTTTCCATTGTTTAAGATTTTGTCCACAGTCTGATCCCTTTAAAGATCGTAGCTGGCATTCTGTGTATTGTAATCAATTTCCTCAAGTTCATAGAAGCAAAGATGCTGTTTCCCATTTTGGTATATTTATGTTTCAATGTGGGCCTAGTCTCCTACATTTTGTGCTTGTATGAAAAAAAAATCAAGGGAAAAGCTGCCTAGATATTCCCCTTCCTCAACCTTACAGCGTGTGAGCTTTGGTACTGAGTATGCCTTTTTAGTGTCTCATAACACGGCCATGGGCATCATTAGAAAGTAACGTCATCCTTATTATCCTAAAATTTTCACGCATTCCATATCATAAGATGTTGGGCTTGGTTTCAATTACATGTCGCAGGCGTCAATTCTATTATGTTAAACTTAAACAAACACTAAACTGTAGTTTATTGTTGGTTCAGGTCCAGTGAAAGATTTATCTCTAGTTGCAGTTTTACACTGGGCACTTCTGTTGTGATTTCATGAATGCTCTAATGCACCCTGATTTTTTAAGACCATCTATAATTAAATTTGGTTATGACATTAGAAGGATCTGACAATCTTGCTTCTAAAACAATATGAAAAAATGGTTAATTGTGTAGATGTTGAGAAATGACGAGGCATTGTTTGGCATGCTGATAAAGCCAAGGCGGCCACGAGCGGTTGTGCTGTGCCCCACAAGAGAGCTATGTGAACAGGTTTGCAAAATAGTTCTGTTTGGAATTTAGCAAAATCCTGCTTTCAAATATTGATGAACGCATCTACTGCAGGTGTTTCGTGTGGCTAAATCCATCAGCCATCATGCACGATTCAGGTCTGCCATGGTAAGTGGTGGTGGCCGCTTGAGACCCCAAGAGGACTCTTTGAACACGCCAATTGATATGATAGTGGGAACTCCTGGCAGAGTTCTTCAACATATCGAGGAGGGGAACATTGTGTATGGTGACATTAAGTACTTGGTAATCATAATTTATTTTATATTTACATATTTTCTATGTGAAGTTCTTTCCTGCCTTTGTTTCAGATAATTTTGTCAACTTTTTCCTATAATGAAAACCCTGCATATAGTTTAACATGTCTTTTCATATATTAGTATACTTTTATGACACAGCTGATTTTTCTTAATAGGTATTGGATGAATCAGATACCATGTTTGATCAAGGCTTTGGTCCTGATATCCGGAAATTTATTGGCCCACTAACCAATCGTGCATTGAAATCAAAGGATCAAGGATATCAAAAGGTGCTGGTTGCAGCAACGATCACAAAGGTATGCTAGCTTGCACTGCACTTTCTTGTTTTATTATTTATGAGTCTATGACTGTTCATGATTATTATAGTGTTTGCTTGGCCTGATAATTAACAAAGTTGATCCATCAATGCTTCTAGTAATATCATTTATGAGGCAAACTAGGTATTCTGGGATACCGGCATGGTTATTATTTAAGTGAACTCACACCGGTCTTTAAACATGGTTCGAAAATACGGGCTGAGGCGGCGCCTTGAGGCGCCGCCTCGCCCGCCTCGCTCTTAGACCGCGTGGAGGCGCCGCCCCAGAACCCGCATCGGCCGCCGCCCGCCTTGGACGGGTGAGGCGGCCCGAGGCGGGCCGTTCGCCGCCTCGTCCCGTATGCGGGATGAGGCGCCCGCGTTGACGCCGGACTACCAACAACAACGCGACGCTAGTCGATCGACGACGGATGATCTCCTTCGACGCCCAGGACCGTCGACGATGATGCGATGCCAGGACGATTGACAATGAACGACCTCTTTTGACGTCAGACTGTCAACAGCGAGCGAAACCAGACGATCGACGCCGAACAACCTCCTTCGACCTCGCGACCTCTCTTCCTCCATCGACAAGCCTCCGACCTCCATCAACGAGCCTCGCGACCTCACTTCCTCCATCGATCGACGACGTCTGCTCTCGTTTTGATGTCAGGTAATCACGTCTGCTCGCGACCTCTCGTCTGCTCGAGATATTATTATAAGTGAAGACAGTAAATCATATATATATCTTACTAATTATTATATATAATTATAATTAAATTTCTTTTATATATACCTATATATATTATTATAATTAAAATTATAATTTTAATAAATTTTAATAAATTATTAAATGTTAAAGTAAATAAGGTATAAGGTGAATATAATTTATTGTTGTACAATAACAAATAATCAAAGAAGAAATTTTCTTTAAAAATATGACAAATAATATGAATGTATGAGACTTCATTTTATAATTGTAATATAATTTTATTATTTTAAAATTAAATTTGCATAAATTTTATTTTATTTAATATATTTTGTATATTTAAAAAAAATATCATGGACAGTTGAGGCGCCCGCCTCGGCGTACGGTATCCAATCCGTACCGTACCGCATTCCGTATTTTTGAACCTTGTCTTTAAATTCATGTTTTCTTTGTAAATTTAGTGATCTACCACAGTGTCTGCTCTAATTCTATGGAAGAATTGGTATAGTTAGATGACCATGGTTTGCTAAAGCTTTCTTCATTTCACTTGTTGACAAGTTGGATGCCTTCTATAATTACAACTTTGAAAGTCCACCACAATTTGGTTTTACTTATGTTATGGAGGTCATATTTTTCTTGTATGTTTTATTTATATTATTATTTCCTGTAAAGGCTGTAAGCACATCCTGGATCACAATCACCTAAAAATGAGGGGAGTTTCTGCCAACTACAAGTTACAAAACAAACAGCTATTATGAAAGTATGATTAACCACTAAAAAGGAAACATAGAAATCTTGGGAGAAAAACTTGTAAAACTATTCTATACCACCTTTTGACACCATGCGTATTGCCCCACCTGTTTATACTTGATATGATTATTAAATGGGGATATTAATAGAGGGCTCTAATACTAAAGCCTCTAATATCTTATACATCATACAAATTTTTTAATGATTGTTATTGTAGTGCTGAACTGTTTTACCTAGTCAAGTAATATAGAATAGAGTTTTTATAATATGTTAGGAGGTTGAAGTTTTTTATGTTTTCATTTTTGAAAAATGAAAGTTTATTTGGATACGGAAAACAAAAAATTGAAAACAACAAAAAGTTATTTTAATTTAGAAGATCCAAAAGTAAAATATTTTTTTAATTATTTTTAATTTTCTATTTTCGAAATTAGCTATCACATTTTGAAAATCAAAAAAGAAAACACTTTAATCAAACATACCCTTAAATTTGTCAGTGTTGCTTATGAAAGTCCAATAGTTGGTCCTTCATATTTTTTTTTAGTACATGATATGATGTGGTCTTGTAGGCAGTGCAAAAGCTGGTGGATGAGGAGTTTCCAGATATAACACATTTGCGCACATCATCTCTCCATAAGAAGATTGCATCTGCTCACCATAATTTTATCAAACTTTCGGGTTCTGAAAACAAATTGGATGCATTGCTTCAGGTCTCCTTCTGTGTAGATTTTTCCACTGAGTGTACTTTCTTGTTAATTAAATATGGGGTTCAACTGTTCCAGTTAGCCATGGTTACTGGTATTCTTTTAAGGATTGTGCTAATATGTTGATGTGGCTGTTAAATCACCCACCGATGATTGCGATTTCAACAATTCATAAGCCAATTGTTTTCTTTGGCATTTCACTTGAAACATTTTGGATTATGAGCTTTAATGTGTGTGGGGTTAGTTTAATGGCAGGTTCTTGAGCCAAGTTTGTCAAAGGGGAACAGAGTGATGGTTTTCTGTAACACATTGAATTCTAGTCGAGCTGTTGATCACTTTGTTAGTGAAAACAATATATATACAGTAAATTACCATGGTGAAGTGCCAGCAGAAGAGAGGTAAGATGTTGCATTTTTATTGTGGTTAGAAAGTTTTGTAAGGCCATATATTTTTGAGTTGCACTCTTACCTCATTGTTCTTTTCTCTACACAGGGTTGAAAATCTCAAAAAATTCAAAAGCCCAGATGGTGATTGCCCTACATTGGTCTGCACAGACTTGGCTGCTAGGGGACTGGATTTGGATGTTGATCATGTTATTATGTTTGATTTTCCGTTGAACTCAGTGAGCATTACTGATATTGACTGGTTTTTATAATATTACACCTTACACCTTATGTTTTTTCTTTTTAGAATAACATCTTATATCCCAATTCATTTGACCTTTTAGATTGACTACCTCCACCGCACTGGAAGGACTGCGCGCATGGGTGCAAAAGGTAAGTTAGTTTTTTTGCATGGTTTCTTATTTTCTTACCTCTTCTCCTTGTTTGTTATTTGCGGGACATGAATGTTTGAATGTGGGGAAACATTGTATGATTGCTAAATTAAAAATAATTTCTTCTTTGTACAGGAAAAGTGACAAGTTTAGTTGCCAGGAAGGATCTGGCTTTAGCCACCCGAATTGAGGAAGCAATAAAGAAGAACGAAAGTTTGGAACACCTCTCCTTGGGAAACGTCCGCAGAGACATCGCCGAGGACCAAATAAGTAATCAGCGTAGGAGGACCAGAACTTCACCAAAACCCCTAGTAAAGGCATATGCAAGAAGATCTACAGCAGCAACATTTCGGAAGTCATCATCTGCTGTTCCAGCTAGATCTTGGAAGACAGTTCACGCCTCAAAAAGCCACTTATCAGGTGGGAAGAAAAAGACTGACAGAACGTTCAATTCCGCGAGATTGGCCACTACAAAACGTAGCGTGGGAACAGGTGGGAAGAAACAAGCAGGTGGAAAGTTCAGTGCAACAAAATCAACTGCCACGACTCCAAAACGTAATGTCTTGTCGGCTGGGAAGAAACAAACAGATAGTAAGTCCAGTGCGGCCAAAGCTAACCCTTCAAAACTTAGTGTTGTTGGGTTTAGGGGGCGGAGTTCTTTGTTTAGCAAGAAATAATCATCTAGGGAAATATAAATATTAGTCACAGTTTTGGATTGAAGTTGCTACCTTTTCTATTCCCTATGTTAAATTTTGCATTTTTATTTAAGTTTTCTCTTATATGTAAGGTGTTAAGTTTTGCATTTTTATTTGAGTTTTGTAATCGCTGTTTTTCTTATCTGTGTGGTGCATTGCAATCTTTATTTCAGGCGTAGAGTGAAATCGATGGGAAAAAAAAAGCACTATCTGTTTTATTAATTGGCCAAAACAAATTAACATAAAAGATGAAAGATAGAGGTTAAAACCCATAAAGAAATCAGAAAGAAATAGCTCACGATTAAGATTTGGTAACTCGTCATTTCTTTTTGGACTTGCTAGTGCAAGTGTAGGCGTGTGTACCATCATTAATGCGCCATACATGGGACTTCGCTGGTGCAAGTGTGGGCGTGTGAACCATCATTAATGCACCATACGTGCTCCCCGCGCCCATTGGTGTAACCGTATTTTTCTTTCTTTCTTTTCATTGAATTAGTTGAAGTTGGAGAGGGAATGCGAGATTATTATAAGTTAACAAGAATTCTCTTACATGACAAAATCAAATTTATAGTCTTATCCCTCCCTTGCATGATCACTATTTTTCCCACAGCTCCGCTATTCCATCCACACCCATGCCTCCCAATAACAGCTCTATGACGCCTTCCTCCTGTCCCATATATAGTAGTCCCTTTTTGGCTAGCTATTTCCATTAGTTTCACCACAAATTGATGCTACCGCCACAATCTTTTCATCCATCAGACCTCCATGGCCTCTTGATAAGAGGCACATATGTTGTTATTTCCATTATGTTGTGATATTGAATACTCTATTTTATATTATTAAATGTAATTATTTCTATTTTTATATTTTGATTTTATTTTGAGAAATTATGAGTATTTTATATATTTTAAAAGTATTTGGAATGTTTATATGAAGTATCAATTGACCGGAGCAAACCGGACAAGATAGAGATTGCACGGAGCGAGTGCACGTTGCGACTCGCCCGGGTTCGTTACATGCAGAGTGTCACCGCACCGGGCAATGGTCAGACGTTTTGTGCTGTGGTTTATAAAATAGGATTGGGATCGCCTGCTGCAGGGCTGCTTTACATTAAAACGGTGACGTTTTGATATAAAAAAAAAAACTAACCTCCATCGGCGCAGCGTGACTCCGGGGACACGTCCTTTGCCGCGGCGACGCGTCGGCCAAGCCCTGCCAACGAAGCCACCCTCCGCCGCACGCAACCTCTCCCCCTTCCACCATTCCGAACTTCCGATGGGGTGTGGAATGGAACCCTGCTGCCTCAAAAATAAGAACAAAAAAAAAAGTTTATTGAATTGATAATTTCATGTATCAAAATATGAATACATGGCATTCTATATTGAACAGGATGACGACAAACTGGAGCGTCTCTGTATAATTAATGTACTCGGGTTGATGGAGGATTTTCCTGGCATTTGTGCTTGCCAGCTTTCTTTCTTCTGTGCTGTTGAATGCATACGACGGTGCCTGGTCCGCAGTAGCGAGCCCAAAAAGGAGGGCTGCACTGAAACGCCACGGCTTTTCCTTCCTGATCCATTTTCCGGCCGGTTCTGGGTGCGTGAGGAAGATGGAGAAGATCATGAAAAGGCTGAGGTTGCGTCCGTTCATAAGCATTCTCATTTTTGGGCCCAGATTCATCTATGCTGACACGAATTCGACAGAGGGTTAGTTACCAATTTCTGGGTTTTTCTTATTTCGTTGTTTTCCTTGGATTATCTATCATCTGAAGCTTTTTTTTTTTTTTTTTGGGTTTTTGTGTCCGGATCTAGAAGACGGGCACGTAGCGAGAATGGTGGTGGTCCGGAGTTGGTGCGCCCGTGGAAATTTTGACGGGGTTAAAGTAGTTTTTTCTTTTAAGTGGAAACGTCACCGTTTTGATGTAAAACAAGATTACAACAAGTTTACATACAACAAGAAAAATGCTATTTCTAATTGGCGTTGCGTTCTCGCCGCGTAATTGACTGATGTGGCAATTACCATATCAGCAAAAATACTTAAAACTTAACACGCAGTACATCAAATCTGAGATAGAGAAAAAGAGAGCAAGAGAGGGAGGGCGGTGTGAGGACCCGTGTCCTAGTCCTAAGAGTTAGAGGTTGTGAGGTGTCTTATCTTGTATCAACACGTGTTTGGGCTTAGATGAATTAATCTTTTTTTTTTTTGTGTTTGGGCAAGCACCTTGACCCGAAGGCCAACGGGAGTCCGAGGGCGCAGCGCCTCGGTGGGGGTCTCGCTGCCCAGTTAGCGAGTAGGGGTCAAGGGGGTAGCGCCCCTTGTGGAGATTCTGGGACAGCGCCCCGGAAGTCAAATTATTTTGGAGGAAGCTAAGTTGAAATTTCGGGTGTAGCTTGGTCGATGTGGCCTTGGTCGGTGTAGCAAGGGTCGACGTGGTTGACCTGGCAGAATGAGCGGTCGACGTGGTCGACGTGCGTCGATGTGTGTGGTCGATGCGAGATTCTTGTTCGACGTAGGTCGATGTGTGGTCGAGGTCGATCAAGAGCAATTTCCCGAGAGCTTTTCCATGTGTATTGGTCGACGCGAGAAATGTTCGACGTGGGTCGATGTGAGGTCAACGTGGTCGATCTAGCTTGAGATCGACCTGATGCGATGTGAGTTTTGGTCGACGTTGAGGCCTGGTTGACGCGAGAAGGCAGTCGATGTGGGTCGATCCCGCCTGTTTTTGGGTCGACGTTGCCTCTGTGACAACGTATTTTCGATACGACTTCTGTCTTTCGATTTTAGGGTTCTTTTTCCGTAGCCGCCGACACACACACACACACACGAGAGAGAGAGAGAGAGAGAGAGAGAGAGAGAGAGAGAGAGAGAGAGATTGTCGTCTGTACAATCGTTGCAGGTGCGTTCTTGGAATCGGGAGGCGCCATTGGAGAGGAGCAAGGAGCAAGAAGTATCATCCGATTTCTTGATTTTCAAACCCTAACACAATCGGATCTAAGGTAGGTGGTTCTATCTCCTGAAACCTGTTTTATGAGTTGTAATTGTTTGAGATGACGATTACAGGGAGTTTGTATTATGATGTGTGATTGTAAGACATGCGTGAATTTATGTAGATATATATATATGTTTTGCGTTGAGAAACATGTGATAGAGATGTCCTTGAGCTGTATTGAGGTGTAATGTGAGTTTGAACATATGTGTATGATTTGTTATGCTTAAATACAGATGTTCCATGAGTTAAATTGTGTATTTCGTTATCATGCTTGTGTTTGAGATATGAGGTCCCAGTGAGGGGACATCCCTGGATTGGACATGAGATATGAGGTCCCAGTGAGGGGCAGTCCATGGGATGGACATGAGACATTGAGGTTCTATTGAGGGAACCTCCTGTGAATTTCTTGTGTGTATTTCATTGTACTTTAATTACACTACACTGCACATATCTGCACAGAGCATTTTGTAGAGGAGATGTTGGGTTGGTCCAGGGAGACATAACCCCTACTAAGTTGTGGTTTGCTCACCCACCTTTAATGTCTTTTTCTGCAAGACCTAACAGGCGTTAGGAGATTGTCATACCGTGGATGCATGAATATTGTTTTATTGTTCTCTTTGATACATTGTAATTGAGGAGACTGAGACTTTTGTATTTGCTTGAGATTGGTGTACTTATTTGAGACACCGTGTTTAGGAGCTGGTGACCCTATTTATTATGTGACATAGTTTTATTACATGGAGTATTATATTGTGTGGTTTGTGCATGTCATGTGTGAGATTGTGATAGGTTTGGGGCAGCACCCAAGAGGGGGCCCTATTAGGTGACCATTCACCAACCCCTTGTCCTCCTGGGTGCGAGGCATGAGGCATCACTAACCAGTTTCTCAATGTTGGGAAATCCGGGGCGTGACAGGAGGAGCCTCAAGCCGTAGATCTGGACGGGAGGAGGTAGAAATATGGCATAAAATTAGGTTTTGGAGGTCATAGAGAGCTTTTTTTGGAAATCCGAGAGCGGTAAATTCCCATTGGGATTTTGGTGCCGTAGCTCTCATCGATACCTACAATTAAAAAAAGGCCTAAATCTGCTCGAGGTGAGCCTCGAGTATGCCTCGAGCATGGGCTCGAGCGATGATTTGGAAGCGCGACGAATCGTGGAAAAAAATGCTAAGGTGGCCTACTCCACGTCAATCGAGGACGCGAAAGATGCCGCAATGCCGATTGTACCTAGCACTACTCTATACAGTAGAGATCCAAATCCTATAAAATATGGTCAGGCCGTTGATGTGGAAAATGGCTTGTAGCGTGTGAAGTCAACATGTTGTGTGGGGAGCTAGAGCTGGCACGTGGGCACTATATTTAAAACGAGCGAGCGTGGCAGAGACATACTCGTGAATTGAATTTCAATTGCATGCATGCATATATTGATGAAGAGAAGTGGAATACTTAATGTGGGCTCTGCAAGTAATTAATGTCTATATGAGATACGAGTCATGACTTAAATATTTGTACTAAATACTAATTACTTACGTGAAAAAAAGGACAGTTAGTTGTCATTATAAGCAAGGTTAGATATTTATGTCATGTTTGGTACGAAGTAAAGTATTAGAATTTTATTCTTTTTTCATGTTTGGTATGTAACAAAGGCAGGAATAAGTGATTATCATGAAAATCATGTCCCTATATGAGGTGTGTCATCACCCGGTATGGTCTAGGCTCATGACTAGCGGGATGTACTCTTTTGGATGGAAATTCAATCATTGAACCATCCTTGCCATAACTCGAACAGAACCAAAAATAAGAAAAAGAAAAAGGAATAAGTCACTACCTGACAAAGTAGAGATGTGTTTGGCCACCCCGAAGGTTTTACGGTTCTAGAGAATAGGTTCAGGAGTTGGTTACTTGTGAAGAAGGGATAAGTACTCTTGCGCCCTCAAAACACCCAAAAATGATATCTAGTCTTTGTTTAAGGATACTTGCTTGTTTTAAGTTTTTTTATATTTTATTATTATTATTAATTATTTAGAGGTGATGGATAATTTTATTTAGAAAAATCGAATGTGAGAATCGAGTCCTTTGTGGTAGATGTTTTAAAAAAACAAAACTTTTGACATGCTAGGATATGAAAGAAGATTTGATAAAATAAAGAGACCATTGCCATAGTCAATATTGACTCGGGTGATAAGGATATAAGCATGAAGTTCAATTCCATGGCCATCGAGATTTTTTTTCCTAGAAAAAGATTTAAATTTTATCTAGAAAAACAAGATGATAAACAAATTAATATTCAATTTTCATATGTTGAAACACCAAAACCTTATGGCACCACCCACCACAAGTTGGCTGTGGCACCTTCTACTACGAGTTGTGGCGTGCCTATAGCGACCTGCTACAGGCTATGCTAAAAGCACTCCATCGTGCTCAGTCTATGCTTCTCTTCCCCCTTACTTAACACTCTCTAACACATGCTTAAACCCCCATACGACGAACCTAGATATTTGTTCTCTACACCTTTATTCCAGTTACATGCAATCATCATTCATTTTATGTTTTGTTTATGCTCAACCCTAGATCTAGTCTTTCCTAAATGAGGACAAGTTAAGGAAGTTATAAAAGGACATAACCATCCGCCCAGCTATGTAGGAACTGGTTTCGCTTGCTCGAATACCCAAAAACACCTTAAAGCTTCAAGCTTTGATCTTCCCCTCTAAAATGAGTAGGATCAACAGGCAAAGCCCCTAAGACGACCTCCTTATCTATATAGTCGTTCTTCTCTTCTCTTAGAGTCATAATTCCACTAAACCACTAACTCATTTGCCTATTAAGTAGCTTGTTTACTAGGACTCCTAACCCCACTATAACTCTACTATCGTATACACTAATTAACCCCTTTTAAGCAAAAAAAAAGTACTAAAAAGACCTTTACCAATTAAATCTCATTTGTTTGTTTAACATAATTAATATTAAATCCCCAAACTACATACTTGATTATTTTATCCTTAAATACACCACTAAAAGTTACTATAATGCTCCTGGATCGTTCAAACCCCAAATAAGGTTCAATTATAGTCAAAATGATCATACTTTTGGCCACAATATCAACACGATGTCCTCAACCTCAAAAATATAGGATGTACACTAACATAACACAAATACGAGTCATTACAAAGGCATTGTATCGTAGGCTATATCGATCTCCTTTGTGTTGGACGAAGGCGGGGGAGGTAACTTTCTTGGGGCTAGAGTTGGTTCAAGAGGCCACGAAGAAGGTTGAAATAATTCACCAATAGCTATTGTCAACCCAGTGTAGACAGAAATCCAATGTGGATCGGTCAAGGAGACCTTTGGAATTTTCAATGAGAGATCACACGCTCTTATGTGTTTCCCCATGCATAGGGCATCAATGATTTGAGAGGGGTTCTAAATTATCTCTTAGGTTTACTGGACCCTTTGAGGTTCTGGATCACATTGGGCCAATGACTTACAAGTTATCCTTACCATCGAGGTTAAGCATGCAGCATAATGTATTTCATGTGTCTTAGTTAAGAATGACATGCCAATTGTACAGGCACAAACATGAGGGAGGGAAGCGGTGATGGCCAAGGGAGTTGTATTATATAAGCATATTTTGAGACTTATTATATTGAAATGAGGATATGGATTTTGTTTCATTTGTTTCGTTTCACTACTACATCTTGAGTTATGAGTATATGTGGATTATCTATGTACAGACTTGTATTTGGGTAGTTTTGAGAGATAGTTATTCTATGGGAATGTAACTATCTGGACGGTAGTGTAGTCGTCGATGTGAGCATTTTGACTATACTTGGGCCCGATTCCGAGTCGGGGCCCCGTTTGACCTGATTATTGACTTTTCGGAGTTTATTGGTTGACTTTGCGTTTGAGCGGTCATTTGCGTGTGATAATATCAGTCTAGTGTTGTGCTCGTCATTTCGAGCGTTTTGACTGTAGTTTGACTCAATTTAGAGTTCGGGGCCTTAGAGGTCAATTTTTGTGTTGGGAGGTCAATTATTGACTGGGACAATGGTTGACTAGGTCAGTTGACTGGTAGAAATATAAATAGCAAAAAAAAAAAGAAGAAGCTTTCACTTTACGTTTCACGTTTATGCGTTTGAGAGAGAGAGCTTGAGAGAGCTTGGAGGCCTTGGCGATTTGCGGCGATTTGGGTTCGTGGAGCTCAAATATTCACTTCAAGTAGGTGTCCTTGAACTTCTTATCTCTCTCTTGTTTTGGATCTGCACGAATTTATCATGATTTATGAAATTGAGCATGAACCCTAGAATTTGGGGAAAACCAATTTTGGGTTAGATCTAATGGTTTAGCATAAGATCTGTGGTTAAGAACTATTTTATATCATTGTGGATATATGTTTATGTGATTTTGGGGTTGATTAACTGTGTTTTTCATGAGGATTGATAAGTCAACCATGAAAATCTGGGTTTAGATCTAGATTTCTGGAAATCTAGAATTCTATACGTGTTTCTGTTGTTTCTGCGCGATTTAGAGGCGTTCTGGACGCGTTTTGAAGTAGATATCGTAGTTTGTTGCGAAACAGGGGTGTTAGTGAGCGTCTGAGAGTTTCTGGGCGTGTTCCAGATGAAGAATAGGCAAAAACGATGATGAACAGTACCTTGAGCGCGTTACTAGGTCGAACTAACGAAGATCCGAAGTTCTGGGTCGAAGGGTCGAAGGTTCGTAGTTCGTAGGGTCGTAGTTTGTAGACCCGTAGTTCGAAGGTACGTAGTTCGTAGGTTCGAAGTTCGTAGTTCGAAGGTTTATAGTTCGTAGGGTCGTAGTCCGAAGGTCGAAGATCTACTTAAGTTACTATGTAAATAACGAAATACCACCCATTTGGATTCAAAGAAAAATACTAGAAAAATTAATTCTCACTCTTTCAAAATGTGAAAATTGGGATTTAGTATAAAATCTCGGAAAATCCCAAAAGTTCGTAGTAGTGAATTTTTGGAAAGTGGGGTTAGACATTTCAGAAAAATCCCTAAAAATCAGATTATCTTAGTTATGCTATGGGAACCCAATGCCGGGACTTTTGATTTTAAGAAAATAGATGCTATGGGTACTTCCTTCATAAATCAAGGATTGAGGATTTACTTGTGAAGACTGACTACAGTTCTAAAGGAAATGTTGAGAATGACATGCCATACTAATGTTAGTATGTTGGTGTGAGATATTGGGGCATGGACTCCGTGGCCTGTTGGGGTTCTCACCGTGACGCACCGATGGTGCTATGTGGTTGACGTGGTGGGCATATGCACCGATGGCAGGCCTGTGTGGCGACTGTGGCCGGATATTGCGTTGTGGACAGGCTAAGGCCTGAGTTGAGCCGTTGAGCTCGTGGAGCTGGGACTGAGTGCCCTGAGCTGGGATCCCATGGAGGATCGTGGACAAGTTGTCCTGTGTGGGCAGGTTGAGTCCTGATAATTGTGCACACTACACGGTGTAAGAGTACACTGAACATATAGTATAGACTTATATGTGTTGCATGATGTGGAGTTTTGGGGTCACCTACTGAGCTTGTCGCTCACCCCTACTTGTTGTTTACCCTTTTCAGGTGTGACCCGAGACTAGTGGAGGACTTTCTTCCAGGAGGACGCCTACTACTCTGATGTATGATACAGTATTATATTCTGTATTGTTTTATGTGATATCCCGGACATAGGTCCGTGGATAGTTGTATTTGCATACTGTATGATGTGATGTCTGTATGACTGTTTGACTCATTATATGCATGATAATGTATGGGAAAGTACAGGATTACCCTTGATGTATGACTGTACAAGGTTGCATATTTGAGACAGCACCCGCGGTGTAGTCTCTATTGGTGCTAGTCACCAACCCCTTGACCTTTCGGGTGCGGGCAAGGGGAAGTCATGTACCCGGTTCCGGGTTCCCTGGAATTCGGGAGCGTGACAATCTATATGTGTTTATGTTATTTTGAGCTTGTGAGTTTATGCATGCTATAATATCTCATACCCAGAATAGGCTAAAAGATAACTTGTATTTGGTTTGATGACATTATTTTGGTTTTATAGCTGAAAATATGATCATTTAGACTTTAAATGGGCCTTATTTGGGGCATGGATGACTTGGGGGTATTTTAGTAACATCTAGTGGCGATTTAAGGAGTAAATTAGTCAATTTAGTTGTTTTATAATTTAATATTATTAATATTAAAAGGAAATTTGGGATTTAACTAAATTAAGGGTATTTTTGTATTTTAATAATTTAAAATGAGAATTTTATTGAAAGAAGGAAGCTTGGTTAAATAGGGTTTCTTGCTAGGCAAGAAATTAGTGTTTTAATGCAATTAGAAGTCTGGTACGACGTGGGCAAAAACTCTATAAATAGGGGGTTTGTCCTAAGAGAGTTGATTATTGATTCTTTGTGCTTTGGAGAGTCCTAACCATACGAAAATCTAAAGAGGAGAGAAAAAGGAGAAAGCTCAGAGCTCTAGGGTGTTTCCAAGTTTTGGCAAGCTAGTTTGTCTTTTGAAATATTCGATGTAGGTGTTTTTATCTCTTCTACATCTCTCATATGGTCCTATGACATTTAGGTTTGGTCTAGATTAGAGATTTGAATAGAAAACGAATGATTTTGCATGTAACTGAGATAGAGAGCCTAAATTTAGATGTCTGACATTCAAAGTTAATGTTGAAAATTTAGAAATTGTTTTAAGGTGAATTCATTATATGCTAGAACTGTATGAACAGTTCAGTCGGTGAATAGTGTTAGTTGGGTGAATAGTATTATAGTCGAATGAAGCTAATTTTTATACCGACAGAATATACACGGTATTTCGATAAACTTTTTCTTATGGTCGGATGAAATTTGAGGTGGTCAGGTGAAGCTAATTTTTATACTGACAAAATATGCATGATATTTTGATATAATTTTCCTTCTGGTCGGATGAAATTCGAAGTTGTCAGGTGAACAGAAAAGTAGTTGGGTAAACAATAAGATGGTCAGATGATTTTTCTAATATTTTTATTGGATAGCCAGTTCAAAATCATTCGGAATGAGCGGTATTATAAGCAAATCAGAGTTCTATAGAATTAGTTATGATTTTTCAATATTAGGACATAATTTGTACTGTTTTATCAGCATGTTTTGCTTCTTTTAGTCTGTTATTAGAAATTTAAACTCGAAACCTTTATAAGGAAACCCTAATGATTGTTTAGGGATTGTAGTATGCTTTTTATTGTTATAATTGCGGTGCATATATTTATTTTTATGTTGAGAATATGTTCGTAATGATTATATGCTGGTATGATTATACTAGGATGTTATGTTATGAGTGTTTAATGGTAAGGTTTATGTGTTATGAAATGAATATGATGACTCATGATATAATTGTTTAAGATGTTATTATGTTGTGGTGCACATGAATGCTTAGTTTGTGTGTAGCGGGTTCGATAAGCCGACAGTTTGGCCTGCGAGCCTCCATCACCGGGATATGGCTCAATAAACCGATAGTTTGGCTTGTGGGCCTATATCACTCTGGATAGATAGTAGATATGGTTGCCTATGTGACAGTATAGTGGATATGGTTGCCTGTTGTCACGGACCGAGGCTTATCCTAGCATACTTAGGCCATTTTGGGGTATTTCTCCCTTGTAAAGTGTTGTACTTAGCTTATAGAGTAAGTTGTAGAGATTTTAGATTTCGATCATATATGATGTCTCCTGGTGACATAGCCAGAAACGTGTTAACATCTATATGTAGGGGAGTGATGTTGTAAAGCTTTCAAGCAATCAATACAATCGTTTGTTGCCTTCGTTCAATCGTTTTTCCGCTAAACGCTTCCCTACACAAATGCTTTACAACGGATCGATGGGTTCCGATCCAAATGCGACGAGTTAGGCTGACCTAGCGTTCCTTCGTACGGGTGGGAACTAGGTGTTGCACGGGTCAAGATGCTATAAAGCCTGACCCTGTGACAAGTGGTATTAGAGCGCGGTTGGTGCTAAAATTCGGTGGAACAATCAAAACTTCGAGACGGTGTAAAAATGATAAACGGAGGATCTGTTGTCATTAGTGGTGGCGACTACGAAGGCCGTGACAAGGAGCACCACGCTAAAGAACGGAGGAGGGACAAGTCCGTTTCGAGGGAAACATGTCCGCTGGAGAGTCGGCTAGCCAAATTGGAGTTGGCGTTAGCCGAACAGATGGAGGTGGTTGAGGAGCACACTGAAACCATCGAAAAGCTGGACTCAGAGGGTGAGAAAAGCTTTGGGAGGATGCAAGGGCTTCTCAACTCCGTCGTAGATGACATGAACTCTCGATTTGAGGGCTTGAAGGGTTCTCTCATGTCCCAAATCTTGGCGATGCAAGAGGAAATCAAAGAGATCAAGGCGGATTGGTCTTTATGCAAGATGGTGATCACCCAAGGTGGCGTTGGCGGCCATTCCAGCTCCAAAATTGACGTGCCGAAGCCTAAGACCTTTGCTGGGTCTAGGAATGCAAGGGAGTTAGACAACTTCCTCTGGACCATGGAGCAGTACTTCGATGCCTTGAACATCATCGACGAGGCAAAGAAGGTGAAGACCGCTCCGCTATACTTAGTCGATTCGGCTATGGTGTGGTGGAGGCGACGATATGCCGACAAGGAGTGCGGCCTATGTATTATCGACAATTGGGCGGATTTCAAGCGGGAGATCAAGGCCCAGTTCTATCCCCAGAATGCAGAGGACGAGTCCCGGGCGAAACTTCGGTGCCTTACCCACAAAGGCACGGTGCGGGAGTACGTCCGCGAGTTTTCAGAGCTCATCTTGGAGATCCAGGACATGTCCGCGAAGGATTCATTATTTTCCTTCATGGACGGATTACAACAATGGGCGAAGCTGGAGCTGCAGCGGAGGAATGTGCAGGACCTGGCATCGGCTATGGCGGTGGCCGAATCACTCATCGAATACAAGAAGCCAGAGAAGGCCACCAGCTTTTCATCGACTTCCAAGGCGAACAGGTTCCACAAGGAGAAGCGTGGGGGAGACAACCAAAGTGAAGGAAAAGGGAGACCCTTCCAACCATCTAAGGACTTTCGCCCAAAACATTTCGCGAATAGTTCCAAGGATGGGGAGAAGCCAAAGATCTCCTGTTTCCATTGCGAAGGCCCTCACAAGGCGTTCGAGTGCCCGAAGCGCTCCAAGCTCTCGGCGATGATCAATGAAGACGAAGAGAGGAATGCGAGGGATCCACGACTTGGTTCCTTGCAACTCCTGAATGCAATCAAGGCGAAGGTGGAGGTGCCACCATCCGAACGACAGAAGGGGCGCATGTACGTGCTCGCTAAGGCCAATAACCTTGAAACTAAGGCCTTGGTGGACACGGGTGCGACCAACAACTTCATCAAGGTCGAAGAAGTTCGTAGACTGGGGATAGTCTACAAGGAAGAGAAGGGCTGGCTGAAGGCGGTGAACTCCAGTGTCAGTCCAATCCATGGCGTGGCTCGAGGTGTCGAGCTAAGTATCGGCGAGTGGAGAGGCAAGGTGAATCTCTCTGTGGTGTCGATGGACGACTATCCCATGGTGCCTGGGGATGGAGTTCGTTGACCAGGTGCGGGCAATTCCAATTTCGAGCACCAACACGATGTGCATCATGGACGAGGGAAAGACGTGCATGGTGAAGGTAATGAGGGAGGAAGAACTCAAGGCGAAGTCTCTTTCGGCGCTCCAACTGTCCAAAGGAGTTAGGCGACAGGAGCCAACCTTCATTGCCATGGTGAAGGAAGAATGTCCAAGTGTTGGGGAGGAGCCTCCAACCGAAGTGAAGATGGTCCTTGAAGAGTTTGGAGACGTTATGCCACCCGAACTCCCCAAACAACTTCCGCCGAAGCGAGAGGTGGACCATAGGATCGAGCTAGAGGCCGGTGCAAGGCCTACTGCTGCGGTGCCCTATCGGATGGCACCACCGGAGTTGGAGGAACTTTGGAGACAATTGAAAGACTTGTTGGATGTCAGGTTCATTCGGCCATCCAAAGCGCCATTTGGAGCACCGGTGTTGTTCCAAAAGAAGCACGATGGGTCGATGCGGCTATGCATTGACTATAGGGCGCTCAACAAGATCACTGTGAAGAACAACTGCCCCATTCCACTCATATCCGACCTATTTGATCAACTTGGTGCTACAAGATGGTTCTCAAAGCTAGACTTACGGTCGGGATATTGGCAAGTGCAGATAACCGAAGGTGATGAGGCAAAGACGGCGTGCGTCACAAGATACGGCTCTTACGAGTTCTTGGTGATGCCCTTTGGCCTCACAAATGCCCCTGCCACATTTTGTACGTTGATGAACTGGATCTTCCAACCATACTTGGACAGATTCGTTGTAGTGTACCTTGATGACGTTGTTGTCTATAGCAAAACGTTGGGGGAACACAAGGCACACCTACGGCGGGTTTTCCAAATCTTAAGGGAGAACCAACTCTTTGTGAAGAAGGAGAAATGTGACTTTGCAAAGAAGGAGGTGCCCTTCTTGGGTCACATCATTGGCGGCGACAAACTAAAGATGGACAACAAGAAAGTGTTAGCCATCAAGGAATGGGAGACGCCCAAGAAAGTCCCTGAGATGTGTTCCTTCCTTGGCTTGGTTAACTACTATAGGAGATTCATCCGCGGCTATTCCCATATTGCCGCACCCTTGACGGAACTATTAAAGAAGAACAAGACTTGGGTGTGGGATGATGCTTGCTGAGAGGCATTCGAGAAGTTGAAGCAAGCCGTGACAAACAGACCGGTGATGGCACTGCCGGACCATACAAAACCTTACGAAGTTCACACGGATGCTTCAGACTTTGCCATCAGTGGAGTTCTAATGCAGGAGGGGCATCCTGTAGCATATGAAAGCCGAAAACTCAATGACACCGAACGGAGGTACGCGGTGCATGAAAAAGAGATGACAGTAGTTATGCATTGCCTTCGGGTGTGGAGGCATTACTTGTTAGGGTCCAAGTTCGTGGTGAAGACGGACAATATTGCTACGAGTTATTTCCTAACCCAAAGGAACTTAACTTCGAAGCAACCACGGTGGCAAGGACTCCTAGCGAAATTCGACTTTGTGCTCGAGTACAAACCGGGCACAAATAATGTGGTGGCCGATACACTAAGTCGGAAGGCGGAACTTGCAGCCATTAGTTAACCACAATTCTCCCTGGTGGACAAACTAAAGGAAGGAATGGAGCACGACCCATTAGCCAAGTCCTTGGTGGAATGCGTCAAAGCTGGGAAGACGCGGCGATTTTGGCTAAGGGATGACTTGCTCCATACTCGAGGGGAACGGGTGTACGTTCCTACATGGGGAAGTTTGAGGAGAGACATCCCCAAAGAATGTCACGACTCGCGGTGGGCTGGCCATCCCGGAGTCGATCATACCTTGGCGTTGGTCGAACGGAGCTACTACTGGCCTCAACTTTACAAGAACGTTCAAGTATACGTGAGGACTTGTCTTGTGTGCCAACAAGACAAGATAGAGAATCGACAATCGGTGAGACTGTTAGAACCATTGCCCACTCCGGGAAGACCTTGGGAAAGTGTTTCGATGGACTTCATTGTTTGTCTCCCAAGATCCGAAGGATGCAGTACGATCATTGTGGTGGTCGATCGATTCTCTAAGTATGGAGTTTTCATTCCAGCTCCGAAGGACTGCACGGCAGACGACACGGCCCGACTATTCTTTAAGTACTGGGGCATTCCAAAGACAATTGTGAGCGATCGGGACTCACGATTCACTGGGCGATTTTGGACCGAGCTGTTTCGGATAATGGGTTCGGACTTAAACTTTTCAACAAGTTTCCACCCCCAAACAGACGGCCAAACTGAACGTGTCAATGGATTACTGGAGGCGATTCGAGGCACTACGTAAGTGCCAATCAAAGAGATTGGGCCAAGTTAGTAGACATAGCCCAATTCTTATATAACTTGCAGAAGAGCGAGTCCACGAACGAGAGCCCGTTCGAACTCGCAACTGGGCAGCAACCATTGACACCCACTTCCATTACTCGGGGGTATATTGGAAAGAGCCCCGCGGCGTTCAAGTTTGCAAAAGGATGGCATGAACAGACGGATCTGGCTAGGGCATACTTGCACAAAGCGGCGAAGAAGATGAAGAAATGGGCGGATCAACAAAGGAGGCCCTTGGAGTTTCAAGAAGGAGACATGGTGATGCTCAAACTCCTTCCGCGCCAAACCAAAGCACTCAGACAATTGCATAAGGGTTTGGTGCGCCGTTATGAGGGGCCCTTCAAAGTACTTAAGAGAGTTGGGAAGGTCTCATACAAACTGGACCTCCCGACTAGCTTACAAAGGCATCTGGTGTTCCACGTTAGTTTGCTCAAGCCTTACCATGAAGACTTAGAAGATATGAGCGGACAGCGGGCAGTGTGGACACCAACAGCATCAACAGGCAAGACCTACGACAAAGAGATAGAGAAAATTCACTCTCGTAGAGTCGTGCCAAGAAGAGGCGTAGATCCAAGCCGGGTGGAGTACTACGTCCAATGGAAGAACAAGCTGGTTGAAGAGGCAAGCTGGGAGAAGGAAGAGGATCTGGGGCAATTCTCCAACGAGATTGAAGAGTACTGTGAAGGAGTCGAACGCTATATCGGGCGTTTGACGAGCTCGAGGAAGCCGAAGACGCAACGAAGACGCTGCGAAATCGGGTGGGGGAGAATGTCACGGACCGAGGCTTATCCTAGCATACTTAGGCCATTTTGGGGTATTTCCCCCTTGTAAAGTGTTGTACTTAGCTTATAGAGTAAGTTGTAGAGATTTTAGATTTCGATCATATATGATGTCTCCTGGTAACATAGCTAGAAACGTGTTAACATCTATATGTAGGGGAGTGATGTTGTAAAGCTTTCAAGCAATCAATACAATCGTTTGTTGCCTTCGTTCAATCGTTTTTCCGCTAAACGCTTCCCTACACAAATGCTTTACAACGGATCGATGGGTTCCGATCCAAATGCGATGAGTTAGGCTGACCTAGCGTTCCTTCGTACGGGTGGGAACTAGGTGCCGCACGGGTCAAGCTGCTATAAAGGCTGACCCCGTGACACTGTGTAGTGGTTTTTATTCTAGTTTGTATTGCTATGTGCCGCATTAACATCTAATAGTTCTCACTACACATGTACACTTGTACACAGAGCATATAGTACTAGTAGTTCATTATTGAGAGTTAATGAGGAGTGATAGTTTATCTACTGAGCTTTATGCTCACCCTACCTATTGATTTATTTTCTCTGGGTATTGACAGGAGCTAGTGATGGATTGCGTTGCTCAGCGGAGTATTTATTTGATATACGAATTTTGTTAAAATTATTTTTATTGGACTGTATTCCCAGGCAAGGGTCCGTGGATAATTGTAAGGATTGATTGAGTTTATGTAATGATTTTTATAATATACTTATAATAGTTGTTTGACATTTGGAAAAGTATTTCCATACCCTTGATGTATGTTTGTACAGGAAATTTGGATAGCACTCGCTTTGTATGTCCTTCATAAGTACTTATAACTAACCCTTTAACCATTCGGGTGTAAGAATGGAAAAGTCACGTGTCCAGTTTTAGTTCTCTGGAATCAAGGACATAACACGTGCTACTATGTGATATGTGTTTGATCATATTTGTTAAGGTATAAGGGTATGCATAATGAGTTGCATACAATCGCTTGTCATTTTTTACTATGTTCTAGCTGGTATGTTTTTGCTCCAAGTGTTGTGTTTTCAAGAATGAAAAGTCTTTAAAGGGGAGAAGATGTGATGACTTGGGTTTAAGGGTGTATGAGTTAGTTTTCTAAAGAGTTGAGTATTTGGAGGAACCAATATCAGTATAATGACATATGCATTGAATGGATAATTTTGACTATAAATAGGCCCAATTTGGAATCATAGATTTTTATATTTTTGGGTGGTTTGAATTTGTTCCATTATTTGAGAAAGAGTATTTAAATGGTGATGTATTTGTCAAATGGAACGTTTTGATAATAATGGAACCCAAATTGGAGTTTGAGGCCTGAAAAGCTATTTTTGTGATAAAGTTATTTAATTAATTTAAAAACTAAGAATATATATATATATATATATATAATGGAGAAGTATAGAGAAACTCTAATTCTGTGTTACTAACAGTTAAGTTCTTGAGAGGAGAGAGAGAGAGAGACAGCATAAAGGTCGCGCTCCTTGGCATCTTTGCTATCATTTTAGGGAAATTCATCACATGCTGGCTTCCCTCCGCGCTCCCCTCACCCAAATTCATCGAGAAGGTAATCATGTGGCTGATTTTCTGGCGGGTTTGGGGTTACAAGCTCCTTCTCTTGCAATCAGCAATCATTTTGAAGGTCTGTCTCTTCTTAGAGGTAAAGTTAGATTGGATGTTTTGGGTTTTGCCAACATCCGGTATCATTGACTCTTTTGACTCCATTGTTTTATGGCTTGTATTCTGTTTGACTCTAGTTTTGGTTTGTTTTTTCTTACTGGAGTGATGGTATGTCATGCTCTCTTGTGTTTTTGTATCCTTTTTACTTTGGATATGCTTTCTATCTCAGGTTGGGTTATGGGTATGCCCTGCCCCTTGGCTTCTATCTTTTGTATCTCTTTGATGAGTTAGGTTCATGCCCTGCTCATTCTTGTATATTTAAGGTTTGGGTATTTGTCCGCCTTTTTAATTAATAAAATAATTCGGGGTGCCGTCCCCTTTTCCTAAAAAAAAAAAAAAAAGTTCTTGAGAGGAGAGATAAGAAAGAGGCTCCTAGAGCTAGAAAGGAGAAAAAAGCTTGCAATCCGAATTAAAATCAATTGTATTTGAGGTAAGAAACTTGTACCCTTCTCTTAATCTTGTCCGTTTGTTGTGATTTGAGCCATGAAAACATGTTTTTAGAATATGAATTCATAGTTTATATATATATATATATATATATATATATATAAAGTTCATATATGAATGATCTCATATATGAATATCAACATGCGAGGTCATATTTTGAGTGTATTATCCTTGTATCTCAGTTTAAACATGTTTAGATGAGTTTAAAGGTGCTTTTTGGTGTTTAATGAGGGATAAAAAGTCAATTCTTGAATGTGAAGGTCATAAGGTTACAATATAGGTTGAAGAATGGAGTGCTAAATAAAGAAGATAGAAGTCATTGGCTCTCCCTTCGACAGTGGCCAACGGGATGGTTGGAGGAAAGTTGAATTGACCTATGGTCAATAGATATGTTTTTATCACCTAAGAAGTTCCATCAAGGCTAGTAAAGTTTCACAGCATCTGTCGCGGTTGAAAATAACAATTTATCCTGTTTCTCTTTTTTTTGCTTTGTCGTCACTGTAATGCTTAATAGGGACTCTAGAAGTATAAAAATATCACATTATGATAAAAGAACAAATCTTACCAAGAATCCCATAGCTTTTGCCACAAGCTACCTCAAGAGATGTGATGCTCCAATCTAAAAACTAGGGTTCATTCCACGTCTTTTGCATATCTTCAACATGATACACTTTTCTTTCAAAGAAAAATGGTATACTACAACAGTAAAAAAAACACGGGGTTCACAAAAAATACCAACTCATGGGCTTTAAGCAGAGAAAAGGTACAAGAGTTACAAATCACAATATCTAATTAAGAGAAATAGTAATCTACGGCTCTGCTGCGGGGAAAAGTTACGCTGAAGATAAGTGTCAGGAGTAGTGTATTTTTTTTTCTTTCAAAAACTCAAATCCACATAAACATATCCTAGAGTGAAAGCGTAAACATCCATCCATCTACCATAGAACATTAGAACGAGACAAGTTAGCGTTTCCGTGCTTTTCTTCGTCTGGACTCTGCCTTCTGCCATTTCTTCCTCACGACAAATTTGCTCTTTGGTTTCAACTTCAACTCAGGTGAAAATTGGAAGTTTGGATCCCTCATACGTGCTTGCATGTCCTTGAAATACTGCATATTTAGCCTCTTGGGTCCTCCTTGTCTAAGTTCAGCATACTCAGGTCCCGAGACAATATTTTCAAATGCTCCAATTAGAATGTCCAGATCACTCATGACCTCCCACACATTGATATAGCGCCCATCAGGCCCTTTCTTCAACTTCTTAAGAGCATTTTGAACTGCAAGTTTCCTTGCTTGCTTCCCTGGGGACAACTCTTCCGGCTCTTTTTCATCTTTCAATGCCTCTGAAAGTGTTCGATACTTGGGTATTTCCTCAAACTCAAACAGTTTATCTAAATATGCATCGCTAGTCTCGTTTGGGTGTGGTTCAGTTGGAATATCATCATCATCATCACCCTCACTACCGGTCCAAAGAGTCTTCTCCTCGTCACTTCCAGACCATACACTCCATAGTGCATCGCTATCATCGGCATCAATGAGGGCATCGCGTTCCTTCCCTATCTGTTTTGCTTTCCTCATTTCTTCTTTGAGGCGGCTTTGGCCTTTTTCATTGTCACTCTCATCCTCGCTCCCTGACCACAAAGAATCCTCTTCACTGACATTGTCCCAGGCTTTTCGAAAATCAGCATCTCCTGCTCTTCCATTACCAAAGAGATCATAGGGCTTACGTCCACCATGGGCATATGACCTTGATGCTGCAAGATATCCAATACATCCCATGCAAAATTAGCCCCTATACGATCAATCAACGTAGCAAACGAAAATCCTGCCGAAATCTCTCATGCCTCAAAAGAAATTTAACATTTCAAGCTACCATACTGCACAACCAGTACTCCCACTACATAGACAAATAGACTTCAAGTGCCTGTTTGGATTTGAAATGTTAGTGTGTCATGTTTCCATGTTCCGTTCCAATTTCTCATTCATTTTGCTACTAAATTTCAAATCTAAAAAGAGTTCCCAATTCCAAGAAAAGGGAAACAGAAGGATCTGTCCCCATTTCATGTAACTTTAAAAATGAGAACACGATACTTTCATGATTTAATGAACACGAAACTACATAATGGAGTTGCCTCCACACTCCTAGACCCTACCAATCTTAATTTTAGCGGGATTAAATCTTAGACCTGTGCGAAAAACCCAACAAAAATACCAAGTACCAACTAAATTGGTGAAACCCACAATTCAAATAAAGGATTAACTAACTAATTCCTTGGATGAGGACTTTGTGCAAACATATGGTAGACAAAATGGCCTGAACCACAAAATTGTTCTCATTTTCAAAACAACTTGTCGGTGTTTTGGAAACTAAAGAATTCGACGGAGATTTTTTTTTTTTAAATCAGAATCAGAATCAAAATAAAAAATTGGATAGATTGTTTCTTCGGATATCATAAATTAGCGCACCTTGAAAACATTGGAGAAGCCGAAAGGGCACTGTGAAGGTGACAACGACGGAACCACAAACCGGTTGTGACCTGCACCAGACACCAGAAAAGGGTTTGGTCAGATTGTTAAACTTATTAGAACCGAAGAGCATGGGAAATACTAAACGAGGAAAAACAAGAAAAAGGAAACAAAAGACAAGCTGTCGGATATTTATTTCAAATATGAAAGGGAAAGAGACGCAAGAGGAAGAGAGAAGGAGTCTGTGACCCTGGGAAAGGCGATTTGGTGCAGAGGCGGAGAGATGACCGAAGGAAAGAAGAGAGCCGCCCGGAGGAGAATCTCGCTGCCATGACCATTTGCCGACCTCAGGAGTCGCTCATTGATTCATGTCGCGTCTTGTTTCTTCATTCCCAAAACTACGCTTTTTAAAAAGAAAAAAGAAAAAGAAAACTCCGGTCCGGTCGAAGTTTTGATCTATTAATGTGCTCTTAAATTAAACAGGAAAAAAATCTATTCGCATACTTAATAGATTACTTAACAAATCTTCGACTCGTGTAAAACGTTCTTTTTTCCATTTTTGTGTGGAGCTAGAGCTATACTTAATAGATTATTTTCTTTAATTTGAGATTAAAAAATAATATTAATTATAAATTATATTCGAGATTTATAATTTAATTATAAATTTATTTAAATTTTAAATTTTAAAATATTAATTAATCAAATTTAATTAGTTAATACCTCAAAATTTATAATATTAGTTAATAACTTTATAAAAAAAAGTGTGTAGATACTATGTATTACGTATATATAATTTTCTTTGTGTTTTAGTTTGAATGTTAAAATTTAAATTTTATGATAATGTGTAGAAAAAAAGGCAGAAGAAATTTGTGGCGATAGAAAGAAAATAAATGAAAAGAAAAATAATGGAAAAAATAATTATTTGGTTGAAATAGAAATTAAGTGTAAAAAGTAGTTTTTTAAAATTTGATTGGGAGATGAGAAAAAAACTTAAAATAAATTTAATATTATGAAAAATATTAATTTAATAATACTAAATAAGTTTAAGTCGTTGAGGAGAAAAATTGAAAAATCATAAATTTGATTTAATATATGTGAGAATATATTTTTTAAAGTTTTTTTTAAAAAAATAAATAGCATAAAATTTTAAAAATAAAATTAAATATAATGCGAATAAAAATATAAAATATAGAATAATAATAATTTAATTATCTCATTAAAATAAGTTTAGATTAAAAAAATATTTATTGAAATAATAATTTAAATAAAGTATTCGTTTATTAAAAAAATTACCAAACAAAAACTTGTTTTAAAAATAAAAAAACAAAGAGGGCTTTTTCGCATTTCGGTACAAGGATTTATTTGGTCGTCAACCCTATATAAACACTGCACCAAATCTCACACCCGTCATCAACACAAACAAGCGCACAGCGGCACAGCCTACGGTCGGCGCCGCTCTCTCCCTCCCTCCCTTCCTTCTTGTTCTTGTTTTTCGCAAACCATGAGTAGGTCTGGTCAGCCGCCGGATCTCAAGAAGTAAGAACTCTCTCGACGATTTTAGGGTTTATGTTTCATTCGTTCTCTATGTTCCGCACAATCTGGCCTTATCAATTTTGGGGGCACAACCTGGTCTGGTCTGGTGTCTAATTTTTGTTTATTCAATTTGTTTGGCAACAGATACATGGACAAGAAGCTTCAGAGTAAGTTGCCTTTTCCTCTCTGTACTGCCGCGGCTTCGAATTACTTCAGCCTATCCCTTAGTTAGGGTTCCTAAGTTTTAAAGGCTCATATTTTGTTTTTGTTTTGTTTTAATCTGTAAACACATGTTTCTATCAAAGCTTTTGTTTATACTCATGAACAAAACCAGTCAAATGGGCTTGCCTTGGATTTTGTTTCTGGGGTGTACGTGTGGCTAGGCCATTCTAACTCGGTCGTTTTGAGCTTTCTATTTGAGCCACTTCTGTGGGGGCGGGCAGCGGTTATGGCCCTTCAATTTGGCTTAGTGTTGGTTTTTTCCTTGTTACATTTATAAGGGTCATGCTAGGGCCTCCTGTGCACAGTTGACGGAACAGTATCCTATTTATAATGTCATATCAGGTGTGCGTAAGAGAGATGCACAAAAGAAGGGACTTACATATAGTCATAGGCTTCTCCTGTTTATAATGTTATAAAGACCCATCTGAATTCTCAACATCATGCACGAAAATTCACTTGACACTCCTAAATAAACCATGGTGGTTGTTGCTTGGAACTCTCAAAGCCCTAGGCTATGCTCTATTTGATGAGGTGTTTCTCAGAATGTGAGTCAATAGTATAGGTGATTTTGTTTATGCTATGCCATGAGCTTCTGTTTTTCAAGTAACTTGGAACAGCATCTTATACTGGTACAGAGTACCAACAAAGATTTAATATTTTGCATTGAGTGTGTTAACTTCACAATGCGTAAGTTTTAACGTTTTTGTTGAAAAAGCTATGAACCCTTGCTAGCATTTCCACAGCTTTGTGCTTTTTTGCGCGTCGTTTCCACTAAATTTAAGACTTCCCTCTGTTTTGCTCCCTGGACATCCAAACACCGCCGACAAAGGAAAGCAAAAAAAAAAAAAGAAAAGAAAACTAGAACATATGCGGGTGCTGCACCCTAAAAGATTTTTTCAAAAAGCAATTCTAGTATTTGCATTACCATACATATGAGCAAATGTACTATATGACCACGACTTTGTTTTTTTGCAGTCAAGCTGAATGCTAACCGCATGGTGGTTGGAACACTTCGCGGTTTTGATCAGTTTATGAATCTGGTGATTGACAGCACTGTGGAAATAAATGGAAATGAACAAACTGATATTGGCATGGTGGTGAGTCATTGATCAACTCTGACCTTCTGTAGTCATCATCTATGTACTCATTTTATGATCCCGGAATGGTGTTCCAGTTATCTCAATGTTGGAACATTGACAAAATTTTAATTTCTGCAGGTTATCCGAGGAAATAGTGTTGTCACTGTCGAAGCTCTGGAACCTGTGGCAAGAACACAGTGACCTCACTTCAGTTTATGAAGTTTTTAAACCGAATTATGGAACCGCGAGCTGCAGCTTTTTTTTTTTTTTGTAACCCCCTTTTATTTCAATGACCGCTCCTAGCCTTTTTAATTGAATGAAAAACCTGTATTGTATTGGTTTGATCGGTAAACCGAGTTTCATTATTCCTTCACATCAGTTCCTGTTTGTTAGCTTAATGAAACATCTTCGGTAGGGATGTTTTTTTAAGAGTTGACGGATTAACCATGACTGGCTTAACTTTAATTAGTACTCGTAATGAGGTATAAGTTAATTGGCAGGCCTAATAGAATTTAGGCTAAGGCCATTGTGGGGTCGCACTATGAAATCCAATGGTACGTTTTAAAATATGGGATGTTAAACCGAACCAGCCAAGATAACTTGTTTAAAAAAATAGAATTGAATTTAAAAATCGGTGATTCAAATGAATTTTTACTAATAAATAATTTTAAATAGTTTATTATTTTTAAAACGAATTATATTTTTAAAATTAAAAGTTATAGTAATTAATTTTAAATAAAAATATATTTCAATAATACAATAGTTATAGCATAATAATTTTAGCTAAATATAGCTAAATTTTTAGTTGACTTTCACACAAAAAATTAAAAAAATTATGTTTAAGTTCAAAATAAAAAATTACTCTATTAAAGTTACTCTTAGGTGAAATTATATTTAATAAGCTAAATATAACTTCAACCAAATGCTATTAGATTACCCTAAACGACTCCTTTGTAACCAAAATCTGTCTTTCTTAATGCATTATACCCTAAATCGAAATCCAAGTATGTTTACATTCTTGCATGGTAATTCCAGTTCATAGGATTGCTTCTTACAAAAATTACCCAATGGAAATTAACCGTTAGTTGAACCAGCTATGTGTATTTGTATAATCTGGTTGTTTCCATTCCCATGCTGGCAGAACATGATGAACATGTGAAATGTCAATGTCAATTATGAAATGAAATTAAACTGCAATGAGAGCTTATTAGCTAAGATTTGTTTCACAATTGTAGGGGCCTCTATGGCATCACATGACTATTTGAAATGTAAAGCACAACAGCCTTACAATAGCCTCCATTTTTCACTTCGGAGCCCTCGATCTGCCAGTGTGATTCCTTCCTTCTAAGCCTTCCCCAAGGAGCTGGGGCCTGATGTCCTTGCTAGAAATCCCTTTATCTCAACCTCAAAAACCATATTGGTCAATCTGAACCTGATCCACCGCTCCTTTCAAATTCAAACCAACTCCAGTTTGCATACATAGCCGCCTCATCGTTGAAAGGTAGAACATCAGCTGAAACAGGCCCCAACTTAAGTGTTGGTGCAATGGCCGGCAGCTTTTGGCAGTAGTTCTTTGCCATCTGCTCGGCCTCAGCAAATACTCTCTGTCAAAAGTAAAATTTAACTTCTTTTTTATTTTGTAATAAAAAGTAAATTTTAAATTAATAAAACAAAAGAGAAACATCTGGCTGTTGGAGGCCATGAAATCTCACCTCTCTGTTTGATACAAATAGACCTGGCTCACTTTCAAGATGGGCAGTACTGCAACCCACAAAAATTAAGGTGGTTTTTAGGATGGGTTTATTTTCCAAAAAGTGATAAGTCACATATAGACTTTCATAATTTAATATTACCAATAGTTACCTAAGAAATATTTTGTCCGGAATCATAGACCTCACAACCAGAACCTTAATCTTTTCACCGACCATCAGCAAGTCAGGAACGGAAGTTAGGTGGCCCTGGGTGATATTTGATATATGCAGCAATCCACTGAAACATACCAGTAAGGATCAGAACATATCTTCTAAACAAATTGAAGTTATCAATTTAAGCAGTGCATCTACAAGGCCCAATAATGCGACAGAAGGTATAAGGTAGTAAGGCAATTACTGCTAAGCATATGAGAACAAGCTTGAAAAATAACTAGTAGGCCATGCTTCACCTCCTGTTAGTCTCCCCTATCCTTATTTGGGCTCCATATGGTAATATTTTCTGAACAGTTCCTTCCAAAAGAGTTCCCTCTTTAAGATGCAAATTCTCCTGTAAAATTATGGAGCGATTAGGCTTCCTTAAATTCTGTAATAAACATGAGAAACAAAGAATCAAGCCCCAAATTATGAGTCATTTTGTATCAATTTGGACTCCGAATGGATTCCCAGGGTAGCAGTTGGCAATAAAAAGTTCCTAGGATAACATGTGATTCTCAGAGTTTCACATTTGATTCAGATAAACAATACTGACAGCCATGTTTTTTTATAACTTATCAGACTACTGCAAAGAAACGTTTCCAACTCTTTTCATTTGTAGTAGCAAAATCATTCTTTTTTTTCTCCCTTTTTTCGTTTCTAGGCTAATTAAATACATTTTTAGTCTTCTTAAAATTGGAAAGATCCAGCTTGGCTATGAAGGTTCAATGGTATTTTGAAAACTATGATACAGTTACAGAGATACATAAAATATTGAACAGAAAATGATGCAGGCCAAATCCTAATAATCTGATCTCTGGACTCAGATTCCTACAAACGTAAAACACCGATGGAATTTTATATTACAAAGACCAAACAAACCTGAAGAATATAACAAGCAGCAACACGAAGAAAGCATACAAGAGTCAAAGCGAGCAACTGACCCAAGCTTCCCTCTCACTGACGATCAATTCATTATTATCTTCGTTTATTCGAGTAATCTTCACATGCATGCGCCGCCCAACCTGTGTTACGAAACTAAGCATGTAAAAATGAAGCAAAGCAAGTCATTTAGAAAAAGAAAAAAAAAGGTTTCGTATGTATTGGATTAACGCCAGAGATAGTAAGCATCACTTCCATCCACACAAACCAAAAATTACAGCGAAGCTTACATTTTCCTTCAGCTCACTAAAGCTGTTAACTCTACCCATCAAGTCAGTTTTAGGAAGGAAAGCTCGCAAACCCTGCATACCCAAATCAAAAAAAGAACAAAAGATAAAATGTAACAATTTACGCACCCATGTCCCATTAGCCATCCTTTGACACAAAACCATATATATAGAAAAGACAGAAGAAAAAAAAAGGAGAACCTCAATCCTTGTAAGTAGACCCCCAGTATTCCACTCCATGATCCTAACCTCAAAAGGTTCGCTCAGTTGTTTTATCTGCAACATAACAGAAGTGTTAATTCTCTGAATCCAACTATCAACCCAAATCACCAAAAGCATGCTACACATTATAATAAGAACAGGGGAGGCAAGAAAAGCGAGGAAAGAACCTGCCTGACTCGATGCCAAGCGAGCCTGCGAAACAGCCGTCGTGTCGACAGCAATGGCCTGCCACTCAGCGTCCTCCCTAAAACCTCCGAGAAAATCACAGTCCCAGGCTCGACCACAGGCCTCCCAGGTGACCCCAATGTCCCATCATCACCGTCGCCGTCTTTGCTGCTGCACTTCACAATTCCCATCTTTCCACGAGCCATGAACTCCTCTGCATCCTTACTCATATCGCACAATAAGTAGTCCATATCCTTCTCGTACAGAGGAAGCACTTCCTTGGTCAACATCGTACCCAGAAGATCCGCGCCGACGTTTATGTCGAGCCTGTTCTCGTTGCCCGAAACCACCACACCCACCGCGAAATCGCCGGCCTTGGGGTCGTAATACTCCGCAGAGACATTTTCCCTTTGTCTGTCCTCATTGACGCCGTCTTCTGAAAATTCAGAAGATTCAAATCCCCGTTCCTCAAACTGTTGTTGTATCGAGCCCTGAGGCTTGAACAACCTTAAAAACGGAGCTAAAGTTTCGTCTTCGGTACTGGGTTTCTCCGGCTCGGAGCCTTGTTGCTGTTGTTCTTCTTCTTTTTCTTCTTCTTCGACCCGAAAACTTGGAGCGGGCTTGCCCAGTAATTCTAGCCCTCCACTCCCTCCATTGCTTCGACCCTGAGGCTTTTGGGAAAAATGGGTTGTCGTTAATTCTTGGGAAGCGTCATTTTCAGAGCAAAAGGGGATGTGGGTACGACTCCGAAGTGGGAAACGGCCGGCGAGGGCCAAGAAATGTGGAGAAGACTTGGAATTTGAATGTGGAAATTTGGGGGAGAATTGGAATGAAAGGGTGTTTATGGAGGTGTTGGGATTGGAGAGTGGGGGTGGTAATGAATTGGGAATGACTATGGAATTGAAGGACTGATGGTGGTGGTGGTGGATTCGCATCGTCTCTTCGACGCAGCTGCGGTGGAGAAGACAAACTCGTGGCTCCGCTGCTCATCCTAGTAATGATCATAATCTCATATATCGGGGAAAAAAAAAAGTATACAGCTCTTCTATTTTAAAAAACTACAGCTCAATTCTCTAAAAAATATTTTTAAAAAACTTTTTATTCAAAAATAATTATATTTAAAAAAAATAAAAACAGAAAACTATGCTCTTATACTTTTTAAATATAAAATGTTATAATTATATATTTTTTTTTAAAAATGCTCATCATATTTATGCAATTCAGTATAAAATTAAAATATGTATATAACAAAAATTATTTTCTGAATTAATAACTTATTCAATTTTATTGTTTTTTTGAATTATATTTTTATAATTATTTTCATATGAGATTTAACTTGAAGTATGTGTAAAGTTTTATTTAAAACTTTGTTTAAATTTACTCGTAATGGAATGACTTGTTAATATTAAAATGAAAATCAAATATTAAAAGCCGCTTATGTCGAATATCATTTTCTTTGTATTGTACTCGCTCAATTTTAATATATAGTGAATAATCCATATCATTGTAAAATTAAATAAACATCAAATTTTAGTACTTTTGATTATTATGAAATTGAAATATATTAATTTAATAAAACTGAAATTCATCAATTTCAAAAGCAAAGGCAATGATGCTTCTCTCCCTTAAACACATTGTTAAATTTAATTTCGTGTAACTATTTATTTCTTTAATAAGGAGGGCTTATATCAGTTGGATGATTCAATCAAATTTATAATCGATGACGTGGTATAGGATCTGATAAATTTTAAAAGAATATGTCACATGACTAATATTACATTACATCATAATAAAAGCTAAATTCGATTTGAAAGATATATATGTGTAATAAAAAATTTAAAAAATTATGGTTGAAACACTTTGTATGTTTGTTCTTTCTCTCTCCCACACACGGATGTTGCATGCTATCATTATGAGTGAAATCGGTTCGGTTTGGATTGGTTTAAGCTATTTTTCAAACCAATTTGATGTGTTTCGGTTTGGACAAAATCATACCAACTCAAACCTATTGCTTGGACCAAACCAAACCGGATCGAACTGATTCGGTTTGGTTTGGTTCGATTTGAACCGGCGATTTGAATTATTATAAGTTTGGATCGGTTTGAGTAGTTTAATTCATAAATTTTTGAATTCTTAAAATCAAAATGATATAAAATAAAAAAAAATAGTGTGTACGCATATCAATATTAATACATATTAAATTTTTATTTATAAGTCTCAAAATTTGATAATATAATTTACAAATATAACATATCAAGTATTAACAAACAATCTTAAATAAATAAATCCAAAACATAAAATAAAAATATAAAATCAGTAAATAATAACATTATTCGGTCCGGTTTGGTTTAAACCGCGATTTTAAAATCTCAAACCAAACTAAACCGATATATTATTTGATTCCAAATCAAAACAAATCGATTTTTGTTCGGTTTCAACGATTTGATAATTTAGTGGTTTCGGCGAATCGGTTTGGACCGGTTTCGGCGGTTTGGCGGTTTAGAGCTACACCCCTAGCTATCATTACTATTTTATTTCCAATTTTGGTTAAGAGCATTAGCATAAATTGTGCACACACAAGTGAAGTGATCAATGACCATGAGCACGAAGCACAACCCCATATAACATCCCATGCTGCTCATTTTTTGGACATGGATCCAAATATGTAATAAGTTCATGGATATGATGGATCCATCCCCAAAGATAAACTAGAACTAGAAAAAAAAAATTACATACTAAGGGCAATAATATATATATATATATATATAGGCTGCCAACAATCCTTTGTGCGCCTACCTTAAAGAGTTATGTTAGAGGGATCTTACATGCATGAAGCATACAAAGAGAAAGTCCCTCATCAAGTAATTTTTTAAGTGTGCTTATAGCAAAGAATACACAGCTAGTAGTCTTGTGCAGAGGTATTTTTGTTCATGTGTTTTCTAGGTTTTTCTTTTTTGGAGATTTTTCTTATAAGCTAGCTAGTTTATTTCTGATAATGTACCATCATTTAAACTTTTGGACTATCTTTATTATTTTGTCAAGTGGTGATTTAAGCTTCAATAAGTTGTATAATTCATATAAATGTGCGCCCAAAATATGAATCTTGGTAACTAACATTCACATAGGATTCAAATTAGTGTTGTAAAAGTACCTGACAATATATGAAGATTTGAAGTTCACAAACTTAATTCCTAATGAGTCTAAACCATTAGTTTCAGGGATAAGGAGACAAGTTAGCGTTTTCGTGTTTTTCTTTAGATTATGCCTTTTGTCCCGTGCTTTTCAAAAATCAGCATATCCTACTTTTTCATTACCAAAGAGATCATAAGGCTTATGTCCACCACAAGCATATAATATGACCTTGATGCTGCAAAATATTTAATATATCTCATGCAATCAATGTAGGGAAAAAAATCATCTTACCTAATTTTCTCCTACCTCAAAGAAATTTAACATTTCAAGTAAACATACCGCACAACCAGTACTCCCATTACATAGACAAATAGGCTTGAAGTGCCTGTTTGGATTTGATTTGTTAATATGTCAGGGTACTATGGGTTTATTTGATAATGTTTTCGAAAGGTTAATTCTGTTTATTTATAAGTAGAATTTATTTATAACATTTCCGTAAAATTTGTTTGATAAACTCTAAAAAATACTTACAAAAAAGTTTTTATTTATTATTTAAAAAATTAAAATAATTTAAGAGTTACTTTTAAAAATTATTTTATCAAAAAATAGTTTTAGAAATTATAAAATACTCTTCTCCAAGTCGACCCTAATTTGCTAATATGTGATGAAAAAACAACGTAAATGTCTAAAAAGTAATGAAGTCGTCCTTTTACCGACTAGCACACTTGGGCTAAGCATAATTCCAAAATACGATGTCATTGTGCTTCATCCATAACCCATACTATTGCTAATGTCACCCTGCGAGTGAGTTAGGGCCCGTTTTTTGTTGCGGTAGAGCCTCAAAAAGTTCCCAACGAGTTGCTGGCATTGTCCAAGTTTTGCTTAGAATTAAAATAAATAAGGCCATTGACTATTTTAAAAAAAATGTAACATATGAGTACATGGTTGCTCATTTCCTCATTAATTTCACATAATGAGTATTCGTTAGCTTAGTATCAGTCTAGTTTTTAAATATTATGCACAATAAGCATCAGTTTACCGGGGTCATTGCCGCCAAATGAGCTTCCAATCAAATTGTAAAAGTTTCAACTACCGGTACTAGAGTAAATACCAATATTTCACAATGAAAATCCCTTTTGAGTCCCAAAATTTGGGACCAACATTGGTTCTTGTTATTAGAAGCAATTGTCACTGACTGTTGTATGACATCAATTTCGACACACAAAAAATAACATGACACAAAATTATATAAGTCATTGTCATGTTTTTTTAATACTATTATATGATTTATATTTGAAATACATCACATATAACATAGAATTAGATTAGCAGTATAAAGTTTTTTATTTAAAAAGGTAATAATATAATTGATTCGATGCAAGACCATAAAATAATTTGATTACAAATAGAAAGTCAAATGCCAAAAATAAACTCTTCATTTGACTATCCACATGTACAAAAGGCTATAGTAACTCTTTATTTTCATTCTTCACATACTATTTTATTACTTTTTATCTTTTCACTCATTCCTTTTCTATCCAAATGAAAGTTTATTATATTATAAATATAATAAAAACTATTATTTTAATATAAATAAAGTTGAAATGAAGAGTATTATTGGAGTTGGAAGCAAAAAATTACTCTTCGCAAATAAAAAATCATCTACATGTAAAAATAAAATACATATTACTATTGGAGATGTTAGGAATAATTTAAATGGTCAAATAAAATTATATATTAATTTTTAAATCACGATCATGTCTATGTGTGAGAAGTCATGCACACATCGCACCCTTGTGATTTCTAAAATGAAATCAGCGGACACGTGTATGTACCAGTCGAGTCCTCCCACCGCTCAAAGCCTGATCAAATGAACACCCATTGGTCCATTGACTATTGGTCCACTCCATCCATGGCCTCACTACTAATGAAAACCCGCCACGACATGATCCGTGACGTCACTATTTATTTGCCTATTTGTCTTGAGATCACTTTTTTCTTTTCTTTTTTTTTTTTTCTTTTTATAATTGTAAGAGCAATGACATCAGTATCATCAAAGTCCTCTTTTATGCAAAAGTTAAGTAAATGTTAAAAAAAATCGTTGCATTAGCATCATTAAAATTAAAACCTCAAACTTTAACCTACAATAAATTCATCTATCTCGCTAAATTTGGCAATCTACTGTAGACTCATCTTTGCACGATCATTCTATCTCCCAATTTTCCCTGCCTATTCTCTCTTTTTTATTATTCCATTCAATGAGAAAAACCAATTTTTCGGAACCGAGAAATTCCATACTAGTATTCTCCCTTTCTCTCTCTTCCCCCTTCCGTAATATTTTCTAGTATTATTCTTCACAGCCACATCAATGACGCTATGACAATTTTCTCTCATCCATTCTCTCTCGTTTTGAAGTACTAATTTAATAAATTCCTTTTATTCTCTCACGCAGAAACATCTTTTCATATTTTGGTTGGCTTAGATCAAATTCGTGGGTTTATAAGTTAAGGATTTTGCTTTAACTTGAAACACTAATTTATTTGTAATGTTTTGTTATTTATACGATTTTATCTTCGTATACTGGGTTGTAGCTTCAGGTTTGTTGATTATGAAGATTTAATGTATTTTGTTTATAGCCTAAGTTTTAATTTAGCTTCAGGTTGTAGCTTCAAGTTTTATTTTCATATACTTTGAGTTATAGCTTCAAGTTTTATTTTCATATACTTTGAGTTATAGCTTCAAGTTTTAATGTATTTTGTTTATAGTCTGGGTTTGTTTTTTGGTTTTTTGATTTAATGTATTTTGTTTATTGAGGTTTGTATTTTATTTTATCGGCATTCTAAAAAAACAAACGCCCAATAGTAATTGATTATCCAACTCCATATATATATATATATATATATATATATATATATATATAATGGGCAAAATAAAGATAAAACATTAACAACTAATAAAGTAACAACTACGAGGAAAACTAGCAGAAGACAACAAGCAAGAAAAAAAAACCATGCATTATTTGTTTTTTCATTTTTAATGTATTATTTCTCGAACTTTATCCCTGCACTCATTTTTTTCTTTGCTTAATTCTATGTTTTTAATGTATCATTTCTTTTTTAACATGCTATTGAGTTCTGGGCTTAAATATTTTTTGTTTTTTTTGCATCTTGTTTTTGTCTAGCTCTTGCATTTCGTGGGTGCTTCCAACTTGTTTTTCATGGGTGCTTCTAGCCTTTATGTTTTCTTACCTTTGTTTTACCTTGTTATGAGTATTTTTTTTGTTGCATTGTTGTATGCATTGGTTTGTCTAAATTACAATTCTTAAATGATGGAAAATCTATTGGAGGAGGATTCAATATTCACCACTGCATTACAAAATGGAGGAGAATACCCTATAGCCACTCTAACATATACACAAAATTCTAATGTTATGGTCAGCCCAGCTCCCCTTCAATGTGATTTGAGGGCTTCAACCAAAAAAAAAATCAAAGAGGGAGCTTATTTCACTATTGAGGAGGATAATGTACATGTCTCCGGTTGGCTCAACATTAGTATTAATGCCATTTGAGGGATCGATCAAAAATCGACTCAACATTAGTTTATGATTTGACTTTTCACTTCCTGAATAATTCAAATGGTTTCTCTTAACACCAAGTTTCAAAAACCTATAATTTCAATAATTTCAAAAAAATTGTGACTGGCAATTTTTTTCCCCTACTACATTTCAAGTCACCCATGGATTATTTTTAGTCTGCATTTTAAGTCTGCTTATTTTCAGAAAACTATAACACATACGGCTGTAATTCATTTAGCTAGGACTACAGATTGTTGTGATTGAGTTTGTATGATCTTTTATTAGGCTGTCTGATGCAAACAACACTGAGTTTGATCCCATTACAGAGAAGCCTTGTGTCATTTTTATGTTAGATGTTTTTTATTCTAAATACATAAGTTCTGAAGGCATATTAAATTCAAAGTTTTTTTTCTAATTTTAGGCTAATTGTTATTGTAGTATAATACAACAATTTGAAAAGCTTGTGAGAGAGGCTGGGATTACATTTTTAGACTAATTGTTATTCTAGTATGAGGCCACCTTCCATGATGTAAAGACTCATATTTGGGTAGTTTTGAGAGATAGTCATTCTATGGGAATGGAACTATCTGGACGGTAGTGTAGTCGTCGATGTGAGCATTTTGACTGTACATGGGCTCAATTCCAAGTCGGGGCCCCATTTGACCCGATTGTTGACTTTTCGGGGTTTATTGGTTAACTTTGCGTTTGGGCGGTCATGTGGGTGTGATATTATCTGCATAATATTGTGCTCATCATTTCGAGCGTTTTGACAGTAATTTGACTCAATTTGGAGTTCGTGACCTTGGGAGGTCAATTATTGCAGGGAGGCCAATTATTGATAGCAGTATATAAAAATGAAGAAACTGCCTTATCCCTTAAAATTGTTTGGTGCGTGCGTGTTTGAGCAAGAGAGAGAGAGAGAGAGAGAGAGAAGGTGAAGAGCTTCCTTTGGTGATTTGGGGCAATTGGAGTTCGTGGATCGCAAATAATCTTTCTAGGTAGGTGTCCTTGGACCTCTTATCTCGATTCTGTCTTTGAATATGCATGAATTTATCATGATTTATGAAATTGAGTATGAACCCTAGGTTTTGGGGAAAACCCAATTTTTGGGTTAGATCTAATGATTTAGCATAAGATCTGTGGGTAAGAACTGATTTATATCAGTTTGGGTATGTAATTTTGTACTCTGTTTAGTAAAATGCGTGTTTGTGAGTGCTTGGGGGTTGCTGGGTGGATTCCAGACGAAAAATAGGCCAAAAACGATGATGAACAATACCCTGGGCGAATTGTAGGGTCGAAGTTCGTAGTAGTAGGCGCTATATGAGTCGCAGCCTTCGTGATTAGCAAGTTGGGAGTCAGCAACTTCGTAATCCGAATCAGTAGTCTGGATCAGTTAGTCCGGATCAGCAACAGTGATCCACAACATCAATCCGCAGTAGTGCAACTGCACTACACTGAACTAGACCATTTACATTGCAAACCATTATGCTTCTACACATTTAAGTATACTTAAGTTATAATGTAAATAACGAAATACCCCTCATTTAGATTCAAAGAAAAATACTAGAAAATTAAATTTTCACTATTTCAAAATGTGAAAATTGGGATTTAGTGTAAAATCTCGAAAAAATCTAGTTTTTCGTAGATGTGAATTTTTGGAAAGCGGGGTTAGACATCTCAGAAAAATCCCCAAAAATCAGATTATCTTAGTTATGATATGGAGACCCAATGCTGAGACTTTTTATTGCAACAAAATAGCTGCTATGGGTATCTCCTTCCTTAGTCAATGAATGAGGATCGACTGGTGAAGACTGGCTACAATTCTAAAGGGAGTGTGTATACCTTAAGACCATATTGGTGTTGGTATGTTGGTTTGAGGGATTGGGGCTTAGGCTCTATGACTTGTTGGGTTCTCACCGTGAAGCACAAATGATGCTATGTGGTTGATGGGGCGGGCATATGCGTTGATGGCAGGCCTGTGTGGCACTGTGGCCGGGCATATTGCGCTATGGTCGTGGCAGGCATATGCGCCGATGGCAGGCCTGTGTGGCACTGTGTCCGGGCATATAGCGCTGTGGTAGGGCTGAGTGCCCTGAGTTGGGATCTTGTTGAGGATTGTGGACAAGCTGTCCTGTGTAGGAAGGCTAGGTCCTGATGTTTATTTGCAGGCTGAGTCCTGATGATTGTGCACACTACATAGTGCACGAGTACAGAAGCATGTAGTATAGACTTGTATATTTGCATGATGTGGAGTGTTGGGGTCACCTACTGAGCTTGTCGCTCACCCCTACTTGTTGTTTACCTTTTTTAGGTGTGACTCAAGACTAGTGGAGGACTTTCTTCTAAGAGGACGCCCACTACTCTGATGTATGATACAGTATTATATTCTGTATTGTTTTGTGTGATATCCCGGACATGGGTCCGTGGACAATTGTATTTGCATACTGTTTGTGATGTGATGTCTGTATGACTGTTTGACTCATTGTAAGCATGATGATATATGGGAAAGTACAGGATTACCCTTGATGTATGACTGTGCATGGTTGCATATTTGAGACAGCACCCGCGGTGTAGTCTCCATTGGTGCTAGTCACCAACCCATTGACCTATCGGGTGCGGGCCAGGGGAAGTCATGTTCCTAGTTCCGGGTTTCCTGGAATTTGGGGGCGTGACACATGAGGTCAAGACAGAAACTAGGATTACTACTGTTAGAGCACTCGCATCGGTTTTCCAATAAGTTTCCTTAAATTTACAATTTTAAATTACTTTTTGCTTCTCTATACAAATATACGTAACAATAGATTCCCTAAATCACCATCTATATCATTAAAATAATATTTTATACTACTTTATTTTATTTAATAATATTTTTTTATAATTTAATATAAAATATAAGTTAATGTTATGAGAAACGTGAAGGAGAAAAGTAAAAGAAAATTTTTAGATATAATTTAATAATTATAGAGAGTGAATAGTATTTTTTAATATATTAAGAATCACTGTACAAATCTTATAGAGAAAGTTAAATATAGAACATCTACTGTAAAAATAATTTTATCACTTTTTTAACGTTTTTTCCTAAATATAAGAAAACAGACTAGTATAAAGAATATGCTAATAGTGCTCTTATGTGAGGCTAGCGGTCAGATTTGTGTACCCAACTGATCCTTGACGGATTTGTACCTATGATATAGCACAAAAATATTAGCCAGCCATTATGCAAAACTTTTTATTGCATTGCTTTTACTATTTCAAGACAAAAAGGCCAATCAATTATCCTGCCACGGTGCCCCCTAATAAAAATGGCTTCCTCACCACCAGTATGACAATACCTATTTCTTATTACGTTGTCATAGTTTATTACAGGTAAATGGGAAAACCAATTTAATCCCACAATGGTAAAAAACAAATGATGAAATAAATTCCAATACACACTTAAATATAGCAAAGTTTTTCAATGTTATAATTTATTACAAGCACTCATTTTCTTCCAAGCACTTACAGTAAACTCATACGTTAAATACAAACTTAATTTCTGGATGCCAACTTGCAAACTTCAATTTCATCTTCGAAAATTTTTGGACATAGCTGAGCAATATTTTATAAACAAATGCAAACCCTTGCATACCAAACAACACATCATACATGAAAAAGGCTAAATTTGTCATAAAATGAGAACTTAACAAATTAGGAAAATTATGAAATTAATATTCAAGACAATTATTCTCCAAAAATCCTATATTATTATTTACATAGATGAATAAGAAATTGACGGTCTCACCCTATCCTTTAATCCATGTCATGCTTTGCCATGCATATTTCATAGGTACTCAATAAGGTCAGCTTAGAGTTGAGAATGATTGCCCTTATCTCTAAGAGGATGATGTTGGGCAATAAACTCCATGAGTTCAAGTATATTATCATGTGAAATCCAATGGAATGTCATCATTAGATTCATAATTAAATTGGGTAACCCATAATATAGATGACGTTCATCGTCAACAATCATATTGTGTAAGATAATGCATACATACATAATATCTTTTAAAACTTCACATTGGAAATACCTTTCAGGTCCACGCACAATTGCAAATCTACCTTGGAGTCTTCCAAAGGCATGATCCACATCTTTCCTCGCAGCTTCATACTTAATCGTGCGGTACTTTCACCAAATCTTACATAATCATCCATAAGATCTGCAATTACCCCATATGCAAGCATCCTAATTGCTGCGGTTATCTTTTGAAGGGAAGACAATCCAAGCTTACCACTGGCGTCTCTCTTTTGAACAAAATAATCATCATAACTCTTAACCGCATAATGTATACGTAAAAAAAAAATCATGATTCATTCAAAATTGCCTCCTAAAAATGTTTTCCAGATATATTGGTGGTTGAGCAAAATAATCCTTCCAAAGGCGTTCATGACCCTCCAATGGACTACGTCGGATGAATATATGAGATTGAGAATTAGGACGCCGTGAAGAGGATGCTCCCTTAGTTACATGTCGATGTTTATGTACTACCATTGCTGCTATCGTAAGATCCTCATTATCAAAATAATCTTCATCTAACATATCAAGAGTATTTAGGAAGAGATCCATAAAGAACTACATCAAAAATATTGGCAAATATTGTTTTTGGCCAGATTTAACATGGGAAGGTCTTTGATAATAATCCCGTAGTTATGCCAACTTCAAATAGACCATCAAAGCAATTTGTTAGAAAAACCTACTAGATAATTCCATTTAAATAGAAAGTTAACATAGATTTAGATAAATCACTCTTTTTTAAAAAAATTAAACATGTTAATCGATATAGATTTAAATAGATCACTCTTACTAGAAAATTAATAATTTTGGCCTCTAATGCAAATCATGTAGAAATGAAAAAAAATCAAAAATGTTATTAGTATTATGTAAATGCCCAAATTAATGAGCTACATTACAAGATACACCCTAACAATAAATCCAACACACTCAATTAATTCAACTTTTCCCCAACGTCTGAATATGATTGTCTAATCAACTTTTCCACACAACTTCGCATTGTTGAAGGCATAAAATTCATCTTACAAAAGTTAGCAGGATGAAAATGTCTACAAACTAATCAATTAATTTAATTTTTTATTAGTAACACTTTTTTCATGTCAACAGCTTCATTAAACATACCAACTGTAGTTGTGTTTGCAAATGAAGCATTCTTTGTTATTTGCATAAGGATATAAACCAAAATCGTAAAAACTCGTATTTGGGTAGAGCTGAGAGATAGTCTTTCTCTGTTGCTAAAAACATCTGGACAATATTGTGTTCGTCAATGTGAGCATTTTGACTGTAATTGGGCCTAATTCCGGATTGGGGCCCCGAGTGGCCCGATTGTTAATTTTCTCGGGATTTATTGGTTGACCTTGCGTTTGAGCGGTCAATTGGGTTGGAAAATATCTAGATAGTGATGCGCTCGTCATTTTAAGCATTTTAATTGTACTTGGGCTTAATTTGGAGTTCGTGACCTCGGGAGGTTAATTAATATTTTTGGATTTATTAATAAAAAAATATAGAAATAAAAATAGAATGAGAGTAAGAGCTTCCACATTACGTTTCATTGTGAGAGAAAGAGAGAGAGAGAGAGAGAGAGAGAGAAGCTTGGAGCCTTCGCTTTGGGGCATTTTAAGCTTGTTCAATCATCAAGAATCATTCCAGGTAGGTGTTCCATTGATTCTTCACCCTTTCTTTGTTGTTTCATTGGATTAAAAGGTAAGAATTAGATGAAATCATGAAAATTCGTGATGAACCATAGGAATTGGGGAAAATGAAAATTGAGCATGAAACCTAGATGATTTATGTTGTTTGGTAGCCTAATGTGGCTAGATGATGTTAGAAACCCTTAATAGGGATGAATTGATGCTTAGAAAGGAGGATTTAACGGGTATAATTGGGTTTCAAGACGAAACCAGGAAGAATGCAGTCGACAGATCACGACTGGAGTTTTACTTGACACTGCTCAACCTGTAGCGTCGAGCAGAGTCTCGAGCAGAGGCCTCGAGCAGGGAGTGTCGAGCAGAATGTAGCCTCGAGCAGGGAGCGTCAAGAAGAATGTAGCATCGAGCAGGTATCTCAAGCAGGTAGTTTCGAGCAGTGTCTCGAGCAGTTGGGCAGTGCAAGTTTTACTGGACTGGACCATTTACATTGTAAATCATTATGCCTCTCCACATTTAAGTATTAAGTTACACTGTAAATAACAAAATATCCTCCATTTGGATTCAAAGAAAAATACTAGAAAATTAAATTCTCACTCCTTCAAAATGTGAAAATTGGGTTTTAGTTTAAAATCTTAGAAAAATCAAGTTTTCCGTAGAGGTGAATTTTTGGAAAGTGGGGTTAGACATCTCAAAAAAATCCCCAAAAATCAAATTATCTTAGTTATGATATGGGGATTCAATGCCGGGACTTTTTATTTCAAGAAAACAACTTCTATGGGTATCTCCTTCCTTGGTCAAGGAATGATGATCGATTTGTGAAAACTGGCTTCAATTATAAAGGGAGTATGGTGAACCTTAATGCCATATTGGTGTTGGTATGTTGGTTTGAGGAATTGGGGCTTGAGCTCTATAACTTGTTGGGTTCTCACCATGAGGCTAAGGCCTGTGTTGAGCCATTGAGCTCGTGAGCCGTTAAGCTCGTGGAGCTAGGGCTGAGTGCCCTAAGCTGAGATCCCATTGAGAATTGTGTTAAGCCGTTGAGCTCGTGGAGCTAGGGCTGAGTACCATGAGCTGGGATCTCATGAAGGATCGTGGACAAGTTGTCCTGTGTGGGCAGGTTGGGTCCTGATGTTTGTTTGTATGTTGTGTCCTGATGATTGTGTACACTACACGGTGCACGAGTACACTGAGCATATAATATAGACTTATATGTTTGCATGATGTGGAGTTTTGGGGTCACTTACTGAGCTTGTCGCTCACCCCTACTTGTTGTTTCTCTTTTTCAGGTGTGACCCGAGACTATTGGAGGACTTTCTTCTAGAAGGACGTGCCCACTACTCTGATGTATGATACAGTATTATATTTTGTATTATTGTGTAATGTATCTCAGACATGGGTCCATGGACAGTTGTATTTACATATTATTTGTAATGTGATGTCTGTATGACTGTTTGACTTATTGTATGCATGATGATATATAGGAAAGTATATGAGTACCCTTGATGTATGACTGTACAGGATTGCATGATTGAGACAGCACCCGTGGTGTAGTCTCTATTGATGCTAGTCACCAACCCCTTAACCTTTCGAGTGCGGGCAAGGGGAAGTCATATTCCTGGTTCTAGGTTCCCTAGAATTTGGGGGCGTGACAAAAACAACATAGAATAAGGCGAGTTTATGCCATATATAAAATTATAGGAGGACAAAGAGAATAATCAAACACACGAATCTTTAGAGGAGTAATAATAACAATGAAAAGGGGAAGAATAAACAAATTGAGGACTTTAAAGAATAAATCACAATCAAATACACAAACGCAAAAAATAGTAAAACAAAAATTGAGGATTTCATATAATAATTTTATTAATAGGTGGATGGATTTGGTGCAGCAACGGTAGATTGAGAGTTGTACAAAGCAGGGAGAGAGGCAACGTCACAGGGGTCATGTTATAGGGTTGTTGAAGCAGGCGACAACGTTGATTGTAGCCACAACATTAATTGCAAACAAGGTCGACGATAGCAAAGGCAATGGAAGTTCTGGCTGGATCAGGCTATACAGGTAGCAACTGCTTGTAGGGGATTGTTGGGGCTTTAACTACTCAGCGCGGCAAGTGGATCTAGCGCGGCAGTGGTCGGATCTAGTATGGCACCGATAAGTTGAGAGATGGAGTGAGCAGAGGGACGAAGAGCGACAATGGAGAGAGGGGAGCATTGTTAAAATAGTTATATCATATTATTATTTTGTTAAATAGAATAATGAATTCAATGTGAGCCAGATAAAAATATTGTAGAGTTATGAAAAAAAGTGGTGTTTTCATCCAATTATAAATATGACTTTGATGATATTGGTGCCAGTGCTCGAAGTGCTCGCCCATCAAACTTAATTATCTTCGACCCTTGTGCATTTTAAAAATGCGTAAACCTTTTGAGTGTGCATTTTTATGGTAGGCTCAATTATATTTAAGCATGGTTGTTTTTTTATTAATTATTTAAAAGTAGTTTATGTTTGGATTGGTTTTGTTACTTTGACTTGTTTATTTTTTTTAAAAGAAACTATTATTTTATGTTTAATCCCCCTAAAAGTAGGTTATATTACTACTTGCGAAAAAGCAGGGTAGCCCCAATGCCATGCAAGTGAAGCTTGGGCATTGAGCTCCCAAAATTTGGATTAAAGATAGGGGCCCATCTTAGCATGCCCTTTGTTAACCTAACCAGCCACCTCCACAGTTCATGTCGCACCAACGCCCTCTCCACCTCCACAGCCGACAAGTCCACGGCCTCTTCTACTCGAATGGTTAAATAATACCACTCTAACTCTCTAGATGCCATTGTTGGCTGTCATCCTCCACTCCATGATCGATGTCCCCATATCCTCCTCCTCTCAGACGATTAGATTGGACCACTCTAACCCACTTGGCCGTTGCTGCTGGGCTAGCTGTCACCCTCTTGCCCACTGACAGCCTATTCGACGTTGCAAATTGCATTCCATTTCTGACTTCTGTTATGAGACAGTGAGATTGAGTCACTGAACTGAGGTATGTGTTTGCCATTTGCGTAACTATGTTTGCTATGCATGACCCTGTTTGCCATTGGAGTGTTTTAATTGATTTTTCGTGGTTATGACTATATTTGTAAAATTTATAACTACTTTGTTGTGTTGCTATATTTGTGTTGTTACTGCTATATTTGTGTTTTAAATTTAAATAGGGCCTGCTATAATATAAATATATTATTAATGTATTCAACATTTATGTTTTTATTTTTGCTTTATGTATTTGATAAGTTTATAAAATAAAAAATTATTTGGATTAAGGCTTGAAATTGAATTATGAAATATTGATATGCATGTCATTGTATAATTGTATTTTAAATATAAAAAACAATTAAATTGAAAGTATTTAAGTAGTTGTATTTTATTTTATTTGTTATTGTAAGATAAATAATCATGTTTTATAAAAAATCATACTTAAATTTGAAAAAAAAAAAGATAAAATAACTTATTTAATCTCAATCATTAATATGAATTTAAGTTTAATTAAAGATAATTTAATTTAAAAATAACTATGAAAATAAAAATGACATTGAGTGACCAACATTAAAATTTAAATTTGAATAAATAATTTAAGGCTTCAAGTATTTATGATTGTGATGATAAATTATTATATAGATTGAATAGGATATAAGAGCGTCCACATTAATTTTGGTATTTTTATCCCTATTTTGGGGATGAATAGTATTTAATTTGCTTATTTTTCAAAAACATCAAATATCTCATTCTCTATTTTTATCTACATTTATTACTTAATTTATTTTATATTATTTTTTCTCTCATCTTTTTATTTATTATCACCAATAAAAATATTACAAGTATAATAATATATATTAAAAAATTAGAGAAAAAATATTTAGAGATGAATATAGAAATTTACTATTTATTTTGTATTCCTATATTTTATTTTAAAAAATCTGATGTGAATATAATTTTAATAAATTTATATTTTTTTCTTAAATTATAAGAAAATTTTAATTATACCAAATCTCCCCACAACGGCTTTGGGTCCGTAAATCTCGGGACTTACGCTAACAAGAAGCATGGCACGAAGGTACGATGGGTTATATTCATCACGTCTTGTTATTATGCTCTAATAAAGTTTATTTGAAAATCCATATCCTTTCATTTATATGGGCCGGTAAAATCAATACCACCATGGGAAGTGGGCGTCGGTCCTATCACGCATGGTGGGTGGGGGTGGGAGTGGGCACGGGCACGAAGGAAGGAAATTTATTAATCGAAAGAGGTTGAGCCACGTAGGTGTTGGGTGAGATGGCGATTCTCTGCGTCGCAGTTCCAAATCAGAGGCGTGAGATCCGGAGCTGCCTAGGCATTGGTTGCGTGGTGGTCCAAAGGCAACCTCGTGCCTGTGTGTGCCTGTGTCTGTGTCAGTGGGCCACCCTTCTACGCCTAAAATATCTTTGGACGCCGCGAGCCGAGCCATGTCCCCCGAATGGCTCCGGCTTGGATGCAGCCGTCAAACGCGCTGGCTGGCTTGATGGCCCTGAGACCATTCGTCTCGTCTCGGCCCTCCCCCTTTTCCACGTGTCCGTCGCGCCGTGGATCTGTCTGTCATCTCGCTGCAATTCTCATCTCATTCATTTTGTTTATGTTTTTAGTCGCCCCCTTTTTTTTTCCCTTTCAAAATGGTTGGGCTCTTGTCGTTGATAATCAATAAACATAAGCAGATGACTTTGCATGGTTCCAAACTCATGAACAACATTGATTGCAGCCAGCAGGGCAATCTTCTTTCAAGGGGTGCTTAGATAATTAGATTAGAGATAGTTAGAGAGAGAGAGGGAGAGAGTGTATATATATATATATATATATATATATACTATTACATGTATATGTAGAAATTTAAGAGAAAGAGAGAGAGAGTGTGTGTGTATGAATAGAATAGCTATGTCTTTCTCTTTTTTTTGGTATTCCGTCATGCACGCCAGTAGTAATGTCAAGGTGATATAATAAGATGGGAGGCCAACATAATTCCGTGGCCACACATGGAGAGAGAGCTACTAGCTAGGTTCCATTATTAATTAATTAGTACGTACGTACCAATACCATGCATCCGTTTATGAGTTTGTTAGTAAAGCAGGCATTATTAGTTTCCATTATAAGGAGTCGTGCCACAGAGATTAGTTATTTACACACCTTGTCTCTTATAGTAGTCGTCATGTGGCCTGTGGGAACCCTATGCCGTGGGGAGTTGAGTAATCGTGAAACAAAACACGAGGACTTTCCATAAATTGAAATTAAACACGAGAGCAAAATTTGTGAACTCGTTCGTTTCGAATCATCAATCATAACATAACAGGAGGAGGAAGAGGACTTATTATCAACACGTACGATAGCTATAGCGCTAGCGCCCACATTTCGAACTTGACTCGTGAGTGGCCATGAATTATATTATGGCCCAACCCAATTAGATTGATTCTCTGCTGTACATTATTATTTTTTGTTTTACATCAAAATTATATAATTTTGTTGTCGTCCAACAACAACAGGATGCTAATTCTCCAATGCAAGCTACCAGTACTAGAGATCAGTGTGTAATTTTTGTTAATTAATTAGGTGTTATAATCAATCAAGTGCCATTGTTGTCCATGGGCGAGTGGTGAGTATGTTCCTGTTTTTTTTTTTTTTTTTAAGTTACCAAATTTGCTTTTTTTAATTTTTAATTTTTTTAAGGAAATAATATTAAATAAGTATTATATCACATCAATGGCACGGTGGTAATTAGACAAAGGAGTACGTAGACCCGAGTAGCACGTTAGCGCAGCTCCTGCGAAAATATCTTGTGCAGTGGCCAAACATTGGGAGCCTCACCGGCCCTCATTATATTAATATTATAGATGATGATAATTAATATATAAAAAAAATCCCAAACCTTTATTAGCGAAACGCACTTGGCCTGTTTTTTTTTTTTTTAAAAAAAATAAATAAAAAAATTGGGTGCATCGTACACAGCATACACGTATGTGTGGTGGGCATATGATATGTGAGTATGATGACATTGACGACCATGTCAATGGCAGGCATCACATCACATTGGCAATAACAAAATAGCATCAACCTATCAGGCTAGCGGAAAATATCATTGCCACGTACGCACGTCTCCACAACGCGGTTAAAGATCTCTCTTCTCTCTCCCTCTCTCTCTCTCTTTTCCTCTGATTCATTCCACAACATAACAACAACATCATCATCAACAGCAGCAACAACAATATACATACATATCAACAAGTTCAATACCCACAAATTCAACAACAACGCCCGAGTTCTGGTTTCGTTTGGGGGGTTCGCTGAGGAAGAAACAGGTACGGTACCAGTTGTGTCGTGTGTAGGTCGTAGACTTTGTTTTCATTCATGTGTGCTGTTATGGGTTTTGAATCTAAGTTCTTAAGTTTCTCACCCACAGCTCTCTTATGTACTTTTTCAGTTATGTTTCATGGAAACAGTTGTTTGGTTGTTTTTGTATGCCTTTTTTTTTTTTGTTTTTGTTTTCCCTCTATCGATTTATAAACGCGCGTCGAATCTCTCAAATCCGCCTCTAATTTCGGTATGTTGTCTACTCTTGCGAGGTCACAGAGTACACTGTGTGTGTGTGTGTGTGTTCTTGGCTACGAGTCCGTCCGAGGGTTTTGGGTTATTGAATTTTTTGCACCATGTTTGTTTTGATTGTTGTTGGGGGAATAAAATAAAATAAAATAAAAATAAGGGTCATAAGACGTGTTTGCTGAACGATTATTTTTGATGCATAAATTTTTATTGTCTCGTCAGGGGAGCTGATTTGCGTTAAATAAATTCTATAGTAGATTTATAGAATTATTCATATAGTTCAGATTGATTTTTTTTAATGACATATGTATATATTTTAAACCCATGTTGTAATAATTTACATAAAATACAGAGCTGTGGTGATGAGAGCGTTTAATTTGCAGTAGACTTTGTAGTCTGGACTGACACACTGTAGTGAATCAGGTGGAACAGCAGTCAGTTTCTGCAAATATATAATCATCATCATGGTGGTGGTGTGCTCCGAATGCTAATTTTCGAAAAATCTGGTTCATTTGGTTGATCATTATCGTTAGGTAGTGTGTTCGAGTGGAAGCTTCACTCCGGGTTTCATCCTGTTCATAGTTGTTGCTTGATAGTAGTTATTGGTGCGAGAGGCAAATGGGTAGCTCGTTTGAAAGGTGGATTGATGGTCTTCAGTTCTCCTCGCTCTTCTGGCGTCCTCCACAAGATGCACAACAGCGGAAGGTGCGCCATAATTTTATGTTATTACTCTTATTTCAAGAGTTGGGTAAGCTGCTGAGGCATGTAAAAAGGGGTGAGATGGGCAAACAATATATTGTCTGTTGCCCATGCCGTGATTCTATCCCTTTAGATTTATGGTTCGCGCTTTAATACTTGGTTTTGAATCAAAGCTCTCTGAAAGTTTTATGCCATTGGCAACTTGCTGTATGGGGTTCGTGTGGGGATTTTGCATTTGTCTCGCAAAATCACTCGTTTTTTGTCTCTTTTATTTTTATTGGCTTTTGCCCTTTCACCTACTGGCTGGCTGCAACTATTCAATGAATGTGCCCCCCCTTTTCCAGGCTCAAATTACTGCCTACGTGGAGTTATTTGGTCAGTTCATATCAGAACAGTTTCCAGAAGATGTTGCTGAGGTTTTTATTTTCTTGCCTTTGTATTTTATTTCGTTTATTCATGCTACTACTGGTTTCCCTGGGTTTCCTGTCTTGGACACTGGGATGTATGTGTTTGGCATCGAGACATCACCTGACCGTGTGTTAACTTTTTTTTTTTTTTTTTTTTTTGGACAGCTCATCAGGAATCGTTATCCATCCAAAGAAATGTGTCTCCTTGATGATGTTTTGGGTATTGACAATCTTTAATTACAGTTATGAACACTCAGCCTGAGGGCTTATTCTGTATTAGCTGCAAGCTAATTATTGATATTTATTAATTTATTAACCGTTTAAAAATCAATCGTCTTCCAGCAATGTTTGTCCTCCATCATCCAGAGCACGGACATGCTGTAATTCTTCCACTAATTTCCTCTATCTTTGATGGTACTCTGGAATATGATAGGACTATGCCCCCCTTTGCTTCTTTTATCTCCTCAGTCTGCCCAACCAGTGAGGTACGTAATATGAAGAAGAAAATTCACTTATTATGTTGTAAAAACTCTATGGGCGGGGGCTTTATTGGGTGCCACTCCCATTATGTTACTAGAGCTTTTCTTTTTCTTTTTTTCCCCCTTTCTAGTCTTCTCTAACTTGTCCTGTGTAGTATTTGATATTAAACACGAGCAGAATCTCATGTAAAATCATATATTTTCAATTGCAGAATGAGTATCCAGAAGAGCAGGCACTAGCATGTGAGGAGATCTTACGAATTTTAACTCAGTATAATCGCCCGCAAAGGAGCATAGTGGAATGTGAGGATGATGAAACAGATCGTAGCAACAGTGGAAGCCATGCTACGACAAGTAGCTCCAAAGATGGAAAATCATGTCACGAAACCTCAGTACAACATGAGAGGAAATCCCTAAGGCCTTTGTCTCCCTGGATTACTGATATGTTACTTGCTGCACCATTGCAAGTCAAAAGTGGGTATTTTCGATGGTGAGTGTATTGGTTTACGTTAATATTATCAAGAAGTCAGTCACACTACAGGCCTGTTTGTCTTTCATTTCAAGTTTCCCAGAATTGCTTATTTTGGTGTTTAAGTGGCACAATGTACTGCAACTCAGCAATATGATACAACTCAGCATATTGATGTTGAAATATCTCAAGAAATTGTGAATAAAAAAATCTGCAATTTTTATAATTTTTGAATCCACATAAATAGAATTGAAGACACTATATCACGTATTCTGTATAAAGCTACTAATGGAGACGTTTTATTTTTGGGTTAATAGATGTTAAATAACATACAAGGCTGGTTGGTTTGGTTTGGATGTTAAATAACATTTTTGTTGTGCGCCATTTTTCAAAAGCTGCAAGTCTAGTGTTAATACGGTTCTCAATGAGTTGAAAGTGGGTCATTTGTTTCATTAGAACTGAAATATAGGCAGACCTCATGGGTATGAGCAGTTATTGGTGACGTGTTGGATGGTTTTAAAAACATTAGCGTGTACTTTGGTAGCACTGTGTTTTGTTTCGGTGACAATGATAGTTTACATCTTAAGTTGATTGTGTATTTTGTGCTCATGGATCATATGTGTCACTCTAATTGACATAAATCTTTCAATGTATTGAAGGTGTGGTGGTGTGATGGGAAAATATGCTGCTGGAGAACTCAAACCACCAACTAGTAAGTGAAGATTTTCCTCTATTTTGAACCAGCCACGCCATGACTTTGGTGCTTTGTGAATTATTTTTGGTTGCAGCATAATAATAATGCTGCCACATCATATGATTCTATGCCACTTGGGTTCTTATTCAAGCTGTGATTTCAAATTCTAGGGCAAGGGCTGGAAGGGTTGAATAGAAACAAGTCATAAATAAATAAAGTTGCTTGATGTTGTAGTGGGTGATATCATCTATACATTTGTTTTTGTATCGTGCGATAATTTAATAGTCAGAGTAAAACTAAAACTGCAACTTTGTTTCTTATATATTTTAAATTATATATATATATTTATAATTATAAATTTACAGTCTGTCAAGCCTACTTAACAGAATGTGGACCACATTTAGCTTACTGTTCTTTTAGTTTTTTCCCCCTTTTGTGTTTAGAACTGTGGATTACTTACAATCAATTTGTGTTTGCATTTAGCTTCTTCCCGTGGATCTGGAAAGCATCCCCAGCTGGTGCCATCAACTCCAAGGTGGGCTGTTGCTTATGGTGCTGGTGTTATATTAAGCGTTTGCGATCAAGAAGTCAATAGCTATGAATCTGCTACCCTGACTGAAGTTGCTGTTCCTGCGCTTCTACTACCTCCTCCAACGACATCCATGGATGAACATCTTGTTGCCGGGCTGCCTGCTCTTGAGCCATATGCTCGCTTGTTTCATCGGTGGGCACTTGTACCCCTCACTCATTTAACTTTATTTTTATTGAAAATAAAAATAAAAAATAAAAACTGTAACTTTTTTTTTGGGCATAGTTATTATGCTATTTCTGCCCCAAGTGCTACTCAAAGACTTCTGCTTGGACTTCTTGAAGCACCACCATCATGGGCTCCAGATGCACTTGATGCTGCCGTGCAACTGGTGGAACTCCTTAGGGCTGCTGAAGACTATGCATCAGGAGTGAGAGTGAGTGTCATATGTGTAACTTATACCTTGGAATTCTGTCATTAGTCATGCTTTACAATGAATTGTTTCAGTTGGTGGAGAACGTCCCTTCTCTTTGAGGGACCTGGTTTGGATTTGTATTAATCTTTGGTTCTTTATAACATAGTTGGATATCTCAGTCTCAGTTTTGACAAGTATTACTTTAGTAGCAACTACGAGCTAGTGGGTGTGTGGGTGTTTCTCACACAACCTATATGATGCTGTCATGTTACTTTGAACTTGTTCATTTGTTTCTACTTGTCTTGTAGGGTTTAGAATGAAAATGACTACCTATCATATTTTGGATCTTTGTCTTGCTTCATGTGTATGTATCCCAATGATACTGTAGTTTCTGATAGACATTCATGGTAGACCAACTAAACTCTTATGAAGCATGCACTGTTACTATTAAAAATAAATGTATTTTCAGGGTTTGAGAATATGAATGAGAGCAATAGACAGCCTTCTATATTTGTGCTAAACAGCAGAAGAATAGGAAGGGGTTTATATATGATATTTCACTCAAAAAAGTTAAAAACTATGACATGGTTGTCGAAAGAATCCACAGAAAATGACAATTGGTTAAACTACTGAGATTAGTAAAAAATTCTTTTTGTTTTGTTTTATTAAATTGGTTGTACACTTGCATGTGCACGAGCACAAGACAGAAGGAAAAGAAAATGACATTTCTATGACGTTGGACTTCCTAGAAAAGGAAAGAACCGAAACTTTTAAATGCTTGAAATCTAATAATCCAAAAAATTACCCTGTAAAACCAAAAGTCAAAGTGGATATTTAAATTTCTGCTAACAAAGCAATACCGCCTTGGGCATGCATGCGTAAGGGGTTCACCAGTGTCCTTCTACACTTGTGACAATGATTGGTCTTTTTCATGGACGAACATAAGTGAATTTCAAACATATAAAGAATTATCACCCAATTCATCATATGTTATTCTCTAATATATATTTGGGTTATGTGTTGATGCAGCTTCCAATGAATTGGATGCACTTGCATTTCTTACGCGCCATTGGGACTGCAATGTCCATGAGAGCAGGTATTGCTGCTGATGCTGCAGCAGCTTTGCTTTTTCGCATACTTTCACAACCTGCTTTACTTTTCCCCCCATTAAGGCAAGTTGATGGGGTTGACATTCAGCGTGAACCAGTAGGTGGTTTCATTTCAATCCTCAAGAACCAGGTACTGGCTAAAGTTGTTTGCTTGCACCTGATCTTGCATTTTTGAATTTAAAGTTTTCCATTTACATATCATGAAATTTCAATAAATACACATTATTGATGTTTAAACTTTGTCTATGGAAATGCTTGTGACTAGAAAGAAGCGCCTGCAGCTGAAGCAACTATTGAAGCCACTGCCCAAGGGATCGCATCAATGCTGTGTGGCCATGGCCCTGAGGTTGAATGGAGAATTTGCACCATATGGGAAGCTGCTTATGGCTTGATTCCTTTAAGCTCATCAGTTGTTGATCTACCTGATATTATAGTCGCAACCCCATTGCAAACTCCTGTTTTATCCTGGAACTTGTACATACCACTCCTAAAAGTTCTCGAATATCTTCCTCGTGGTAGTCCATCTGAAGCATGTCTCATGAAGATCTTTGTTGCAACTGTGGAGGCTATTCTACAAAGAACATTTCCACTTGAGCCATCCAGGGAACAAATAAGAAAAACAAGATACCTTTCTGGCATAGGTTCTACCTCCAAAAACCTTGTTGTGGCTGAGCTTCGTACAATGGTTCATTCATTATTTGTAGAATCACCTGCCTCTGTTGACCTTGCTTCATCTCTGCTTTTTGTCGTGTTAACAATGTGTGTTACTCATGACGCTCAGACCAAAGGAAACAAGAGACAAAGAGGTGAAAACAGGTTTCCTGCTGATGAAATTGCTGAGGAATCACTAGTGGTTTTAGAAAAGCAGAATAGGGTAGAAAATGGAGAAACAAAAAAGCAGGGAGCTGTAGCAGCATTTGATTCTTATGTTCTGGCTGCTGTTTGTGCCCTTGCTTGTGAGCTTCAATTGTTTCCTTTGATTTCCGAAGGAAATAATCACTCAGGCTCAAAAGATTTGCGAGGCAGATCCAGGCCCACAAAAATCAATGGATCTCCTAATGGGTTCCAAAATAGCCTTAACTCTGCCATTCGCAACACTCGCAGGATATTATCAATATTAGAGGCATTTTTTTCACTGAAGTCATCTTCTGTTGGCACTTCATGGAGTTACAGTCCAAATGAAATAGTTGCTGCAGCTATGGTTGCTGCTCATGTTTCTGAACTGTGTAGAAATTCTAAGGCTTGCATGCATGCTCTCTCTGTTTTGATGCGGTGCAAGTGGGATAAAGAAATTCACCATAGAGCATCCTCACTTCATAACCTTATTGATATTCATGGGAAAACCGTGGCATCCATTGTCGACAAAGCAGAACCACTGGAAGCACATTTGCTGAATGCACCAGTTTGGAAGGGTGCCCCAGTGTTGGATGGAAGAAAAAAAACAATTTCCAGCCTTAAATGCTCTGAGTCACATTATTTATTGTCACAGCAGCATGAAGATAACCGTTCTCAAACTCTTCTCCAATGCAGTAAATCATTGCATATAAATGAAAAAACTGGAAGTAGTACAAGTACAGGCGTTACAAGTTTCCCAGTTGATGCTTCTGAATTAGCTAATTTTCTTACAATGGACAGACTCATAGGATTTAATTGCAGTGCACAAGTCCCTCTCAGATCAGCGCTTGCAGAGAAACAAGAATTATGTTTCTCTGTAGTTTCATTGCTGTGGCACAAGTTAATTGCAGGCCCTGAAACACTACTTAGTGCAGAAGGCACTTCTACCCATCGGGGATGGAGGCAGGTAGGCTCTGATATAATTTATGTTAATAATTTTTGCTCAATGTTTCAAGGTGGTTGATGATTTTTTGCACCTTGCAAAACATTTTTTGTTGGGCTAGTGGTTTTGGGGAAAGAAAGCCGTCAATGTGATGAAAAGGATCAAAACATGAAGAACAGGGCAGATTTACATATTATTGTTGTTACTTATTTAAACAGCAATGGTAGCAAAAAATGTTTTAGGATTATGTAGATGGATGTGGCTAAATTTTATACATGCCGGAAGTGGGAACAAAACATTCAATGTTTAGTATGTAGGTTCATAAACACACCAAATGTTATTTACTTAGCTATAAGACTAGAGAATGTCCATACAGTGAGTACATTATATGTTTATGGAGAGACTGCCTAATTAAATTTCTCATTTTGTCGTAAAAAAAAATTCACAAGCCGTTAAGAGTTTGTGTGCACAATGCAGTCACTGAAAACTCACGCTTTTTTTTTTTTGTACTACCTTCATAATTATAATCTGATTTGTAGTTCAATGTTTATAGGTGGTTGATGCGCTATGCAATGTTGTATCAGCTTCACCAACAAAAGCAGCTACTGCCGTTGTTCTTCAGGTCCAAATTCATTCAACTTATATATTATCTTCCAATTAAGAATAATAATGCTATCATCTGAAATAAAGTGTTTTGTCTCGAGTTGGAAACAGTTTTTTTTTTAAATGGATTGTAAATGGAATTTCTAAATTTTAAGTTTGCTTCTTCCTTGTGTTTACAATTAGCATAGCAAGAAGTGAAATGAGTAATAGTCGCATGATATTTCAGTGTCCAGATGAGCAACATTAGTATTGAGTTCGCTGCATATTCAACCTCATATATTGGCTTCGTGTTTTTTGTTTCCTCTCTTGTGTTTTTCAGGCTGAGAGGGAATTACAGCCGTGGATTGCTAAAGACGACGAACAAAGTCAAAAGCGGTGGAGTGTCAACCAGCGAATTGTAAAACTGATTGCCGAGCTAATGAGAAATCATGAAAGGCCAGAATCATTAGCAATAGTGGCAACAGCATGGGATCTTCTTCTGCGTGCTACTGATGGTATGCTTGTGGATGGAGAAGCGTGCACTTTGCCACAGTTGGAGGTAATTCCAATGGGGAAGGGGAATCATTTTTTTATACACAATGCACACTAGTTGAATTACACTAATTATTCTACCAGGTGCTTGGCAGTAAAGTCCCACTCTCAGTCTTATCCTTTTCTTTTATTACAAGACTGACTTTTGTGAGTTCATGAGAAAGAATAGGCTCAACAGTATTTGCTTTAAGCTTAAAGTTTGTGTTGGTGTGAGGTGTTTTAATGTGGACAAATGAAACAGCTGCTGGAAGCAACAGCCAAAGCCGTTCAACCTGTGCTTGAGTGGGGAGAATCTGGGTCAGCAATTGCGGATGGCCTATCAAACCTTTTAAAGGTAAATACATTACTCTGAGCCAGTTGTAAGATTGATAGAGGATCATAGCACCAGTTAAAATAAATGATTCGGCAAAGTATAATTTTGAATAAATGGGTATTAATTGATTAAGAAGTTGCATCTGTTTCAGCTTAGATTGGGGTATTTATGATGTTGTCAAATGAAAATTTTGACCAGGCTTCTTTCTCTGTAGAGCTTATACTAACGCAAATCATGTGGGTCAATGTGTGCAGTGTCGAATATCATCTACCATCCGATGCCTTTCTCATCCTAGTGCCCATGTCCGTGCTCTCAGCACTTCAGTTTTACGTGATATTCTGCACTGTGGCTCAATCAATCCTGCTACCAAGCAAGTGGAAAGAAACAACATGCATGCTCGGAAAATCTTCAGTTACGGAGTTATTAACTGGCAAGCTGATATCGAGAAATGTTTGACGTGGGAAGCACATAGCAGGCTTGCTACTGGGCTACCTATTCAATACCTTGATACTGCTGCCAAAGAATTGAACTGTTCTATTTCCTTATGACATCACCCACCCCGTACGTCACCTTGGTTATCAGTCTAATTACTCGGGTAAGTGTTTTTAGTCTAGTTTCTCATGTCTATTTTTTATCTGTTTTTGTGGAAATTGGGCAGCTCGGGGAAGAACTAAATTTGTTGTGTTTCTTTTCTGTTAGGTAGGTGTGTGGAGCCATTGAATGCACTGGGGATCTCCTTCATGCAATTGGTGTTGTACCCACTTGCCCTTGTATTTTGTACCTGAAACCTTGCTTTGCTTCTAAATCTGATAAATATTAATCGGAGGAGTCTCTTCAAAAAACAAAAAAAAACGCAGGATGCAGTAATCTCACAGGTTCTGCCTGACTTTTCTAGAATTTAAACATTTGAGTTTCTTATTTATATCTAGAGCTAATTAAGTGTTTCGAATCAGATTTAAATAAATAAGTAATGGTAAATGGGAAAGGGAAATTTCACATCCGAAGTCTGAACCCCTATGGCTCTGGGGCTTGTTGTCAGGTTCATTGAAAGCTTAAGTGTGACCACCTTTACGAGCGACAAGATCAACTGACATTTTTCTAGCAGGCTTCGTTGAATTAATTGCTTCCTTTATTGTTTTAATTAATTAAATGGAAAAAAACTTGTGAAGCAGGGAAGGCAAGAGAGGACTCTTTGGATAATATTAATATGATAATGTTACATATAAAATTTTTTTAAAAATGTTCACTTTTTAATAATTAAATAATGTTATAATATTAATTAATTAATTATTATTAAATTTTATTATTTTTAATGACATAGTAAACACTTCGATATTTTGTCTTATATGGTTAGAGTTCTAGTAAAGAGTTAATCAATTGGAATGAAATAAGAAATCCTTTTGACTTATTTAAAATTAATGTTCATTTGGCAAATTGTCAATAAGGGAATCCTCTTAATTCCGTAGCAAAGCAAACTTGCGCTTTAGTCTGATCTTAATATTTTGGGAGAGTTTCCTACTCTCAAATCCTGTTTTAATTACATCAAATTATGGGAGAGTTTGTAGAAATTGAAATGTAAGGATTTAAAAAAATAATTAAGCAGGCTTGAAACTCACTTTTGAGCGGACTAGTTTTAACTTTTAAGTTGAGTCTTTAATCTTGTTTATAAATTATATTATTATCTTAAAAAAAATAGGATTGTATTTGTTAATATTCAATATTATTAGATTTTTTAAATTAAATTATAATATTTTAAATAAATTTATTAATTTATAAAAAATCATAGCAATTATTATTAAGATATTAATTAACAAATAAATAATATTTATTTGTTATATTTTAATATATTTTTATATCACTAATATATAAATAATTCTTTACTTTTAATTGTTAATATATCACAAAAAATCAATAAATTGAGTAATATATATATATATATTAATAAACGAAATTACATTAATATTTAATACATTATTTATCACTACATAATCGAAATGAGTTTCAACAAAAACATAAATACCACATATGTTCCACGGGTCCGAATAAATGAAACACGTGGCATCATTATTCGGGAGCTCCTTCGCCTCGGCGCCACGCCTCCCTCCCTCCACCTTCATTACTTGGAGACAGATTTAGACAACAATAATGATATCCACCGCCAAATGTTGCGCCTCCATCGCTCAGAGAATGAGATTCCTCCTTGACTATCAAATCGTGTGAAAGCCAATGGTGTCATGTTGATCTGGCCTTACACGCAAACCTAGTCATCGTGTTAGGGAGGAACGAGATGGGGGGACAAGATCGATTGTTTAATTTGACTCCTGAAACCCAACCGTCTCATCCCCTGCAACAACAAGTTCATATTTCTCACTTGTGTCAATGGTTTTGTTTATTTGTTGTTGGTGGTGTTCGTTGATATTTGGGTTTGTATGTTTTTGGGTCATAGTGTATGGTTAAAAATCTTTTGTATGCTTCTTTTTTCTTGTTTTATTTTGGGAAATTTAAAGTAATATTTATCCCGTCCGCAAAAAAATGACAGATTTTGTATATAAAAAAAATTGTTACACAAAAGAGGATTAAAACGGCAACTTGAATTTTGCATGAATCCTATTGAGTTACTTTTCATCAATTTTTAATGTTTATAAATGGGTAACAAAGAATTTGAGTGGCAAATTTATTTGGAGAAAAAAAACTTATTTTGTATGCATGGTAGTTTATTATGAATTAAATAATTATTGAGTATATTAGAATTATTTAAATTATATTTCATTTTATTTTCATGTTCTAACGTTTTCATTTCATTTGATATTTTCAAATTCGAAAAGTTAAAAATTCATTTCATTATAAATTTATAATGAAAATTCCTTCATGCAGGTAATACTTTTATGAAAATTCTAATTCCATTCCATCCCAATTAAACAATACTCTCTCGACGTGAAAAGAACAATCAGAAATTCACGACCAATAAGGATAATGTAATGGTTGGGTAACAATTATGGCCGTTGAGAACCTTTAGGCTTTTTTTTTTTTTTTCCTTTTTGCATTCAATAGAAAAAATGTTCCAAGATTTATTATTATTTTCTTTAGGGAAAAATACAAAATCAATCAGCATTTAATTAGAAAAAAATGGTGGGTTTTTAATATGTGCCGTTGAAAATGTCCTCGGACCTACTTCGCTTGCAGTATTAGAACCTCTGCTGGTTGAGAATAATATGGTGGAATCAGCTACCCGGTCTGCTTGGCCTATGGTCTGATAAATGCTTTTAGGCCTTCGCATCAATCTGAGTAGACTCTGATAAACCATGTTTTTGTTGTCTGCTGGTAGGAAGCGTGTGGCTTCGACGCTCCTTCCCACCTGGCTTTGACGAGGCATTGCCGTACCAAATCATTCCGAAAACAGCAACCATCATGCCAATGACTACGTGGGAATTCAGGCCTTCTTTCCCAAAAAATATGAACCCAAGAACCAAAACAAGAATTGTCTTCATATGGCCAAGTACTTGGAATGAAACAGCAGTGAATCTGCCAATGCAGATGAACTGACTGAGGTTGGTCCCCACCGCAATGGTGCATGAAAGGATTATAAACATCTGCAGCCATTAAAATGCAGGGTGAGTGTCAGTTCTTAAAAATCCCGTGGTCACAATTCACAAGCATTGATCTATAAATGATCGGCAAGAACAAAAAGTCACAGAAAATAACATGCAATCAACTTCTGTGTACTTCATCCAACAGAAGAATTTTAGGAATCAATAAACCAGTAAACACTTTGTTGATGCAGACAACAATATCATATATTGGTCGGCAGATGTTGAATAGAAGGCAGTACTTACAGTTGAGGTTATATCATATTCGAAGGCGTCAACCCTTTTCTTTGTAAGCCAGTAATCCACAAAGGGGCCCAACAACAACAAGGATCCAGCCTGGGCTGGGGCAGTGTGTCCCAATAAATTGAAAGAACCTAGAGAATACTTGCGTTGGAGATAATGTACGTACTACACAAGCAAAATCAAAAGCTCAAAAAAAATCAGATACAACTATTAATGTATCCAAAAAAATAAGAAATTTTTGCGAGGAAACTAACAAAAACAAAGAAGGACCTTGCTGATAATTTAAATAGAAATTTTCACGAAATCATAGTCTTGGAAATTCAATGCACAAAACTATCATCAACTTTACATGCACGCATTCGTTGCTCCTATAAAAGGCAGAACTGGCAAAAACTTACATATTGTTGCAAGGAGGTGCTCCAGACTGCAATAAAAGCAGCTATGAAACCTTTGCCATTTACACTCACGTCAGTAACAGTGCATACAGCAACACCAAGGAGAACAACTAATATACTGAGCTTGGTGTCTCTTGAATATCGAATCTTGTCCAACACAACTTCCAAGAAACATGATACAGGGATCATACTCAGCTTTGCAATCTGACAATAAATTGAAAATTTGTCCATTAATTATGCAGATATTAAAGAAAAAGGTGTTAAGGACTTGCAAGTCAATGAAAAATTACCTGGTAGAATCCCACCGAATTCCACATTAGACTGACATTCATCCCCACAATAGAGAAGTTTGCAAATAAAACAAATTTCAAAAGCTCTGAAAACGGTAAATGCGAAGGTTGAATGTATCCCAGCCACTTAAGAAGCGATGTCATCAAGGTTGTGGTGACAAAATGCAAACCAGTTAATGTTGTAGCTGTAGAAATCAGAGTCGAAAAGCACAGCAGTATCATAATTAGGAACACTAACAAAAATTCACATGCTCCAACATAAAATAAAAAATAACTTGTGTAGAATCTTCAATCAAAAATTTCCTTCATAAATACATAATAATTATATGAGACTCTATTTGTTATATTCATAAATTTTAGTTCGACTCTCATATCAAATATGGATTGATATGATGCTCCTATGTATATCTGTTTATTTTACAGAATTGACGTCCTTATTAAACTAATTTTGCATATGGCTGTCAATACTTAGAATCTGATGGCATACTGTGGCCAGTATCTTCAAACCTGTGACCATGTTTTAACAATTTTATCTCTTGATCTGTACATGCATTTTTCCTGCTAAGTGCCCCTAAATCCAGACAGGCTTCCAGATACTAGCATTTTCTCATACTGCACAGTGCGAAGGGAAGAAAATGTTGGAAAGACCACGAAATGTCACTCATGTGAATGCACAAATAGATACATATTCCAACCAAAATTTATAATATCTTTGACATTTAAATGATTGGAAGTAATTGAGTAACTCTGGAAAGTAAAGAACATTGATCCATTTTTCATATTAATATATTTCCATATGATAAATTATAAGAAAACTAGTAACAAATTTCCTATAAAAGTCTGTTTTTTCTATTTTTAGAAAAAAAAAATTAAAAAATCATAAAATCATCTTCACAGTAGATATCCTATATTTAACTTTTTTTTCATGAAATTTAAATAGTATTTTTCAATGTATTAAAAAAATACTATTCACTCCTTATAACTATTAAATTATATATAAAAAATTTCTCTCACCCCTCTCCTTTATATTTTTTCATGACATTCACTTTTATTTCATATTAAATTATTAAAAAAATATTATAAAATATTATTTTAATGATATAAATAGTGATTTACAAAATCTATTGTAGTATATATTTATGGAGGAAAGCAAAAAGTAATTTAAATATGTAAATTTAAGAAAAATAATTGTCTGATGTTAGTGCTGTAATGCAATTGGATTTCTTTTATTATTTGGGTTCTGTAATACTAAACAGTTAAAGAAGCTCATTCTTCCATGTGTTATTCACAGTAGAGAAATAAAGTAAATTTTGGAGGAAGGCAATATATATATATAGCAGTTCATATAACCAAACAAAGTAGTGCCTTTTTTAGTTCATCTCACTAGCGAAATCAATTAGGGAGGCAAAAAAGGAATAAAGAAACCAACAATTGGTTATTATCATGACACGCTTACCAAAACTGAATCCATATGTTGCCATTAAGGCTTTGTTGACAATGATTATTCCAACAGAAGTGACAACATTGAACATCCATGCAGCAACATCTATTGCAGCCTTCCTATCAGCCTTGCTAGATGGACCCATTTGATTTATTTCTTGTAACTAACCACTGCAGAATTTCAGCCCTCAGCCTCCATGAGTCAGTCCCTAACTTCCGTGTAACTTTTCCCTGCAGCAGAACCCAGGATTGCTATTTTTAAACAGTTTGGCAGATACAAAAAATCTTCTACTGAAAGGATATCCCTTTTTAAGAGTAAAAAATGATAGGAATTTACCAAGCTGAGTAAAGATAATGTTTCTGCAGATATCAAATCGTCATGTTGAATCTAACATAAAACCTTGATATTTATAAATTGAAATGCATTTGGATGAGCTGTCAAACAATTTAGGCATGCTTAAGCAGGGGGTCTCCATTACTTGAGGCTTTAGGTACGGTGTTGTGTTTGGACGCTAGAGTGAGGCATTAGCTGAAAAGCTATATTACCATAATTTAATCAGTGTTGCCCGTCATTTTTTTAATAATACATTGCCATCACTGGCAAGATCTACACACATCAAGGGAGTGTAATCAACATAGACAATAATATAGAAGCAGCCAGAATCAGCGGCAGTACAGTTCAGTAAAGTGACGAAACAGTCTGGTATCTTTCGCATCAAAGATACGAATTACGAAGATGATGTTTTTTTCAGGGTCTGCTGTTTTATGACAGCGGGAAGCGTTCTGACAGAAATTATAGGATATATTATTACTTGAGCGCAGATCTAAAATACAAAAGACTAATGCATTTCGCCAAATGGTAGATCACATCATATCTTCAAACTCAAAGATTTGTACACTTCAAATCAAGTACATAATCTCCTCCAGATTGGAAACTACACTGATTTTTTTTCCAATAACTCATATTCACATAAACATATCCCAACTCTAGAGTGAAAGTGTAAACATCCATCCGTCTACCGTGGAACATTAGAACGAGATAAATAACATTTCAGATCGAACCTGCAAACAAACTACCCATACATGATCAGACCTCCTAATTTCAAAACCTACAACGCATCGAGCTAGCGAATCTACGCAAACCAGAAACTGAGTTACAGTGCATGGATGATCGATTTGAGGACGTACCGTTGAAGCGTGGAAGCAGCGATCCGATTCAAACCGAATCAAGTCCAGGGGACGGAGGCTGGAGATGATGTGAAGTTTAGGGTTTAGAGGAAGACGATGAAGGCGACGCGATCAGAAACTAGGGCTTCATGGGATGGCTTGGCGGGGGAGTTTCGTGCTTGCTGCCGCTGCGTTCCGTTTCGCGTCCACAAAGATACGGTGACAGGGAGAGAGAGCTTTGACGCGCCAGCAGATCAGACAATAATAATTGTCGTTTTGATGTGACCAAAATAACTAAAATTAACTACAACACAAAACACAAAAGAAATGAAATTATTAGGAATAAAATTGAGATATAAAATGAAATGAAATTTTTTATTATCTTCTCCATTAAAATTAAGATAATATATTAAGTTAATTATTAAAATATTTTTATAATTATTAAATTTTATTAAAAAAAATTATTATTTGATGATTTTCGATTTGGGGGAGGCCTTGTAGAGAGGGCGAGGCGCACGAAGGAGGTGCACGTGGAGAGGGGGCGGGGGTTGGGTCAGGGCGACAAGGAGGGGGAGTTGGGCAACGGGAAGGTGGAGGTGGGGCGACATGAGAGGGGTGTGGAGAGGAAGAGGGAGAGGGAGTGAGAGAGAAAAAAAGATAAATATAAAAAAGAGAGGTATACAAATAAATAAGATTTTCTTGTACAATTAAACTTTAGTAAACCTGTGGGGTGAGGGAATCAATTTCTCCCTACACAAGGGTATAAAATTCTAAAGGTAATGTTTACTTACTTTCCTCTTATTGTACCAAACGCGGAAAAGGAATGAAATTCAATTTCTTTCCCGCGTACCAAACATGCTAAAAATGTATGGAACGTTTGGTCCATAAAAATTGAATGAAATAGAATATAATTTATTTTTACTTTTGTGTTTGATATGTTCAAGCGAAGATACTGTTAATTACTCTCACTCCTGATATTAACTCATTACCTTAAGTATGATAATAAACATTATAACTATACCCCTTATGTGGAAGAGAATCCAATGGAAGGCAGTCTTGACGACGGCAAGGCAGGGCTTGGGGGGGCTATGTAACGCCGGGGTTGGGAGGGGCTGTGCAACACTGGCCCAAAGGATGGGGTGGTTGTGCGATGCTGGCCAGGGTGGGGGGCTATGTGCAACGAGGGGAGGGGGAGGGGTGGTGTTGTGCGGCACTGGCCAAGGGGGGTAGGGGGCGGCTGCGAGGCGCCGGTGAGGATGGATGGTTCTGTGCGACGGGAGGAAGGAAGGCTGTGGGCGATGGGGAGAGGGGGCCGGGGTGGAGGGTTGTGCCTGAAGAGGGTTGGTATTGTAATTTGTCAAAAAAAATTACCCTATACATGGTATTGTATACCATTTATGGGTAAGATAATGAACCATTCTCATTTTCATACCTATTCTATCTCATTCTCGCGTTAATTTTATTCCCCTAATTTTATTCTCGCGTATCAAACGAACTCTTAGGATAAAGTTAAATTATTTAAAAAAATCATGAATTTATATGCATTTAAAATTATTTTAATTTAAGAATTTAATTTTTAAAATAAGTAAATTTCATTGTTATTTTAAAAATTATTTTTAACTGTTTTTAATTTTAAATCTAAACTCAATTTTGTATGGAGATTCAAATAAATTTTTTTTCTATTTTATTACCTGTGCCCACTAATTTTTTTAAACACTTTTTAATGCATTCTTTATTATACCCAAAAAAAACTCTTATATGTCAATTGAAAATAATAATAATTTGATCGATTAAGAAGCTTTACTCTGGAAAATCTCTTATTGATGTGTCAATTTCAACTACAGGCGATTGGTATGAAAAAAATAAAATATTATTTATAGTTCACATGCTGACACGTGAAAGAATATCTCTGTTACTAATAAGTTACAATATTTTAGTGTTTTTTATATTATTTCTTCTAATATTATTTTTGATTATTTTTCCAAAATTTTAAGGTTTCATGTATATTTTTTCATTATTCCAACAAACTCTCTTTACCTTACTTCATGCCTTAATTATTGTCATTAATCATATTGTTTCCCTTATTATTTGCATCAAAACTTCTCTAAAATCAAAATCATTCAAAAATTTAGGAGTTGTTTGGTATGTTTTTAATTTTTATATTTTCTTTTCTAAAATTTTAAAATTTGCACTGAATTCTGAATCTTGAAAACATTTGTGATTTAATATAAGAGAGAATATATTTTAAAAAGTGTGTGTTTTTAAAATTGAATCCCATCAAAATTAAAAAATTAGAATATGGTGGGCTCAAGTAGAAAAAATAAGTATAAAAATAAAAAATTTATTATTAAGTTTAGATTTGAAAATGGAAAACAATTAGAAATATTGTTTAAAAACAACCGTAAAATCCACCTTTTCAAAACTCAATTAAAAAATAATAATTTAAAATTCTAGTGGACCCCTAGTTTTTATGATTCGGAAATTGAATCCCAATTAAAGTCATGTGTACCAACTGTCATGTATGTCATGCATTTACAAATTTGCATTTCAATTTGCAAGAAACAAAGGCAATTGTGTGGTTACGTTTGATAAACAACAGTTAAGGCATATATCAAACATATTTCATATTTATTAGAAGTCCTTTTGTATTTTTATGTTGCACTTATGATTTTTATAATTTAATTCCATGCTCTTATTAGATAATTTATAACTTTATCTTCAAAGTAACCTTCCTTTTTACTTTGTGAATGTTCCTATAAAACAATTATGTTTTCGGTATCTAAACTTTTTTTAGGTATATTGGGAAAAAATGAGAACGCACGGAATTTGATTTTCCAATATTTGAAACTTTTCTTATTTCTTTTCCCTAGCAGTCTCTCACTTATCCTTTTAGTCCTTTTCTTGTAGACTATCCTCTTTGGGCTTTAACTTCTCTTATTTTGTTTATGTTGGCATTTCCTATTGTTTTATCTCTCATTATACTAGTTATTGGTATTTCACTACTTTTGCATATAACTCCATCACTTATAGTAGTAGTGTCATACTCCCTTACAGATGAAGCAAGCTTTTGAGTATTGGAAGGGATTTTCCATATTAGACGTAACTCTATGCACTTTCCTAGGCTTTCTACCCATGGCCTTGACTTTGATCATAAATGATACACATATGGCCTTAAATAAGGTAAAAGTCAAATTATTTATTTTTAAAGTTATTTATAATTCAAGTTATACTTATACAAGCTAATTATAACTCAAGTTGTTTATGTTTATAAAATTTATTTACTTATACGAGTTTATCTTTTTAAATGCATAGGCCAATGGCTGGTACTACTGTCTAAATGGCCAATAACCATGTGAGTGGACTAATATTCTCACTACGATGTTTTATTTTGTTTTATTAAAATATATAGTTGGTTATTCCATTTACAAATATTACAATGTGAATTGTTTAAACACTCAAGATGGTCTTTATTTATGTAATATATATTAATTGCCACGTGGAATGATTAAATTCCCACGGTGGTTTTTCTTTTAATGTTTCATTAAGTGGTTTGGCCTCATAAAGGCAAAATAATAATGGAATTGTGTATTAGGTTACGATATTGAATTAATAATGTAAAACGAATAAAACTAAAATATTAATTTAAATATTTTGATTTTCAAGGTTTAAGGCGCAAGGAACGACGAGAGGATCATAAAGGTTTACGTGAAACAATACGAGATTTATTTAATACACAAATAAAGATCTAGAAATCAACATGAGTTACAGTTGTGAATGTTATATAAATTTGCTCCCCAAATGATAGTTCTAACGTAAATCTCATAATGAACTCTTCAACAACCACTCTTCTTATTTTACAACTCAAAATTCCGATGCTTCAACCTCTAAGCTACGATAATCATCATCCTCAAAATTTCCCTCTCCCTTTTTACCCAAAGCATATCATCCATCATAGCTAAAGGAAGACAAAGAAAGATAAAGTTTATTATATCCCTTTTTGATTATCTTGTAAATTACCTTTTTTTTCAAAAACCCTCAAAAAATATAACGTAGCTCTTTTATGTAGGTCCCAACAGGTAGTCTAGATGGGAGGTGAGGGGGGATAGACCTTTTACTTTAAATTACAAGTTTTTAAATTTTACAGAGGACAAATTGAAAGATATTGATGGTATAGAGCCAAAATGAATAGGATTAAGATATATCAATGATTATATCCACAAGAAGAGATTACAAGGTATATATATGTGTTTATAATAATAGCTAAACTAAACATTCAACAGATCTTAGACCAGAAACAATAATATTTATTATATGAAATATTTAGTTTCTAGTATAATATTAAGAAGTACGAAATATTTATGTAGTTGGTTGCTTTATAATTTTTATATTTTGCTTTTAATGATTTTCCATTTTCATTGTAATTGTTAGATCCCTTAGAAGTCTAGGGGGGGGGGGGTGAATAAATTTCTTTCAAGAAATCGTTTATCAAAAAAAGAGATTTTGAAAACAAATCTTGTAAAGTATATATTGAAGATAAACAAGATGTTTACTTAATATATCAATGATTCATATTCAATAGGAAACTTGATACAGAGATTGTATAGCTGATTTGTAATCAAGATTTTTTGATCAGCTTATACACAAAGCACTTAACGATCAGAGACACACAAGTCGTGTCCATGATCTTTAATTCAAGCTATAACAATGAATAACTTAATCTCTTGAATAACTCTTAATCACACACAATGAACACTTTTTCCAACATTTTTTTCGAGAGATATATTGTCTCACACTCTCCTCTATTTATACATAAAAGCCTATTAGTTAAAACAAGAAAGATATATGTAAAACATAGAATGACATCTTCTCATATCTTGTCAAATCTTTCCTTATTCTTGATATTCAAAGGCGTCTTAAACAATGATGGCATTGAGATGACTAAACACTCATAACCTAGTGTTTCAAATCTCTTCTTTAAACCTTCTCTTCGAATAACTTCATCGAATGTCTTCTTCAAATGTCTTCATCGAATCTTATATTGAACATATAGTATCAATGAACTTAGACAGTGTTTTGAAGTCTAATAGTGAATTTTGCTTCGAATCTCTTGGCATCGACTCTGTTGATTCTCGATGACTCTTCTGAAGTATATCAACACTAAGCTTATCTTCGAGTGAGTTCTTTAAATCTATTGTTCAGATCAATACTCTCGATGACTTCATGTTATGTTCTTAGTCTCTTCGAATCTCTTTAGCATGCTCAAGTAAACTGTCATAGTCTTATAAGCATTGCATCATCGTCAGACAATTTGTCTTTCAAATGTATCATTGAATGACTTATATGGTAATAATATAGATTCGATAAGAGTATCTATGGATCCAACACTTAGTAAATTTAAACACTATTAGCTCTAAATGTTTTACCTAATCTATAATTTATCTCGGTCAACTCAAAGATCCAATAGTAATCTTGCTTGCATTTTATGAGCACACTTGTATTTTTTAATATTTTCTCTCAGAGGGCTTTTGTTATTCCATACTTAATATTTTGTATTTTGGTGAGTGAATGTTGTAGATGAGTGCTCTCTTCTAAATTCTCTCTTAAGGTTAAATGGTGAAGACATGAGAATTGTCAAAGGTATTTTTCAAAAAAATGTGTTATGTAGATTTGATTGTTGCCCTTTAAATAGGTAGCCTTTAGGTTTTGTTTGCCAAAGTCATCCTCATCGCTTAATCCTGATTGTCCGCCCATCTGTAGTGTTTGATAGTAGGTGGTTGTTCACATTAGTTGCCTTTTCATGTGTGATGCAGTTGGACATTGAAAACTTGGCTTAATGTTAACATGTGAGTGCATTAGGGTTCCATGCCTCAAAGCTAAGTTCATCGAAGGTTTGTCTCGAACCTGATATGTAAAAAGAATTGCAAGTTTAAGTCCTAAGGATTAAGCCTCAAGCTTCAAAGCTTCTCCTCAAACAGTTTCTCTTTAAGGGTTTTAGCTTTCGTTCTTTAAGTCTACCTTTCTTCGATGCTTTTTGCCTCGGAGATTTCACTCAAAGATGTCTGAACTCTCACGTGATCATTAGGACCCTTTGACACTTGCTTGCTTAGAACCTTAGAGATTTTTGCCTCAAAGCCCACTAACTAATTTCCTTTTTAAATGGGGCTTCAAGCTTCGGCTTTGATAAATCTTCGAGCTTCAAACCTTCAAACTTTATAACTTTTTACCTCAAATCAATCTAAGTGGTTTCTTTCATGAATGAGGCTTCGAGCTTCGACTTTGATGGATCTTTAAGCTTTCAAAGTGTTGAACTCAAATAATTTTATTGATAGCTTCTTTAACCAACACACCTTCAAATTTCGACCTTCGAACTTGTTCTTTGATCTTTGTTTGTCATATATGAGCGTGTATGATTGGTATGATGAACAGTTGGGGACGAGACCTATGCTAAGGTCACTTTTTAAGTGTTATCACAAATCTTTTGTCACTTCGTGTGCGGACATGGAGATTCACTAACTAATTTTCTCAAATTAGAAATTCAGGGTGTGACAATAACTTCCATAAAAAAATAAGAAACTTTAATACTATACCATTAGCACAAAATTAAGAAACCTAATCTGATTACGAGAATACATGTTCAAAGATGCCAATGCAAACATGCTTCATCCAAAAACCTTTATCTGACAAACAAAAATATATCTAACAAAAGACTCTATATAATGACAAAATCGTTCTAACAAAACAACTCCATCTGATAAACGCATTTGATGCCTATGTTTGATTTGAGCGACTTGACTGGTTTGAGATGCTCTTGTTCTTCTATTTATTTTAATTTTAAGCCATAACACACCCCCTCAAATTAAAATATCTTCATACCAAGCATCTCTCGTAACTTGTTGAAGAATGTGACCACTAATAACTTTATGAAAATATCAGTTAACTTGCTTTTTGGTATTGTTATACTCCAACTCATCCATTTTCTCTTTCATGTGATTTCTCATGAAATAAAAATCTCATGTCAGTATTTTTACTACTCCCAAGTTGCATTAGATTCTTCAAAAACTTCAGTTGTTAATTTACTGTTGACTTGAATTATAATATAACTTTCGTTGAAATAATTTAGTAACTCTAATACATTCCTAAGCCAAATTACTTCACACGTAGCACAAACATCTGCAACATATTGCACTTCACATGGCGATAACATAACAAACAATTGCTTCTTTGATGTCTAATAATCAAATGCATAACTTGATGAATGTGAGATAAATATAATTGCATTAGACTCATCAAAAGCAAAAAGTTGTAATTATGAGCTATAATAATTTTGTCAAGTTCTTCAAATTTGAAGAATGACTTTATATTCATAAAAGTCTTATTTTAATGTTTTATTTTCCCTCTCTCATCGTTTTCTCTTTCTTTTCTATTCCTTCTATATTTACTTTTTCATATTATGTTATTATTTTGATGAACATAATGATTAATTTAATGTGAAATTATGTATATGAAGGTTTTAAAGTTATGAAAAAAATTTATAATTTTCATTTCGAACTAATTTAATGTCATTGCTCTTAGGTGTGAATGTGTAACAACAAAATTTGTGCGAATATAATATATACCTAAAATTTGGAGCTAAAAAAAGTAAATCAAATAAGCATAGAAATAATATGATAAACTTATTTTAAATCTTTGTTTTATAAAATTATTAAGATGATAGTTATCTTTTTACAAAATACATGATTGTCTGTCAATTGTGATAAATAATAAAAATGTCTAATAATGTAAATATATAAAATCATATGTATCGTGTCCACAATCTTAACTAATATACATATATGCTACTAATTACTAGTTATTCAATCTTAAACTCAATATGGGTCTCATGATTTGCTATGCCGAATGAAATTGTACAAGAAAATTCAATGGTGATTCTTGTGGTTGCAAAACCATAGTCAAAGCTTAAATACTCCAATGCTTCAATCTCACATGTGAATGGCTGCTAAAGGAGGACAAAAACCCTAAAAATATAATTTGCCTTGTTGGAAGACATCTTTGTCCCTCTATAATTGGATTTGAAAGGAGTTTGGACTGGCACAACACGATTCTAGAAACTAAAATGCATATATGCCCAATTAATTTTTAAATTTATTTCATGTTTAAAGTTTAAAAGACAATCAATAGTTGTAGATACTTTCATAGAAAAATTATTTTGTAATAAAACCAATAAACTTTAAATCATAATAAAAAAAATTAATATTTTTGAAAGAAAAAATCTAAATACAAGCCTCTCTCTTGTATTAATATGTTATTAGCTCATGATTAAAATAAATAAGATAATGTGCAATTGTAACATAAACATGAAAAACCAAACAAAATATTTTTATTGTAATATAAAAAATATTAACCAGACCTTTTCTTTCTTTTTTATATTATATTATATATATTTTTTGTCGTAAGTATACCAAAATCGCAGTAAGTTAGTAGACAAGGATTTTAAGCGACATTGCACCCCACTTCCCCCCAGCTCAAAAGCTTTGTTGGGTCGTCCGTCACCAGCAAAATCTCCAACGTGCGAACCAAATCTTCGATCCCCGGATCTGCGCGTTCTAGGGTTTGGACGGGCGGTCTAAGGGTTTCGATCAGAGGAGGTGGTAGTCAGATGGGGAAGAAGAGGAAGTCTGTGGCGAGCAGCCTAGACGAGGTGGATCGAACCATGTACTCCACGTTTTGTAGCGCCGCCAACTCGCTTTCTCAATTGTACACCCAGACCATGAATCAGCAGAAGCTGTCGTTTCAGGCTGGCGAGCGCCACGGCCTTGTATGATTTTCAATCCTCTCACGTTGCTGTCGTCGCCCTTATTTTTTGCGTGCGTGTGTTTTAACTGCTCATGTCATGTCTAATTGTTTTGTTTGATGCCTCTTTTTTTTTTTTTTTTCGTTTTGTTTGCTTCTAAGTTGAATGCATCTGGTATCTCTCCTGTTGGTTTTAGGTGATGTTGAAGTGCCTGATTGTTTATGGTTCATCTTTTACGCACGTCTCTGTTTGCATCATTTCGCGTGGAAATTGTTTCCAACTTGACAACTGCATCAACCATAGCAGTGGGATGCCCAGTGGTTTCTGTGTTGATCATTACAGTAGCCTCCCCATATTTCAACCCATGCTTCAAGGATCACCCCTTATGCAATTCTAATGATTACTTTTAAGACCCTTTACTGAAATTTAGTTTTGAAATTAATTGTTTCTTCACATTCTATTGCAATGCTACATTGATGCATTCGCAGTGACATGTTTTCCATTTTAATTATCCCATGGTATTATTAGAATAACTGTTGATATTTAGTGGATTCATATAAGTATTAAACTATCAGAAATATGTCCATTTGGGACTAAATTCTGTCATTGGTATATACCTAGTCCTGCATGTGACAGTTCCTTATTGCTCTAGCTCAGTGAAGGCCTTATTGCTCAAGGATCACCCCTTATGCAATTCTAATGATTACTTTTAAGACCCTTTACTGAAATTTAGTTTTGAAATTAATTGTTTCTTCACATTCTATTGCAATGCTACATTGATGCATTCGCAGTGACATGTTTTCCATTTTAATTATCCCATGGTATTATTAGAATAACTGTTGATATTTAGTGGATTCATATAAGTATTAAACTATCAGAAATATGTCCATTTGGGACTAAATTCTGTCATTGGTATATACCTAGTCCTGCATGTGACAGTTCCTTATTGCTCTAGCTCAGTGAAGGCCTGAAGGGAGCATGCGGATTGTTATAGTCCTTCCTTGCTCCTGCTGACATTTGTCTCTGCCAGTGTACTTTGTTTGTTTTGTCTACTGCTGACTCTGTACTGGAGTACAATTATTTTTGCTTAGTGTGATAATTTATTAAAATGCTATATCCTTGGTGTTGTTTAATCTTATTGTATTATTCCATTTGCAACCAATGGATAAGCAAATTAGAGAGGAAACAGGATTAAAAATGGTTGAATGAATTAAACATGATGAGACTTCTTTGAACATTTTTGAGTGGGAATTGTAGTAGGCCTGACTAACTTCATGTTTTCTGCCTCCATTCCTTCTCAAACATCATAGAAGAAAATGTTTTTGTTTGCTCAAACTTTTGTCTTCTTCCAAGCTTCTCAATGTTAGCTGTAAAGTTCATCCCATTAATTATTCACATAAGACTGTGTGCTTGACTGCTACTTAACAATATATATGTTCTGTTTATTTTGCATGCCAGGAAAAACTTTATCAATGGATTTTGAGACAAGAAGAGGGAGGATCTAGAGTTTCCACAGTCAATATAGTCAATTACTTGCAGGTTTTAATTTCTTTTCCTGGCTGCCTCGTTATGTAATTTTTCTTAAATTGTGTTGGTGTGACCCAAATTAAAACATGCAGGCAGTGCTAATTCTGTATATGGTAATTTGTTGTTGTCGGTCCTACATTTTTAAAGAACAAAAAAAATGCTAATATCAAATTAACTTAGAGCGATTGGAACAACTGCTTGTGTGTTGCTATTGCCAGAGCTCAATGCTTTTCTATGCCTTTTTTTCAAGGCATCTTTGGGATAATGTCCCTGTTCATTGGTAGCTTGTTTACATGCCCTTCTTTTACTTTGGTCTGAAGTTTTGATTCTGTCCTCACTTAAGAAGGAAAGTAGGAAACTTGGAAGGAGCTTATTAGTTAATTTTTGCTTCAGGTACATTGAGTTGAGCATTCAATATGGTGTTATGTTGCAAAAATTTACGCTTGATAAATTTGATATCTATTAGGTGGACTTTCCTATTGATGTATTTGTATGTGTAAATTAATACAAAATATGAATTTGTTGATACATAAGATAGCATTTTATACTGTAGAATTAGAATGTCTAAAGTCTTTGCAGTATTCCATTCCTGTTTGTTGCTGCATTTCTTTTGACACCCATAACTTCACAGTTTTAATTCATGATTATAGCCCAATGCGGCACTCATATTTGTTGCTGCATTCCTTTATGCACTCTTAACTTTATCATAGTTGTAATTGAAAATTGTAAAATGTTCCAGCCCAATGTCAAAACCCTATATGTGCGTTTTGTATGATGAAAAACGAATTTGTTCAGGTCAGTTTTTAAAAAGCGTTTGGCTTTTGGTGGTTATGTATCTTCATTTTTTCAGTCCTCCATTCTAATCGCCCTTCCATTTTCTCCTTAATCGAATAAAATAAGTTGAAATATTAGCAAGCTGTAGGTTGCCACACTATTAGAAGTGCCTTATGAATGTTCTAGTGCCAATTCAATGTTTATTAATCCCATATTAGAATGTTATCATTTTGATATGTTGCAATGGCAGTCCACGGAATCTTTTGTTTTTCATTGTAGATTAGAGTTTTAGTTTTAAGATCAGCGTTCTACCTGGGCATCAGGTTCTTATGACTGGTATCACTTGCCAGATTAGTGTGGTTCTAAATTCACGTTCCACATGGAACAATCTTTTGTTTGGTATTGACCCATCAATCTTGATCACTGCTTCCTTGTCTCCACTTATAAAGTTCTCAGTAACTTTAGTTTGGTATCACTATGCCAACTTTCAGCCTCAACAACAACAGTAATGGATGTACATCGCTATAAAGCACTAACAGTGTTGATTCCTTATATCACTTCCCAGATTATTTTGGTATTGACCCAAACTTGCACTTTGTTAACTGAACTATTTGCCAGTTAGCATTTTTACTAATATTGTTGCAGACGGATGATGCTTCGCATTTTCCTAGCGATGTACATTCATTACTGTTGTTGGTGAGGCTGAAAGTTGGCATTGGCTATTGAGATGAGTTTCAACAAGGGGGGAGTGATGTAGAGTGGAGTCTGTTTCTACTTTCTTTGCTTGCTATGACTTTTTTGAATATTTATATTTCTGTTGTCCATGTTTATCCCATTTAGGAATTTTGACAGTATGGCTCCTGGACAGGATCAACTTGACTTTTGTGGAGAGGATCCGTCCATGACTCTTAGAGTGCCAGTACAGCATCAGCATTCCCAGCCCACAACGCACTTTATGAATACTGGCTTCTTTGTCAACTCTGGCTCATCTGGATCGATGATGGCTGCAGGGCAAGGGACTCGCACTGAGCACTTGGATCATCAATCTAGAAATTCAGTTTTCTCAAATGCACTATCAAGCCCCGTACGCCGTAGCCTTCAGCACTCTCACTTCACCCGAGGTGGTTGCATCCTAAATAATCCCCCCCTTTCTGGGAATGGATCTCGTAACAGTGAACTTAATCAGAACCGTGAAGTTAATTCTCTCAGCTCTAATGATTCCTCAATGGACATGCATGCAGACAGTCCTGGGCATGACTCTACTCACTGAAGATGCAGTGGCAGCTCCCCCTGCAACCGTTTCAGTGCGAAGTTCGAGTCCACCAAAGCCAATTTCTGCCTCCACCATTTCCTGCAGGTTCCATTAAGAAGGCCGGCTCAAAGAAGCCTGAAGCTAGTGAGGTGTGAAGAAGCAACACCTGTTAGTGCTTTTGCTCTCAGGGATCTGATTGCATTCCAGAACAATGAAAATTCCGTGAGAACAAGTGGTGTCCTTTTTAGATTTTTTTTTTGCTCGTTTTGTGTCAACTCTGTTTTATTTATTGAGAAAAGTTAAAAATAAAAATAAAAAACTGAAGTGTGTTACTTTAAAATAGAGTAGATAATTTGAACTTCTATGACTCCAGGATTTGTGATGTTTATTTATGATATCATCCATATAAATCAAGAATTGTATCCGTACATTGTATATGCTATACTGTGTACCAGTGGACATTAGATAGATCCTCCTCCATGCCGTGGTCACCAATGCAGAAGTGAAAATATTTAGTTGACATTTGATATACCCTCCTCTATGCTGTGGTCGCAAATGCAGGAGTGAAATATTCACTTGCGCCTTTGAGGAAAATTTTCTTTAGTCTTTGTGTTTTGAGTTTGTTTTGTTATTTTTTAAAATTCATCTTTAAAAAGCAATGCTATATCAACGCTCATTGGCACTCTTAGAATTTGGCTGGTCGATTGTCAACCAGTAAACATGGGGCTCAATCTTAGAAGTTGTGGGAAAGTCCATATGTAATTGTTATTCCATTGAAGTGAGCATTGGGTCTGTGTCATGATAGCTATCATTGCATATTGTGCATCCAAAACAGAAAGATGTGCCGTTTTCATAAGGCACTATATTTTTCATGTTCATAATTTTCATATTTTAATTCAAAAATGATATTTGCAATAAGGTCTAATATTGATTTATAATTTTTTTTCTTCTTGGTATATTATTATGTCATTTATATTACTTATTGGATAAATAAATACATTTGTATATAACATTATATTGTGGATCTTGATTAAGATTTAATAGTAATCTAGCAAATGATAATCGAATGTTTGAAAAATAATAACAAACAATTCAAGCAATTAATTAAAAAAGCAAAAAATAAGTATAAATTGAAAACTTATAATTATTTGTAGTTAATAATCTAAATATGTCCAAATAAATATAAGACATATTTATAGGTATATTAGTAATTAGGAATTAGAAATCTAATACAATTAGAAAATTAAAGTAAAATACCAAATAATCATAATACGAATTAAATAAAAATAATAATAAAAATGAAAAACTTTTAATATATAAATGAAAGTAAAGAAAAGAAAAGTATAATAGTAGAAGATGCCTCGTGCATATGTACATATCGCAAGCCATGGGCACTGATTCAAGTAGGCTGGCACATGCATTAGTACAAGATCTTCATCATATTACTTATTTATATTACATGTATTCCTGCAAAAGAGACAACTTAATAATTATATAACAACATTTTTAAATTTGTGTTCCTAATAGTGAGTTTGGTAGCTTGAGGCGGTGAATAAGATATTAGAGTAACTTCAACAACATTATATTCTACTCTCTATGGCCAGATATGAAGAGGAAAAAAATATGTAAAAGAAAAAAAGAAAAAGAAAAAGCCCTCCTACGGATTTTGCCTAACTCATGAAATAAAAAAAAACTATGGTTGTTCTTTATTGCGAAAAAGTTACTATTTACAATATTTATTTATTTATTATATAATTATTTCTTGCATCTCATATCAACTTCCTTTTTTTTCATTTAATTGATGATTGAATGACTAAATATAAGTATAATAGAGAGTAGCGTTGAAATGTATTATTTTTTTAAATAAATATATTTAAATAGAATAAAGAGCAAAATGGAAAAGGAAAAGAAGTAGTAGTTTAGGATTTAAGCCTTACTATAAAATTTCATTCATTTTCATATGTCTAAAGGTTTTTTAAAATATATTTATATTTTAAATATATTAACATTTAAAATTATCTACTTTATAACCTTCTCCGAAGTAAAATTTGACAATCTCTGGCATTGGGTTCTTTATAGCTATCTTTATAATTTGATGAAAGTTATTATTTTTAAATAACTATACAGTATATCCTCAAAATAATGAAATAATAATCTATCAATCTATCAAAATAATAATAAAATATTATATTTTGTCATTGTTGCCCGAAGTGCACACAGCGAAATGAAATCAAAACCAAATTCGCCGTGCGAGAGGGCGCCGATCACCAGGAGGAGTACAACGGCATTGACGGCGACGGAAGGGGAGTGGCTGCTGCTGCTGCTGCTGCATAAAAAGAAAGGGTAGTGGGCGACGAACGAGTTGGGAGAGTCGTCGACCCAGTGTTTCCTAGGCCCGCAGTTGTTGCTCGGTCGTTGGTGCAACGGCAGCGAAGAGCTCGATCGAAGACTGATTCTCTGCGTAGACCTTGCAGAACTCGATCAGATCAGACTGCAGCAATCAACAACCACCGTCGATGTCATTCTTTTCCCACAACCAACCAACATTAATAACTACCCGATGAAGCTACCAAAACTCAATTCAATATATAATAATTAACGAAATCTCAAACCACGGCAGCGACAACAACCCCGATGATGACGATGACGTCGAAATCAAAGCAAGAAACTTAGGTGCAGAGATTGCGGAAAGGAACGAGAATGAATCAACGGCTCCGCGGTACATGATGTGAAGGAGGAGATTATGGGTGAGCCATTGATGAGGATGGACAGATCGAGGACGGCAAGGACGGACGGATCGACGATGATGGGCTAGGCGATGGATGGATGATGGTCGGGTGGTGTCGGTGGCGTGAGAGAGAGAGAGCCATGCTGCGAGGGGGGAGAGAGAGAGACGCGTGGTGTGGGCAACAGAAGAGAAGAGAAGAGGAACGTTTGATGACACTACAGTTGTTCGTCAAATTTGGCGAAGATACCCAATTTAGTTTGTTTTATTTTTCCAAAATAGTGACAAATTAAAAAATTATTAATTATTCCGTGAATGCAAAATCAAATTAACATTTTAATAATACACACGATTTATATTTCCCTATATAAAAAATATATTCAACATACTAATCACGCATATGTAGAAAAATCTTTTTATATAATTTTTATTTATATTAATAACATAAAATATAATTTAATCAACTCAATTAAAATTTCATAACATAAAATATGTATTATAATTTTAGAGTTTAAAACTTTAAAAACGAGAAAAAAAGCTCGCGGATCAATTAGTGACTCGTCGAACTGGCCTGTTTAGGTCCATGTTTTGAATGAACCTCAATTAAAACTAGTCCATTCGCTGCAACGTGCGGGATAATTCGTGGACCGATAGTTCATTTTACACTCCGACCGCTAGACTATAATGAATATTTCTTATAAAATATTAATTTTAACCAAATGATATAATCGGATTGTACAACCATATTCACATGGTAAACTGCTTGAAAATTGTGTTGTTTAGTAGTTATTGTGCTCGAACACATGGTTGTCGAGCATAATCAATTTTCGAGCAAGGTCTCATATGTATGTGGCTATACAATTTGATTATGTCATTTGATCCAATACTAGTGCCTTATATCAGATGACATAAATGAATATATGTGAAAATTTGTTCAAAATAAATTTTTGATAGCACATTTTTCTGACAAAATAAATTATCAAGAGCGGGTTGTTCATAAATTATGTTGATAATTACAATAAATGCTTAAAAACAATAGCAAAATTAAAATTTGAGTAATTTAACACATATAGTTGCTATCTAATTTATCATTCAATTAAAATTAAGAGTAATGTTATATACAAGTTTCTTTTGTGCAGACTTTCCATGAGTTTCAAAAATCAACCATGATGATGTAAAATAAATCAGATCAACGCAGTAATAAGCTAATCTTACTCACCACCAAATATAAACTCATATACCATATGACACTATCTTATTGTTTTAATCAAATCACAAAGGTGAATATTTGAACTAATAAAAATAACCAGCTCAAATATGCAAGAAAAATTATATACAAAAAACTTACAAATATATTTTCCTGGAACTCCTTAATTATTCTTTCTTATCCCAATGCATATTTCCACCGATTATCTTGCATTGCACTGACGCCGAGGAGAATCTGCAACGGCGATGCACGCAAAAGTTAATGTCAGAACACATTGAGACCCGGGAGAGAGAGAGAGAATCTATTAATTACAATAACTAAATGATTGATATCAATAATTCAATATCATTACTAATTATGATTTATGAGTACCGAAATAGTTTTTAATAATTGATTATGATAAATTATATATGCGAACAAAAGTAACATTTGATATAGAAAACTAATATATATTGTACTAATTATATATATTAAAATAATTTTAAATATATATAAATAAGCCTATTTTAGTTTTTATATTATTGTATCTATTCTTAAATGTAAATATAATTTAATGCAACATATATATGAAATAATTTGATAACGAAAAATACTATGACACATTTATCGTCATTTAAATTATTATTAAAAATTTAAATAATATTAAAATTATCTTTTATAATCTATTATATTAATTCAATAATTTAATTAAAGAGTATCGAATTGTGTGTATATATATGTATATATTAAAATAAAATAGTTGTAATAACAAAATTGAGGATAAATCATAATCACGATCTATTGCAATATTATATAATTTTAATTTATACATAATTTTTTTTAAATGATAGTTATGACATTTGAAAAGCTTTTAAAATTGTCATATTGGATAATGAAATTATCTAAACTTGAGTTTATATATAAGGTGTGAACTTATCCATTATATATATACACATATCAATAATTTTTGTGTACACCTAAAATCATGAAATGTGTGTTATATTAGATTGAGTTTTCAATTTGATAACCTGCATAGAGTGAATATGTGTGAGAGTTTTTTTTTTTCATGGGAGATTTTTTTTCCCTTCGTATACTTACAAGTGGGTTATCCATTCCTATATATATGAAGCAACAATTGGAAAATTTATTAATATAATAGGTTTCTTTCACTTATGTATATTTTCAATATACACAAACATCTAAAAGATATTCTATTATATGACACCTAATAGTCGAACATTTTCAAGACAACACTTGATCACTTTGAGATAAAAAACCTTTGAATTACTTTGAAACAAGAATTTCATTTTAAAGTGGCCAACATCCAAACATATAAGAGGTTTTTATTTATATATAAGTGGATGTCTATATATAATGATATATATATAAATAAATTTGTTGGGTGCGTGGAACATAAGATAAATGAATATTAAAGATAATAATAATGCATAAAATTATATTTATTACTAAAGTATAAATAAGCTTAACTTGTTAATTTGATAAAAGTATCATGATAAATCTTAAAATTAAATAAAATACATTATATCATAATAAATTAAATATATATTGTAACTTTTTTATTAAAATATTATTAATATAAATTATTTTAATATTAATAATATATTAGCATTAAAGGCGAGATTCTACAAATGCCAAAAGAATACTATTCTACAAATGCCAAAAGCATACTATCAGTGTCATGATATTGATTTTTTTTTTGTCAAGATTGTTTCATTTATTAAAAATGAATTTTAAATAATAAAGTATGATTTCTATTATTCCAACGCACCAATTATACTTTAACATCAACTTTATTTATAATTTTAAAAAGTTATAAAAACGTCGTGACATTTATGACCAGGTATGTTGTTATTGTCCTTCTTATCCATGATTCATGAATGTAGCAAACCTAATTTGAAGGAAAAACAGAAAAAAGGAAAGCAGCTGCGGCCATTGGTCCAAAGCAAGCAACCAAGCATATCATTAATTCATTCATCAAGCAAGCAAATCATTAATTCACTCATCTCTCTCTCTCTCTCTCTCTCTCTCTCTCTCTCTCTCCACACACACACACACACACAAACGTTGTTGTGTTGTGTCCACCACCGCACCGCACCACGCCACCACTAAACCCATGCCTCCCCAAAAGGGCGTCTAGAGCGAAGCTTTTTCACCGCCCCAATTGAATAATGTATCTCATCGCCATCCCCAATCTCCCAAACCCCTAATCCAAGTCGATTCATATGGATCATTCTTCAATTTCGCTGCTTAATTTCTTCGCCACTTCTTGAATCTCGATGCGGAGATCTCTCTACGCCTCCTCTCAGATCTGCGGCGTTTAGTTCAGGTATTGTGGATTTGTTCGGTACCAGTTTGAATTTGCATTTCGCAATGCAGTGAAAGAAGTGGTATTTCTGAAATTTGGGTTCTTTGATGGCGCTAGCGAACTGTTTTTATTTAATTTTGTTTTCAGTGCCTTGTTTAGGAGGGGTGAGAATATAGATTTCATGCCCTTATGCTGTGGTTAATTGGAACTAGTCTTTGTCAATTTCCTATATTTGGGGTTGAGACCTGATCGTTGACGGAGTCCGCAGATTATCTTCGCCTTGTCTGAGAAATTCCTCGCCATGCTGTTTGATTCCAGTTAATCAACTGTTTCGGGGCTGATCGATTTTTGCGTCTGCGCTTACTTTTTTGAATCCTCTTTAAATTTAGCTGAAATTATTATTATTATTATTATTATTATTATTATTTTATAGTTTATAACCTCGGGCACTGTGCTTTCAGTGACTTCTGGTTTATTTCTTCCTATAGCCTGTATGGCTCAGCACTGTTTAAATAGTACGTCTGCAGCTAAGTCTTGAAATTTTTGTGACCACTTGCATGGAGAAAAAAATTGAAGGGACTTTATACGTTATTGGATTATTTTTGACAATTTTGTTCTTAAAGAAATCTAAAAAATACAGTATGCTGATTTTTCTGATACTCAGCCTGAGTTTAGGTTCTGGTGGGAGAAGTTCTTTGGTTGTTTGTAGCTGAAGAAGGCCTGTGTACGCTATCCCGTGATGCCCAAATGAGCAGAACTGATGTTATTGGCAGTTGAAGGAGGAGGGTTTTTTTCTTCTTCTGCCTCTGGGTATAGCAAGGGGTTGACCCTTCTTCTATTGGGCCAAAAGAACGAGGAAAGACCCATGAGAGTTTTGCCGTGGAATCAGTACCAGTTGGTGGACCAAGATTCTGACCCTGACCTCCAGCTGGCTTCTGGAAGTAACCGGCATTCGCGCAGGTGCGCCACTTTTGTTTGCTTTAGTCGCGATTCTACCGGACTCGAAACCCCATCCCCACTGAAAGTAGGTCCTGCCCAAAGGCAGGATGGCTTGCATGAACCTCCTGTGTCTGAGAAGGGCAAAGGCCATGCAACGGATGGTGATGAAAATATTGTTAGAAGAGTATCTCGTAAGAGTAGCTTGAAGGAGCCATCAAATAGGATTCCATCTTCTGCCGAGGAAGGAAATGCATATAAGCCTGTGGCCGAAGACCGAAATGATATCCCTGACTGTACAGAAAGGAGAAGAGTGCAGTGGACAGATACGTGTGGGAGAGAGCTTGTTGAAATCCGGGAATTTGAACCCAGGTATGGAAAGTTTATTTTATCATGATGTTCCTATGGTGGTTTTAAACTAGAATAATTTTATATTTATATTTATTTATTTATTTTTTCTTATTATTATTTTTGTATAAGTTCATTTGCACATATGCATGTGGGCTATTCACTATCTGTCAGTCTGCAATTATCCTTTTTGCCGTTTTTTTAACCAATGGTAATCTGAAGAAGTAATTAAATATGCCAATCGTTCAATATGGTATTAAAAACACCAAGCCTTAAATCATTACTGAACTTTCTGAATTATTAATCTGTATTTAGACCTATATCACGAGGCATGTTAAGTTATTCTGCTACTATGTATATACTTTTTATTAGTTTTTGTTTTGCTCACGATGGACAGTCACTGGAAAAATTCAGAAGTAGTCATTTACCCTCCTGAACCTTTTTTCTTTTTTCTGTTTATAATTATTGCTTGCTTTGAACTAAAATATTGAAATGTAAATATGCCATGTTCCAGGGCATGCCTTACTTGTGTGAGTAATTCTTATTTGTTGGAGTAATAATCCTTATAGCCTTGCCCTGTGGCAATAGTTTATGAGAATGACTTGGCCCTTGGGTTTATCGCACTCTTGTCACCTCAGGATGGTTGCATTAAAGGGCGAGGCAGATGTATTTTCAACAATGATGATTGTTTTATTTTTGAAGTTTGTTTCATGTGTGCTAACTAATCTTACAGCTCTTAGAATGTGCATGTGTTAATTGTTTGTTCTATTTCTGATTATTTGTGGGAGGTTGCTTTGCAGAAGGCTGGGAAAAAAAGTATAGAACTTCAGTTTGATGTAAGCATTTAGACCTCTTATGGACTGATGGGATGACTGCTAAAGCCAAGTTATTCACGGATGAAGCCTGTTGGTCAAATTTCTGGTTGTTTCTAGATTTTTTCAGAGTCGACAGTGTTGTCAATAAAAGTACACCCGTAGACAAGCAAAAATGTGTCGTTGGAGTCGAATTGTGATCACATTAACACATTTAGTGTTTTCCACTTTTTCCTGTTTAGGCTTCAGTGAGTGAAATAAGCTTAAGCATGTCAGTCCAAATCACCACCTCATAGAAAGTTACAACTTACCAAATGAGTGGAAAAATAAGATAAAATGTGAGATTTTGTTCTTTCAGATATTAACAAAGATGTGATGGGTTATCAGTCAGATGAAATATGAGTTTCACTTGGAAAATGATGAACTTTACACCTCAGTTAATGTTATTTTAAGCTCAATTAATTTTTATGCGACTGGTAGCTTTTTACATGGATATAGATAGGTAAAGCATATTAATAAGCAGAAGCACGAGGCACAAACAACTAAGACAGCCAGAGTTTAGCATTCACGTTCATGTAATTATTAAAGTACACCATTAATTTCTATAGCTATCCTTCAGTATAGGTGTGTTTTAATGAATTATTATTTTTCCTTCTTATCAAAAATAAAAAAATAAATCCAATACTTGTTGAGATTTGGTCCCCCTTGCACCTTCTCCCTCTTGCTCCATCCCGCTGATGTCCCCGATCTCCGGGGCTCTCTCTGAGGGTTGCAACTTGCCGCTGCTCCTTCCCTCTTGTGCTCCTGAGCTTGTGCCTCAGGCTGCTTTGACGGCCCCTGCTGGGTCTCCTCCTCCGACCGGCGCTGTCACAGCCGCCCTTCCTCCTCGGCTGGGGATTTTTTTTCTGGTGCACGGACTGTTAGTCCTTAGACGGCTTTGTCAGCCTCCCCTCACTGGGCCTCTATTTTGTTTGGGTCGTTTACCGATCATGTGGAGGGCTCTCCTGCCTCCTTTTGGGATTGGGGTGAGTGGGATTTCGAGTTTTGCGAGTGCACTTGTGGTGCTTCCTGGGGAGACTCCGTTGGGAGGCTTGGCTGTTCAGTTGTTGTGTGTTGCTGGTCCGCTTGATGATGCTCCCTATGGGAAGCCTTGTTCCCCTGTGTGTGTTTCTAATTGGCCGGCCGAGGCCGAGCCGGAGTGGCTCCGTTCTTACAAAGCCATTGGCTCTGTATTAGGGGTGAGTTACGAGGGTTGTGAACTTGCTATTTCTAATTTGTTACGGGAGATCGAAGCTCGTCATTCAACCCGGAATGATACTAGTTTGGGATCTAAAAGTGTGCGGGAGCTTAAACGGCTTGCCTCTTCTATTAATTATGATGCCGGAAGTTCTCAGACTTCTCGGGTCAGGTAGTTTGGTGGTTTGCCTCTTAGGAGATTTTGCGTTCTTCCCATAGGCGGGTTGTTTCGTCTTGTTGTTTTCTTGTTGGATTTTTGTGGTCTTTTTGTAATATTTATATGGGCTCTTCTCTTTTTTTGGTATGACTATCCTTTACCTTTTTTGTGTTTTTTTCTTTTCTCTTAATGCAATTTTATTACTTATAAAAAAATAATATAGAAACTAAACCTTGTTAGATTTTTTAATGAATAAAATGATAGTCAATCTCAATATACTTAGTTCATTCATGAAAAATTGGATTAGAGGTAACACGAAGAGCATCCTAGTGATCACACCATAATTTAGCTAGAATGTAAACTTTCTTCCTTAGATCCTGCCCAATCAGCATTCAAAAAACATTTAATCGTAGTATGGCTATAATTTCCATATAGGATATCTTCCCCTGGGGCACCAAGTAGCACAAAATATGCTTTATAACTTTTTAATGTTCAACCGTTGGAGAAGACATATATTGATTTGCCACATTAACAAAATAAGCAATATCCAAATGAGTCACAATAAGATAATTCAAATTTTCAACTCATCTCCAGTATTTTTCAGTATCTTGGAAAAGATTGCTCTCCTTTGTTAGTTGCGCGTTAGGAATCATTGGAGTCATGGAGTGTTAGATGGCTTAGCTCTCAATTTTTCTATTTTAACTAATAAATCTAGTACATATTTTATTTGAGATGAGAAAGCCCTTTCTTATTCCTTGTCACTTTAACACCTAGAAAATACTTAAATACCCCTAAATCCTTTGTATGAAACTAACTGTGAAGAAAAAATTTAAGGGATGATATACCTTTAGTATCACTGCTAGTTATGATGATGTTATCCACATAAACCACTAACAAGATAATACTAGTGTAGAATGTTCATAAAAAAATAGAATGACTTGACTTGCCCTTTTTCATGTCAAATTGCTCCATTTCCTATCTAAATTTTCAAATCGAACCTGAAAACTCTACTGTAAATCATACAAGGATTTATGAAGATGACATACTTTTTCATACTCACGAGTAACAAAGCCAGGTGGTTTCTCAATATACATCTCCTCTTCACCATTAAAAAAACATTTTTGATATCTAATTAATGGATAAACCAATTATAAGTGGCTTCCATAGAGATAAATAACCAAACATGTAATTTTAACAACAAAAGACTATGGTGTTAATTTTAATCAACACCATATCTCTGACTATGAGCATATCCTTTAATAACAAGGGGAGCTTTTAACCTAGCAATAGATTCATCAGGGCAAACTTTTATTGTAAATACCCTCTTACAGTCAATAGTTTTTTTAAATGCACGTAAATTTACCAAACTCTAAATATCATTTTCCTCTAAATTAGTCATTCCATCAATCATGGTTGTCCTCCACCCTAAATGGGTTAAGGTTTGCTGAATTATCTTTGGAATCTCAACTAAGTCGAGAGAAGCAACAAATGAGCAATAAACAGGATAATTTGTCATAGAAAACACAAGGGGAAATAAGATCGGTGCACTAGCTTTTACCTTTTTGAAGAGCAATAGGTAATTTAAGATCACTAGTAGGAGGATCTAATGAAGAAGGTAATACTGGATTCGGACTAGGATTAGGGGGCCGAGATCATGGAGAATAAACATAAGTGATAGATGGTCTTATAGCAATGGTGGTGGAGATGGAATTTGTGCAGAATTTGAACCGATGACATGATATACTAACTACTCATCACAATGTTAGGAGGATTTAGGCAAAGATGTGTCACGAAAAATATGAAACTAGATACCTGTTCAAGAGGGGAGAAAAACATTTATTTATTTTTTTTGCAAAGAAGAATAATCCAAAACACCGTAATGACTTGAGGTCAAGTTTAGACACTTGTGCATGATTATCACGTATAAAATAGCTACACTCAAATATACGAAACATAATTTTGTTGGAAATAAAACTTGATATGATGTCTGATTTTGTAAAACAGTAGAGGACATGTGATTGATAAAAAAACTAGTAGAAACTATATCAATCCAAAAATATTTAGACACCTTAGTTTAAAATAAAATGACTATAGTTGTCGCAATTAGATGTTTATTTTTCTTTTCAATTATGTTGTCTTGGGATGGAGTATCAACAAAAGATTATCAGTGAAGCATGCCATTATGGGTCATGTATGTTTGAAAGGGTGCAGAAAAATATTCCTTGGCATTATCACTTTTCAAAATCTTAACAAAAACATTAAATTGAGTTATAATCTCAACACAAAAAGGTTGAAAATGTTACAATAATTCAAAATGAAATTTCATGAAATAAAGGCAAGTCATATAGAAAAATCATTTATAAAAGTAACAAAATATCGAAATCCATTAGTGAACACAAAACATGGTCCCCAAACACCATAATGAGCATGATCTCTCTTATTAATTTGAGGGAAAGAGAGCAAACGATGGTGTTTAGTAAACTAACACGATTTACAATCTAAAATAGATACCTTTTGGAATTGAGGATAACTTCTTGAGTAGGGATAGAGATGGATGCTTTAATCAACAATAGAATGCAAAGGGGGAAAAGGTACTAGAACAAGCGATGGGTGGAGGTATTTTGTTGTACAAGATGTACAGTTTTCCTGATTCTCATCCTTTACAAATAATTATCTTCATCGTAAGATCTTAGAAAATATAATGGTCAGGGAAAAATGAGACAATAGTTGAGCATGTATAATTTTGCTAACAATGACAAGATTGAAAGGAAAGTGTAATCGAGAGTAGATATTAAAGATAAAACAAGTCTAATATTAATGGTACCAAAACCAAGAACTTTAGAAGTAGATCCTCTGCGCAAGTTATTTTAGAAAGCTGTTTATGGAAGGCAGAAAAGAGCTTAGGATTACCCGTTGTGTGATCTTAAACACCAAAATTAATGACCTATTGTGGGAAAGAGGAGAGAAGACAAGTACTACTTGACTTAACATGAGCTGTGACAGGAGGAGATTTCTTAGATGACTCCTGGAATTGAATGAATTTAGCATATTTGTCGGCCAAAACAGAAAAAGTTTGATAATGAGAAGTCTCATTAGTTTTTTTTATAAGTAAGAAAATTTATTAAAATAGAAAGAATGCACACAAGCAGTGAGCGCTAATGAACATACAACAACAAGCTTAAAAAGAGTACTCATAAACAATATCAGAAATAGACAAAAAAGACAGCCTACTCGAAGCAAAAAGTTATTCTCGCAAATTCTGAAAAAAGATAAGAGTGATCTTTGATGGAGAATGCTCCTTGTCGTAAAAAATTCGGGTATTTCATTCACACCAAATACACCAAAAAAGACAATGAGGGATATCTCTCTACACCACCGATTGCTGCTCTATGTCCCCGAGTCAGCACTCAAACAACCAATGAAGGAATGACGACATCACCCAAAGAAGGCCGAATAAGCCCATAATCATGTTTCACAGCTCCTTAACATACAAACAATGATGAATTAGATAATCCACTGACTCCGCTGAAGCTTTACACATAAAACACTGACTAACTAGAACAAAACCCTAGCGTTGTAGCTTATTAACAGTAAGGATCTTGTCAAGCACTGTAGTCCAAGCAAAAAGACAACTCGAGATGGAACTCGCGCCTTCCACATACTATGCCATGGGAATATCCCTGGCTGAGTAGGTGTCAAAAGAGAGTACAGGCTTTTAACCAAAATCATGTGCTCGATTGGGCCGGTAACAAAGCCTATCGGCCTCCAACCGCGCAGGGGCAATCGAATATAACTAATCGAAGAAAGATGAGAAAGCCTCTAATTCTCAATCATGGGCAGCCCGCAAAAACAGTACCTCCCATTGTATAGTAGTATCTCATAGATAGTGAACGTTGCCGCAAAAGTATCAACGAGCAAGCAATCCGATACAACTCTAGGTGATCACACTTTAAGGATGATGCACTACACCATACATCATCTTAAAAGTAAATAGAAGCACCGTCCTCCAGCTCAAATACCACAAACCGAGAGAAAGAGTGCTAATGCGTTCGGATAAATTTCCATAAACTCAAATCATGCGACTCACGAGACATCAAAGAGGTTCAACCCCCACGGGCAATGCCGTACTTCACCGCAATCACCTCCCGCCATAGGGCCCCCTCTCCGCCCCAAACCATCATAACCACTTTCCCATAAGAGATACATTAAACCATTAGTTGTAACAATGTGAGTTAACTGTGGTCCAGAACTCTTCTGATTTTTCTTGAGCAAATTCTGACAATGACCTGGTTCATGGCAATAATAGCAGACTACCTACCTATAAGCCTTGGTTTCCATGATTTTGAGTACCACTACTTCCTCTATAATTGCCTCGAGGTCTACTTGAATCTGCATTTTTCTGGCTAACATGTGGACTAGGTTGTCGTGCAGAGGAAGCTTGTGAACTAGGAATAGTTCGCAACACCCTAGTATAGGCTTCCCTCAAAGTTGTGACTCCAGGATCATACAAAATCTGTGATTTAATACTTTCATACTGAGAGTTAAAACCTTCAAAAAAAAAACTTATTATTTCTATTAGTTCACTTTGAGCCCGCTGAACACAAATATTTATATTAAATGGCAATAATACAGTCAATTCTTCATAAACACGCTTAAAATCCACACATTAAGTGTTACGTGATTGATCTTTGTTGTATAGAATTCCTCACATCAAAAATCCGAGAAATTACAATGAGCAATATGACTAGATTGGTTAGGCCTAATAGAGTTATGTATCTATATCAAAGGTTGGGCATCAATCCTTTTCCACCAAGAATAATTTAGAGCACTCTCAGTCAGGGGATTGTCTGCAAGATGACGTTCTTGAGAAGTACTTTTTAAGTACAACCGTACAGTCTTATTCCAATAAAAATAATTACTACTGTTGATCAGTAATTTTTGCCACGAATGATACTAAATAGTCACAACGTGTTTTGTTCACCGGCCAAAGATCAAAAAGAACAAAATTCCAAAATTCAGGAAAAATAAGTTGCCGAAACAGTGTATATATTCATATATTTCCTGCCCCAAGGATCACTGTGAGCAGAACCAGTTACAGATTTACTGGTGCATGTCGCATGCGTGAATTTGGGGCAGAACTTTTCAGGTGGCTGCTCCTAGACGGTCTCTCTAACTGGGTGTACCATAAAAACTGTAAGGCTGCACACTTGGGCAGTCAAGAATCGGGAAGAAAATTTTTCCAAGAGCCGTTAAGGCTGTTACATGTAATCAGAGAAAGAATGAAGAGAATGTGTTGTCTTTTGACTGTAAAACTATTACATATTTATACATACTCTACTCCTATTCTATTTAGGAATAAATCTAATATAGTAATGCAAATTTTCTACGATTAAGTTAATTACTTAATCTGGAATGGGGTTCCAATGACTTGTTTTATATTTTATATTAGCCTTGTGAGTTTTACAGTATATGCACTTGGGGTTTCAAGTTCAGTCTTTATCAAAGGGTCAAAATGAGAAATTGTATAGATTCCTCAAAAAAAAAAAAAAAGTTTATGTAAGGGTGAAATATGGTGACAATTTTTTATGTATGGAGCTGAAGGAGTATTAAATTAAATTGAAGGAGCTTTTCAAAATTGATTATCGGAAAAGAAGAAAAAGGTTGTCAAAATAGCACCTGAATTTGTTGAAATGTATCTAAATGCAAATATGGTTTTTTTCCTTTTTATTTTTAAATGTCTATTTAGGTGTGATGTTAGACTGTGAGAGGGGCAGGGTCTTCTCTCTCTGGCACCTTGAAGTTTGTAGTAAACTGGGGCTTTCTGCATTTTGCCTATTCAGGGTTACTTCCATATAAGAGGAACACCAAATCTTCTAGCTAGGTTGGCTCTACCTGATGTTTGTTTCATAAATTCATTTCAAAGTAATATGCTTTGACAGTTGCATGCTTTTGTGGGATGGTTTTTAAATGCATTCGTGGTGTTTTGCTGCACGAGTTTTTCAAATGCGTAGTTTTTGTTGAGCTTTCTCTATCATTTATTCGTCAATGTCTATAATCTTATTGGATTGAGTATATCCATTGAAACATTCTCATGCAATGCCCAAGATCTTTCGGTACTTGTTGCTATTGTTGTACTTTTCCTCTTGCAGTGAGGTGGATGCGTCAGAAGACGAATTCGACAGTGGAAATGAAAAGAGTTGCTCATGTGCTATAATGTAAACAGGCTTTCAATTAGTGCACCACACTATCCATTCAGTAGTCCAGTCTACTGCTAAATGAGTTCCATGCATTCCACCCCTCATACGTGGGGGAAAACAATGCATTTATACGGAGCACCGTGGTGGTAGCATTTTCTCTACACAGTTGCCTTTACCACGATGGGCGCATGTATGTAGTATGGTACATTCGGGGATTTCAATTTTGCTGTTCGGAGCTTTGATCGGATTTCGTTTACCATTGATGTGTTATTGTTTTATCATAATGAATGTGCTTTTGGGTACCTTCTTGCTTGTTCATCCTGAAATTTTCGGGGAAAAAAAAACTGTGGTATTTGCTCATCAATCTTCTTTTTACTGAACACCAAGGCTTTTGCAGATTGAAGTTGCAGGATACCTGTGTGATGTGTTTTGAGATATTGATGATCTTTCTCCTTCATATAAAATAATGGAACTTTACTGTAACTAATTGCTGAACTCTCCTACAAACCCCTCCTATTAGGCTAGCTGTCAAATGTGCTCCGTTTTTTTTTAAACACATTCTTGTAGATTGAAAATCCAGGATTGGGTGAGGAGGGAAGGTAACAAAAAAAAAAAAAAAGAAACCAAATCCTAGCGTTGAAAAGGGCACACTTGGCCACATGATATCCTTTATTTATTTTTTACACGTTCTTGTAGATTGAGAATCCAGGATTTAGCAGGAGAGGGGAAGGGAAAAAAAGAAAGAAAGAAAAGAAAGAAAACCAAATCCTTGTGTTAAAAGGGTACACTTGGCCACCTTATAACCACAATTTGGTTGACAAGCTCTGTGGTTCTGGTAACTTTATATCCCATACATCCACTGCTCCCTCTTTTCCTACTGCGTCTCTCGCTCTCTCTCTCTCTCTCCCTCTCTCTCTCTCTCTCTCTCACGCAGCATAGATAAATTAGAGATAGAACAAAATGTCTGTGGCATCCTCATTGCCAAGAATCAGAATCCTAAGTCCATCAACCCCTTGTTCTTCTTCCTCATCTCCATCGCCATCGCCATCGCCATCTTCGATGTCTATCTTTAGGTCCTCTGCCGCGAAGCCTTCCCTTACCATTATCCGAAGCTCCCAAACAGAGGGCCCCCTCAGGAGACCCGTGGCTCCTCCTCTCAAACCTGTCCCTCCACCTCGGTCTCCGCCGCCACCCTCTCCGCCGGTATCCGTCTCCGGAGCGTCGCCGGAGGTGGACAAGAGAGTAATAACGTTGGAGTTTCAGAGGCAGAAGGCTAAGGAGCTTCAGCAGTACTTCAAGCAGAAGAAGCTTGAGGTAGCAGACCAGGGTCCTGTTTTTGGGTTCTTTGGGAGGAACGAGATTGCCAATGGCAGGTAAAACTATATAAGTACTTGTTTGATTCAGAAAATGACTTGGCTTGGATTTTTAAAACATCATAGTTCAAATCAAACCGATAAAGGGTTTTTCTTAAGGACTGTGAAATTGTGCTATAGTTTACTAGGACTAGGTTGATTTTGGAATCAAGTTGGTTGGGTCTATAAATTAGAATAGATAAGTTAACATTTGCAAAAAGAAAAAACCAACATGGAATGGAAATGGGCTTTCTGAGAATTACAAGAACAATAAATAAATATTCAGTAGTGATAATAAATGGATAAGAATTTTATTCCACTGCCATTGAAGAAAGTTATGATCAGCCATCAGTAGATTCCTCGAACGGAGTGGGTGAGCCCCTATACCAGGAACCAGTTTGTAGGTTTAGATCTGAAATATTTAATGACTGTACCATGAACCCTTTGTGACATTAATTTATACACCAAACACAGATTATTGATCATGATTTTTTTTTTGTTTCTCTTATGATTCTATGATTGTAATGACTGTTTGAGCAGGTGGGCCATGTTTGGATTTGCAGTGGGTCTGCTGACAGAGTATGCAACAGGCTCTGACTTTGTTGACCAAGTGAAGATCCTTCTCTCCAACTTTGGTATACTAGATCTGGAATGAACCATCTGCTTAACTTTCACCACTGTCAGATACTTTTCTTCCTGGTTCATCTGCTATCCCATTTCCTTAAACTTCATCAAACAAAATTGTTTTTATTATCAATTTCCACGAACAGCTTGCTTTCTCCTTCTTCTGGCTCTCTCTCCCCTTTCTTTTATTACTAGGCTTTGTCATGCCCTGCTTCATAGTTCTAGCATTGGAGAAGTGAGAACGGAAAATGCACCCTGTCCTGTTGTATGTTTGGTCAAGTAGACAAGTACTTCTCCCTATGTTTGTTATTACAGGGAGAAGAGGAAGAAAGCAATTTTCATTTATCTTGTTGTTTTTATTGATTTTTATAATAAAATTTAATATAATTTTCTCAATATAAATGTAATAAGGGCAGTCTTTTAAAATTCGTAATTGCCATAGGTAAGGTGACAAGATAATCGAAAATTTAGTGTGCTCTTCATGTTTTTTATTTAATAATATATATACATTTGCAACGCATGTAGAACTCATTTATCACCTGATCGAGATTTTAGTTAATTTTAGGCTCGTGAAAATGTTTTTTTCGTTTTTTGGGGTGTGTTCATAGAGTAAAGAATCAATTCATAATTAATGAAATATATTATTTTATTTTTATGATAAAAAAATTGTTTATATGGATATATAAATGAATTGATTAGTCATAACCTGTTTATGACTAAATAATACTGTTTTTTATGATAAAAAAACTGTTTATATATATTTTTGTATATACTGAATAACTGTTATAATGTTTTTTATAATTAAATGAATTTTATTAAAAAATCAAGTATAGAAGAAGTGCACTAGGAGAGAGAATATAACAAAAGAGTCTAGGAACAATCTAGTTTAATCCAACTTAAAAGGAACAAACAAAAATAATATCAGAAAGACAAGAGAGACGAAAACGCCCAAACTTGACCAAACAATTTCAAAGACACATGAGAAAACGAAGCTTAAGCTGCACTTACAATCCTAAAAAAGACAAATATTTCGCTCCCGCCAAAGGCATCAAATGATATAGTGAGGAATAGCTTGCCAAAGGTAATACTAGTTATAAATTGGATTTAAAATATGTATTTTAGTTATAAATTTTATTAAAATTTTAAAATTTGATATATTAGCTAGCTAAATTAGGTTTGTCAATGACTAACAAAATTTATAATCAATATATAATTTTATTTATAATTTGTGATCATTATTATTCAAACATTTTGTTATTTCATTAAATGCAATCTATCTCATATTTGATATATTTATTATACTTTAGTATTTAAAGGGAAAACACTTGAGCATTTATATCATGTTTAATTTTTTCATTTATATTCTGGGAAAGAACAACATATTTATTCTTTATAATTTATTTATTTTTTAAAAAGTTTACATACAATTTTTTTTATTTGTATTCTTTTAGATAATATTTTAAATTTTTTATTTTTTTCTTCTAATTAAAAGTTCACAAACATAAAGCATATATTTAAAAGTATAAGAAAAATATTTTTTAAAATATGTACTTTTTTTTATTAAATTATAAAAAATAATTATATTAAACTTGATATGAATACTCTTAACAAGTTACGACCATATCCATATAAAAAAAGCAATCCTAACGGGCCCATTCTCTCGTAGTCAGCCCCAAAAAGCCATCCTACCCAAATGACCATGTATTGGTTGGTCATGTTGTCAATAAATATACTACAGGCCCAATACTCAAGGGATTTATATTTTGGAGCCAATTTTGTAATGTGTCTCACCTGATCAATTAAAAGTATTTAATAATAAGCCTCATGGCTTATAATTAAGATTTTAAATTTATCATGTTAAGATTGGATGTAATTCTTTTCTTTTTGTGAGAAATGTAAGTATATATTAATCTAAAAAGTTATGTACAATTATACAACGCATACCCCAAAAGATACAGGCATGCTAAGGGTGAGGCAACCGAAGCTAACAAGAGAAATCAAAATTGCAAGTAGCAAAATCTAAAAGTACACAACCCATAGCGTGACAAAAGCTCAATGAAACTGAATATCTCCTAGTGCCACTAGCAAAATAGATTGTAAATCTATATAGGGGGGGGGGGGGAAGAGTGCCCCACACAAAAGATGATATTTGCACATAGGGAAAACCTATGTCTTTTGGTGTCAATGCCCAAATTATGCTAACATCTATATAGGAAGAAAGAGTCCCCCAAATTGTACATATTGTACCTTATCCGCCAACGAGGGCACAACAAAAGGGGTATTATCGAACAACAGAGCATTACACTCAAGCCAAAGAATATATTGCATGTAATTCCAATATATGGGTTATTGAGCCAATGTTTTAAGCAACTTAGTAGTCAAGGGCAAAAAAAAAAATCATTACATACTAATGTGAAGTAGACATATTGTTTATTTGTTTGAAACCAATTTTCTTTACTCACTTTTACCCAACATGTCGAGGGATTAGGTTTCGAAAGATGGTATCATCGCTTGTCTAATATCAAAATCTTTACATTTGAATGAATAAAATAATTAATGATAATAGACATTAATTATAAGAGCATTTCCAATGTTAGCAAGTTAAATTAATTAGTTAAAACTATATTTAGCTTGGTACAATAAAATTTAAAATAATGATACAACATTTATTTTATTGCTTAACTATAAGGTTTCATAATATACCATTCCAATTTGTATCATGGCTCACCATTCTTTTTGCATTTGTAAACAATGTTTGTCAATCATGTGCACTTGTATTTTTTTCTTTCCATTGCCGTCTACAAGAAATTTATAAATATACAAAAATAGGGAGACACAAAATCTTCTAATATAATTAAATAATTATACATTAGATCAAAAAAATTAATATCAAAATTCAAATAATTAATTTAATAATAAAAACCATTCAAATTAATATTAAATCCATAAAAATACTAAAGAACTAAAATCATCATAAAACTGCATTAATTTAAGAAATATTAAATTAAAATTTATAAAAGTAAATATATAAAATAGTAAAAATTACGTAAGTGTAGAGTGTTAGCGCACGGTTGTCGAAGCTGCATTGTGCAACACGATTTGTAGTGGTGCGTTGTTAGTGGAGGTAACCTTAATGAGAGGCTTTAACTCTGGAGATTGTGTTCTTGGAACGAGCTTCCGGTGTCGGCATGATGCATTGGTTGCGATGGCTTTAAATGTGAGGAGGCATAGGTGATGGGAAACACCCTGGTGATGAAGTTGGTAGCCAAAACTTGGCAAACCAAAGGGAAACTCCTTTCTTCTCCATTTTCATTCAGCCGATTCATTTCTTGCTTCTTCAATTTTATAACCTTACAAATTTGGTTGATATTTTCCTGAACTTTCCTTTTTCTTCCATAATTTTCAAGGATTTTAGAAATGAATTCATGTTTTGTTGAGGTAGGGTTTGATATGTTACAATTAGGAATTTTAGTTCTTGTGATTTGTGGATGTATTTGGGTGAATAATTTTGTTTTGTTTCCTTCATTCAAACCTCTATATTCTCTTGTGGAAGTTTTGGAAAACATTTGGTGATGGTTTGAAAGTTGGTAGGGGAGTCGGACCTCTCTCTTTCTCTTATGTAATTTACAGCCGAAGCCTAAATAAACAAATTATTTTGATACAAGGGCTTAATTTGGTAATGTTTTGCTTTTAAGAGAAATTGTTTTTAGCTATATAGGAAAAAAAGTTGCTGTGAAAATAAGTAGCGAGTGTTTGATAAAATATGATTTAAAAATGCTATAAAATTTAAAAGCAGGTAATAAGTATTTGATAAATTAAAAATAAAATTATTATAGATATTGAAAAAATAAAAAATATCCTTTCACCATTATAATTTTTAATAATTTTTTTAACCTTCTCCCCTCCTTTCTAACCCGCCCAATCCCGCTTCCCCCTTCCTCATCCCCATCGCTTAAGCGCCCCCATCCCCCCCCACAAGAAAAAAAGCAATGTCGTCATCAATGCCAAAATCGTACGACTAGATTAAGGGTGCTACCCGCTATAGCGGGGGCGGGGTCTACTTATTACCGTACCCCGCCCCTGCTTAGGTAGGTAAAATTTTTTTAAAACCGTACCTGCCTCATGTGTAGGCAGGGCGAGGTATCCCGTCCTATGGCGGGGTTAGCGGGGGGAGGCTTCATCCGCCTGCTCCCCGCTACCGGCTTTTATTAATCTCTCTCTTAAGACAATCATGTCTTTTAAAGGCTCCACAAAATAGTTTATACGAGTAATTCGGGTACTATCGGGGCAGAAATAACCTATTACCGCTTCCTGCCATCACTTAGGTGGTAGATTAAATTTTAAGATTGTATCTCGTTCCATATATAGGCGGAATATGTTATATCAATCTTTAATGTGTCTGCGAATAAGGTTTTATTTGCTCGCATCTTATTATCACTTTTTATTAGATTTGTTCATATCAATAATTTTGGCTTGAATCAAAATTCAACATCATTTTTAACCTAAAATTTATCAAAAATAATTTAATTTTATAATAATAAATATCATTCAAAGCTATCAAAAATCATAAATAATAGTTAAATAATAATATTTAAAATACTATAAAATTATAAATAAATATTATTAAAATTAAGCGGGGCGGGGGCGGGCCAGGGTATCCCGCTACCTATTACTGCTCTTTGTCCCTGCCTGGGGCGGAGAGTCAAGTTTAAAAACCGCACCCCGCTCTTGCCTGGGCGGGGTAACCCGTCCCGCATAGTGGGGGCGGAGCGGATAGCGGGCGGGGTAGCGGGGGCGGGTATCCGTTGCCCACCCCTAGACTAGATAGATTGACCCAAATAGATATTGATTTGAATTTGAGACTTGAGATTCAGATTTTAGATTTGGCTATCCTTCTCTCGATAGGAGAAGGAGAGACGACAAAAACTTTGCCGTCACCACCTCCATGGCCCTCCCAAGGTGGTGCCACCATAACTACAGTCGCCTCAACCATCTCCTTCTGGCCATCTCCGCCACTCTCTCTCCGAACCACTCTCTTGCTGACCTCCTCCGCCACCACAACCATAACCACCACTACAATAGCCCATCAGTACACACAGACACACACAATCTCTCTCTCTCTCTCTCTCTCTCTCTCTCTCTCTCTCTCTCTCTCCTCTCTCTCTCTCTCTCTCAATTTTGTCTTTGTCGTTTTCTTCATTCAACTTATTCAAATTGATTTGTTCGTTTCCTTCAGTTCGACATTGACGTCCATGGTCACTACATGATTCGAATTGAGACAGCGTTAAGCGTTCCAATAAGAGTCTGACCCATGAAAGGATAGTATTGACATTTTAATTTTTAAAAAAACGCTTCATAAAAAAGCAACTTCTAGTAACCCTTAAATTACTTATACTTTTGAGTAAAAAAATAAAAACTTTTTATAAGTGTTTTTTTAAGTTTACCAAACACTCTTTATTACTTCTACTTATAAAATAAGTAGAAATAGTCATTCAACATCAATGCCAAACTGATCGAGGTTTTAAAACCCTACAAATACATTTAAGAAAAAAGATGAATGGTCACAACCATAATTTTTATAAATACACTCACCATTCAAACATTCTTTAATAATAATAATAAATATTTAAATAATAATATTTGAATATTAATACAATGTTTGGAGAATGTTATTCAAACATAAATTAAATGTTCAAATGTTTCACGGTAATATTCAAACATAAATATTTGAATATTGTATTTATGTTTGAATATTTATTTTTAAATAAATATGATAAAAAACTTAAATATGTATGTCTGAAGAACATTATTAAAACATAAATATAATAGTCGAATAATAGTTTTTTAACATTTTATTTATGTTTGAAGATTTTTATTTGAATATCATAAAAAAAATTAAAAGTATTTTAATAATTTTATTTGAGAAAAAAATACATAACCAGTGTGTTTATTTTTTAGATTCTGAATATTCCACCACTTAAAAAATATTTCAAATATTTTTTATAATATTAAGTTGAATGATTAGTTATAAACGTCTTGTTACAGGGTTAGGTTTTTTATCAGTGCAATATTTGATCACCCTAATAGATGCTCGATAAGTCCAACTGTTTGAGGCACACATAGGCTAGTTTTGTCTTCCTTTAGGCTCATCAGAAGAACGACTTTAGTTTTCGATCAGTTTGTGTAGGGATGACTAAATTTTCTCTTCATTGTCAAGTCCACAACTAGCGTGTGCTCATCGCATTTAACTGGATCGACGCGTCTGAATTCTTAAGAGCATTGGTATTGGATTTACCAAATGTTTTTTTAAATTATGCATATATGACACAATATTAATCACATATGACTATAAAATATTATTAAAATATGTATTTTAGCTAAAATTTACTAAAATTTTTAGTTAAAATATTTATTTTAAAAATAATTTATAGTTGATTAATATTATATCAAGAAAAACATTTAATAAAATCTCATCGATCTCTCCTCCATGTGGACCATGTCTGTCTAACTTGGACGACCAAACATGCGAATCAGAGGAACAAAAACCACCTACAGTTATCTATCGCTCCCACCTTGGAATCTCTATCCATAGCAGCGTCACACGACGAGGAGGAAGTTGTGTCCGAGGTAACATTCGTTGGTGGTTTTCGCCATTTTTTTAATGATATCTGCTGAAACTCCTTTTGGTTTGCTGAGAAATTGTGGGAGAGCGACTGAGGGAGAAAATTAGATTCAGTCATTCAGACTCTAGCTTACGCCCGCGCGCAGAGACACAATTTTGTGAACCCAGTTTTTTCTATTACTTTAGAACCAAAAATAATCTAAATCCCCATTAGAGTTTTTTTTTTTTGTTGGGTTTGTTCTTAGCAAAAAACTTGTTTTGTTTCTGGAAAGATGAGGGAAAACGCAGAGGGAAAAATATAGCTAGTTAGAACATGATATTTACATGCAGAAAATATATCACTCATTTGAAGTTAGTGAAAACCAATTTTCTTAGAATAATTTTGGTGAGGCGACAAACACCACAAAACAAGGGAAATATTTTTCCCCAAACAAAACCTGAACTAAGCTGCGTCATACCTTTTCTGATGTAGAATTGAAGCTGTTTGCTATTGTTTGGAGAGTTTCAGGCGTGTTGAAATGCAGGACTGAAGAACCTATTTAGAGGGACTTTGGGAGAGGACAGTATTTGGGACAGTTGTTAATAAACAAGTTACTATTTATTGTTTGTGCACAATAGTGAGCTCTCCCAAACACCCTATGAAAACCTAAAAGTTGACGAATGAATCTTGGATGCTAACCGTAAGAAAATGTGTGGACTTCAGAAAAATAAAACGGATCAGAATTTCAGATAAAAGTAATCACAGTACGAGTATGTATGTACATCAATGTCATTACATGTTTTGATTCTGTGTATTTGACATTGTTGTAGTTGCTTAATGTGAAATTTCATATGAGCTCCCTTTTAATTAGCCATTTTGTTTTTGAGGGGGTTAAATGACCTTTCAGTTGTAGTGATGGTAGTAGTATTAAAGGATTTCCATTTGGAGTTATTTTGTTCCAAATGAAGTATATTTGCTGTATTCATTTGAAAATTAGATATGAGAATGAATGCCAAATATATTCAAAGTAATTTACTGAGTTCAGGACGTAATGGATTTTTAATTGACATGGTCTGGTTTGGTGATTTATAGCTTATGAAGAATGGGTAAGGTCACAAGTATTGGAGTGAGCTTGACCTCTCTCAAGTTTTTTTTTTTTTGGCATCATGGAAATAACATATACAGGAGGATATGTGGGCAACGAAAATGATTCCCCCTTTATTGCCTATTAAGATTCCATTTAAAAGAAAACCTAAGAAGAACCAGGATTATATATAATAAATTAATAATAAAGGGTAAATATGAAGTACATTCCAAGCTTACCCTGTACTGGTTTGAAGGCCTGTTGGCCATAATAGTGTTTCACTATATATACCTCAGGTTTCTAACAGCCTGGCACCAGTGATATTGTACTTGAATAACTTGTAATTCTGTTCATTTAATTTTGCTGCCACACGTTTGGATTATCTCTGACTCTGATACAAATTCAGTCATGTTTCTTGAATTTTAAGAGAAGGAAAACTAAAGGAAAATGGGACTTTGAAAATTATAAATCAAGCCTTAGTCAGTCTGCTTATTATTAATATATATTTTTTGTGTGGATAATTTGTTTTATCTTATGTCTTTCTATAGCATGCATATTTCTCAAACATTAATTGGTATAGGCAAAATAGAAAGAAATATGCATACAGCCTATACCAAGTGATTCTATTGTATGGATTTTGAGTTAAATTTAGGATGATCTTTATGAAATGTTCTCTATGGTTTCCAGTCTAGTTTTGGGTGTAGTCCTGATGCTGGCAAACAAATAAGTGCTTCTTAATGGTATGATATGATTTCTGCTTGTTTTAACATTAGTAATTACTCGCTCTGCAAAAGTTCCTGTATTTGCTCAATCCTCTCCCTCATATTCTTGCTTGCAATCTCGTCTCTTTGTCTCCCTCGTATTCTTGCTTGCAATCTCATCTCTTTGCATAACTTTTTCCTGCCTTTATTTGACATTGCAGGAATGCTGGGAACACTGGCTTTTCCCTTGGATTCTACAGCCCGCCTCCGTAGAAGCACAGTGAGCATTTATTTCCATTCATAGTCTTCTGCTGTGATGCTAGTGATTTGTGTGTTTTCTTCTGTTTTTGTCTCTGATATATATATATATATATATATATATATATATATTTAATTGTTAAGATTTGAGACCTTGAACTTCTCTCCACCCAATCCTTTAGGTCTTCTCCACCTGAAGTGCAGTTAGTCTAAATGTTACTTTTGAAAAATAAAAGTTGGATGAATGATTCAAAGATAGCGATCCCAAGTTTTTAGTTAGTTTTAATGATGTTTGGAAGGAACAATTTGTAACATGTTTATGCTTACATATTACTCCTTTGTCTCATTTTTTGCTGTCCCGATTTTTGCTTTTGTATACTGTTTAATCAACCAAAATAAATGAGATTAATGCTGAAAAATTATGTACAAAATAGTGAAAAAATAAAAAATGAGGCAAGAAATTTGAGACCAATCAAAATGGCAACGTGAGAAATTAGAACAAGATGTAGGGAGTATAATGTATGTTAATTAGTATTGAAATTTTCATATGTTTTGAGCAGCTTTGCTGGTTCGACAGCTAGCTAAGTGCTATTGGAAAGGTAGTTGACTTTGGAGCCAATTGTACTCTGCAGGTTATTTAGGACGGGGTATTCTATAAAATAATCAAATAAAATAAGCTTTAAATTTAAATACTTCCTACTTCCTAGCCATGATGGGTTCATCTCCTCATATAAGAGTAGTTTAGATCAGTCTTCACCTTTTAGCAATGAAAAGTCAATGATAGTTTATATTTTTCATATATTCATCTTTAATGAATGAGGTAAAATATTGAAGACCCTCACTATTTTTTATATCATTTTTTTATTAACTCTTACAAACCTTAACTCTAATCTCTCTAGTTGAGCCAAACTGAAAATATGCAATGAGATTTACGCTCACTATTTTTTATATCATATTCATATTTGTTTCATCTATGAGCATTGGGTTATGGATTAATTCTTTGGGTAATGTTGTTTCAAATCAATACAAGCATGAAATTAAGTTGTAATGTTACCTACTTTACAGTTCCAGTAAGTTAGTTTTTGCATGCGTACCGGAATTCTTTTAATATTTCGATAAAGGAAAAATATTATTAGATTTAGTATTAGAGATTTAGTATAAAGTACAGTACGTCACTATCACGTGAGATATATAAAATATCCGATGTGGGACTAAGCTATTTACAATATTGTATTGACTATTTTTTTGAAGATTTTTTTTTTTTAAATTACAGACCTAGAAACATAGCAAATCCATCCCATATAACTTATTTCATAGAAAAATAAACATCCAGAGAAATGTGTTGTAGAAACCTATAATTTAGCTTGGGAAAATATACTGAAACTAGTTGCCACCTTACCTCTTCAAAGACAATGTCAATGAATCCGAGTGAAAGGAGTGTAAGAGTAATTTCAGCCATTAGAACTCCGACATATATGTCAAGGGGAGCATAAATCATCGGAAACACTGATGCAAGCTCCTCGGGGCTGAGATGGCCTAGCAAAGTGTTGCACTTTGAAATATCTTTTACAGAAATAGAGACCTACTTATCAGAATGTCAGTGCAGCTCAATTGATGAGACAAAATAAAGGAAAATAAGTTCCAAAAAATGAAATAGTAAAATATCAAATTTCCCGCATGCATTAAAAATAAGTGTGACCCTTATTTTGATTGACCATAAATTCTTGATACAAAATAGTTTGTTGCTTCCTGTTGTAGCAGTTTGTTTGGTTGTTTTGTGCATTTGATAACAACAAATAACAGGAATCAATGACAGAAGGAAAAAGTAAGCCAAAGTGACTTTTAAGCATGCTAATACAAATTTTAGATCATAATGTTGAGTAAATCAATGCAATGAGAAATGCTCTCACTGTTTTTGATATCATATGTTTGTAATCTATTTCATGGGTGAACATTGTGTTATGAAGCTTTTGGTAATGTTGTTGCAGCCTTATGTTGCAACCGCGACACCAATGACCACTAAATTGTTGAATGTCAACTCTTCTTCTGGCGTTGCTTTTCCAAACACAAGCAGGAGATCATGGACTACTATTTCTGTATTGAGAAAAAGGGTGCTGCATTCAACGGCCCAAACTTCAGACATAACATTGAATGATGAGTATGAGATGACTTGGCGAGCCTGCAAACAAGCCCTGTTGGGATTCGAATTCAGTGTGGAAGAAGAAGACAAGATCCTCGGAAAGGCATTTGGACGAATCCATTCTTGTTATTGGGGTGAAGACAGGGAAGAAGAGACCCCAAAATTTGAAGCGGTGACTGCAGTCTTGGAGTATCTGAGGAGCTTAGGCCTTTCAGACAATGATCTCGGTAAGGTGCTCAAGAAGTTCCCTGAAGTTCTTGGTTGCAGCCTTGATGGTGAACTGAAGACCAATGTGGCTGTGTTGGAGAAAGAGTGGGGAATCAAAGGGAGGTCTATGAGGAACCTACTCCTTCGGAATCCCCGAGTGTTGGGCTACAATGTTGATTGTAAGGGAGATTGTATGGCAAAATGCACTCGCTGTTGGGTTCGGTTCTAGCTCAGTTACTCCGCTAAATCACTACCCAAACACCCCCCACACCCCACCACCTCCCGCATATGCCATTGTAAATATGTTATATATATAAAAAAAATTTTGTTTGTTTGTTTTGATTATCATGCTCTGTGTGTGAGATGCATGAGTGACTTATTTTATTAAAAATTGGATTCTTGTTGAGAATTTGAATTTTCATTTATTGAAATTTAAATGAATTTCTTGAAAATTAAATTACAATTATGGTCTTGAGTGTTAGTTAATATTGATGGGCATTGACCCTGGTATCTCATTATCGGCATTAAGTATTATTATTGATTTGACATTGATGATCTCTTATTATTATTATTAGTTAGGATTGTAAATGAATTAAATATTCATAAACAAGTTCATGTTTGGTTCGGTAAAAGATTATTTATGTTTGTTAGTCAAGGAATAATAGCGTTTATGAATACTATTATTATATTCGTAAAAAATATTCGTGAATGTTCATAAATAGTTTGTGATATTATTAGTATTTGTGAAAATTATTTATGAACAAAAATTAATAAATTAATTTAATATGTGTAAAAATTATTTTATTAAATATAAAGATATTTTTATTAAATATAATTTAATAAATATATATTTTTATATTATTATTAAATAAAAATATATATTTTATATTTATTTGTTTATTATTACTTTTATTGTACTATTTCATCAACTATATATAGTAATTATTTAAATATATTAAATAAAGATAATATAGTCTAATAATTAATTAATTATATTTTTTTGGATAAGTTTACATTGTGTTTTTTTTTACAGATTTTTTAATTTTATAATTATATTCGTAAACGTTCATAAATAAATTTGTGAATATATATGTTCGTAAACATTCGTGAACAACATATAGTAGCGGTGAACAATTCATGAATATTATAATTTAAGGCTCTATTCTATTTGATTCGTTAATAAATAGTAATAAACATGTTTGAATACTTTACTAATCAACTCGGTTCGATTTATTTACAGCCCTAGTATTAGCCATTATCAACTAGATAATTTTTGTCTGACATTTTATTAACTATTGTTATGGACCCTCTTGACTATCATTGGCTATTGATTACCTATTACTATTACTGTCATTAACTCAGGCCTAAGATTTTAAAATCCTAAAATAAGAAATATTTTATGAAGCCTATGCGCAGGCCTTTCCATAAACATGGCGTGACAAACTTTTGTTAGAAAGTAATTCGATAAGGTTTCACCTGTAATTTAACTAAAATAAATAAAATATTATCATGTTAGCACTACTATTACTCATTCAAACTTAGATTGAGGTTAAGTGACAAACATAATAAAAAATAAATAGAAGACACTCTAGATTTGAAAGCTTCAAGTGACAGCTTTCCCTTGTGAAAAGATAAAGGCTGTCCTTAAGACAATTATTTACCATGTTGATCACCATAACCATCATAATATTTTATAGCATTATATATATAAAAATTATTATAAGGTAATGGTGATATTTTAATAGTTGAACTTAAAACTTTTTTTGTTCACGTATACACTAAAAAAATCATACCAAACTTCCACTCTCATGCTCGTGTTGATTTAATTTCATGATAATTACAATTATGATGGTTTACGCTATACCAAACCTTGTTTCCTCTATTTTTCAGTAAGAGGTTATTTTTACAAAGTTACTTTTTTTTTTTTTGCAAAATACAAATACAAGTTCTTAGTTCTTAATTGAAGTGTAAAATTACCAACAAAAAAACTGCTAAAAACTATATATATTGAAAGAGCAATAATAACAATTAGAAGTGATCATGGATAAAACATTTTGGTGAACACACACACACTCGACACAGCAATACTAGGACGGCTAGAGATCTAGATGGAAAACCTCCAGATGACAAATGAGACCTGACCATAAAAAAAATTAAAAAAAAAAAACACACACACACACACACACACACACACATATATATATATATATGTATATGCTGTGCAATCGTGCTGTTTAAGCAGAGTTTGACCCGAAAAATGTCTGAGTTTAATTTAATTATTACATTTGAAACAATTAAGGGGTGGCTAATGCAACTTCATATATACTCGTTATGCTAGGGCAATTTGGGACGAGTTGGTACTTGGTATGTGTGTTCCATTTCAAGTGGTGGGCACGAGAGTAGTATGACTCTGCAGGCTGGTTTGGTTTCAGACACCAATCCGTGTAAAATGGGAAAAGGAACAACAAATGTGAATGAGTAGGGGCTTTCAGTTGGCGAATTCGCGCAAGAGATGCGTTTCTCGTGAATGGAGGGGCCGGGGTGTCTCTTTTGAAGTCTCAATAAAACGCATGAACCATGAAACAGGCCCATGTCAAGCCACCTGTGTCGATTCACGACCCATATAAATAGGCTATGTGCACAGACAGACCGTCGCACGCGCGCCCAGTTCTGTTGACCCAAAATCCCCTGTTAACGTTTCCTGTTATTGCTAGAACCAGTCCGACGAGGTTGATTAATGATGGCCAGCTCTAAGAAGACGGCGCTGGTTCTTGCACTCTTGTGCTTCCTCGTCCTCCAAGAGGTCCGCAATAGTAAATATATAGTACTTTTATTTTCGTGTCTACTTAATTAATAATTACTTGTCGTTGCAAATGTTTCTCACAACTTGTTACATTTGGATATTGATAATTTCAGCTGGAGATCCACAGTGACCGAGGTTTGGTGACGGCAGAAGTTCTCACAACAAGTAACACAAGCGAAGAAGCCAATTTTATTTTATTTTTGTAGTCACGCATGCTGCATAATACCATTGGAATTGGTATTAGTTGATTGACGCATTAATTATTAATAATGTGGATGCCATGCATCGCAGATTGTAGGTTGAGGTGCAAACATAGGTGCAGGAAGGCGTCGAGGCGCAAGATTTGCATGAGGGCATGCCGAGCCTGCTGCCATAGGTGCAACTGCGTGCCGCCCGGGACGTCCGGCAACACCGTTGGTTGCCCTTGCTATGCTCAAATGACCACTCATGGCGGCCGCCACAAATGCCCTTAAAAATTTGATATGTCATCACGGATCTCTGTTGTTTCACAAAGACGTGTACCATTAAGCAGTTGCTAATGGCTTTCGGGGGAGGACAAAGAAGACAGAGTTGCTTTACAAGAATATATATAATATGAACTATAGTACGTGGTACTATGTGTTCACTCAAGAACTATATATGTGTTGAGATTAGTTGAATGTAAGTTATTATCATTAAAGAATAATCAACTGTCTGTCTTTGATTGTTATCCAAAAAATTCCCACGCAAATAAAGCTGCCATTTTTTTTGAAAGTAATAGTATTTTTCTCTTTATTTTGTATTTTTTTTCCAATTTGTTGGTGATCTAAAAGAGGCGTTACAGAAGTTTATTTGATACACAGAAGTTTCTTTGATCGCAATATAATAGATTTACGAATGACAAGAATGTGAAATTTTATTTTATATTAACTTTGACAAGTATACGACAGTTGATTTAGAATGAATTACAAATCATCCAAAAGTCTTAAATAGTTTTTTACAATTATTGCAATATAAATAGAATCTTTTACAATATGAGAACTCTCTCTCTCTCTCTCTCTCTCTCTCTCTCTCTCTCTCTCTCTCTCTCTCTGTGTGTGTGTGTGTGTGTGAGAGAGAGAGAGAGAGACATTAGACAGAATCTTCGTAATCAATGGTTTTATTTACTCGATCACCTTCTATACTTAAAAACAACTAAGTCTTTGTAGATTTATAGTAGCTGTCAAAATCGACGCTGTTAATGAGAAAGTGTTTAGTCTTTAAATATCTCACCTCGAAATTTTATGAACTTAAATGTGGTGGCAAGACTTATAAAACTTAGTGTATCTAAAGATTAGAGTAATGTTTGAGAATATAATAACTTATCTAGCCCTCGGGCTGCTATCTGAGCATCTGATACCTATTCAATCATCTAACAACTATCCAAGTATCAAACTGTTGTCTAAGTGTCAGAGTAGTGTTAGAGCCTCGGAAAGTTTTTCGAGCTTCGAAACCTTGTCTAAGCATTAGATTGGCTATTTGATCTTCAATCATACACTTAGGTTTGTCATTCAAATCAACTAGACACCCCAAGAGAGTCTATAATCCAATATTGTGGATTTATCTATTTAAGTCTTTACAAATAATTTGTTTGCACGACCTCTATGAAGTTCTTGTTTCGCTCTAAAAGTAGTTATGTTTGTTTGATAACATTAATTACACTCCAACATAGTGTGTTCTCTCTATGAGTAAGTGCATATGCTCTCCAAAGCGCTTGATCTCTCTTAAATGTCAGATTATGTATCTGACATAGCTTAGTTTACTTTAAAATGGTCATTTTTTTTTCTATTTGTCTAAGTTGATTTTTATCGGATCTGATTATCCGAAAACACAAGTATGACCCTTATTAAGGATCCAACACTAAGCCATTTCTCAGTACACACCAACCAAATAACAAGAATATTTCTAAGCAATCTTTTAAGTATGGTTTGAAGGCTATCTCAAATTTATAAGGGTTTAATCCATCAATCTCCCCTATTTGATATTGCCAAAACTATTCTCGAAAGTTCACTATGAGTGAAACACACAAATAACAACAGGGATAAAACAAAAAAGTGTATTGATAATAGAGTGATAAAAGTACATGATTCTTGATAAAATAAAGATAAGAAAATACAACATGTATCACTGTTGGAAGTTGAATGACATATTTTTAATAGGCCGACTAAAGTTGTAAATGAATAACATAGTCTAGTTTCGAAGATGGTTGGCACCCGCCTTCAAATATCTGATCGAATTATTGTTGTCCCACCATTGCTATACTTATTTAGAAGATCAAGCAAATAGAAGCATAAGAATGTGTCACAGCTCATTCCATCAGATTGTTGGGGGCAAGAGTTTTCAGCATTTCTTTTTACAGACAGTCTTTACTATTGTTGGAATTTTGAGTAGGCGATTCACTCTTAGAACTTGGACTTCTTTAGACCGAATGTTAGGATGTCCGTCAAAAACTTGACTTGACTAATCCTATCATATCCCCAAATTCCAAAAGACTCAAATTAGTTTAGTAACTTTTCAAGCACAAAAAAGAGACTCCGTGCCCGATTGGTATGTCAATCCGGTGTGCTATTTTTTAAAGTGATGGGACCATTATGAGCCTATCTTAATTTAATATTAATATAAATTTGAAATATGCTTTTAAAAATAGTGAGTTTCCTAGTTGTTTTAAAAAACGATTTCTAAGGCTACATTTGAAAGATTATATTATTTTTGAAAAAAATGATTGCTTTTTTTGATGAAAATTAATGTTGTCAGTGTTTAATTTCTCGTTTCTTTGATGAAAAAATATGAAAAAATTAGTTTAACTTCAAATTTAAGATGTTCTTAGATTTTAAGTTTGATTTGTGGGTTTTATGAGGTGTTAATTGTAATGTTGAATTAATTAATAGATGTTTCATTTAAGACTTATGATCAGAACAGATTAAAAGAGACAGAAACTGCTCAAATGGACGCTCTTTGGGACTGCTTCTTTATCAGGCCGTTGTCTTTAAAAGAGAGAAAGATTCCATACAGGCCAGCATTTTCGTGCAACAAATTTCACCACCGCTGTGTGAAACCAAAAAGAATCAAACAAAAGAGATGAAACCCAAAACAGCCAAACAGGACTTCAAATATCATCCAAAACAGAATCCGGATTGGTGCATCTAAAGCAACATTCTAAAAACCATACCAAATCATAGACAAAGTCAAAGACAGTCGATCATCATGAAGAAACGAGTACGCCAAACTCATACTAGTAACCCGGTACCATTAGCAGAAAAGGACTTCACAAGCAGGGCCACAGTTAGTCTGATAGCTAACGAGTATCTATCAGACAAGACAGTAAACAAAAACCATGAGATAGTTTTGTCTATTCCAAACTAGACAGTAACCGCAGAGATCATGAACAAGTATTCAACGACAGTGGTTCTTTAACGGGTATTCACTAACAGGGCTACAGTCTACGTCATGTCCTAAAAAACATACCAAATTATAGACAAAAACAGCATGGTGAAGAGATCAAATCCCAGACTGACCATGAGATTAACACATTCAAACGTGATTTTCACAACAACATGCTAGGAAGGAGAAACTCATTTCTGAACCCATAACAGTTGGCCCAAACAAAAGCATACATAATTAACAATCAAGCAATTAAAAAACAAAGGAGACAGACAAGGAGAGGCGAGCCAAACCACCGTCTTCTGGATTTTTCAAGCAGCCACGAGCAACCGCAGCTTCAACGGTCGAAGACTTGTTGTGTTGTCCTGTGCGTACAGTTCACTGGATTAGGTCACTCATGTGCCTGCTGCTGTGTTCTTGGTTGCTAATTTTTGGATTCCCTATTTAAATACCCTTTACTTCAATATTAGGTCTATTATGTGTTAATTCTAATGATGTTATTTGTGTGATGCATGCAATTTGATGGATTAATGCACCTCTAATGTATTTGAGGTTGCCCAGTGCTGTTTTTCGACCGGGTATATAATCGTTGTGTTGTGCTCCTTCAAAAGAAGACCAGTTATATTTCATTGGTACGACGAGAACTGTTATTATAGTTTTTAAATCGGATGTAGAACATAATGAACATAAGAGCATCTATTCGTGCATGCCTTTACCTGTGAGTGTACAACACACTTTTTGATGAATCCAATCGGCACTGAGCTTGTGTTGCACAGGTTAGTAGCATTTATAACAAGGTATCCGTGATTGATCATTGTTGATTTTTGGCCTGAAGTTTGTCTTTCATATTTTAATTTACTAGGAGAGTTGTGGAGGTTAAGGCTAATGAAAGGAGAAAGGCTCTTGAAGAGATACTTTATGCATTAGTTGTGCAGAAATTCGTGGACGTGGATGTTTCTTTGGTGCCCACAATATCTGCATCTTCATCCTACAGCTGTGTTCACAAGAAACTTCCAGCAGTTGCACTCTCCTGAAGCCTGTGAGATAATCATCCAGAATCATCTTTCTTTAATACTTGGAAATTGAACAGGAGATTCAACGTCTGTTGCAGAGATTAGCAAACTCAGGGTTGGGCAGGTATATGCAGTATCAGTCATGTATGGATACTTCCTCAAGAGGGCTGATCAAAGGTTTCAGCTAGAAAAATCCATGAAAAATCTTCCACGTGATTCAGAAGAAGGGAGTAAAAATATTCAAGCTGTAGATGAGGAGAGAAGGCCTGGCAGAGATGATAATTCTTTTAAAACTCAAGAAGCCTATAAAGAAGTTGCATCCTTGTCTGACAGCATCAGTTCTGGCAGTTTTGACCAAGCGATGAAGCCTTCTAGGCTGGTACTTTTGGTTCTTTCCTCCAGAATGTGGAGACGTGGATTCGAGGTACCACTTTGTTATGTTCTGAATGGTAGGCTCGCTTTATGTTTGAGTGGCGATTTAGGAGTTAAGAATTAGGCTTCTACAGTGATAACAAAAGGGGAGCCTGATCAACAGGTTTCAGAGGTACATTCCAGTAGCCCTGTTACAACTAGTGGGAGACGCAATGATTGTAACCATGCAACCCGCACATTGCTGTATAATTTATTTTTTGTTAATGAGATGACAATGACATTTTTAATTGTCATTGTGGATTGCCAGATGAAATTACAGTTATGAATGTGTTGAAAGACCATGTGATGTTCAATGGATTCTCATGGAAATGATGGAATATTCATGGTAAAGAGTTGTAATGCTATGGTGCGCCAATTTACCATAGTTCATGCCCGTTTAAAAGTGCAACAGTTCTTTCTGAACTTCTCATTTTTCAGTGTACCATCTTTCTCAACTTGTATTGGAAAGAAAGTGCTATTAATTATTAAATAAATTAGTTCTCCACTGGGAGACATTCCCATGCAGTGTCTCATTCCAAAAACTAAATTATTGCCCAACTTCCATTTTACTAAATCATGATTGCATTAATTTTCTATTATTTATGTCTTAATATAAGCTTGTAGTCCCGATAACGAAAGGGCAGATTGGGTAGGGTTAACATTCACGTTTGCTCAATTGGGATTTGCATTAGTATTTAGCAATGAATTATATGAGGGTTAGGCAAGTTTTAAGTAGGCCACTCAAACCCCATACACATCAAACCCTCCACATACAATCCTCTCTCTCTCCAGAATCTTTGTCCTGCCCAGATCTCACAAATCCCATCCCCCTCAGCTCCCCTTGTAGCCATTATAATAAGAGGCCATGAATGTATTTATCTTCGAAGGGTTGGAAATCTGCTGTAACAAGATTCTCAGGGCCATAAATATATTTTTCCAGTGCTTGACAATTCACTGCATTCTTTTTTTTCCAAAGGCTTCTCTGGAAAAGCTGCTACTCTGGAAGCTGCTGCCTTTTTCTCCTTTTTTTTCCTTCTTTTTCTTTTTCTTTGTAGCTGAAGATTCCACACTTTCTTCTTCACCTTCCTTTTCAGCGATAGGATTTTCCGGTCCTAAATCACAAGCTTCTTTCTCATGGGTTCCTACATTATTTTCTAATGTTTCAATCAACTTCACATGGACAGTACCGTCACCAGCTTTAGTAGCATGTGCAGAAATAAAATTAAATCCTTTCATTTTCTTCATCAAGCAACAATGTTGCAGGGACCACATCAGACAAACTGTTATTGCCATTTTTTTTTTTTGGATTTTGATATATCAGCATATTTGTCCCCTTTGTTCAAGTTATCTTCATCTTCATCCCTTTTAAGTTTCAACTTGTTGGAACCACCATTCATACCCTTTTCTTTCCAGCAAAAGGTGCAACCTTCTCTGCCTGAGAAGTTGACTGATGATTTACTAATGGCTCAGCTCCAATGATAGAATACTCATCGTCTCTAATTATCACCTAAAATTGCAAATTGTAAAACTCAACATGAACATCATCAAATACTGGTCTGTTCAATTGTTTGAAAATACTTTAGCATGAAGTATTTAAGCATATATTATTGAGCTTTTTTTAATTTAAAAGATGATATTTGTCAATCATCGATTGAATCAAAACATTAATTCTAAATTAAAAAAAATCGTATTTATCTCTCATCAGTTAGACAAATCAAAACCATAATTCCAAATCAAATAAAATACATAATTACATTATGAGTTCAATTGTTTTGAATGCAATGTCATATGAAGTACCATAATCATACACGATTAAAAAAAACTTAAGTGCTTAAGAACACCATAAGCCTGCTATCTGCCAGAAGTGCAACAAACTGGTCTTAGACAATCACGTGAGCCTTCCCATAGTACCTGTTTATATAAGGTGCCTGCAAGGTAAAAATAATATAATAATTAATGTCCTAGCACACGGAATGCAGCAAAAGATGGCATAAGCAATGCATGAATGCTTAGTTTGGACAGGATAGAAGTCATAATCCCTTCAAATTTTCATACCAATCATCTATTTTTCCTAAAATATCCTTGAATGACTTATAAGTTGGAGGCCCAATATCAAAGGATTTGGAATGGAATAGGTATGGAATCTTTGGCTAGGAATAACAAATCAACAACTTTTAGTGATGTTCTGAAAAATTTGAGGAACCAAATTAGCCAACTGAAATACAAACATATCTCTAGCTATGTTAAAATAAAGTGAATAAATATGGTACGAGCTATTCATTAAGTTACAAGTACTGATTATGCTAAAAATTTTCAGTTGCAAAAGACTTATTAACAATTCAATTTCTGTTTCTAATTCAAAATTTGTAAACAATAAAATCTAGATAGAAACGGTGGCTCTCGCTTCATTTCTTGGTATCGATGAAATTGGATTAAAATTGATGAATGTCCAAAGTTGTTAATCCCATATTATTAAGATTAAGGCTGATTGATTTGGTTTTATGAGCGTACAAGGTCTTGACCCATGAAAGAAGAAACCAAAATGCATAGACAAGTTCGCCTAGAAGGAGGGAGTGATTATGTGTTAAACTAATGTGGTAATGACTATGGTGATAGCGTAGTTGTATTTTGTGTAAGCTTTGCTTAAACTTGTGTTTTGTAAATCATATATTTCATGAATTTTGAGATACATATAATAACTTTGTTTTTGTTAATTTTTATAAAAAAATTATAAAACTTGATTATTTCATACAATCATTTAAATTGATTGTGTCAATTAATCTATCTAGGTGATATAGTGGGTTCTCCTAACTTTTTTCACAAGTTGGTTTTTATTTATTTGAACTTTTGAAATCAAAACAACATGTAACAAAACTGGTACATTACTAAATAAGCCCTAAATATTGGATAAATTTTTTTATCATAAAAGTATTGGATGTTTTTCAATTTTGACTTCAATAATAATAAAGTTATCCCGGTAAAGTGTAGGGCCGAACACAAATTAAGAAGAAATATTACAGTTTAGAAACTATGACATCTAATTTAACCTGACATGGTTCTCCATCAGAATGCCTATTTCAATTATTTCAATTTGAAACTATAATTGTTTTCTTTGGTAGCTACTGTAAGTAGAGACATCTGTCTGATCTTATGAGTTTATTTTAACAGCCAGCTAATATTTTAGTTCATTCTTGAGTCATTCTCAGGGGATGCAATTCTTTGTTACTCAATGAAGGGTATATTTTGGGTTTATTAAATCTTGAAATTGATTGTAGGCAACGAAAGGTCTTGGACGACTGCAAAATGATTCTTAAGTTTCCTGAAGGCACCGACAGCACCTGGGATAGCTTCTCACCTCGAATCACCTGTTTCTAGGGTTATAAAGTTTTATTTAAATACTGATACATTAATCCATAATGGCTGCACAGTGCGCAATTCAAAATATATGAACCTTTGTAGTATACATAAGATGTTTGTGACGCTATTTTACTTTGGGAAGAGGTAATATTTTTCTATTCTAAGTTTTTCTTGGAAGTGGGTATTTAAGGAGTGAGGTAAGGTTGAACTTAATTGTTTGGGAATGCAGTACCGCAACATGACTATAGTGTTGACAAGAGAATATCTTAATGCTCGCCTAGATGGTTCGATTGGTTAGACCATGCAGCAAAAAGAATCGCACAATTGTATGTTCAGTTAAACCCATTTACTCTCGTTGCTGATTAACAGCACTAGAGTCATTGATTACCATATCACATCTGCGTACACGGGATAACTGCTCTTTACATCATCCTTCAAACCGTTGGACGACATAATTACTAATATAAAGACCTTGTGGCACAACAAAATTTATTATTATTTTTTTATAAGTAATGGCACAACAAAATTTATATAATACAAACAGTGAAAAGCTCCTCATTGTGAGGCTGAAACCGTTGAAACATGGCCGTTCACAGGCTTACATTCCTTGTCTATGTCGGATAGGCTGTCACCCTCAAAGAAGGTAGAGTGGAGAGCCTTGATACACATTTCGGCCTCACTGTCGTTTATGATTAGTGAGATATTAACCTGGATGACAGTGATCAAAATAAAATCTTAAATATGAGGTCATAAACATAAACATGCAACTATAAGCACAGCCAAAGCATGAATGATTTCAAAGTTGCTGATGGATCCAGGACAGACGGAAAGCAACATTTCATGTGAATGTATTTTCAATTTCGTTCAGTGCAAGATACAAGCACCCTGCGTAAAACCCGCACAAGCACCACTAATATGGCATCACGTGATTCAGGCGTACTAATATGTGGGGCCACTATCAGCAATGCCAGCACGGGACTTGTGCACGGTGCTTGCAAGAAGAGTTTTCCTTTCAATTTAGACTTTTTATAATTCATAGTAATAGCTTTTGCCTGGTGGAATTGAAAGCCTAAGAACTTGGGCTCCATATTATGGTGTTGCCTGCATGCCAGGCAAAAACATAGATGCAGGCAACACCATAGACCAATTATGCAGTGATTGAACCAAAAAACATTATACACTATAAATTCAAAAAAGATCAAAAATTATAGTTGTCCAGGAAAACCTTGGATGCGCCTTGCGATATCATCTGAACATTAACTCCATTGGTACGAAGAACACAAAATGCCTGCAGAAACATGTACGAGTATAACAGAACTAGAATCAGAATCCACACACATAAATATTAGAAAGTATTGAAATAAGATGAGGTGAACAGATTCTAGTATGATCTGCAAAGCATATTACTGCACCTTCTCTAGTATCAAAGACGACTTCTGGACATTTCCAATGAGAGAGATGATTGACCTATGTTGAAGGAGGTTTACAACAGCAATTTTCTCAAGCTCTTCTACAACATGGTCAAGTTCCTACATAAAGAAAAAACATACTTGATAAGATTAAAGTTACTACAAAGAGCGCCCACGTAAAAATTAAGAAGTTCCAGAAACTTGAGGCACGTGAGTGATACAGGAAAATGTGACCATCTATAACAAATTGAACATCATGATGTAAGCTTGCCTGCTGAATCAATTCTCTGCTCCAGAGCTTTGATGGGTCCAACGTGAGGGAAACGCTGACTTCACTTGTAGCTACAACATCTACAGAAATACCCAAATCTTCAAAAATGGAAAATACCTGCATGAACATGAGCATGGATGCCTTGTAATTAACAAGGACTGAAGCAAGACAAGGTCAAAGAGCACCTGAATCAGCAATGAATATCTTTACCTTGGCAAGGAAGCCAAACTGACCGAGCATGCGAGTGCTGACAATATCTAACATAGTGACATTCCGTTTTAGAACAATGCTGGTCAATACAGCCTGGAATTTTTGGCAAGGCATCAAAAAATGTAGTACAAGTATCCCCACACAATAATGAATTTATTTGCAAAACACCAGTTGGTTACAAACCTTACTCATGTCTCTTGATCCACAAATGATGGTACCTGGCGCTCTAGGGTTGTAAGAGTTCTTAACCCTAACAGGAATATTACCCTCTCTAGCAGGCCTCATGGACTGAGGATGCAAGACCTATGAAGGCACAAAAATGCATTGATCATAAAAGTTGCAATTAATTTTAAATGACAAGTACAATTATTTAAATGCAAATTTACCAGTTCTTAGACAATGCTCAGAAATGTAAATATTATACCTGAGCACCAAAATATGCAAGTTCAGTTGCCTCTTCAAATGTCAAATATGGCACAGGCTTTGCGTGTGGATATATGTTGGGATCACAAGTCAAGACACCATCAACGTCCTTCCATACCTATGACAAAATGAAATATATAGTCCTTGGATATTTGGTTTGAAAGACCAATATAAAATGCAAGAACAAGGTTCAAAATGTGAATACATTCTTATACCAAGAATTGGTCGTGCTTCAAGCAAATACTAACATAAAAAGGGCATACCCAGTGCAGAAGCTCACACCCTGGAGTCTAAGGACGGAAAATATCTAGGCAGCCTTCCCCCTGCTTTTTTTGTTTTTTCAGAGAGGCTAATTTGAACCCGCAACCACCAGCGCATAATGGAGCGACTCCACTAATGCGCTAGGCCTGCCCTTTTTACAAAATATTTTTAGACTACATAAAATGGGTGCATACAAGCATGTATCTAGATTTAATCATGCTCACAAACATGTGATTAATGTGTGCATTGAGACAGTAAAACTATAATAAAGTTCATTTGGATATCATAAAATAGGATATAGACCTGGATTTCTTCTAAACCCAATGCTTTACCAATGGTGGTAGCTGTCAAATCGCTACCTCCCCTTCCCAAAGTTGTCACTGCACCAGTTCTCCAACCCTTCAATCAAATCATCAATATTAAGATCTCATATAATAACACTACAGTGAGGTTGACAGAATTCTGGAGGTGAAAAGATCATAGCAAAAACAGCAGTAAAACCTTTCCAAGAAAGCCAGTGACAATGGGAATTGCAGGATCCCTGAACCAATCACTACTTAACCTCTTTGCAACTGCAGGGTAGGTGGCTTCCAAGATGTCCGCAAATGTAAAGTCATCCGTGGTTATAAAACCAATATCAAATGCATCATACTACAAAAAACAACAAAAACAAAGCAATACAATCAGGTTTATATATATAAAGTATTAAAGCGCTATCAATTACTGAAATAACCTTCATACCATATATATCTTAATTTAAAAGGGAAAGCTACTTCTGTTAAGTGCTAATATATATCTTTACAATAATGGATAGTAAAAATAGAAACTACTTCTAGATTGTGATCAATGATCAATCTAACCCCTGCGTATCAAATGAGCTATAGAGTAAATATCCTAGCCTGCCAGCCATGCAACATGGTGTCCATCAAGAGAAATACAACACAACAGGCACAAAGAAAGCAAGCAAAGTAAAAGGCATGAAGACCAGATCAATGCATACAGATTACAGACATACTTGGCGGGCTTTAACTCCAACTTTGTTCAAGTATGCAGCAAAGATCCTTGTAGACATGCATTCTCCAAAGGAGACTAAGTAATCTCTTGTGCGTGGAGTTAACTCTTTCATCACAGATATACCTTTCAAAAGTTGCTCCAGTTCTTCTAAGTGACCTGTAAAATTTTACACCCCAAAATAATAATTCGCCTGTTGAAAAACCCAATAAAAATTTAACCAAACGACAAGGAGAAACAATACTGAAAAGGAACTCCATAACTAAAAGAATGATTTCATAAAATGGATAACACAAACTATAAAAATTGAATCCGTAGCAGGAATTAAGCACGCATCGTCAGCTTGGAAGACAAAGTTCATAATTTATGATTAAAAGACCCAAAAAAATCCATCTAGCAGCCCTCAACTCAACATGCACGGGACAAAGAGAAGCCTTTACTTTACAAAAATGCAATAAAAACTCACTAGCAATAGTAGACCTGTCTACTCCAAGCTCATCCACAGTCCTGCATAAAAATATTTGTAAGAAGAAAAAACGAATAAGTTTTAGCAAAACAATTGTCGGAGAGAGAGAGAGAAATCATGGGTGTTAGTTGAAACTTCAAACCTAAGATGCAATTCTTTCACAAAGCTCAACTCATCAATACTGGATGCATTAGAAGAACCACAACAGACGGCCTTTTCTCCGGCCTGACAGAACAGAGCTTTGATTAGTCATCAAATTATTAAACCCGTGAAGAGACCCTCGAAGGCAAGACCAAACCCACCTTTTCAAAAATCGTACAAAACACACACAAACAGGAACTAATCTGTATATACCAGCAAGAGTTTATTTGTTGTCCTTCCCATAGCGGAGAGAACAATTACGGGCCTCAGTTCAGGAAAACTCAAAATCAGGTCAGCAACTTCTTTCATTCTCTCGGCCGAGGCCACTGAAGAGCCACCGAATTTCATGACGGTCGACAATTGCTCCTCCCGTCCATCAACTTGACTCGAATCCTCGTTTGTGTGCTTTTCAAGCACGTCAATTTTGTTTCCCGCACTGCAACATGTCATTTGACAGGTTTTGAACCCCGAAGGTTTGGATACCGCAAGATCAAGCCGGTGCATGTGGAGAAGCTGGCAATGAGAGGGTGGCCTCCAAGAAAAGGAGAGGGGTGTTCTGCTAACTCCACAGAAATGCAATGCAGCCTCCATCTGGTATGGTATGTTGCACCATAGATAGATCCGAATAAACATTTGAACAACTGATTAACGACATCCACAGACAAGGCATCAACGATTAAACGAAATTAAAATTTCACACATAAATGCATAATACCAGTGGAAGAGACGGCGCCCGACGCCGGAGCAGTATGACGCGATCTCGAGGAGAGGAGATGAAACTCTCACGCGATCGCCGGAGCAGTTCGCGGACGAGGACGACGGAGGATCTCTCTCTGGACGAGGAGGAGGGCGACGACCGGACGCTGCGCGGCTGCGCCTCTGCGACGGTCTGTCTCGGCTCGTGATGATTATGGATTAGGGCATTAGGGTAACGCGTGGCATTTGAGACTCTTCCGATAATTGATTAATTAGAATAATTTGAATTGAGTTTTGAGCTTTGAATATTATTATTATCGTCGACGACCGAGTTGGAAAAAATGGGAAACACAAGACCGCACACGCCCAATCAGAACGTACATATGGACCGCGTTGTCACGCACGCAAAATGCGATCATGCGAGAACGCGGACGCGCACGCGCGTGCTGTTGTAATTCTGGCAAAATCACATATTGCATCATAAACAACTTCAATCGGAAGCGCGTGTTGTTGTAAAAATGTAAGGTTGTCGGATGGTTATCCGCCAATCACTCACATGCATAATAAACGGCATCACACAGTTCCAAACTTCCAATCCTGGAAATTTCCTGCAATGACATTGCAACATAGCAAAATTATATAATTTTGTATAATCTTGACCGTACAGCATCCAACTGTTACCACATAGAATCTGATTCTCATACAACGAATCAGGATTTCCTATGATTACCATATCATACATATCATTTTTATATTTTTATATTAAAACTATACTGTTTTATATTAAAATTATGTAATATACTGCAATATAGCAGATCTGACCTCCTAGACAAAGAGCTTCTCATGTAAACACAAAAAATGACCAAGGTCTCAAGGATATGTTAAGTCACTATTATATGATGCAAGGGGTTTCATCGGTCTCCTTTTTCACATGGAAAAGCTACCACTTAAACTCAAAAAAAATGGAAGGCCTCTAAAAAAAATAAAATGTAAAATACCTTACAAAAAGGCATGACCGACCTTGACCTTAAGGAGCCACTTGAGAATAAGAGAGGTTCATATTGGATTTTACTTATAACACATGAGGTGGTGTTCTTCATAGAATTACTTTATAACTCTTTTCTTTGATGAAAATTTATAAAGAAACTAAGATGTTTTTAATATTTAAGTTTGATTTGTAGGTTTTATGAGGTGTTAATTGTAATATTGAATTAATTAATAGATGTTTTTGTCACGCCCCTAAATTCTGAAACTCACAGAATTGGAAACGTGACTTCCCCACGCCCACTCCAGGGGTTGAGGGGTTGGTGACTGATTCAACCCTGTATAATACCACAATAGGGGTAACATTGTACTTATAAATAATCCAATGCAACATACAAGTCATTAATAAATATATCTGCAAATAATATTACTGAAGTGCAGTTAATCAAGTTTGAACAACTGTCACGGACACTTGTCCGGAAAGTATATAAATAATAGAAAATAAAGTCTATAGGAGAAATCCTACACGAAGATATCCCGACCCACTCCATTGTGGCTCCGCCAGCTATTCCCTACAACCTGTAGGAAATGGAAATAAAGTAGGATGAGCACAAATGCCCAGTAGGTGATCCCCAACTCCACTATCCCATTACATAAAAATTCCTAGGACTACATGAACAGTATATGCTTGTGCCAGTGTAGCGTCACATTCTATCACAATTAAATTTCTATACCAATCACAAATAGACATCATACCATATTTCAATCATCAAAGACTCACACCGGCCATTAATCCATCCACGAAAATTTCCGCAACCATCCTCCAAGAATTTCAATCAATCACACAGCCATATGTGGGACCTGTGGTGTCCCTAAGGACAACCTGCCACATATGGGACCCGGGTTACCAGCCACATAAGGGATCTGTGGCCTCTTGCCAACATATGTGGGACCCATGGTTAACCCAACCGGTTCCACCACTTATTCCTCACATTTGATTAATAAACGGAATATTCCAGCTTACCAGTTATTTAATACAACAACTTAAACAAGTTAGTCATCCAACGGACAAAATATACTACTAATGTCATATACATATTACCCACTTGATTATATCGAGCCACGAATAATTTTTTTTTAATAACAATAATAACCTTAACAATATTCATATCAATTACCCTACATTACTGAATCCAATAATATTTATAATAATTACAATCTAAATTTCAAAAATATTTATTTGACGATCTACAGTCTTTAAACGTATATTATTACATATTTATATATTATAATATATACATATATATAAATATATATATATATAAGGAAACTGCATGGGGACGGCACTGTCGCCCCCCCCCCCCGCCGCCGGCCGTATGTCGGCTGATCTTCGCGAGAAGGGCCAGGCCGAATGGCCTGGCCACACAACACCTTAACGATATATATATATATACTAAAGGGGAAATAATAAAAGAAGTGGTTGTAGCGGACTGGTACCGATCGCAAAGGTGTACAGGCCGAATCAATCAGACTAAAGACGGACTGGTACGGATCGTGTAAGGATTATATGTATATAAAGACTGTCTTCATGAATCTTATGTACCCAAACCCCATATTAATATGGCAAAAGAAAACAGACTATAACGTCTGACCACGCATCGGTTCGAAGGCATCGATACAGCAGATTCAGTTAATGCAGTAAGATAGTAAGAAATCAAGGAAAAACATCACCTACCTGGATCGTTCCGAATTGACGAAAGGACACGACGCTCCAACCCTTGTTCTCTACCAAAAACTGCATGCATGACCTAGGTTTGTTTTTTTTTTCCTTCCATTGTTTCTTTCATACTAACCTTTATATATATACTCATATATATATATATATATATGTATGTATTAAATCTAATAATAAAAATAGTAAAAAAAAAAAGATGGTTATGATAATATAATGATAATAATAACTCTAACTATTAAAATAATGAACCCCAAATAATTAAATATTAGTATTATCATTATTAAAAATAGCACACATTAAAATAATTAAAATAATTATTTTAATAATCATAATAATATATAATAACAACCCCAGCCTATTTAAATTACTGAATAATAATAATAATCCAAATTGCTAATACATATTTTTAAACTCTAACCGGGCCTAACTTCCGACCTCCCTTCGATACGGGTCCTTACAGTTTTGTTCAAGATGTATTGTGAAAAGATACATTCTCTTTTTTCTCATTTCTCGTCGGAATCTAGCTATATTGGGATGAGAGCACTGACGTCCCATGGTGTGGGGGAGAGGTATGTTCACTTTGCACATTCTCTTCTTCTTTCTCTCACCAAAATTTGACTATGTTGAAATTGGGGCATTAGGGACTCACAGAACGTATGAGAGGTGCGTTCGCTCTACACATTCTCTTCTTCTCCTTTCTCTTGCCAAAAATTGCTTGAGTTGGGATAGGTGCATTAGGGACCCATGCCATGTAGGAAAGGTATATTGACTCTAGTATAGGGTTCTCCACTGAGTTTAACAAGCTTTAACAATTATAGCAAAGTGTAAATTAAGATTAATATAGTTAGGTGTTAATACCAAAAATATATTATAGAATGATTTGTATATGTGTCATGTTTACTCTCTATTTACTATACTAACATTAGAACGATGTGAAAATCCTATAAAACACTTATATTAACATAAAAATTATTCAATCAATTATTGTATATTTAATGTGATAAATCTTTAACTTTTTCATATTTATGAAAAAAATAAGTCTAGCCTTATTATCATTTTATAGGATTTGTAAGTGTTTGTTTTCTAATTTTAAGGGGAAACTATAGTTTATTTGAAGGGAAGAAGAAAACATTTTCTTGGTTTTGCTTTTGATTTTAATGATTTTGTTTTGTTTTGTTTTAGTTTTAAGAAAACATTTTTTAGTTTCATTTTTTGATTTAAATGAAAATTTATTTTTTTACTTGGTTTCAAGTTTAAAGAAAGCATTTTTGGGCTTTTATTTTTAAAAGTAAAAAGTTTTTTTTATTTTTTAGAAAACGAGCGTGTTTTTATTTCAGAAAGTTTTTTTAAAACATGTTTCTTATAAAAAAGAGTGTGTGGCTCCAAGATTTATGACATCCATGAAAATTAAAATTTTAAAAACTCAAATTTTCCCCCCTTTTTTTCTTTTTCTTCTCTTTCTCTCTTCTTCACTAACTTTTTTTTGGGACGACTTACATAGAGGTCACATGATCTTATTACAATCACGAAAAGAACTACAGAAAAAAACTAAAAACACATAAAAACAAAATAAAAGAAACTAATTAATTCATGCAAAACAAAAGTTGGGTGATATCATAAAAAACATTCAAACAAAACAGAGCAGAAGAGATTGTGAACAGAACAAATTATGAACATATTATAAAAAGATTATTTAGTAAACCATTCCAAGAAGAAATTGTGGCAAAAAAAACATGAATATAACATATTATGATCAAAACATATTAAAAGAGACAGAAACTGCTCAAATAGACGCTCTTTGGGACTGTCTCTTTATCAAGTCGTGGTCTTTAAGAGAGAGAGAGAGATTCCATACATGCCAGCATTTATGTGCAATGAAATTTCACCGCTGTCTGAAAATCAAAAAGGGTCAAACAAAAGAGATGAAACCGAAAACAGTCAAATAGGGTTTCAAATATCATACAAAACAGAATCTGGATTGGTACATCTAAAGTAACATTCTAAAAACGATACCAAATTATAGACAAAATCAAAGACAGTCGATCATCATGAAGCAACAAGTATGCCAAACTCAAAGGACTTCACAAGCAAGGCCACAATTAGTCGATAGCTAACCAGTATCTATCAGACAAGACAGTAAACAAAAACATGTTCAAAACCAAGATAGCCCAGCCCATACCCGTCACAAGAATTTTGTCCGCTTTGGCCAACCAGTCTTGGGCCTCGCCCTCATGGCCTGCTCCGCACGGTTTTGTCTTTGGGCCTCGCCCAAAACGCGTCCCTGTGAGGTGAGGTATCCGTCCCTCCTATAAGGAGGACTTTGTTCCCCTCACCAAGCAATGTGGGACTAACACACACTCATGGGTTGTTACAATCCACCCCCCTTAGGAGGCCCACATCCCCGTGGGACCATGGCACACCGCTCCGGGTCTGGCTTTGATACCATCCGAGATAGCCCAGCCCATACCCGTCACAAGAATTTTGTCCGCTTTGGCCAACCAGTCTTGGGCCTCGCCCTCATGGCCTGCTCCGCACGGTTTTGTCTTTGGGCCTCGCCCAAAACGCGTCCCTGTGAGGTGAGGTATCTGTCCCCTCCTATAAGGAGGACTTTGTTCCCCTCACCAAGCAATGTGGGACTAACACCCACTCATGGGTTGTTACATACACGGAAACTAGGCAGTGACCATGGAGATTGTCATTGAGATAGTAAACCAGACAATAACTACGAGATAGTTTTGTTTATTTTAAACAAGATAGTAAACGTATAGATAATGAACAAGTATTCAACGTACGGGTACACAATCCATAGAAACGGTGGTTCTTTAATGGGTATTCACTAACACGGCTATAGTCTATGTCATGTCCTAAAAAGCATACCAAATCTTAGACAAAAAATAGCATGATGAAGAGATCAAACACCCGACTGACCATGAGATTAACACATTCAAACGTGATTTTCACAACATGTTAGGAAGGAGAAACTCATTTATGAACCCATAACAATTGGCCCAAACAAAAGCATACATAATAAACAATCAAGCAATTAAAGAACAAAGGAGATAGACAAGGCGCCTTGAATTACACCTTTCTTCAGCCTTCACAAGCCAAACCACAGCTTCAACGGTCAAAGACTTGTACTAATTCCCACGTACTGAACCTCATTTCAAAGATAGGGCCAATCAATGAAATACTAATTTTAGAAATAACCCACGAGCAACCATAGCTTCAACAGTTGAAGACTTCTACTAATTTCCATGAACTGAACCTTATTCTAAGTTCCTCATGCACAAGAAGGAAATATGTTGATGGGGGAGGTTTTTTGACTTTCGCTTATGAAGGAAAAAGGATGGAGAAAACAGATCTCGGGTTCTTATGTGATGGAGGAAAGGGAAATGGGATTTTTGTGTATGGATGGAACCAGCGGTGCAATTTTCAGCCAGCGGAGGAACTCTCTACAGAGGTTGAAGGAGAGGATGAGGATGACAAGGGTGGTTGTAGGTACTTTCTTGTTTTTGTTTTTATTTTTTATTTTTGGATTCGAGAGCCCCCTCAAGATGGCGATCGTGACTCTTTATTAACCTAAAATTGATTTTACTTGACATTTTAAGACCTTTTGAAATTTTTTTTATCAAAATTGCACACTTCAAGATAGCGATCGTGACTCTTTATTAACATACAAACTATTATGCAACAAACAAAAAAGACATAGGAAAAAAAGGTCCAAAACTAAAAAAAATGTGTATAATGTAGACAAAATGAGCTTCTATAAAATCAATATACCTAAAGATGACATTCACGAGTAAATATTTTGAGATCATGTTGAATAGATTGGATAGTGAAGATTAGAAAAGCGATATGCCAAGATGCAATTCTTATCGAGGTATATAAATATCTTAATGAATTTTGGGTTTTAGCAAAATTGATTAATAATATTGCCGTGTCTTTGTATAAAAAACAAATGTAACATACAAGATTACTAAAATTATAGATGAATAAAACTGATAAATCATACTAATAAGTTACAAGAAAGGGTTATTGAGCATCATTTAAGAATGCGTGTTATGATCGCAGATAATTAATTTGGTTTCATGCACCAAAGATTTACTATGAAAGCGATTCATATATTAAGAAGATTTATTGAAAGGTTTAGAGTGAAAAAAATGATTTGCACATAGTCTTCATATATTTAGAGAAAATATATGATACAATACATAGTGATATGTTTTGGTAGACTTCGTAAAAAATGACAGTTCATATCAAATAAGTAAGTTTAAAAAAAATATATGATTGAGTTGCAACCAATATTAAAGATGGTGATGGATTAACGGATAAGTTTCAAATTACAATCAGGTTGCATTAAAGATAAACCTTGAGTCTTTTTCTTTTTGCAATTGTAATAGATAAAATAACTAAAAATATTTATGAAAATATATTGTGGTGAAAATATTTGTTTACTGATAATATAGTTTTGATCAATGAGATCAAATAAAGGCTTAACAAAAAATTAGATGTTATAAAAACTTTGAAAGCTTAGGATTGAGATTAAGTTGATCTAAGGCTGAATATATTGAGTATATATTTAAGAAATGAAAGGATAATAAGTAAAATATTATTATACTTAATGACTAACAAATACTAGCCACAAACTATAGTCGAATGTTAATAGTTCAATGAAATGGAATGCTTGATGGTGATGTCAATTATAATATTAAAGTTAGGTAACTTAAAGTACGATGAGAGTTATAACTGTAATATGCTATTGCATTTAAGCGAAAAGTTATGTAACATTTTTAGACCTTCTTTGTTAATTGTTATATATAATGTAGTGTTGGGCTAACAATATGTAACATACACAATAAAATTGTTGTTGAGATACAAGTATTAAAATAAATAATATGCGGTAACATTTATATAAGAATAATGATATTTACAACCGGTATTGCGTTTCTGTTATATCCTTGACTGCTGTGGCAATTGCTATGTCAGAAAAAATATATAAAACTTAAAGTGTAGCGTACCACATTCAAGATAGAGAAAAAGAGGACGTGGGAGGGAGGGGGGGAGGCCTCGAACAGTGGATTTAGATAAGAGGAGGTAGAAACATGACATAAAATCAAGTTTTTTTTGGAAATCTGAGAGTGACAAACTCCATGTAGGCATTTAGGCACTATAGCTCTCGTCCATACTTATAAATAAAAATAATGGGCTTAAATCGAACAATTGTATATAAATTTACGATCGTTTGAAGTTTTCGCCAAAAACTACAGTTGGCAGAACCCAAAAACCAATAAATCTGACCCTAATTATTAAATCCTTGCTAGGAGCATGTTCAAGACTTATGTTCAAGCCTAAACAATGGACTTATGCTTGTAAAATTCGACGCTCGAGCCTCAAACAGAATGCATAAAAGCGCCTGCTCCCACTCGAGCAGGGCTTGAGCCCATATGTTCAAGCTCTCGAGATTCGAGAGATCAAGCGGTGATCCGAGGAAAAAAAGAGTTTATGTAATTCGCAACCCCGGTTATACTTATCGGTCCTCCTTATAGAAAATGTTGCTGAATGCAAATATTAAAATGAAAACGAGAGGACAAGCGGCCCTGTCTTCCTCGTTGAAGCGACGAATCGGAGACTGAAGAATAGCGAGGGACGAGAAGTGTGTAAATTGGCGGCCAAAAAAGTGCGAATCGATCGAGCGAGGATCGATAGGTTGTTGAAGGAGGCCCTGGAACCCTAGAAGCAGAGCTGTGCTCAATCCAATCTTGATGGGAGGAGACCACTGTAGCACAAAGAGGAAAAAGAAGAAGCAGCAGGACCTCCACCACACTTCTTCTTCTTCTTCTCCGTCGTCTTCCTCGTCCGCCTCCGAAGACACCTACCATGTCTCGCGACGACACCACCGAAAACGCAGTCGCAGCCCCTTGAGGACTAGGAAAGACAAGGAGAGGAGGGGGAGGAGGAGGAGCGACAGGAGTGACAGAGAGAGAAAGCATAGTAGGCGGAGGTCGCGGCGGCGAGAGAGGAAAATGCGGGTTTCTGACTCCGAGGCATCGTCCGGCGATGATAATTCCGGGCCCGAGAGGCCTGGGTATGACCCCCAAACTATAATTCGACATGTTTTGAACCAATTCCCTGGTGTTGGCCCTGATTTATTGCAGGTATGAATCCACAAGCACTAATTATTTGCCTCTCGTATGTTTGATTTGGGTTTGTCTGTCGCGTTTGCAGATTTTTTTTTTGATAGCGTAGAGTTTAACATATAATATGGTTAGTGGTACATATGATTTTGTTTTTGTTTCTTAACCTCTATCAACCTTATCTAATCTTATATATATATAGCTTCTGCAAATGGTTGATGATGGACAAGCGATAGACATCAAAGAGTTATCTGAGAGGTCTTTGGTTAAGAATTTGAAGAAGCTCTTCATGTCTTTGAAACTCATAGAAAGTGGTCGGAAAGTATTCCTTCTGCCTTCTAATGGTAATCCTACTCTGGAGGTTGTTGGTTCCATACTTCGCTCTCATGTTGACCCAAAAGAAAATGATGATCATCCCATCTCTGCATATGAGGTGCATTCGACCCAACCAGATGTTCCGTGTGACACCTTGGAGGAAAATACTACGGCAACACCTTTGGTAGATGTCACTGCTCCTGCTCCTGCTCCCACTCTTACTCCAGTGAGAAGGTAAGTGGTGATTTCTTTTCTTTAATTGTATTTCAATTTATTTTCGCTTGACACTAGAAGACACTACACCTCCTCTGATTTATGAAACCATGACTATCACTAATCTGGTCAGATTTTGTTCTTTTGTTTGCTCCACTAACCTCAAGCTTCTGGCTGGAACACTGGTCCTGTTTTGTTGTTTAGAATTAGAAGTGCATTTCTTAAAATGTGTAATTTGGTAAATTATTCTTGATGGGCAATATCAAAATTCATATTGATATTTGTGAATTAGGCTACGAATGACATAGAGATTTACTAGTGGGCTGTTTGAGCTCTTATTGCCACATGGCGTTCTTAGACATCAGAGTATTAATAAATAAAATAAATACATTTCCTGCTTCAGGATTGTTTTTGCCTTCCACCTGTGTTTGTTAACTTGGATGGAAACCCCAGTTGGATGCTAATAAATTTGTCTTCATCATGACTCTTGATGTCAAATCAATATAATATGTGTGTTCTTGGTTCTTGCTAAACCTAACCCAAATTTCTTTGATTCACTTTGGCCTGCCCACTCATAGAAAACATATCCCAAAACATATCTCGCTTGACTTTTACAGGAATTTAGTGAAAAGAGGAACTGATTTTGGGCTTACATAATATGCCATTTCATGAACTTACATGCTATATACAATTTCTACCTAATTTTTCATTTATTCTATTCAATGAATTTACATATTACATACTTCCTGCCTAATGTTGTTGATATGCCATTTGATGAAATCTAGATCCTAGCTTATAAACGTTTTTATTATTTCTAACTTTCTAGATCAATGTCCTTGTAGGGTGATTGGCCCTGAAATGCCATCAGCTGAATTACTTGCTGCTGCAGCCAAGCTAACTGAAGCTGAAGCTGAACTAAGGTATTTGTGTCCAATAGATGCTGTACTTTTGTATAAAATTACTTTATAATTTTTGTTTATATGAATAGCCAATACGAACTCCACCTGTGTTTGCATTGCCGGTCCCAAACCCAAATAGAAGAGGAGGGTTGTGATAGGGTGGTGACAAATAGTGTAAAACCCTGTCACATCATTTAATAAAAAATTACAACTTGGTTTAAGAAATTAGATTCCCATTTGATTACATATGAGAGTGAAGGAAATGCTAGCCAAAAAGACCTTATTTAACTAAGAAGGTAGGGATAAGTTGTCGCATAAACTGTAAGGTTATACCAAGAGAATATGTAGTTACACAATACTGACTTTTAGTGTTAGATATATCTTAAAAAGTGTTTAAGAAAACGAAATGTGTTTTAAATCATAGAATCAAATGGTGGAACTTAGCAGTGGATGATCAATTATCTTTTCTTAATAGAGTAATCAAAGAGATAAACTGGGAAGATGAGGTCGACTCTAGTGTGATGTGGAATAAAATGGTAGATTGTATTAGAGGGGTGGCTAAGGAAGAACTTGGTGAATCTAAAGGTAAGGTGCTATTAGTAAGGACATTTCATGGTGAAACGAAAAAATAAAAAGAACTAATAAGAATAAATGGATGCATTATAGGATTCTTGGCAAGGATAGAGATGCATTAAATTTTGAGAAGTATAAACTAAGAAGAAAGAGGCCAAAAAAGTTGTGTAAGAGGCTCGAGTCAGGATATCAAGATTTATATGAACATTTGGACTTAAAAGAAGGAGAAAAAGATATTTATAGAATTACTTGAATGAGGGAGAAGACTAGAGATTTAGGTTTTGTGAAATGTATTAGGGACTGCAATCACAAAGTTTCAGTGACAGATATCGATATTAAGGAAAAGTGAAATGAATATTTTGACTAGCTCTTTAATGGCCATTGTGTTTAGGATGTTGGTGATGTGAATATACTACCAGAAGAATTAAATTGTGATTTCATACAAAGGATAAGGTTTGGTGAAATTAGAGAGGGCTTACATCATATGTAGACTAGAAAGGTGGTAGGTTCGGATGCTATTTCTATCAAAATTTGGAAATATTTTGGTGAGTTTGGCGCTTATTGGTTTGCAAAATTATTTAACAAAATTTGGCTGAGTAATAATGTTAAATGGAGGAAGAGTACATTGATGCTTTTGTATAAAAATAAAAGTTTGGTGAAATTAGAGAGACCTTATATCATATGTAGACTAGAAAGGTGGTAGGCTTAAATGCTATTTCTATCAAAATTTGAAAATATCTTGGTGAGTTTGAGGTTTAGTGGTTGACAAAATCATTTAACAAGATTTAACAGAGTAATAATGTTGAATGGAGGGAGAATGCCTTGATGCTTTTGTATAAAAATAAATGTGACATATAAGATTGCTCAAATTATAAAGGAATAAAACTGATAAGTTATATTATGAAATGTATTGTTTAAGAGTGTATACTAAGATTGCGGAAAATCAATTTAGTTTCATGCATGGGAGAAAGCCTATAACAGAATACTTAAAGATCTACTTTGGTGGCAGTTCCTATCACTTATGTGAGTTTAATAAATGATATGTATGTTGGAGTTATAATCAATGCTAGAATTGATGGTGGATTAATAAATAGGTTTCCTATTACAATAGGGGTGTATCAAAGATCAATCCTTTCCTATTTGCAATAGTACTGGACGAGATACTCAAAAATATTCGTGCGGATTTATCATGGTATATGTCGTTCACTGATGATGTTTTGATCGATGAGGCTAAAGGAGTTAACTAAATATTAGAGTGGTTCAACAAAATCTGGAGGCTTGAGATTTTATATTAAGCAGATTGAAGACTGAATATATGGTATGTAAGGCTATGTTTGATTTGGTGTGGTTATTTTTGAAAATATTATTGTTTTTAAAAATTATGGGTCCATATGAATTTACATCACTTATAAATAATTTTAAATTATGTGGGCTCACTGGTTTTTAAAATAGTTTAATTTTCAAAAATAATATTATCTTACCTAACATTCCTTAAGTTTCGAAAATAAAGAAATAACGAGTAAAGTATTATCAAACTTGATGACTAATACCGGTCACATAATGTTTTAAATATTTAGGATCAATAATTTATTAAAATGGAGAGCTGATGTCAACAATAGGATTAAATTGAGTGATTTAAGTGAAGAAGTGCGATGAGAGTTTTATGTGACCGGAATGCATTTAAAAGGAAAGTTTTATAGGACGAGTATTAGACTTTCTTTGTTATATATTATGGGATGAAATGTTGGGCTAACAAGAAATAACATGTGAAAAAGTTGAATATTATTGAGATGTGAATGTTAAGATGGACAAGATTAGGAAAATTGATTACGTTAATTTGACTATTTAGGATGTAGGCCAATGGATGTATTTGTTAGGAGGGTGGAGTAGATTAATATTAAACGTGATAAAAAATTTAGAGGACTAAAAATGACTTAAAACTTGATAACAAAATACTTAGAATTGTTAGATTTAGAAGAAAACCTGGTGATTAATAGGGATGTTTGGAAGAGAAAGATTTTTGAATCCAATATAAACTTTTTATTTGTTTGATCTCATTTATTGAGATGGTTTATGAATTTCCAATACCATATTGTTCGGTGTAATCTTTCTATTCTTTTTTTTCCTATTTGTTTTTAATATGGCCTCTTTACTGGATTTTCTATTTTAAAATTATTCAGAGAAGCTGAAGAAGATGCAGAGTTATTCATTGGGCCTCCACCTCCTGCAGTGGCTGCTGAAGCTGAATCAGCAAATGAAGCCGAGCGCTTTGAAGAGGTTCATAATTTTTTCATCTAAGGAAACTTATAAAAATGATCCCTTATTTTTTAAGTATGGGTCTACTTAATACTCAGAATAGGGAAAATAACTGTAGAATTTGGACTCATAATGCATCAAGCTATCATCCTGGTTAGCTTAAAATATATTGTAGTTATGAAATGCTACTATACAAAAACGGAATTGCATCCTGAAGGAATCGTGCCTGTTAGCAATTTTTTTTTCTTTTCATTTGTAATATTTGTTTATTGGGATGATTAACGGTTTTAGTACTATATTATTCATAGAACACAAACGCCTCAGTTCATCAGGCGTGCGCATAATTGCACTTACCTCTTGCTTCAGGCAAAGTGCAGGCACAAGGATGCGCACGCCTATCTGAAGCAAATCCTCAAAAAAAAAAAAAAAATGCATACAAAAGTGGTGCTTTAAGGGGGAAAGAGGAAGCATAATTGCCTGCAACCCCTAATCCTCAATTCTTCTCCCCATCTCACCTGCCAGTTGTCTCTTGTTGGCCTCAGGAAGTGTGTTTCCTGGTGTCAATCTCGGTTGTTGGCTTCCCATTGTCCTAGATGTGTGGATCTCAGCTGTCGGCTGTCAGCATCGACTGACCTTGTAGTTTTCAGCTTGTTTGTCGATTGCCAACCACACATCCGGTGGTTTTGTAACGTATGCAACCATGAACTACCATTGCACACAACCACGAACCATGCCAACACGATAGTGAGTTGGCTGTTGAGTAGTTGTGGTTTTTTAATTTTTTAATTTTTTAATTTTTTAATTTCTTTTATGTTTTGTGTAAGTTTTTTTTTTAAATGGCAAATGACAGTTCAATGTATAGTGTGTTGTGTTAAAATTAAAACAAATAAATTTTATTTGGTTTAATTTGATTGAAACAGTTTTGAGCCTAATTACACAAAGCTCTGTCAACATCAAAAAAACCCATCACCACCAAATTTAGTGCCTTCCAAGACAATGATGAGTGATGACAAGTGTTTCTATTGTTTGAGACATTTTGTTTTAGTTGTTGAAGAATAATTTCTTGTCTTTATTTTGGTATGTGATTAAAACTATGAGAGGTTTTAACTTTTAACTATGATGTTTTTTAAGCATGAATTTGGTGATTATTACTTTAAATTTTATAATGATTTTTATTTAGTATGAATTTGATATGTTGACATATTTTTTTATATGAACAATGTTAAATACAAGTCCTTTTTGTGTAGGCCTCTTACGCACACCTAATATGACAGTATCCTATTGGTTCTGATCAAATCATGTGTGAGACCTAACTAATTCATTGGGCTAATGGAATGCAACCAAATCAGTGTGTGCAAAGTCTTGCACAAAAGCAACTTGCAAATAAATTTTCTTTTTCTACACAGGGCACTTCGCTTTGACAAAGCATGCGCTTATACTTAAGCCCTAGGATCCTTTGACGCATTGGGTGCGCTTGTACTTTTAATAACTATGCCTCAGTTTGAACAAATTTATTAGATTCTGAAAGTATGGGCTTGTGAGTGGTGGCCATTTTATTGCAATGTTAAGATTGTATTTTGGATGCTATAATAGTAGTTTCTTGCAATAACTTATCCCTTTATATATTGATCAGGTTACTAGGATTGTTGGAGCAGAGGCTTGTAGTCCATATGATGCCCTGGGAGTTAATCATAATATGTCACCTGACAACATAAAGAAAAGGTAAAGTGATTTCGAATGTGTGTTTGTGTGTGTGTATATATATATATATATACTGAAGCTCCACTCATGAGCTTTCGTCATATGTCTAGTCCTTTAGTTAATGTGAAGTGCAACATCTTTTTTCCAATGCTTTCCAAAATCTAAAAGTATTGCTCTGATTTATTGTTTTTTGATTTTTTTTAACTCAGATTGTGCCTTACCTCCATTGTGTCTGTTGATCATAGTTTATCCCTTTCAGAACCTACTTCTCTTTGGAGTGGCATAATTTAAAGTGTCCTTGGGCTTTGGCGCTGCATTTGAACTCTACAAAAATCCCACTGGAATGTATTGTATTGTATAGGATTGAGTGACTGAGATTGTTTGACCTCCATTGATCCTAGTGATTGGATTCAATTTTCATGCCGGGAAAAATGAGACTGTTGAGTGCGGGCAATTGACTGCTTACAGGATTTTGCATGTGTTCTGTTAGCACATGTTCATATTTATCCATCAAAATAAGGGGGAAATAGGATATTTAGAAAGCAAAGTTGCACTTACACGCGCCTCACACACACTTAGTTCATAATTTTATATAGCTTATCAAACTTTTCATTTCTGATTAGGTATTGGAAACTTTCACTTATGGTGCATCCAGACAAGTGCCCTCATCCTCAAGCTCATCAAGCATTTATTATATTGAATAAAGCTTTTAAAGATTTGCAAGATCCAGATAAAGTAAATTTCTTCTTGACTCTTAGTTTAGTTGCTTGTTTATTGTTGTTATTTTTAGGGTATGCATTTTTTGTGTGTTTTCAGATATTAGCAGAAGTTTCAATTGAATGTTGGAATTGTCATTTAGAATTTTAGATAAATGGCCTGTTAACAGTATTAACAACTAATTGACATTAGCATTTCTTACAAACTGTGGTGCCTTTTACAGCGCAAGGAATTGGATGAGAAAATCAAGCTGAAAGAAGAACAGGAGAAGTTTAAGGTAAGTACATTAAGTGTTGGAGCACATATATTATTATCCATTCAATGGGAAAGTTTGTTGATGGTGGTTCTTTACACCATGTAGATTGAGCTGAAGGCAATGCGTGAAGCAGCTCAGTGGAGGCGATCTCAGGGTTAGTTATTTGCAATTCCAAGTTAAGTTATTTTGTTTGCCACTGTACTTATCCTATTCCATGATAAAAAAATAAGATAACCTTGGTCTGTCACTCAACTCCATGTATTCATTATCCTCTTAATATTCTAGATAACATCAGTCTGTTACTTCGTCTTCAAGGTACTGTTTTCATTTCCTTTCCATTTCGCTTGCCCATTGCACTAATCAGAAGGAAATTAGAAAAAGAAAAAAATCTCTACCTTACATGATGCAGGGTTCCGACATCCATGCTCCAAAGCAAAAACATAGAATTGATCAACCCATTATCTTAATTCACTCATTAAATTTTAAGCTCATTTGGGTTTTTGTTTCTATTTTCTTTAGTGAATTTTCACATCTATTTAAGTAGAAAAGAATAGATAAAAAATAAATCTTTTCTATTATTACTTGAGATTATAAATAATTAAAAACAATTCTATTTAGAAAATTAAATGTACCCCAAATAATTATAAATATTTAACAGCTCAATGAATTGGAAACTCATTTTAATTCTTTTCCTCAAGTCGATGTATAAATATCACCATGTCCAATTTGAACCAATGTTTGAAAATATGATCTTAGGCGCCATTGCCTCAAAGCTTCACCACCTTGGAACAAGTGCACCGAGACTCTGATCTGTCGACACCTGCCTCGATCAAGTGAGGCAGGCTAAGGCGCCACGTTTTGCTGCCTCATCTGTAATATGGGATGAAGCATTATCGTCTCTTCTCTCTCATCGAAGCCTTCTCTATTGTCATCAATTGTCGTTGATCAACTCCTCTCTCTCTCATTCGCTTTCGTCGTCAATTGATATTGTAGAGGGCCAACATTGCATTAGATGTTGTCATCCGTCGATCAACGTCTCTCTCTCTTTCGCCTTCTCCGTTTTTGCTGGTTGACAGTGCAAAGGGCTGACATTACATTAAATGTTGCCGTATGTTGATCAATCTCTCTCTTTCTTTTGCCTTCGTTGTCGGTTGCCATCGCATATCAGTCCATCACATTGGACATCACTGCCCATCTCTCTCTCTCTCTCTCGACATTGCCTTTGCCATCTCTCTAGAAGTAGTGACGTCCCTTTGGCTTCTCTCTCTCTCTCTCTCGACATTGCCTTTGCCATCTCTCTATAAGTAGTGACGTCCCTTTGGCGGTAGTGACATCACCTTAAATTTGTGGGTTTAGTTACACCTTTTGTGAGAGTAGTAAGGATATTTGTCCTTCTTGGGAAAAATTGAGAGATTTTATATAAGTAATATGTAGAATCATACAAATAACTTTACACTTTGACTAAATATTATAGAGCCTAGTTAGAGCTGTTATTTTGATTCAACCTTAGCAAGTGATAGATATTACAATGTCCGACTTTTCTTAGCATTAATTAAGTATAACAAGCATAGAAGAAGGCAAAAATGAAACAAAAAAGGCATCCTTTGTGGAAATTCAAACAATATGCTGATTATTGTTTAACAAAGATTAGATCGCCCGTTTGAGTAATTGAGTATTAATGGATATTTTCATTTGATATATGACTATAAACTTGAATTAGGATTTTAGTGAGAGTGAAATTTCATTTGATGATTATAGAATGATTTTGTTATTTTAAAATAAAGTTTGCATAAAATTTATTTTATTTCATTTCTTTTGATTTTGATTTTTTGCCATTGACGATGAAGGCGCCCATCTCAATGTATAATATAAGATCTGTATCGTATTGTGTTTCATACTTTTAACCTTAACTTGGACAAGGGTGTGTAAAAATGAGCATAAAAAATTGTATATATCATCATATCAACAAGTTGATTCATTCTCTTAATATAGGAAATTTTTATTACATTAGAATTTAAATTATCCTTAATGTAATGTGTCGAGTTTAATATGTATAATTTCGATCATGTTGTATTGGATTATTAGATATCTCAATGATAACTGTGTTATTATAAAAGAAATATCATTGGCTTCTGAGGACCTTAATCAAAATCGCAAAAACAAATATAGCCACATGAGTTATGTAGTAGCATGATGAAGAGTCTGATATTTAACTTTTGTAATAGATACAAAAATCACAATTTGTTTTTTATTTTTACTAATTGTCAAATTATCACCTACACAGTTTTTAAAGGCTTGCCTAGGCACAAGTCTCAGGAAGGCGTAGGGTTTGCACCCCGTTTCCTCACTGGCAACGCGTTTTTCGCGAAGCATAGCTTAAGTGTGCCTTTTGACAGCTTCTTCCACAAGCTCAAGGTGCTAAGATGTACCTTGAGGAAACGAGACATATTTAGTGATAAACATAAAACAAAAGAAGAATTTTTTTCTCGCAAATGTGAAGTCTCCAACAAACACGAATGCAAAGTCTGTCAACAGTGAATGCGAAGCCTCACGTGAACATGAAGCCTTCTACAAACGCAAACGTGAAGTCTGTCGACAGTGAATGCGAAGCCTCTTGCGAACGCAAAGCCAATTGCAAATTTGAAATCTGTTGACAAACACGAAGCTTCCGGGTTCTTCTTCTTCTCTCCTTTATCTTCTCTCCTCTCTCATCGTTTCTCTTCTTTGCCTTGTCTTTTCTTTTTTAGCGCTACAAGCTGTAAGTTTATCGTCTTCTATCTCTTATTTCTGGGTTATTCTCGTCTGTTAGTATTCTTTCTATAGTCTGTTGTCTTTTTTTGTCCTGTTTATTTTTTTCTAGCGTCTTTTATTTTTTTCTGCTTTGTATGAGCTGCAAGTCCTAACTTGTTAATAGTTTTTTGGCCTAATTTTTTTTCTTTTGGTGTCTTTTATCTTCTCCCTAATTAAATACGTTAGTACAAGAGATTTTTTTTAGCTTTTGTTCTTTTTTTTCTCCTGTAAGTTTTTATTTGTTAATTAAAGACGTATATTATTATCTAAGCATTTAAGATGTTTTTTTTGCTATTAGATACTTGTAATAATTTTACATTTGAATAGTTTGCTACAATTAAAAGTATTGAGTCTATTGACTTATTTATATTTAAATTTATTTGATTATTTTATTAATATATTTTAAAAATTTTATTATAAAAGGGTGTCTTACTTTCCTTAAGTTTGTGTTTTTTTACCTTGTGCCTAGGCAAGGCGTTGCCTTTGTGCTTTGAGTGCACCTTATGCTTTAAATAACTATGCTTACAAATAACACATTGAAGTAAACTTTTTGTCCAATTTAGAGCCATCAAAGTCAGGATCCGTGTATCACATAAAGTGTTAATGCTTAGATAACATAAATAAGACTTTAAATATGTTAAAATATGATTCAATATACTCATGTCGATCACTCAGATTATGTATAAGTTGATTGACAATACTAATTGCATATGAAATATCAAATCTAAGTCTTAAGGTATGACTATGATATTAAGTAGAAAAAGAATAGAAAAAAATAATTCTTTCTTATTATTCATTAAGGGATTATAAACACTCATACATACATAATTGAGAAGATTTAATTAGAAAACAATGTTATTTAGGAAATCAAATATATATCAAATAATTACACATATTTCACAGCTTAAATAATTGAAAATTTATTCCCACTGTTTAATTTTTTAAGTTGATGAGTTGAGTGGCATCTTTCTTATTTTCACAGGTATATCCATGGAAGGTGATGATGAGCTCCTGGCAGACATGGATGTAAAGGCGCCACCCAAGAGAGAGGAGTGGATGACAACACTACCTCCTGAAAGGAAAGTAAGGCGTTCTGTTCGATTATCGTTATCTTCTTATATTCTTTCTTCATTCTTCTTTATTTCTGAGCCTTAACACCGACTGACATGCACTTGAATGGTCAAGTGATAAGGGCTAGCCTCCTTAAGGGACTGCAATTAAGTGTTCCTATTAACCGGCAACCTTAACAAAAGCAAATTATTCTACTGTTGTCTGTGCAGCCTGGGGTGACTATGCAAGCAACAAGATTCAGCAAGAGCGCTAAGGAAGGACGTGGCGATACTAGTGCATGGACCGATACCCCATCAGATAGAGCTCAGAAAGCAAAGATGAAGTATTTTACTCTTTTTAACTTCCCTGTCTTTTCTGATCTTCTTTTTGTGGGGTTTTAAATGGTCTGAAACACAAAATTTTCCATTTCAGTTATTTAGAAGCATACCAAGAAGCAACCGCCCTTGCTTCTAATGAGGGAGAAAAAAAGAGGATAGGTTCGGATGCTGATTTAGTGGACAAGTACAACAAAACGAGTAGATCAAAATCATTGGTACAAAAGCACCAAGAAGAGACTACAAACCAAGCCAAAAGAAAAAAGTCCAAGCAACATCCATCAGAGAAAGCAGAATGGGAGGGAAACCATCCGTGGAAGCCTTGGGATCGCGAGAAGGATTTAACTGCTGGACGACAAAGAGTAAACTTAGATCCAGAGAATATGACTCAGGGATTGACTTCCAGGTTCTCTTCTGGAACCTTTCAAAGGAACTTTCTTTAGGCAATGGATGGGATCATCGAGTTGTTACCTTTTTTTTTTTTTTTCTTAAATGATCTTCTTATATATTCATATCAACATATGTTGAAATTATAAAATTATCTAGTATTTTTTTTTTGAAAGAATACCATATTTGTAAGGCTATATACTGTGGATTACATGGAATGAAATAGTAATTTAGTGGTTTTTTTATGCTCTGTATACAACATTTCAATTTGTCTCTTATATGGATCTCTATTTTACATGTAAAAGTTATAAAAAAAAAATAATCTCACTTTCATTTTGCAATGAATGGGACACAGAATTGTCCAATGGGTGTAATGTGTGAACCCCATGTGGCCGATAGGTACATGATGTTTAGGATGCATCAAAAGACATTTATTCATGATGTCTTTCTATTTTCTCGGTAATATGCTTCAATTTTGTCTAGAAGATTAGTTGCTGCTTAATGTCATCAATTCGACTCACTGTGCCCTAAAACTAGAGGCTTAGACTGTGCATTCTTCCAAGCATATCATGAAAGGGTTGATAGACCCTATATATGTTGCTAGCTATACTCTCCGTTAAGCCCGCAAAACGGGCATCAACTTGTCGGACCAAAAATACTAATTTTGGGTACAAAGAGGGCGATATTTATCGTAGGTAGTGATGTTTAAAGATAATTTTGCTTTTCTAGCTTAGGTTAGGCAATCTCTGGTCAACCATCTCTATCATTAGGAACCATTAAGCTTTTATAGTTATCATTAGGAACCATTAAGCTTTTATAGTTATCATAGGTAGCGATGTTTAAAGATAATTTGTTTATAGTTATCTATTAAAAAAATTTTCCTGGAAAAAAATTAGCAACCATCCACATCAAAGAAAATTTAGTCATTAATCCTTAATAGTTTGCTACATTTCATTAAGCTTTGAATGTGCCATGTCTCTTCTTTGTGTTCAGTGTTTTCAAAATTGAATGTTATTTTAAGGGCTTTAATTAACACGGTATAGAAGCATTTCATCCATCAAAATGAAGCATGCTATATGATATTGAAATATTAGGAGGGGCGCAAGACAGAGTTGAAGTGATTAGATTGTTTCCCGACTTCCATAGCCACACAATTATCTCGCCTTTTATAAATTTATGCAATTAGATGTATATATTGAATGCTGTGGGAACAAAAAAGACAAACGCAATAATGCCCCTTCATGAGTAATCATTTAACCATCCTTATATGTGATGATGTGTCGTATGAACCAAGTCATTGTCGAGCCCCTCTCTCCCTCTCTCTCTCTCACACACACACACACACACACTCTGCAGTCATTATCGAATTTTGGTAAGGGTTATCTGTGGCATACTCTGTAAAAGGTTTGTTGTTTTGAAAGAGAAGGATTGAAGGTGGTGAGCGTGATAATATGCATGGGGCGTATGATTGTGGAGGGGAGGGGTTTGAAAATTTTGGCTAATACGGTCGAATGTTGTGTGGGGGACGCTAGCCAACCCAAGCAACCCCACAAACCGCCCCACAAAAAGCCCCCACTCTCACTCTTTCTATTTGCCCAAACCAGAAACAGTTAAATACCAATAAAATATAAAAGGTAAACGTGTTGATTAAAAAAAACCACTACAAAAATATTACAGATAATAAACTATGAAATGAAGTAGATGACAAGTTTTGTATACCCCTATGAACATGATCAAGTCTGGATGTAACTCCCCACTTAGATGGATCTGTATCCGAATCTCCCCAATTAGTAACATTTGAAAAAAGAAATTTAACAGTGGTTTTCGGATCTATCCATCCACTTCTTTTTTGGGTTAGGATCTTTGGTCTCTGAATTTCTGTTACTCTAATTTTCGGAACATTTTGTTTTTTTTTTTTGAAAATTCTAGGTTCTGTTGGGTATATTTATATATGAGCTTTTTAGAAATTGTTGCTGTATGGATGGATGGTCTATGCTTTTCTTATTATTTTGTCCGATTTTTGAATGAGTCGTTTCCAAGGAGAGGTGGTGATTGGAACCCCTTCGTTATTATTGGCCTCATTCAGAATTGTTTTTTTTTTAAATAAAAATAAAGGCCGTAGGGTCGTTAGATCACACAAGATTGCATAATGATTTAACTTCGAAGGGTTCCACTATTTTTCTGTTCGATTGATGGGTGTTACGGACCTATCCAAGCCATTATTATATTATTTAATGTTTTTGGTTCAAATAAAAAAATTTAAATATATATATATATATAGAGAGAGAGAGAGGGGCGCTAACTTCTAGGGCTATAAATGAATTAAACATTTATGAACAAGCTCATGTTCGGTAGGGGTACGGGCAATAGTTTTTTGCCCCGCCGGGTAACGGAGAGAGGGACGGGGCAAACATGCCCCGCCCCGGGAAAAATCCCCGCCCCGTGGCAGCCCAGTACACTCCCCGCCTAGCCTACTATGACCCAGTGCACCTCCAACCAAGCCCAACCCAGTGCCCAGCCCGCCCACACGCCAGAAAATTCCTGCAAAATGAAATGAAGCTAGCAAGTTTTAAACCCAGGACCTCACCCATACCTGAATAGGTACTTAACCATCAAGCTAAGTCAATTTTACTATTTAAGCTTACGTAAATGATATATATACTTATTATGTCACATATAAATAATAGTTATAATAATTATAACTATAATTATAATTATAATTATTAATATTAATAAATAATGCATACTTTATTTTAAAAATAGAAGTAATTACAAAGTGTATATATATATATGTATTATAATAAAAACTAAATGTACTATTATTATTTTGATATAAAATATAAATTAACTATATTTAAATTTAATTTTAAATTTATTAATAAGTCGATTTATGATTAGGTGATCCAATCAAATGTCATTTGATTGAAAATGTATTAATATTTAAACTAATAATATCATTTAAATATTTTATTACTTTTAATTTAAATATGAAATACATACTATTAAATGTCAAAGTCACTCTCACAATGCATGACTCATATCATAAATAAAATAATTTGTAGATGGACATTAATTAGATTCAAATTTAGTTTTGACAAATATTAATATGTTGATTTAATATTAAATAATCTAATTAAATATTATTTGATTGAATAATTATATGATTACTTATGTTATACGTAATATCTTAGTTCATACTAATATACTATATAATTATATCACTTGTATTTTATATTCTTGTATTTTATGTTAAAACATTATTTATACTTTTTAATATTATTTTTATTAAAATATAAGTTTATATACTTTGTAATTGATATTCTTTTTAAAGTAAAACATTTACTCCTTATTATTATTATTATTGCTACTAATATTATTTATATGTTACATTTAAAGTATATACACTAACACTAATTATGTAAATATAGTAACAATAATCATCTATGAAATAATATATATATATATATATATATATATATATATATATATATATATCAACGAACTCTCTGATATCAGTTATTTGACTTTTGATACTCAACAATTATCATATTACTTATGTTATATATGATATATATAATTATATAATTTTCACTATATATATATATGCACTTATAAATTATAATCAACAAGTAATGACTTGAGTATCGAGTAATAATAATTTAAATAATACAATAATCATTGGTAATAAATGATAACACATTAGTGAAAACCTAATTAATATAATTATATAACATAGTTATCATATTACTTTTGTTATAAGTAATATGATAGTATGACAAGTCATGTTTCTCAAACTTGTTTTCCTTAATGTAATTAAAATGATCAATAATATGATTAACTAATGTTATTAGTTAATTAAATAATATTAAAAAGTTTGATATACTATCTAATACATGGTGAGAGTTAAATTTGACTTTTGATAGTATGCATTTCATATTTAGGTTAAAAGCTTAAGTAATAAATCATGTAAATAATATTACAAGTTTATATATAAATTTACTTATCTATCAAATAATATTGGATTTAATCATTTAGTTTTAAATACATATTAATAAATTTAAAACTAAATTTCAATCAAATTAATATGACTAATATTCATATTTTATTTTATATGTGATATGAGTCATCCACGGTGAGAGTGACTTTTGAGTTTTTAGACATTTGATAGTAAGTATTTCATATTTGAATTAAAAGTAATAAAATAGTTAAATGATATTATTAGTTTAAATATTAATATATTTTTAATCAAATAACATTTGATTGGATCACCTAATCATAAATCAATTTATTAATAAATTTAAAACTAAATTCGAATCTAATTAATTTGTATTTTATATCAAAATAGTAATAGTACATTTAGTTTTTATTATAATACAAATATATATACTTTGTAATTACTTTTATTTTTAAAATAAAGTATGTATTATTTATTAATATTAATAATTATAATTATAATTAGTAATATTATTAATAATTATAATTATAGTTATAATTATTATTACTATTATTTATATGTGACATAATAAGTATATATATCATTTACGTAAGCTTAAATAGCAAAATTGAGTTAGCCTGGTGGTTTAACAGCTATCCAGGCATGGGTGAGATCTTGGTTCAAAACCTGCCAGCAACATTTATTTTGCAGAAATTTTCTAGTATGTGGGCAGGCTTGGGTCAAAGATGTTCGTTCATTAAGGAATAGTATCGTTCGTGAATAGTTTGTGAACACCATTGTTATATTCATGAACATATTCGCGAATGTTCACGAACAGTTTGTGAATATCATTCGTATTCGTAAAAATTATTTATGAACAGAAAATTAACAAATCAATTAAAATGTATAAAAATTATTTTATTAAATATAAATATATTTTTATTAAATATAATTTAATAAACATATACTTTATATTATTATTAAATAAAAAAAATATTTTTGATTTATTTGTTTATTATTATTATTATTATAAAATTTTAGTAAACTATATATAGCAATTATTTGAATGTATTAAGCAAAGATAATATAATCTAATAATTAATTAATTGTACTTTTTGGATAAGCTTACGTCTTTACGGTATGGATTCTTTTCGCAGATTGATTTTTATGATTTTATAATTGTGTTCGTAAGCGTTTGTGAACACATGTTCGTGAATCGTTCGTGAACAATAGAGTAACGTTCGTGAACAGTTGATGAACATCATAGTTTAAGGCTTGTGTTCGGTTCGGTTTGTTAAAGAATAGTAATGAATTTGTTCGAACACCTTACTGCTCGGTTTGGTTCGGTTTGTTTGCAGCCCTACTAACTTCGAATTGGTGGAAGTATTACTTGTAAGAAGGAAATTGGTTGAAAGCTAGTGTAAATGTTATATAACAAAATATTTTAGACAATTGGTATATAACAATAAATAGGATTCCGGTGTCAATTTTATTGAATGCGTGAATCACACTAATAATAACGAGATTGAAGAAAAAATTTGATTATTCATATACAAACTAATCGAAAATGAAATCACTCTCTTAATGAGCCTGATGACAATGCAAAATCAGTTTATGTGTGTCTCAAATCTCAAGACTGAACTTAGTGAACTGAGATTTAAGAAAAAATTAAGTGTTACAATACATATTGAGAGACACAGAAAATTAATTAAAGTTTATTTTTAAATTTATTTTTAAAAAAGTGAAGGTTATTCTATATCATATAAACACTAATTTTCCTGTCTATTATTTTTAAATATTAATCATAATCCAAGCAGTTCTAATCTAAGGAAATTTTATAATTTTTAAAAACTTTTAATTATAGATATTTTAAAAAAATTTAATTTTAAAGAAATTTTAAATATTTTAAAAACAAAAATGTTTTTTTTTTGAAAAACAGTAATGAAAATTCTGGGATATCAGGGGTGGTCCAAAAAAAAGAAAAACCTTTCCATTCACGTGGTGATTATTTTTATAAGACGTGTACAATAATATACTCTCTATATCATCTAATCACGTGTATGTTGCCCTGTTTTTAGGAGATCATTGTCATATAACATTAATTTTCTCATCCATGTGATTTGTATGCCTATTTAAAACTATTTTTATATACCCCAAATTTCATTTACTTCAATCCTATACGGCTATACGCATGGCGGGTGGGGGGCGCGCCAAAGAGGCTGCCAATTTGATGCAGAATAAATGAATAATGATTCATATCCTATAATACGCATGCAGGATGCAATTCAAGATCGTCATTCACATCATGGTTGTAAATAAAAAGCAATTAACGTGCAGACTTGACGATTTGCGATAATAAGCTGCAAATGAGTCCACTTAATTTTAAGTTGTAAAGTGTTTAATTTTTTTTTTTGTTTAATTTTTTTTTCTTAATGAATTAGACTGAACTCGAGTTTGAATAATTCAAATTCATTGCTTGAGATTGTCATACTCACGAAAACTCTTCATTTGTTAACCTAATTAATCGAACTCATATGATAAAACAAAAAAACACTCTTTCAAATTTTAATTTTTAAATATTTTAACTTTCATACATTTAAAATATCTAATAGAAAAATAATTATATTATTAAGTTTGAAGTAATACTAATATCTTTTATAAAAATCAATACAAATGTCTATATTAATAGTCATGATTTTTTCTTTTTCTGTTTTTTCTCTCGACGATCTAATATGCCATCACATTATCATGATTAACCACCGGCAACTCTAGTGCTACCTATTATTACTATATTATAAATTGGTATTGTTATTAAAATTAATATATGTAATTTTATAAATTTATTAATTATATAAAAACTTACTATAATTAATATGCTAACAATTACTTATATTATATAACATTTATTTTTAGTGCAGCATAAAAAGAATATATTAAGTTAATAATTTAAATTTTAAACTTTATATGCATTAATTAATAATTATTTACTCTTATTATATAATATTATTTCTTATTTATAATATATTTTGTATTACATATTATTCTCTTGTACAGGTCTATAAATATATACTTTGTATACAAATTGATTTTAGATTAATTCATCTTGCCACAATACATTGTTTACTAAGTATTGATGTTGTATAAAAATAGAGGTTGTTTTATATATAAATGTGAAAAATGTCTTTCTTTTAATTATTTTTTTGACTTAAAGTTATATCTTCGACTATCTTATATATATCTCTCAAGTGAAATGTACATTAAATTTTATATCTAAATTTATATCTGAATATAGTCTTATTGATGACGGGATTGTATTCATTGCTTCTTAGCCAAATGTCAAGCTCATAACATTAGATGGCTTCTCACTCCCTGATTCTATTTTTTATTGACAACTGATTGGGAGTTTGGTCTATCATATTATGACACACCCAAACATATCATATGTAGTTCATGTTATTAGTCAGTTGATGGTTGCTTTTCATTACACTTATTATGCTATTATACTTTTATTATTTGCTATGTTAAGGAGTTACTATTCCATGAACTTCGCTTTTTTAGCTCAGTCTTCCTACTTCATTTATATACAAATCGACGATTCACTACTTGACAATTGTTTCTTTGTTGGTAACTCTCTTATTTCATGGTGTAGTAAGAAATAAGTTATTTCATCTTGATTTAGAGTTTAGTATTGAGGCGAAATATAGAGCTTTAGCTTACACCTTTAGGACTTCTTTCCCTACAATTAATGATACTTACAAGATATCCGAAAGTTATAGATATATTTAATGATGTAACTTGAAGTAATTGTTTAAATATTAATACTATGCTATTATATTTTAATTAAGTGAGAAATATTTTAATAAAAAAAGTAATATGATAGATGCTTTTAAACTGATGAATAACATATGGAAACTAATCTAACTGAAATAGTAAAAATACAATCATTCCGATTTCAATTGATTTGGAAATTAATTTGGTATTTTGGTGTTATTAAACCATTAAGTGCTCTGATCCAAACCCGGCCCAAATCAGCCAATGAACCTTTATACGTCTTCTGTCCATTAGTATGGTTTACGTCTTCTGTCCATTACACATGCACGCACACACAACTTTTCTCAATACACACACACACACACACACACTCTGTGGGGGCCACTCCCAATTATGGAGTCAAGGACCGTGTCGGCCACTCTTCAAATGGAAGAGTTGCAAGGGAGCCGGGTCCAGCTTCAACTCCAAATTTGAGGGGGAGATTTGTGGGGGCCACTCCCAATTATGGAGTCAAGGACCGTGTGCTGCAACTCTTCAAACTTGGTGTGCTGTAGCTTCTTCAACTCCGGTGGACAGCAGTCATGGTGGACAGCAGCCAAGGTGGACAAGAGCTGAAAATTAGCCTATATATATGCTGTAAAACGAAATTAATATGCATGCCTTATTATGAGATAATTAGAGAGAAGAAAGAGAGAACTCTTCTTGTATATTATCCTCCGGTGACTTGCCGGAGAGGAATAGTAAAACCGGCCCTCTTCTCACGTGGATGTAGGCACCTTGCTGAACCACGTTAAATCCTCTTGTTTCCTTCGATTTTTGCATGCGTGTGTGTTTGCAATCCCAATAAAGTGGTATCAAAGCCAGTGGAGGAGAAACAGAGGAGTTTTTCGGTGGCCGGAAAATTCAACCTGCCCGGATTTCATTTTGAACGGTAGAGAGTTATAGATCGGGCCGCTGCGAGTCTAACGGTATAGACGGCGTCGATAACGGACGCAAGATTTCCGGTGACTGAAAAAATTCAAGGTGACCGGAAATCCGTTTTGAGAACACAGGCACGTAGAACACGACGCTACGAGTCCAACGATAAAGACGGCGTCAAAAATGGAGCTAAAACGAACTCTGTGGAAGCGGTCAAAGTTTGGGTCAACACCGGCGTCTATAGTGCCACCTCGCCTGAGAAGATGACACTGTTCCGGCGACGGAGACAATTCGGGTGACGTTCCAGCAGCAGCTCCGGCATCCACATCATCAGTCGATCCCGACCGTTGATATTGTTTTGATCATAACTTGAATAATTGGAGTCCGATTTTGACGATTTAGGAGTCATTTTCAACTAATTCAACCGCTCCGGACACATTCGTATGGTTAGATTTGTGAAATTCGGACTTTATCAATGGAGGAAAATACCGGTAACATGATTAAACTTACTACTTTTAATTATGCTATCTGGAAGCCCAAAATGGAGGATCTTTTGTATATTAAAGATTTATGGAGGCCCATCGTAGAAACTGCTAAGCCTACTGCAGAATTAGTAGAAGCTACTGTGGCAAGTGGATCCGATGAAAAGACATCAACAAGTACCCGGCCAGTTGCTGCCGAATGGAACGTGCTCAACAGAAAGTGTGCAGCCCAAATCCGACAATGGATCGACAAAAGCATCTTCCAAAATTTTGCCAACGAACACGATGCTTCCGTTCTATGGCAAAAATTGGAAAAGATGTATGCGAGGACAACTGCACAAAATAAGGCGAACCTGATACGCCGACTTGTCAACTTAAAGTACAAGGATGGAAACAACGTATCGGAGCATATGAGTGAGTTCCAAGGTATCGTTGATCAATTAAATTCCATGAAAATGATGGTGGATGATGAGTTGCAGGCCTTGTTAATGTTGAGTTCCTTGCCAAAGTCATGGGACACATTGGTCGTGTCAATCAGCAATTCGGCACCTGATGGAAAACTCACCGTGGAAATGGTGAAAGACCGAATGTTGAATGAAGAGTCTCGAAGGAAGGATGAGGGACAAACTCCAGACTCAAAGGCCCTTGTCACTGAACGATAAGGAAAGCAGAAATGGAAGGGAAGAAGCAGAAGCAAAGAACCTCGTGATCAAAATCAACAAAGGATGTATCGATCAAAATCTCGATCGAGATACGACATAAAATGTCACCATTGTGGAAAGCCTGGACACTTCATTCGAGAGTGTCGCAAGCTAAAGGCAGAGCAAAGTAATTTTGAAGGTAAAACCCAGAATAATAACGCTGCAGTTGCTAATGATGAAATTGTTATTATTCAGGATGATAATCAGGTCAACCTTGCGGGAGATGATTCAACATGGGTAATTGACTCAGGTGCCTCCTATTATGTCACAGCACAACGAGATTTCTTCTCATGTTATACCTCAGGAAATTTTGGAAATGTTAAGATGGGAAATGATGGTGCATCAAAAATTGTTGGTATTGGCAATATTTTTGTGGAAACTAATATTAGATGCAGGTTAATGTTGAAAGATGTGAGGCATGTTCCTGATATTCGCCTCAATCTAATATCCACTGGAATGCTTGATGACGAAGTATACATCAGCTCCTTTGATGATGGAAAATGGAAACTTACCAAAGGTAATCTCATAATTGCAAAAGGCAAGAAGGACAATTCTCTCTATCTCACAAATGCCAAAACATGTGGGGGAGAAATTAACGCTGCTCTAAAGGAAGTTTCAGCAGTGTGGCACAGACGACTTGGCCACATGAGTGAGAAAGGACTTAAAATCTTGTCACAAAAGGATCTCTTACCCAAACTCAAAGGTACACATTTAGATACTTGTGTTGATTATATAATGGGAAAACAACACAGAGTATCATTTCATAGTTATGTACCCTCCAGAAAAGAAAATATTTTAGATCTCATACACACTGATGTCTGCGTGATGAGCATCAAGTCGATGGATGGTGCTATTTATTTTATGACTTTCATTGATGATCACTCTAGAAAAGTGTGGGCTTTTGATTTAAAAACTAAAGATCAAGTGCAGGAGGTTTTTAAGCAGTTTCATGTAAAGGTGGAAAGAGAAACAGGCAGACGGTTAAAGTGTGTGCGTGCAGATAATGGAGGAGAGTATCGTGGTCCATTCGAGGAGTACTGCAAGAGTTACGACATCAGGTTGGAAAAATCAGTACCAAAAACACCTCAGCATAATGGAGTTGCTGAAAGGATGAACAGGACCATTTGTGAGAGAATTAAGTGTATGCTCTCAAATGCAAAACTGCCAAGCGCCTTTTGGGGGGAGGCAATGAGGACTGCAGTTGATCTTATCAATCTATCTCCATCCGTTCCATTGAAATATGATGTACCGGAACGGGTTTGGACATGTAAAGAGGTTTCATATAAACATTTGAAAGTATTTGGCTGCAGGGCATTTGTACACATCCCAAAAGATGAAATAACAAAATTGTATGGAAAAGGCAAGCAGTGTATCTTCTTAGGATATGTTCATGAGGAGTTTGGCTATCGACTATGGGATCCTATCAACAAGAGGATCGTCAGAAGTAGAGATGTGGTCTTTCTTGAAGATTAGACCATTGAAGATTCTGAAAAGCCAGAAAAGCCATAGTTTGAGGAAATTCCAGTAAATCTGGAACCAATCTCACCACCAACAGTTCCATATAGTGTGATTGATACATCATCACTAGGTAATATATCTCCATCTCCTGATACATCATTGGATATGCCAGAACAGGTTCCACCAGAAGAACAGTTGAGGAGATCCACTAGAGAACGACAACCGAGTCGTCGATACTCACCATATGAGTATGTGATGCTCACTGAAGGGGGAGAGCCAAAGAATTATGATGAAGCAATCAAGAGTCAGCAGAAGATGGAATGGAGGAAAGCCATGCAAGAGGAGATGAGATCCTTGCACAAGAACCATACATTTGACCTGATAGAGTTATCACATGGGAAGAAGGCACTCAAGAATAAGTGGGTGTATAGAATCAAACGAGAAGATGGCAGCTCACAACCACGCTATAAGGCCAGGATGGTTGTGAAAGGTTTTGGACAAAAGAAAGGTATTGACTTTGATGAAATCTTTTCTCCTGTGGTTAAAATGTCTTCTATTAAAGTTGTTCTTGGATTGGTGGCCAGCCTAGATTTGGAGGTTCAACAACTCGATGTAAAGACTGCATTCTTACATGGTGATCTCGATGAGAAGATATACATGGAGCAACCTGAAGGATTTCAGGTGAAATGAAAAGAACACATGGTATGTAAACTAAAGAAAAGTTTATATGGTCTGAAACAGGCACCGAGACAATGGTACAAGAAATTTGACGCATTCATGGAGAAAAATGAGTATAACAGAACGACTGCTGATCATTGTGTTTTCATCAAAAGGTTTTCTGATGATGATTTTATTATTCTGTTGCTTTATGTTGATGATATGTTAATTATTGGTCGAGATACTGCTAAAATTAACAGGTTGAAACAAGAGTTGAATAAGTCATTCGAAATGAAGGATTTAGGAGATACTACTCAAATTCTTGGCATGACAATCACTCGTGACAGGAAAAATCATAAGATTTGGTTATCTCAAGAACAGTACATTGAGAAGGTTCTTGAAAGGTTCAATATGAGGAAGGCAAAACCAGTTGGTACTCCACTTGCAAGACATTTCAAGCTCACGAGGAGCCAAAGTCCATCAACTAAAGAGGAGAAATCAGACATGATGAAAGTTCCTTATCAGTCTGTAGTTGGTAATCTCATGTATGTTATGGTGTGCACCCGGCCAGATATTGCTCACGCAGTTGGCGTTGTAAGCAGATTTTTATCAAATCCAGGAAAGGAACATTGGGCAGCAGTCAAATGGATATTGAGGTATCTCCGAGGTACATCCAGTCAGTGTTTATGTTTTGGGACTAATAAACCTGTTTTAGAAGGATATACAAATGCAGATATGGCTGGAGATGTAGACACAAGAAAATCCATATCCGGATACTTAATAACATTTGCAGGAGGAGATGTTTCATGGCAATCACGACTTCAAAAGTGTGTTGCCTTATCCACCACAGAAGCGGAGTATATTGCAATCACTGAAGGTTGCAAAGAGATACTGTGGATGAAGAAATTTTTACAAGAGCTTGGATTGACTCAAGAGAAGTATATTCTCTACTGTGATAGCCAGAGCGCTATTTATCTCAGCAAGAATTCTACATTTCATTCCAGATCCAAACATATTGACATTCGATATCATTGGATCCGTGATACATTGGCTAATAATTTGTTGAATGTTGAGAAAATCCACACCAATAATAATGGAGCAGATATAATGACAAAGGTTATACCGAAAGAGAAGCTGGAAGACTGCAAGGAGACTGCAGGTCTAGCTTCAACTCCAAATTGGTCGTGAGGGGGAGATTTGTGGGGGCCACTCCCAATTAGGGAGTCAAGGACCGTGTGCTGCAGCTCTTCAAACCTGGTGTGTTGCAGCTTCTTCAACTCCGGTGGACAGCAGCCATGGTGGACAGCAGCCAAGGTGGACAAGAGCTGAAAATTAGCCTATATATATGCTGTAAAACGAAATTAATATGCATGCCTTATTGTGAGATAATTAGAGAGAAGAAAGAGAGAACTCTTCTTGTATATTATCCTCTGGCGACTTGCCGGAAAGGAATAGTAAAACCGACCCTCTTCTCACGTGGACGTAGGCACCTTGCCGAACCACGTTAAATCCTCTTGTTTCCTTCGATTTTTGCATGCGTATGTGTTTGCAATCCCAACAAACTCTATATATGCAAATGTTTCTCAAAGCCTTTTACAGACAATTATCTTTCTAAACCCTTCAGTTTTTTTAAATAGAAAAGAGAAACAACAGCTATATATACATATTATATTACTTAAAAAAAAATAATTAATTAACATTTTGGTAAACAAGCTTCACCCTTTTTAATGCATATATAAAATACTATCTTATGGTATTCTCCTAATTATACTTTTTGGAGGTAGCCCGCGCCCGATGTCGATCACGTCGGTGACCACCTCTACTCTACCTTGGGGGTCGTCCAGGGTGCATGGGAGAACAGAACACGCTGTCGTAGGTGCACACATTATTGGGGCCCACCCAGTCACCGATGGTGTTTAAGTAGATGGCCTTCTTCTATGTCTGGAGTGGAATGTGATGCAGGGCTTGCAGCCCTTCTTCTTTTATTATAAAATTTTTATTGGTCTCATATTTTTCTTTTATATTCACGTAAATTTTACTTTTATTATATATTAAATTATAAAAAACATAAAAATAAGACCATAAAATATTATTTTAATAATAAATGGAGTGATTAATTAAGAATTTAAGAGCATTATGATGAGGAAACAAAATTAGATTGACGGTAAATATGGGTGCATCCGTGCACCAATAATTTTTTAAAGACTTTTTTCAAAATTTATTAAAACAAAAATTAAAATCAAGATTTTATTAGGGGGGTGGACAGTCTATTAATTAATATACACCAAAACGATGAAGTGACGTGGCAGTGGACGTGGCGGGCCATGATAGAAAGTGCGGTGCCAAACAGAGACAGGGAGGAGGAGGAAGAGGAGGAGGAATGTGGGTAATTGGGAGCTCCAAAGATGTTAATAATTAGTGTGAGTTAGAGTTACCACAAGAAGCCATGACCTACAAAAGTAAAAACGAGGAAGAAGAACGATGACGGCAATGAGAGATGATGAGGGAAGAGGAGAGAGGGGTGGCGTGAAAAAACATCAGATGTCACACCGTCCAAATGAGCCTTTCGGACATTTGCCAGCCCACGCGCAATCAATACCCTCTCTCTCTCTCTCTCCCTCTCCCTCTCCCTCTTATATATATATATATATATATATTCTTTCTATATATATATATATATATATTCATAAATACCACCATCACTACACAACAGCACTCTCATCTCCCTCCACTTCTCTGTACGTGTGCGTGTAGCGAAGCGAAGCTGAACGCAAACTAACCTCTGGGTAACTAAGAAGACGAATTAATATATACACAAGGCTAGCTCGCTCAAGAATTTTGCGCCGTAAGTATCGCAATAGTACTCCTCTTTTGAGATTCCACACCATGCACCACCTTGCAGTTTCCAATTGGATATATATATATATATATATCCAATTAATTAATAAAACTCCATTCATTTTATAGATTTCAACATGCCATTGTTTCTTGTTTATGTATTTTTTTCATACGTCTTTAAATTTCCCTTTTGGTTGCTGATTCTTGGCTTGGAACAAGAACAAACTCAATTTTCAACCATTAAGAGATAGTAGATAGAGAGAGAGAGAGAGAGAGAGAGAGAGAGGCTGTAGTGTCTGCAGGAGTGGTGAGAAATCGATTTCTATTGATGAGCAGAAGGGAAGGGAGTACGTATGTGCACTCAGAGCAAAGGCCTAACGCGTGCTCTTCCGGCCCCCTCTCCCCCTGATACCAATATATATAGTCAATCTTTTGGGCTACTTTTAGTTATTATTTCTTTGTTCACTTATCTTTATCATAATTGCAGATTCGTTTTTACACACACACACACACACACACACACACACACTAATATACATACATGCATACGCCAACCTAGACGCTAAAGAATTTCTTTCTTGGTCTTTTTTGTTTTGTTCGTCCGCGCGCACGCGTTCGTCGTCATTTTGATCACCTAATAATTAGCTGGCCGAAGAATTTCGCACGTTGATTTGGTTTTTATAGTTGATTAATTTGTGTGTCACGCATTTAAAATTAAATATGCATGATTTTATGTGTTCTTTTTATATAAATGTTATATATATATATACATAAGAATTTTATGTGGTCTTATACACTAATTTATACTTTTTATTATTTTATAAGTATATTTTTATTAAGTTATTTATAATAAGTTTTATTATTTTACTTGAATTGTTTTACCTGATATATTTTATTTATTTATTATATAATATCTCATAGTCGTTTTTATCTATTTTCAGTGTAATTAAAATAGATAAATATGATATTTAATATGTTTTATCTTATATGATCGGATAATATTAGTATTTAAATTGAATCAACTAATGATATTTTTTTTAGATCTTAAAAGTTATTGAAAATAATTAATGGTATTAATTTTTGAAATTAAAAAGTGGTTATGCAATAAACTCTCAGTACTTTTATATATATATATATATATATATATATATATATATATATATATTGGTCAAATATTTTTTTTAACGTTTGCATTGCAGCTCCTTCCCTTCCTATGTGTCAGGAACGTATCGTTTCCCTGTACATATATAAGTCATTAAGATGGGCTTTATCTATGTTTGTTTCTGTAGGAAAACATTGACATGGAGATGGAGTCATGCATCCCATTGGGCTTTAGGTTTCATCCCACGGAAGAAGAACTCGTGGGTTATTACCTCCAAAAAAAGATCAATTCCCTACAAATTGATTTGAATGTAATCGTGGACATCGATCTTTACCAAATGGAGCCATGGGAAATTCAAGGTATATATACACACATGTATGTAAATTGTAATATATGAAACTCATCAACTTAAAACCCTGTTCCATCATATACGAAAATGGCACATTTTCCTTCATAAATGAATTATATTTTCCCTTCCCTGCATGCAGACAAATGCAAGATGGGGTACGAGGACCAGAACGAGTGGTACTTTTTCAGTCACAAAGACAAGAAGTACCCGACCGGAACTCGGACAAATAGAGCCACAACCGCCGGGTTCTGGAAGGCCACCGGCAGGGACAAGGCCGTGCTGTCCAAGGACACGGTTATTGGGATGAGGAAAACCCTAGTGTTCTATAAGGGCCGTGCTCCTAATGGAAGAAAGACGGACTGGATCATGCATGAATACAGATTGCAGACCTCTCAACTCGCACCCCCACAGGCAAGATAAATATAATAAAAACATAAATTATTATTAAAAAAAACTTCCAAATTTAATTTTCTTTGGCGTTTAATTATTAATTTGGAGTAGCTTTAATTTAAAAAGTACTTGTAATAGTGGTTAAATGTCATCAGTTTTATCAACCAAAACTAAAACCACCCCTTACCCAAAAAACATTTTTTTTTTAAAAACAAATTTAAACAGGATATCTAATAATTAACAAAATATAAAAATTCCAGGAAGAAGGATGGGTGGTGTGTCGAGCATTTAAGAAACCCTGTCCGAGTCATCAACGACAAGGTTTTGAGGTTTGGAATGTTCATGCAAGTTACAGCGACAATAAGAACAGTAGCAGCAACGATGCGTCGCAATCATATTCCACGCCGACTCCAATGGCTGCATCTCATCAGCCCATTGAACTAGAGCAAATTTTTGGGTCTGATTACCACTTGGGTGATCAATTGGTTGAGCTTCCAAAGTTAGACAGCCCCTCTCTTCCGACGAGCTTCGCAGTGATTGAGAACTTTGAGCCCAGGAAAGACTGGGATGACACAATAACCAATGAAGATTGTGACGGTGCGAGGAGCAACAATAAATACATTGATCATCGGCAAAACTTGGGCCAACAGCTTGCGTGGCGTCCAGGAGATTCGACATCATTAATGTCACAGCTGAGCACAGATTTTTGTGATCTGAGTGCTCAAAACCATGCAACCCATGGCCATCTCATGGGGTGCTGTCCTGATGACCTTTTTGATTAGAAGCAATTGATTCCATACAGCAATTTTTTTTGAGTCCTGTTCTGCATCGTGTAGAGATTAATTAATTAATGTTGGCCAGATTTAGAATGCATAAAAGCTCAGCCTATTTTGGGGGAAGGGAGAACATGCCACCGGATTGCATAACGTAGTGATTGAGAAGTAATAAACTTATGAATCAATCACAGCCCCCTATATGGGTCACCATTATCACGAGATAAGCATATATATATTTTTTTGGAAGGAGTGTGTAATCGTGAAAGGGACACATAAGTCTCTCTCCCGGCCTCCTAAAGTCTGAGTGGATCGTTTCTAGTTATCTCCCTCTCTCTCATTCCATCAAACAAATTAATGTAAATTTTGCATTTGTATTAATTTAATTTTCTTTCTATTTTATCATGTTATATTGCCATGGATATATATGTTTCATTTTTTCTTTCTTCCTGGTATATATCAACTGGGTTCTGTTTGGAAAGAAATGGTAAGAATAAAGTGTTTATGTGTGTCCGGTAATGACTGATATGACAGGTAAATTGGACAGTGGGTAAGGCGTGTTGTGATTCTCAATATCGGGAGAAGCCTGTAAAAAATGACAATGATGCATGAAGATAATGTGTGGATGGGACTACCTGCTGGATTTGCGGGTTGCTGTGGTACCGGGTTGGGTAAGTTGTGATGGGCTAGGATGACTGGGCACTGGTTGTGAGATAGTGAGGTCAGGTTCTGGCACAGATTGTGGTGTGGGGTTAAGGGAAGCATTAAGGTTTGGTATATGCTGATGCGAAGAGAGGGGGAAGCACAAGGTTTGGAAAGGGATCTATGATGATATCGAGGGGCATGACAGTATGAAATGGGAAGGCCCCTTCATGGAAAATGGCATCCTTGGAGATAAAAATCTGCTTAATATGTACATCATAAAATTTGTACCCCCTGATACATGATGGGAAATGCAAGTTCTGGCACGTGATTTAAACTTGGTGCGATGGGATGTTAAGGTGGAAATGAAGGCTAAGTAACCAAATACACGAAAGATAGAATAATCAGGATGGATGTGATATTAAAGGTAAAAAGTATTTTGACCATGTAAGACGTTAGAAGGAGTTCGGTTAATAATGTGGACATGTTGCAATCAATTCAAAATTAGGTAATTTGGACCGAAAGAAAAGAGCACGAGCGTATTGATGCATGCATTCAACCATGAAATTTTGTTGGAGCCTCTCCACACATGAGAACTAATGTATTACACCATGAATCTTGAAAAATTCATTGAAGGATAACTCTGGGGCATTATAAGACTAGAATGTTTTGATGTTGGCCTTAAACTGTGTCATCTGAAAATTTGAGGAACAACGTTGAGAGCTTCAAACTTATGTTTTAAGAGATATACCCAAGTAAACCGTGTGCAATCGTTGGCAAGGGTGAGAAAATACTAGTGTCCCATGTATAAATTAAGTTGTTCGATATCTAGAGACCCCAACTATCACAATGCACCAGATCAAAGGGTGAGGAAACCAACCTGTTATGGGATTGGAAAGGTAGCCTTCTCTGTTTGGCTAAAGGGCATATGTAGCAGGGCTTAGTGTTAAGAGGAGTGATATCTCCATATTGCAATTGAGTTTTGAGGTCATCAAGGACTTTGAATGATACATGGCTTAAATGATGATGCCAGGTAGCTAGTGACACTCACTGTAATGATAATCACATGAAAGATGGATGAGGGGAAGGTTGTCTATGCAAGATTTAAAGGTTTTGAATGTTGCCTCCTCCAACAACAATATATTTGGTAGATATATCTTGAATACCATCAGGGTAGAAATTAGCCATCATGTTCGAATGTGTTAACAGAGCACTAACCGATATGAGGTTCATGTGAAACTCAGGAATGTAAAGAATGTCTTTGAGTGTAAGTGTATTCAACAACTTGATGTCTCCAGTAAGATGAACTGTAGGACGAGAATTATTAGGTTAATTCACAGTTGTATTAGGAATGGAGTGGAGAGATTGAAATAATTTTGCCTGGAAACAGCTATGATGTGTTGCTTCTATATCAAATATCCATCACTGGCCATATTTTGAAGCTGATTCCATTCCATGGTGGCAGAAAAACATATACCCACGTGACAATCCTCCGGTGATGTTGTAGGTTGTGTATGGGCATCCAAGTAGGTAGAAAACATCTCCATGAGTTGATGATATTGATTTGAACTCAATGAGTCTACAAAAGTCTCCATGGACCTCGTTTGATGTTCTTCCTTGTGACATGCAGCGTTGGCATTATCATTAGATGCTGAAACTTGATGTGTAGTGTCACCTTTGGATTTATAGCCAGGTGGATAACCATGTAACCTGTAGCATCAAGTAACAATGTGGCCTGACACTTACAGTGCGTGCAATATGATCGATCTCTTCTTTGGTTCGGTAGGAGCTAAAATTTGATGACTTCACTGAATCATTCTCACATCATTTGTATTTTCCTACTTTTATTGCATATGCAGTGGAGCCGATTTGAGTCTGATCACTCCTGATTTGCCAAGACACTCGTTGTTCTTCTTGCAACACGAGAGAAAATACACGACTATAATTGAGGGCTGAGGGTCCATTAATAGAATTCTTCCTCTTGCTTGGGAAAAAGAATATTCATCAGTCAATCTTAACGTCTTTAATCCTAAACATTTGAACACTTGACTAATCAAGATTAGATTCATAAAAAGCAACATGGATAGATTTATCGTGCAGAGGATGATGTGGTGACGAGGTTCCGAAAGGAACAACCTCCGAGCAGCCCTGGATGTCCGTGAAGGCTTCGGAATCTAAAGACGATATTATGTATGCCAGAGCCTAAGTCCTAACAAGAATGACATCACATATTTCATGTGATGATATTCACCAAGACTTTTGATTCCTCCACAAGAGCAAAAACACGCCAGTCTGTAGTTGTTAAGCTCTTCCCATAACGTCTTGAGCTTGATAAATGTTGAAGTGTTGGCTGTATCGCACCAAGCCTGCATGGCTGATACGGGCAGGGACACCTTGACACGGGCAGATTTTGGGTGATAGGGGCAAATGATGAAAACGTGCAGGGTGATAACGATCCTCTCGATTAATTTTTGCACTATTATGGGAGCGTTATTTCGGGCAATTGATTTGGTCAAATCCTGCGAATATGATCATATTATTTAGAATCCATGATAAAACCATATCATTGTTGCCCATCTCAAGATCAGAACTCTGTGGTTTAATGATAGTAATGTCGACAAAACCTTTTTTTCTTGATGGACAATCCAAACAGCATCCCTCGACTCCAACTAGCATAGTTGTCTCTGCAGGTGAGCTATTGAGACACAAGAGCGTACACCGGGCATTCATTATGGTGCAAGTAAAATATGGTGGAGGAAATATGAAATTAGGAGGAAATAAAAATGACACATTGAGAATTTTATGTGGTTTGAATTTTTTTTTTATGTTCATGGAGCTACTGTAGTATTTTTACTATGGAGAGAAAAATATACTATATTTACAAACACTCATCCTAATACCCAAATACACCCGAGAAATTATTAATTTGATAATTCTCTATTTCTCTCACACTTCTCTCTCTCCCGAAGTGGGACTCTTTCTTCTCTCTCTCAAGTTTTCTCACCCTTGAGGCTTGAGATGAATTACAATGCCAAAGGGGATGCCTATTTATAGGTTTTTTCCAAAGACTCCTATGTTGACAAAATATAAGGTCAGCCATCCTTCTTTGAAAAAGAATGCCAGCCCACCAATGTTGAAGCCTCAATATTTGACAATCTCCCACTTGAACACTGATTTCAATCTGTTTTCACATCTGCAGTAACTCTTTCCAACTTGATTATTTTTGAAGACCAATTAGAGTTGCGCACAACTCTAATTTGTCTATAGTGACTGCTTTGGTTAACATATCAGCTGGGTTCTTGCTCCCTTGTATCTTCATAAGTGTCAACACTTCATCCTTCAACAATAATCGAATGAAATGATAACCCAGTCCAATATGCTTGGTCCTTGAATGAAATACTAAATTCTTGGCCAAGTGTATTGCACTATAACCATCATTGTATAATACATCCATATCTTGTTTGAAACCCATTTATGCCAATAATCCTTATAACCAAATAAACTCCTTGTCAGGCTCACACGCAACATACTCGCCTCAGTTGTAGATAGAGCCACAATCTTTTGCAACCGAGAATCCCAACTCACCGTCTGTAGTCCCCAACGTGAACACATATCCTGTAGTGCTCATCCTGTGGTCTATTTCTCCAAGTAAATCAACATCAACATAGCCCTGTAACTTCAGTTCACCTTTTCTGAAACATAGACATTTGTTAGTAGTACATCGTAGGTATCTAGTATCCATTTTATCGCTTCCCAATGTTGTTTTCCTGGATTAGACATAAATCGCTCACTATTCCCACTTGCATGAGTAATTGTAAAGACTCGTATTTGGATAGTTTTAAGAGATAGCCATTCTATGGGAATGCAACTATCCTGGACGGTAGTGTAGTCGTCGATGTGAGCATTTTGACTGTACTTGGGTCGATTCCAAGTCGGGGCCCCGTTTGACCCGATTGTTGACTTTTCGGGGTTATGTGGTTGACTTTGCGTTTGAGCAGCCATTCGAGTGTAATAATATCCGTTTAGTGTTGTGCTCGTCATTTCGAGCGTTTGTGATAATTGGGCTCAATTTGGAATTCGTGACCTCGGGAGGTCAATTATTGCGTTCGGGTCAATTATTCTCTGGAAGGCCAATGATTGGCAACAAGATATATATAATTAAGAACTGCCTTATCTCTTTAATTGCCAATTATTGGTGCGTGCGTGTTTGAGCAAGAGAGAGAGAGAGAGAGAAGGTGAAGAGCGTGAAGAGCTTTCTTGGTGATTTTGGGGCGATTGAAGCTCGTGGATCGCAAAGAATCTTCCAGGTAGGTGTCCTTAACTGTCTTATCTCGATCCTATCTTTGAATATGTGATCTGTGGTTGTATGAGTGTGTATTTTATGAGGGTTGAGAAGTCAACCATGGAAGTCTAGATTTAGATCTAGATGAATATATGATTTGTGTGTATTTCTCGTTGTTGTTGTGCGAATTAGAGGCGTTTAGGACGCGTTTTGAGGTAAATATCACAGTTTATTGCGTAAAACATGTGTTTATGAGTGTCCTGGGGGTCACCGGGTTGCTTCCAGGACGAAGAAAGCCAAAAAACGACGATAAACAGCACCCTGGCGAGTTTTAGAGTCGACGGACGGCCAACAGACTATGAGTCAGCCTTCGTAGTCGGCGACTATGGAGTCGATGGTTGTGGAGTCAAGCGACTATGGAGGAGTTAGTCCAGATCGTAGTCCAGGAGGAGTTAGTCCGGATCGGTCGTCCAGAGGAGTTAGTCCAGATCAGTAGTCCGGAGGAGTTAGTCCGAGTAGTTAGTCCGGATCGCAGTCCAGGAGTAGTTAGTTTGGATGAGTAGTCCAGGAGGAGTTAGTCCGGATCAGGAGTCCGGAGTAGTTAGTCCGGATCGTAGTCCAGGAGGAGTTAGTTCGGATCGTAGTCCGGAGCGATTAGTCCGGATCAGAGCATCGATCCGTAGCATCGATCCAGGAGCATCAAGTCCGTAGCATCGATCCGGAGCATCAAGTACGTAGCATCGTCCGGAGCATCAAGTCCGTAGCATCAAATCCGTAGTAGTGAAACAGTGTTCCGCAAAGAAGGTAACCGTATCGCACTGGACAATATTATACTTAAGTTACAATGTAAATAACGAAATACCCCCATTTGGATTCAAAGAAAAATACTAGAAAAATTAATTCCCACTATTTCAAAATGTGAAAATTGGGTTTTAGTGTAAAATCTCGGAAAAATCCAAAAGTTCGTAGTGGTGAATTTTTGGAAAGTGGGGTTAGACATCTCAGAAAAATTCCCAAAAATCAGATTATCTTATTTATGATAAGGGAACCTAATGCCAGGGACTTTTAATTACAAGAAAATAGCTACTTTGGGTACTTCCTTCATAAATCAAAGGTTGAGGATTTACTTGTGAAGACTGCTACAATTCTAAAGGAAATGTTGAGAATGACATGCCATACTAATGTTAGTATGTTGATGTGAGGTATTGGGGCATGGACTCCATGACTTGTTTGGGTTCTCACCGTGATGCACCGATGGTGCTATGTGGTTGACGTGGTAGGCATATGAACCGATGGAAGGCTGTGTGGCGATCGTGGCCGGGCATATTGCGTTGTGGACAAAGCTAAGGCCTTGAGTTGAGCCGTTGAGCTCGTGGAGCTAGGGCCGAGTGCTCGAGCTGGGATCCCATGGAGGATCGTGGACAAGTTGTCCCGATATTTGTTGCAGCCGAGTCCTGATGTTTGTGCACACTACACGGTGCACGAGTACACCGAGCATATAGTATCGACTTATATGTGTTGCATGATGTGGAGTGTTAGGGTCACCTACTGAGCTTGTCGCTCACCCCTACTTGTTGTTCACCCTTTTCAAGGTATGACCCGAGACTAGTGGAGGACTTTCTTCCAGGAGGACGCCCACTACTCGATGTATGATACGATTATATTCTGTATTGTTTTATGTGATATCCCGGACATGGGTCCGTGGATAGTTGTATTTGCATCCTGTATGATGTGATGTCTGTATGATTGTTTGACTCTTTGTATGCATGATGATATATGGGAAAGTACAGGATTACCCTTGGTGTATGATCGTACGGGTTGTATATTTGAGACAAGACACCGCGGTGTAGTCTCTATTGGTGCTAGTCACCAACCCCTTGACCTTTCGGGTGCGGGCAAGGGAAAGTCATGTACCCGGTTCCGGGTTCCCGGAAGTCGGGGCGTGACAGGAATATCTGGTCTCGTGCACACCATGACATACATCAAGCTTCCAATGGCTGAGGCATAGGGAACCTTAGCCATGTAGTCCTTCTCTTCATCTGTCTTTGGACATTGCTCCTTTAACAACTTAAAATGATTAGCAAAAGGTGTCCTCACTAGTTTAGTATCACTCATACTAAACCTTTGTAATATCTTACAAATATATTCTGCTTGAGATAATTGTAAGGTACCTTTCTATCTATCTATGCTAATCCTTATTCCAAGTATCTGCTTTGCTGCACCCAAGTTCTTCATCTTGAATTCATTAGACAATTGTCTCTTTAACTTGTTGTGATCTCATTTAAATTTGTTCATACTATTAACATGTCATCAACATAAAGTAGCAAAATAATAAAACTGGAATCAACCTTCTTGAAGTAACAACAGTGATCAGCATTGCATCTTAGATAGCCATTATCCTGCATGAAATCATCAAATTTCTTGTACCACTATCGGGGTACTTGTTTTAAACCATACAAGCTTTTGGTCAACTTGCATACCAGGATCTTCATTGCCCTCGTTTGTGAATCATTTTGGTTGTTGCATGTATATCTCTTCCTTCAAATCTCCATGGAAAAAAAGTTGTCTTTACATCTAGCCGTTCTAAATATAAATCTTTTGCTGCTACAATGCTCAAAACTGACCGAATGGTAGTTAGTTTAACAACTAGAGAAAATATTTCAATGTAATCAATACATTCCTTCTGTTGGAAGCCTTTAACCACCAGTCTTGCTTAGTAAGGAAAATATATGATTAATTGAGGGAATTGGCTTCATAAGCGAATATGGCTTCATATATATGATTAGGAATAATTAAGCCCCATCAAAAAGGACATTACATACTCAGTTGCATGATGATTGAGCATGCTCTTCATACTTCCATATATGCAAGAATAAGTCAGTTGGTAATGGTTGAGTTCTTCCCAAATATTTTTCAACTTGGTGAAATATATACTGATAAAGGAACATTCTTGTCGAAGATTCATCAGATTTCACCGAAGTTGAAACATCTTTAGACCATTACTTTGTTCGAAGTGATCCTTGAGGTCCTATCAAATCATTGTAGCAGACGTCGTGTAAATGATGCGTGTTGAGATATCCTTAGAGATGGAGTTTAGAATCTAAGAAACAACAATGGCATTGCTGCGTGTTGAGATATCCTTAGAGATGGAGTTTAGAATCTAAGAAACAACAATGGCATTGCTGCGATTCCTTGAACTTAGAGTGGCAAAATCAGCATCACGAGGTCCAGGCAGAGATCTATTAATGAAACTTTGCTTGTTCTTGGAAAAGAGGGCAAGCATCATTGCACAACTCCAACTAGGGTAATAGTCTCTGATAAGAAGCTGTGAGACTAGAATTTGACTAGGATTTTCTGCATGATGGAGATACTACAAGTTCGATTGATCTTCCAGATTCGGCATGATGTCGGTGGGGACAAGCATGGCAATCGTCAGAAAGGGGAATTACAGTAGAAAAAACCAAAAATTATTATTCAGTTGCTGGCTTTGATACCATTATTATTCTATTATGGAGCTGTGCTGAGTTATTTATAGTAGTGTACAAAGATCCGATTGAGTAATTACTATACTATCCCTAATAGTTACTGAGAGAATTCCTTCAGCCATTACCCTATGCTTGGCCAGCTATAAAATTAGGATGGAAAAAAATAGATAGAAAAGAAGTGGAAGGAAAAAAGGTGAAAAAAATTATTTTAAAGGTGATTGGTTAAGATAGAAAAAAGATGGAAAAGTATAAAAATAATTTTTATATATTTTATGTTTGTTATAAATTTATCATTTTATTTTTTCATGTGTGGTTGATTAGTACCATTTTAAAGAGTAAAATTAAAATTATGTGGTATTGTATATTTTCCATAGGTTTTCACAATGATTTGCTAGAGAAAAGAATTTATACTTTTCAATGTCATTTTTCCTCCCTACTACTCCGATTTCATGTTTGCCATGGAAAAAAAATTAGATAACTTTTTCATACCTTAAGGACTTTTTCATAGCTTTTTCACATTAAATAAGCAGAGGGTTAATTAGATTGTTCCTTAACAATAAAAATTAAAAAATAATAAGTAAAAAACTTCATGTAATGTTGCATATTAATTTACAGGCATAGTAAACCCGAGCACCCTTTTCATTTTTATTTTTTTTAAATTTTCGGTGGAGAGTACATTAAATCATTATTTATGTGGGTACGAGGAGGGATGATAATTTGTTGTCCGTCTCCGCATGGACTCGCCCCGCCCCGGGCCAAAAGTCGCGGTAGGAGGTTCCGTCGGTGAGCATAGATTGTCTGTATTGTTAATTATTGGCGACGATGGGTCACCCCGACGTGCTGTCACGTTGATGCCGGCCACAATGTACTTTTGGCAATTGAAAGCCCTCTCTACCGACCCAACAGTGAGGTTCTGTTTTTGTTATTATATATAGAGAGAGTAACCAGACCAAAATGTGTGAATGACTGAATGGCCTAAAAACGTCACCGTGCTGTGTCACATAACGAATCCCCTTGTTTTATTTATTTATATATATATATATATAATTTGGCAAAAAGCAAATCAAAATTTACGTTAATTTTAAAAAAAGTTTGTCTTTTGTTCGTTCTTTATTTTCTGCTTAGTAATATTTAAAAAAAAAAAGTGGTGTCCGATCTACAAATGACTGATATTAAAGAAACGTGAGCCCAGAGCAGGCATGAGCATGAAATAATTAAAGAATTTTAAAATTGTAACATAAAACTTCCCTTAACATATGTTAGGTGATTTTGAAACGGTTTTTAATTTTATGAGCGACGGGCTTGATGAGGCATTATGGTGTGACATGCCTTAAGTTTGGTATGACGATTTTTTTTTTTATTAAAAAAATGCTTATTACTCCATGTCTCCATCCCATATGAAACTCACGCTACACCAACTATAAGTATGATAAAATAGAAAGAATATGACTTCGGGGTAGGACTTGGACCCCCACCATACCTGCCCAACTCCAAAACTCCCAGTGCAGTGGGGGTGGGGGGACCCATCTCGTGCCTCAACTACTATTCTTAGTCGTCTACGTGCGCAATTGCACGTACAAGAAAACGAAACGGTGTCGTTTTGTTTCTTCCCACCCTCGGTCCCTTCCTACGTATATGCATTATTAATAATACATCCGTGAGAAATATATATATATATATATAACACAAGTACAAACTCCAAAGTAGTAGAGGTGGTAGCTCTAGAAAACGAAGCATAAGAAATAATATGGATTCTGGTATTGTGCATGTTTTTTCAAGGGGGCGAGAAGTTACCCCATCGGCGGCCGCAGCCAAGCCGGCGAAAACGCGCCGGTCACCACCCGGCCGTGCCAGATCCCCGCTTTCATCCGGCATTTCATCGCCCGCCTGCAGCTCCCAATTTTCCCGAGTCCCATTTTCCTGGGAAAAGCATCCGGGGATTCCCAAGAAACAGGCAGTAAAAAAAAACGAGGCCGGCAAGCCTTCGCCGGCGGCGGCGGCGGCACTCCTCCCCCCGCCTCCCAACTCCTCCTGCGGGCATCATCAGTTGTCCGCTCCGGGAAAGGAGTTTCGTCCCACCAGCTTCGAGGCCTTCCGAGGCGACCCTTTCTTTGCGGCGCTGATGGAGTGCTCCGAGGACGGCGGCGGAGCAGCGCCGGGGAACCGCCGCGTTTGGAAAGCCGCAGTGCCTCCGAGGACTTCTACCGACCTGTTTCGAATGTTCCTGAATTTCCACGGATCCTGCAAGAACGCCTGCGATGTTTCCGAGTCCACCACCGTGTATCTTCCACGGCAAGGCAGCAATACCGGAACTGTAGTCTGTCGCCGGCGCCGGTAAGTTCATATATACGTCCCATTCATTAAATAATATATATATATATATATATATGTTTTTGATTTATTTGGAAAGCGGCTGGAACCTAAGGTACTTGTATTTGTGGTACAGTGAATTTCTACTTTCTTCTTTGTATGTGTGACAGGGGACTAGTACAGTGAATTTCATTGTCATTGAGGTGGGCAGGTAATTATTGTATCTGGCAAATACTATGTATTACGTACTAGCTAGTAATATTAATCATCAATCATGTTCCATTTCGATCTTAATCCAACATGTATACTAAAAAATAATAATGGAAACATCCCCTTGTTAAATTACTACGGACAGGGATGCATGAATCATTACTTTGACTATACGACGTCTGGCAAAGACATTGGATTGGCTAGCATTTAACAACATGATTGCCCTCTTTCTTTTTCTTTTTCTATGAAGCATGCTTCATTCTTTTTTTTTTTTTTCCGAGGGAAATGTGCTATTAGGAATGTATTAATATTGCATTCATATTTCAATTAGTGACCTGAGTATTATTGTATTTATGGAGGTGTGACACTAGAGTAGGAATGTATACGTAGGACTACCTCGCTCAAGTGTGAGTTGATAACATTTTAATGTTGATGGTGTATAACTGCATATGCATTGAAAGTTGACATCTTACCCACCATTTGAAAACAAAATTAAAAATTGAAAAGATACTTAGCCTAATCTCAATGGACGCATGATAGATACGCGTGCAAACGGCGAACCCAGTCACTCTCTTCGCCTAGCCCTCTTTATCTTAAATTTGATATGGGTAAATTTGCTCACCATCTATGAGTCATCTATGAGTATATTTGAATGTTTATGTAATATATATATTATACTCATAACAAAATTTGAATTTGGGCAAAAACTTAAATCAAACTTAAAAAATTTAACCATACTCAAAAGTTGATTCAAATTTGCACAAGATTTTATTTATTTATCTTTATATTTTTTCTAGTTGAATATGTACGAAAATTAACCGTTAGATCATTATAAAATTTATATGCATGATACATATATACTATATTAATATTTAATTTAATAATTAATTTTTGAAACAGATAAACAAACATAGTCTGAAATAAATCAAATTACTATAATAATGAGTTTACCTTAGTCACAGGTGAATCCAACTCAAATTCTATTTGCTATGATAAATAATAATTAATTTATTATTTATTTTTTAATTAAATTTGTGTAAAATTTAATCGTGAAATTTTATAAAAATAAGACATGAATATTCAATTTAATCATTAATTTTTAAAATAAATATTAGTAGAAATTAAAATAAGTCAACATGAACTTATTTACATATAGATAATTCGCAAATAAATATCTGACTTGTCATATAGGTAATTGAGCAGAGAATCAATTTTTGAACCACATATCCGGTTGTAAACTAATTATTGACCGGCCCATATGTCCAATCACCGTGCCTTCCGTCCCTCCTTCGTCTCAGACCCGTCATGGAAATAATTTCTGCCTTTAACACGTACGGTTTAAATGATTCTTTCCCAACCTACTACAATTTCAAATTTTCATTCCCAATCATCCATTGGTTTCTGAGTAGTATGGTCGCTTGCAGCAGTACGGACGGAGGCCGCTCCTGATGCAATATGGTAGCCGCGGTGAGTGATGTCGGGTGGAATCGCACGGTGGTTCCATGGGATGAGTCTTGACGGACATGTGGTCGTCCAGCGCCGCAAGATGCAGGAGCTGGCTGCCGGCATTGGTGTGCAGTGACTTCTTAAAAAAAATAGCGGGGCTAGCGCTGCGCTGTATGGCGTACGTGGGTGGGTGCATGCATGATGGGTAACCAGGAGATGCCAACGTGGGGATGGTGGAGAAGGCGGTGCGTGTATATATAGTTGTAGGTAGGTGGACGACGAAAATGGCAGTGGCAGACTGACTGGAGTAAAGTTGATGGCATGAGAGTCCTGTCGGCAGTCGGCTGCCTGGAAGAGCAGCGGTAGGCATTTCATTTATGTAGTCTATATTGTTATCCTACTTGTAAGAAATGTTGGTCTGTCCGGCAGAGAGCACACAATTTTAGTCCTATTAATATATCATCCGAAGTGTACAAGGTGGTGGTTTGTCGTACTAGCTCTCTATAGTTATTCAAGTTTCATGTAATTTCCTGACTTATATTAGAAGTGTCATACATAATTTAACGAGAAATAAAAAAAATCTTAACTCATGAGTTTACCACCACGATTTAAAAGAAATAACTAAGCAATGTGAAAAAAAGACCTTTACTTTTTGAAGACAAATGATATGTAAAGCTTGGGGTTGGAGGAAAAAAATTGCTGCAACATTACGCCCCGAGATTTTGGGGGCCAAGACGGAAATTAAAGAGGCCCCTTATCTCTTATATATTTTAAAATAGTTATAATAATAATTATTATTATTGCTTTATAATAACATAAAACTAAGAAATAAATATAATTTACGGTAAATTATCCAGTGACTTCAGCGGTAAGTGTTTTCTTCGTAACTTATTATTATTCTCTTGAAGTAATTTTCCAAGTAAATGCCAAGATTCCTGTAAAAAAAAAAAGCTCACTTTAAATAATATAAATATTTTAGGTATATTATATAATCACGGATACGGAATGATATCACATTAAACAGATACATAGAAGATGCACAAAACTGATCCTTTAAAATTACATTACCTCTTTCCTTCTTTCACCATTGTTCTCACTTTTAAACTTTAAAGCAGCACTCCTTCGGATGCCCTGATCACCTGAAATCATCTTTCCCTTTGGCCTAAAAGTGATCACCATATCAGAATCAGTAGCTACTGCATAAATCTGTGAAGTAAAAAGCATCCTCATACATCAATTTATTTACAGTTTGGCGTTCTTTGGATTCAAACTTCCCTGAGGTAGAAGGTCGAGGTGCAATTTCTTTCTTAGCCTGCGATTCTTTCTCATTGTTACAGAAACAAAAAAAATCATGTGAGGTACAAGCTAGAGGAAGGTGTATGGTTACTCTATTTGATATTCAAAAATTATCATTTATTCTAAGCAGGTAGTTTCTCTTTTGAAATTTTAAATACCTGTCCAGACAAACAACGAGAGGAAACAAAAATTAAAATTTACACCCACCACATTCATGTTGTGTATGGATCTAGATTAATTAATCCTCCGTGGAATCCAAAATCCCTTCACTGGAAAAAGAAGAAAAGAAATTGTTATTACAAAAAAAACACCCTACAAAAGGCAAAAGGATTTATATGATATTTTTTATTTTATTATTAGACCAAAAAACACCCCCTCCTCCGACCTTTCTCTCTTGCTCTCCCAATTAATTTCCAAATGCCGATCTTGCCCCTCCTTCAATAACGCCATCCCTATTTCCCAGATTCTCCCCGCACGCTACATCGAGGGTCGTCTATGTCACACCCCCAAATTCCAGGGAACCCGGAACTAGGAACATGACTTTCCCTTGCCCGCACTCGAAGGTCAAGGGATTGGTGACTAGCACCAATGGAAACTACACCGCGGGTGCTGTCTCAAATATGCAACCCTGTACAGTCATACATCAAGGGTAATCCTGTCCTTTCCATACATCCTCACGCATATAATAAGTCAAACAGTCATACAGACATCACATCACAACAGTATGCAAATACAACTGTCCACGGACCCATGTCCGGGATACAACACATAATACAATACAAAATACAGTACTCATACATCAGAGTAGTGGGCATGTTCTCCTGGAAGAAAGTCCTCCACTAGTCTCGGGTCACACCTAAAAAGGGGAAATAACAAGTAGGGGTGAGCGACAAGCTCAGTAGGTGACCCTAATACTCCACATCATGCTAACATACAAGTCTATGCTACATGCTCTGTGTACTTGTGCACTGTGTAGTGTGCACAATCATCAGGACTCAGCTTGCAAACAAACATCAGGACCCAGCCTGCCCACACAGGACAGCCTGTCCACGATCCTCCACAGGATCCCAGCTCAGGGCACTCAGCCCTAGCTCCACGAGTTCAACAGCTCACTTAGGCCTTAGCCTATCCACAGCGCAATATGCCCGGCCACAGTTGCCACACAGGCTTGCCATCGGCGCATATGCCTGCCACGTCAACCACATAGCACCATCGGTGCATCACGGTGAGAACTCAACAAGTCATGGAACCTAAGTCCCAAATCCGCAACCCAACATACCAACACCAATATGGTCTTAAGGTGTACAACACTCCCTTTAGAACTGTAGCCAGTCTTCACAAATCGATCCTCATTCCTTGACTAAGGAAGGAGATACCCATAACAGTTATTTTCTTGCAATAAAAAGTCCCGAGATTGGGTCTCTATATCATAACTAAGATAATCTAATTTTTGGGGATTTTTCTGAAATGTCTAACCACACTTTCCAAAAATTCATCTCTACGAAAAACTGGATTTTTCTGAGGTTTTACACTAAATCCCAATTTCCACATTTTGAAAGAGTGGGAATTAATTTTTCTAGTATTTTTCTTTGAATCCAAATGGGGGTATTTCGTTATTTATATTATAACTTAAGTATAATTACTTATGGGTTGCAATGTAAATAGTCCAGTCCAGTGTAGTCCAGTGTCCAGTTACACTGTTGAAGCTGCGACTCGTAGCGCGGAACTGCAGCGCGCCTTGGAGACTCGTAGTTGGAGCTGCGACTCGTAGCTACGTAGCGCGCCTCAAAGACTCGAAGCGGGTCTTCGATCTTCGACTTTCGGACTACGAACTATGACCTACGAACTACGAACCTTGGAACTACGGGTCTACGAACTACGAGTCTACGAACTACGAGTCTACGAACCTTCGACCTACGAACTACGGGTCTACGAACTACGACCCTACGACCCAGAACTTCGGATCTTCGTCATTTCGACTAGTAATGCGCCCAGGGTATTGTTCATTATCGTTTTCGCCTGTTCTTCGTCTGGAACCAACCCAGCGACCCCCAGACGCTCCCAAACACATGTTTTACACGACAGATGACCATTTCTACCTCAAAACGCGTCCAGAACGCCTCTAAATCCCACAGTAACAACAGAAATAGCACATATAATTGCAGATTCGATAAATCTAGATATAAACCCAGGTTTTCATGGTTAACTTCTCAACCATCATGAAATACACAGTTATACACCCCCAAAATCACAAAAACACATCTATACAATGATCTAAATCAGTTCTTAACCACAGATCTTATGCTTAACCATTAGATCTAACCCAGAATTGGATTTCCCCAAAATCTAGGGTTCATGCTTAATTTCATAAGTCATGATGAATTCATGCAGATCCAAAACAGAATCAAAATAAGGAGTTTAATGACACCTACCTGGAGTGATTCTTTGAGCTCCACGAACCCAAATCGCCCCAAATCGCCAAGGCACCAAGCTTCAAGCTCTCTCTCTTTCTCTCTCTCTCTCTCTTTCTCTCTCTCTCTCTCTCAAACGCACAAACGTGATAGCGTAAATTGAAAACTCTTTCTTTTTCCTGTTATTTATATTTCTGTTAGTCATCAACCAATAACTGATCTAGTCAATCATTGACCTAGTTAATAATTGACCTCCAAGGTCCCGAACTCCAAATTGAGTCAAATTACAGTTAAAACGCTCGAAATGACGAGCACAACACTATTCAAATAATATCACACCCACATGACCGCCCAAACGCAAAGTCAATCAATAAACCCCGAAAAGTCAACAATCGGGTCAAATAGGGCCCCGACTCGGAATCGGGTCCAGGTACAGTCAAAATGCTCACATCGACGACTACACTACCATCCAGATAGTTGTATTCCCATAGAATGGCTATCTCTCAAAACTATCCAGATACGAGTTTTTACATCCTCCCCACCTTAGGACTTTTCGTCCTCGAAAATAAAACATATGCCCAAAAGACATAGCAAAATTCAAGCTCAATGTCCCAACAACAAAACATAAAACATGATCACTGAGCACACATGTGCAATGCAGCCAAAAGGGTTGACAAAATCCAACAACAACAAGCTAAACCGCATCTCAAACAACATATACAAAACAAATGCATAAAACATAACTCATACCTCAGGGAAGGTCCTCACATCCTCCCCACCTCAGAACAGATCGTTCTCGAACAGCTCAGGATGAAGAACCCGCATCTGGCTCTCTTTCTCCCAAGTTTGCTCCTCCATGCCTCGGTGTCGCCATAACACCCGAACTAGTGGGATCGTCTTGCCCCGCAAGACCTGGTCCCGCCTGTCCAAAATCTGTGCCGGCATCTCAATAACGACACCATCATCATCCAAGTCTATCTCGCGATAGTCCAACATATGAGAAGGATCTGGGTGATACCGTCGCAACTGAGACACATGGAACATATCATGTACTCGCGCCAACTCCGGTGGCAAAGCTAATCGGTAAGCCACTGCGCCTACGGTGGCAATAATCTCGAATGGTCCCACAAAACGAGGGGAGAGTTTGGATCCACGTCCAAACCTCCGATGCCCTCGATGCGGCAAAACCCGCAAAAATACACGGTCCCCCACCTCAAACTGCAAAGGTCGACGCCTCTAATCCGCGTAGGACTTCGCCACTCTACTGTCTTGTCAACATATCTTTGTCGAATCAACTGCACTATCTCTGTGGTCTCTCAAACCATATTGGGACCGAGAACTGCTGTCTCTCCCGTTTGTGCCCAACACAAAGGTGATCTACAAGGCTGCCCATATAGGGCCTTATACAGAGCCATCCCAATCATGGCCTGATAACTGTTGTTGTAAGAGAACTCCACCAAAGGAAGGTGAGTCTCCCAACAACCTCCAAAATCTAGGACACAAGCACGCAACATATCCTCGAGTGTCTAAATCGTCCGCTCCGACTAACCATCCGTCTGCGGATGAAAGGCTGTACTGAGGTTCACCCTAGTACCCAAAGCTCGCTGCAACTGTCTCCAAAACTGAGAGGTGAACCTCGCATCCCGATCAGATACAATGGACAATGGGACTCGATGCAACCGCACAGTAACTTCCAAGTACCTCTGTCCCAAAGTCCTCACTGGGTCTGTCTCCCGAATCGGAATAAAATGCGCTGATTTGGTCATCCGGTCCACAATAACCCATATAGTGTCATGTCCCTTAGAACGAGGAAGTCCAGTGACAAAATCTATGGTTACGTGGTCCCATTTCCACTCTGGCACTGGCAATGACTGCAACTCACCAGCTAACCTCAGGTGCTCTGTCTTGACTTGCTGGCAGGTCAAACACCTCCTCACAAAATCAGCAACAGCCTTCTTCAGGCCTGGCCACCAATACTGCCTCCTCACGACATGGTACATCTTGGTTCCACCAGGATGTACAGCTAACCTCGATTGGTGAAATTCCCAAAGAACTTCCTCCTGAAGAGAAGTGGGAACTATCAGTTGATCCCTATACCTCAATTAATGCTCTGCATCCTCAGTCCAATCAGAAGATGCCTGCCCAGTCTGAATCCTGTCCCTGATGACCTCACAATCAACGTCCCCCAGCTGATCCTCTATGATCCTATGCTGTAACTCAGGGACTGCGACAACAACACTGATGGTCCCTCGCCCCTCACCTGTCACCATCTGCAACCTCATCGCTGCCAACTGACCTATCATCTCCCATTCCTTTCTTTCATGTAAGTCTGTTAAAGCAACACATTGGCTAAGTCACTCCTACCTCCCCACAGCTACCTCCCATTTTTGACGCAGCTGACACCATTCCCCTACCTGAAGCAGTGTTGGACAGCCGAGTCATCCAAAAAGGTCTTTATCGGCCCAAAATTGAGATTTTGGTTAAATGGGCGGGTGCACCCATGGACGATGCCACTTGGGAAAATCGTTGGCATTTTGCGAGGGCTTACCTGGACTTTCTCCTTGCGGACAAGGATGATGTAAGGGGGGAGGACTGATACGTTCCCCTAGTCAAGCGGCCCTGTTCTCTCCTCTCTCCTAGTCAAGCGGTGGAGGGAATATCAGTTCTTATCTGCTTAGCTATTTTTTTCAATAAATGGTGTCCTTAATTTATGCGGCACCCTGCTATTATTTTTATGTTAATTCTGTTTATCGTATCTTGGCATGGCTTATTAATAGCCAAGGAGATGTGGAATAAAGATATGACAATAATTACAGATCCTTTTTTCTCTTAAAACCTCTGTTCTTCCTGCCCAGAAATTCTCACCCAAATTCTTCATCAAAAGGAAAGAAAGGAATTTGAATCGTAAATATACAAGCCTTTATCTTTACATAAATTCTATTGCGGCAAGCATAGGTTCCTAAAAATAGTAAAATAGATTTTCACATCTGCCACAAAACCCCAAAGGGTAATAATCAACAAATACTGTCCAAGTCCAAGCAATGCTCAAACTTGGCTACTGAAAGTGGCTTTTCATTATATCTGAAGGATTATCAAAAGTGTTGATTTTGCTCACAACAACATTACAACGAGTAATGACATCACACAAAAAATGATAACAAATATAAATATGTTTTGTTCTCTCATGATACATCTGATCCTTTATAAGAAATATAACACTTTGGCTATTACTAAATAAGGAACTAATTTGCAAATCTTCACTCAGTTCACTAAAGAGTCCCTTCAGCCATGCAACTTCTTGACAAGCTTCAGTAATAACCCTATACTCTGCTTCAATAGTAAACAAAGCAATTATAAACTATAAGATAGTTTTCCAACTGATAGGACAACCACCAAGAGTAAAAATACATCCTATAAAAGATCATCTTCTATCCAAGTCTCTAGCAAAATCAAAACCAACATACCTAATGACTTTGGAGACAAAGTAGATGAAAGTTTAAAATGAGCTACTAATAGAGTGCTAACAGGTTTAGCATTTTGTATATTAAACCTATGCAGAATTTTCCCAATGTACCCTTTTTAACTTAGGCACAATTTACCTGCTTTCCTGTCTCTAATAATTTCCATGCCAAGTACCTTCTTTGCAACTCCCAAATCTTTCATCTCAAATTCTTCATTAAGTTAAACTTTAACTTTTCTAATCTAATCTTTATCCTTGGTTGCTATCAACATATCATCAACATATAAAAGTTTATATATAAAAGAGTCGTCACTCCTTTTAAAAGACACAACTATCAAAACTACTTCTGTTAAAATCATGGGATGTCATAAAAGAGTTAAACCTTTTATACCATTGCCCGGGTGACTGCTTCAAATCATAAAGAGACTTCTTCAATAAGCAAACACATAAGCTTTTCTAGATGCTATAAAACCTTTGAATTGTTTCATATAGATATCTTCCTCAAGTTCTCCATGTAAAAAAGTTATTTTCACATCTAACTTGTAAAGACCCATCTTTGGGTAAGAGTGGGAGATAGTCATTCTCGGCGGTTGAAAACATCTGGATGATAATGTGTTCATCGATGTGAGCATTTTAATGGTACTTGGACCCGATTCTAGGTCAGGGTCCCGAAAGACTCATTGGTTGACTTTGGGGGGGGGGGTATTAGTTGACCTTGCAGTTGAGTGGTCAGTTGGGTTGGAAAACATTTAGATAGTGATGTGCCTATCATTTCAAGCGTTTTGGCTGTATTTGAGCTCAATTTGGAGTTTATGATCCCGAGAGGTTAATTATTATTTTAGAGGTTGAATAATTAATGATTAATCAAAGAGAAAGGCAGTAAATACAAATACGAGGAAAACAAAGAGAGCTTCCTTGTTACACTATTGCGTTTGTGCGTTTGAGCACTAGAGAGAGAGAGAAAGACCGCTTGGAGCCTTAGTGAATTGGGGTGATTAGAGCTCGTGGATCTCAAAGAGCCAATCCATGTAGTTGTTCTAGCACTCTCCTTGATTATCTCCTTAGATATGCACGATTTCATGAGGTTAGTATGAACCCTAGAAAATTAGGAAAAACTAGAATTTGAGCATGAAGCCTTGAATATTTAGGTTGTTTGATAGCCTGATGTGGCTAAAGGATGTTAGAAACCTATGATAAGGGTGAATTGATGCCTAGAAATGAGGATTTAACTGGTATAACTGGGTTACGAGACGAAATTAGGATGAACACAGTCGACAGATCGTGTCTGGAGGACTGTTCGAGGCTCGAGAGTCGAGCTAGCTTCTAGCAGAGAGCGTCACGCAGAGAGCTTCAAGCAAAAAGCTTTGAATAGAGTGTAGCGTCAAGTAAGCTCGAGCTAAGCCTCGAGTAGGGGGTTATGTGTTGCTCGAGTCTAGTAGCGTCGAGCATCGAACGTCGAGCGTCGAGCATGAGGCTCAAGCAGTTAGGAAGTTTTGTTCTTGATGTGAATACGATTCTATATTTAACTTCTCATAATTTTCAGAGAGGGTGGCTGTTTTTCTAGTATTTAGTGGTTGAACTAGCATAATTAGCAGTTGGGCTTGTGTTGGCAGGTGGCAATGACCCCCCTAAATTAAGGTACCCATGAGTGGGTGTGACCCTTGTTGGGTATAGTAGGCTGAGGCCTGAGATGAGCTCTTGGTGAGCTGATATTGTACCCTGTTGGGTGAGGCGGCTGTTAGGCTATTGTAAGACAGGCTGTAGCCTGAGATAAGTTCATGGTGAGTTGATATTGTACCCTATTGGGAGAGGCAGCTATTAGGCTGTTGTGAGATAGGTTGAGGCCTGGGTTGAACTGTTGAGCTCATGGTGCTAGGATTGAGTGCCTTGAGCTGAGGATCCTCATGGGGATCGTGGACAAGCTTACTGCTGTTATGGATAGACTAGATCCTGATGTTGTTTGCAGGTTGAATCCTAATGATTGTGTACACTACATAACGCATGAGTACACTGAGCATGTATGATAGTAGGGTGATGTGGAGTTTTTGGGTCACCTACTGAGCTTATCGCTCACTCCTACTTTTTGTTTATTCTTTCAAGTGCGACTCGAGACTAGTGGAGTACTTTCTTTGAGGAGGACGTGCCCACTACTTTGATGTATGATACAGTACTGTATTCTATATTGATTTTGTATTATATCCCGGACATGGGTCCGTGGACAGTTGTATTTGCACATTGTTTGTGATGTGATGTATGTATAACTATTTGAGATATTGTATGTATCATGATGTATGGAAAAGTACAGGCTTACCCTTGATGTATGACTATACAATTTTGCATGATTAAGACAACACCCACGGTGTAGTCTCTATTGATGCTTGTCACCAACCCCTGATCCCTCTTGTGCGGGTAAGGGAAAGTCACGTTCCTGGTTCCGAGTTCCTTGGGATTCAGGGGCGTGACATAACTGCTCTAACTCAAGATCATGTTAAGCAACAATACCAAGATAAGGCTCGAATTGAACTATGCTTAACAACTGAAGAAAATACATCAGTATAATCCACACCTAGAACTTGATTATAACCCTTTGCAACAAGCCTTGCTTTAAACCTAAAATCTTCAACTTTAGGAATTCCCTCTTTTTATCCTTAGGAAACTTCACAAGCTCTCACGTTTTGTTCTTTTGAAGTGATTCCATCTCCTTTTACATAGCTATCATCCACTTGTCTAAATAATCACAAGTGACTGTATCAAAATAAGTAGATGGCTCCTGATTTCAATCAATATTTTCAGCCACATTCAAGGTGTATCGCGTATGCAACCAAATTTGCTTCATTGTCATATCTTTTTAGTTATTAGACTGGACTTAGATGGATTAGATGAAGATGATAAACTAGATTGAGAAGTTGATGAAGGATGTCCCAAATCATAATCAAACTCCACCTGTCTTGTAGTACTCTGATGATTTGTCTTAGAAGAATCATGAAACGATAAATCATGTAACATAACAATTTCATCAAAGACAACATTCCTGCTAATAATGACCTTCTTGGTTTCCAAACACCATAATTTATAACTTTTAATACCAGTCTTATACCCTAAAAAAATGCATTTAACAGATTTAGGCTATAATTTACCATTATCAACATGAGCATATATAGGACAATCAAATATTTTTAAATCTGAATAATCTGCAAGAGTACCAGTCCATACCTCATATGGTGTATTCTTCTCAATAGTAGTAAAAGGAAAATGGTTAATGAGAAAACAAGTTGTAGTAGTCGCTTTAGCCCAAAACGACTATGGTAACTTTACATGGGACAACATGCACTAGACTCTTTGCATGATGGTTTTGTTCATACGCTCTGCAACTCCATTTTTTTGTGTAGTAAGAGGAATTGTCAAATGACGCACAATTCCTTCTGACTTGCAGAAGGTATTAAATTTATTGGAATAAAACTCCAAACCATTGTCCGTGCGAAGCCTCTTCATCTATTTCCTTGTTTGCTTTTCAATCATAATCTTCCACTCTTTTAAAGTAAAGAATGCATTACTCTTCTGCTTCAAGAAGAATGTTTAGAGCATCCTACAGAAATCATCAATAATAATCAGCATATAAACGACACCACCTTTAGAAGCCATTCATGCTAGCCCCCAAAGATCAAAATGAATGTAATCTAGAGTTCCTTTGGTTTTGTGAGTGTCTTTGGTAAACCGGACTTTCTTTTGTTTACCATAGATACAATGTTCACAAAACTGAAGATTGTTGATGCTTTTCCCTATAATAAGTCTTCTTCTACTCAACTCAATTATTCCATGCTCACTCATATGCCCTAAACGCATATGCCATAATGTAGAAATATCAGAATTAGACATGAAAGAAGAGGTTGCAATAGCAGTAGCTCTTAAAACTATAGAACCCTGTAAAACATAGAACTGTATAGCTCTCTTGTGACCTTTCATGCAAGAGAACCCTTGCTGATCTTGATCACTCCACCTTTACCAGTGAATTTGTATCCTTTAGAATCAAAAATACTTAATGAAATTAGATTTCTCTTCAATGTTGGAATATATTTCACATCTCCAAGTATTCTGACCACACCATCATGCATTTTAATTCTGATTGTACCAATGATGATAACTTTGCAAGAGGCCATTGTTCCCCATAACAATAATACCTGAGGACACAGTTTCATATGTTGAAATCAGTCCCAATTGGGACACATATGAAACGTGCAACTAGAGTCAAGGATCCACTCCTCGTATGCGTTGTAGTTAGAATCGGAAACCACAAAGGATCTCTCTATCACTGTAAGTCTCCACCACATCAGCCTCACCAGATTTCTTTAGTTGTTTTCCAGCTCTTTTATTATTGTTTTGTAACTTGTAACACTCAAAAATAATATGACCTTTTTTCTTGCAATACCTACAAAATTTATTATATCTATTTGTATATATTGATCTTCTCTTTATATTACCACCAAAATTAAGATTGTATTCTCGTGACATACCATGAACAACGAGACCTTCTGCATGTGACTTAGAGCTAGAACCAGCAATAATTTGCTTTAAATTCTCATGCGAAAATAAACCCTCATAAACCTCATCAATAGTGAGTGTGTCACGACTATACAGAATGGTATCTCTAAAAATTGAATATGAAGATGGTAATGAACATAACAATATTAATGCCAAATCTTCTTCATCGTATTTAACTTCCATCGATTCTAAATTAGAAATAATTTCTTTAAATACGACTAAATAATCTTCAAGAGATGTACCTTTTGCTAAACGATGAGAATATAATTGTTGCTTTAAGTGCAACTTACCGGTCAAACTCTTCGTTATACAAAGCTACTTTAACTTCAACCATAAGGCAACAACACTTTTCTCACGCAACACATCCTATAAAATCTAACTAGATAAATGTAGATATATTTGGGATAGAGCCTTACAATCCTTATGTTATTTCTCTTCGATCAACCATGAAGAGGGCATCTTGTCAAATCATAAAAGCGTATCATCAAGATTCATATGCGCAAGAACAAGCCGCATCTTAACCTGCCATAGAGAAAACCTGGTATTGTGATCCAGCAGCAGAATATCATACTTCATTATTGCCATTATCAAGAAATCCAAGAAAGAAAACCAGGAATCCAAGAACACTAGAGCGGTGAATATAAAAAAATAAAAAACCAAAAAACCTTAGCTTTGCATAATTCAAATAAAGAGAACATCAGTATAGAGTTAGACAATATTAGTACAAATCATCACAAAAAGGAGCAATTAGGTAAAAGTACTTGTGAACTAATGAGGATACATGATTCATGTGCACCATTATGATCTGTCATGTGATCTAAAATTATGAGTAAGGATGAAAGATTCATGTGTTATGTGGGCAAATCACACGGCCTAAAACTATATTATACATGGGAGTGATAATGCAAACTCCCTGTATGGGCTACATTTTAAATTTTTCAAAATAGAAAAATTAAACACAAAACCGCACCACTTGTCTCGCATGATATAGAAGAAATTTATACAAAATAGAACTTTAAAATTAACCCAGCATCGGAATTATCAATTAATAAATATTAAATACATGCTACAAATCAATGTAAATTTACAAAATTAGAAAAATAATTGTTAAAATCACATGGTATATATTTTTTAAAAATTAGAAATAATAATATAATAATAGAAGCATCAAAATATAGGCTAATATTAACTAATTAAATTATTTTCAAAATTTAAAGTAACAAGAAAATAATACAAAACATAATTTAGTGACTTGAGTTCTCAAATTTTATTGATCAATAAAAATAAGGTAAAACTCATTAAGTGAACCGACAACCCTTCCATCGAGGCCCGCAAGAAGTATTAGTCTGCTAAGAACCTTAAAGGAATTATCCATAGTGATTTTACATGCCTTACAAATAAATGTATCACAATCCTTACAACAAATTAAATGTTGAAAGAAGAGCCGCTGGAATTTTCAGATTCTTAAGCATCTGCTGAGAGTAGAGAAATTCAACAACTAAACACAGACTAATGTTATCCACTACTTTCTGGGGAGCATAAATATTCACCCTCAAGCACCGTTAAGCTTGAACAATGAAGCACATAGACCGTAGTCACAAAAATACTGATGGAAAATATCATCTACCAAGAACATTCGAAATCAAGCATAGCCTGTTACTGTGGTTGGCTAAATCATAGGCACCTCCACCTCTTATCAGCAGCCCATGCCAACATAAGCTCTCTTGAATGATGGAAGAACGGTTGCTCAGAATGCTCAGGACTATTCAAAAGAAGATCGCGTCTCGACAAATTTAGTCCATACCACAAAATAGATATTTTGGTAAAGAATCCTCGTATTGCCCAAGATTTTGCTCGGCTATAAAAGACCTAGACAATTCAATACACACAATTAAGTCAGCAAAAACTAAGAAAATATTTTTTGAACAAAAATATATAATATCAACAACACTTTCTGAAATTAAATCAAAAGGCTAAGTTATATTTCTCCGCATTAACGATTCACGATTGTTTTCGCTCATTTTTAATGTTTGCAACATTTAGAGAGAGATCATATCATGTTTAACAAGTCAATCTGAAATAAGTAGAACATAAGAAAAAAGTTAACATCATCGACAAAGTGTCAAGAAGATAAAGAAAATTAAAAGCAGCGCAATAAAAAAGAACTAGAAGAAAGAATTAAAATAAGAAGATTATCCAAAATAGAGAAGGCTCAAATATCGAGAAACCAAGAAAATCAAAACAACAGCATCACAACAGAGAATAAAACAGAAAAAAGAAAGCACAAATATGACGGACGGTAGATGAGAAGGGGTGCAATTTCTGTTATTTTTTTATTATGGGAAATATGGAGCCCTTGAACTGACATTCAAATAGTATCTTTTAAAAGCAAAAATTATGCGCTGAATTTATAAACACCCTCATTAGAGGGCAAACAGTTGTTGAACTATCCACTACTAAAGCCCAATAATTGCCTATCTTTCATTCTAATATAATATTGCATTGATAGTTTCAGCTCTTAAATGTGCCTTACAAACATAAAATAAAAAATATTCTCACATAAAACATTTCCATAAATTGATGGAACGAAATAAAAGTAGAATTACAATCCAGATTTAACAATTGCTCAATCCAAAACTCCACCGACAATATAAAACTGATTGAATATCCAAATCTAGCATCCATAGGTGAGCTTAGGGATCACCAAATTGTGTGAAATTGTGAATAACTAAACCGGCTCCTATTCCACACAATGGAGTGAATTTAAATTACCTACCAACTTCTGGGATAAGTTTTCCCTAACTAGATAACACAAATAGAAATATATTTAGCACCCATCAAGAATTGAGAAGCTAGGTTGCGTTTGGTACGCAACCTATTTTTAGAATTCTACTATTATTTTTCAAAACAGTGGACTCATATCTATTATAAAATTATTTAATTTTATAATGCAATTTTCGAAATAAGTAGATTCTATAACTGTTTTAAAAAATTAGTTCTAACTGTTTTTTATTTTCAAATTTAAACTCAATTTAAGTGAGACTCAAATATTTTTTTTATTTTCTTTTCCTTTTCTTCATTTTATTATCTATGCTCACTATTTTTTTTTTTTGTTTTATGGAATCTAATTTTTTTTAAATATAGTCTTTTCAAAAAATATTCTCTCTCCTACTAAACGTAAATTATTTTCAAATTAAAATTCAATACGAACTCCGACAATACAAAAATCAAAACTCATACCAATGAGAACCTAATTAACCAAAACTATAGTCAAGATTAGTGTTTTACATAGCAAAAATTGGTAATAACCATTACAAGTTAAATTGAAAACTTGTGTAGTTGGAGTAACAAAAAGTGAGAGCAGTGGCAATGAATTTACTTTTTTATTTTTATTTCTATTTTTGACATTTCAATAATTGAATATTTTAGTACTATATATGCACATGAAACTTTTTGAATATTTTGAAGTCATACATAAAAAAAATGAAAACAATATGTGCATGTTTAGTACACGGAAAAAGAAAGAAAAGGAATGAAATTTTATTCCTTTCCCGCGTTTAGTGTGGAAAAGAGAAAGAAATGATTGATTACCATGGGAATCAAATATCCCTATATGGGGTGATCTTAATTACTCCCACTTACCAAGTTTACAAGCATTATCCTATGTAGATGAATCAATTTGACAATCTTGCCCTCCATCATTTATGCCCCTACACAACACACTCCACCAGGTTCAACGCCCCTTACCTGTTGCCAGCCCCGTCGCCCAAACCCCATCCCCTTTCCCGGACGCCTAGCATGCCCCCCCCCCCCCCGCCCCAACCCAACCCCGCCTCCCCATCGCCCAACCCCGTCATCTCATCCTCACTATCTACGAATCGGACTTGCGGCAGCCGCGGTCCCTTCCCCCATGTGACTCGCGTGTTCCAAGAGGTAGGGGTGGTCAGAAACTAATCCAGACCGATAAATCGAGCCGAACCGAACTGTATAAATTGAAAATATATGATTTTTAAGATTAGTTTGATTTATTTGGTTTTAAATTTTGAAAAACCAATATATTACATTTGGTTTACAGTTTAATCAATTTAGTAACTAAACCAACCAAATATAATGTAATATATATTCGAAGGCTTCATCTGTATCTCGTACAAGCTTTATGTTTTACTATGAAAGTTTCTAAATATTTTGGACTGATGTCGTCATGACTGTTGCCTATGGAATAATTTATGCAATTAGCATTGTGAGTCGACTCATGCATAATCCGAATGATCGACATAAGAGTATTGTGAATCGTATTCTAGTATATTTGAAGTCTTCCTTAGGTAAAGGTAATATATTTTCTAAGCATGAACACCTAGATATTTTGAGATACACCAACTCTGACTTTGTTGGATCTAAATTGAATAGAAAGTCTACTTCCGGATATGACATTTGTGAGTGATAATTGGGTAATTTAGATAAATAAGAAATAGAATGTAATTTCTCTGTCAAGTGCAATAATTGAATATTGGGCTCTTCATAATGCTACTACAAAACTCATGTGACTTTGTATTTTTTTACATGATCTTGGTTATAGCCCTCAGAAGCCAATAATGTTTTCTTGTAATAACATAGCTATCATTGAGATAGCTAATAATCAGCATAATTGAACCAAGCATGTTGAACTGGACAAAAATTACATAAAAAATAATCTAAATTATGGTATAATAGAGATTTTTTATATTAAGAGCAGATTAACTTGCTGAAATGCTAACACATGCGGTTTCTGGTGAGAGTTGGAATGAGTTTCCAATTAGTTAATTGTCAAATATTTATAATTATTTGATGTATATTTAATTTTCTTTTAGGCCTTCTTATTGTTTAATTATTTTATATATATATATATGTTTGTAATCTTAAGTGAAATAATAATGAAGAGTTATTTTTCTCACAATTTTCTACTAAAAAAAATATCCCATAAATATCCACAAAAATTAAAATCATAACATATTGACATCAATAAATGCTACAATGCCAAATGACAAGTAGGAAAAACATCGCATACAAACTAATATAATTCTTACCTTTCCTTTAACACTTTTCCCCCATGATTCACGACCCAAGAACTGCGAGGGTCTAATGTTTTCTGGATAAAACACAATAAATAATTAGTCTCTTTGAATTAATAATTTTTTGCCTTTTTCTATTTTCTCTAGCATCCCCTGAATGCAATTTCCTTATCCGTGAAGCAAAAGCAAGTTAAGAAACAAAACAAAAAACAATTAAACAATCACCTAGTATGTTTGTTGCCAACTTGATGTATTCATCCTCGCTACATAACATAATCATGCATAATAAACACATGAATAGATGGTGGAATAAATAATGTACACTTTTTTTTGATAAATGGAATAAATAATGTACACAAAAGGGCAATAAAGCTAAATTTAGTACAAGAATGAGATTTTAAACCAGCCTATATCACTCAAATTAGTGTTTTTGCGTGTCAAAAGAAATCCTCTTTCCACCAACAACCTCTTGACTTCATTGACCACATCCTCTTTTGAGGTCTACAATCACAAATAAGTAGAACTAATATCATGTTACAGTAGAATATTTAGTTGATTGAAATCATTAAAGAACAATCAGCAATAAGCACAAATTAATGACTGAACAAATAAATTTTTACAACCAAATCTATCAAAACATCCGTTGTTACTTGAATGGCATACATTACTGTCTGTTTTCTGTAAATTGCAATTGCATCACCAGCTCTCTCAAATACATCCAGCACCAACAATATATTCTGCAAATTCGTTAGTCTACTTTTACATGCCCGAACTGACTTAGAAGTCCTCCGCAACTTAATCTCGTCATTGATCAACTGTTCAATCTCGCCCGCAAGGCGTTTGCGAATCAATAATCTTCCACTGACAGTGTCGATAAGCTTTTCCTGTGCTACCATCAGCAACGCAACCACTTCAAAAACTTTTCTATCCATGCAATAGCCATTAAATACTTCAACGACATCCTTGGTGCTCGAGGCAAGCAACTTACAGACCTCCAAAGGCCCTTTCTGTTGCAATTGATACTCAAATGTTATTGAGATTCCTCAAAAGCATGAGAAACATATGAAAATTACAGTAAAAAATAACATCATATTTTCTCACCATTTGTGGAAGGCAAAATATAATAATCAACCTAAAGATGGATCGTTTTGGAGTCCAAGCTAACAGGTAGCGGTGATTCCTTTTGTAGGAAAATAAAAATGCAACCAAGTAAGAACATTAACAGCAATGATATAAATGTAATTATATATAGTACATACTACATAATACATATATATATATATATATGGAAAATATTATACGACAGATGTACACAACCTAAAATTTTCAACTGCTACACTAAGGGGCAGCAAACCTCCCCTTGTATATGGGTAGTAATTGGTGGTTCTAACATCAGTCTGTGCTCCATGGCGAAGTAACAACTCCACCAAGTCATAGGACATCTTCGCAGCAGCACCATATAACGGATATCGTCCAAATTTGCAGGGATGGTTAGGATTCAAGGCTAAACCAGTCTCCCCTTGAAGCAAAGCAGTGGCGCAATTTACTGCAAAGTTCATAAATGTGAAGGAGACGATGTCCTTTGGGCAGTAGGTAGGGTTCTGAGTATCCTTTTCCACTGTTGCCAATGATGCATATCTATTTTATGGACATGGGAATTTGTCCATCATACAAGGAACAAACTTTTTGATTTCATCATTAGTAGTAATATCTCTAAGCGATTCTGGAAAGCCGTCGAACAACTTTCCAGGCTGAAAAAAACACATTAATTGTTGCCATTGATGGAACAAATGCAGTATGGGAAAACAAGATGCTAGCAACTGGATCAAATAAATCAAATCAGGGGGGAAAGTAACCTTTCTCCTGCGAGGCAAGCGAGGAAAAGTATAGCGTATGCGTCTAGACATTTAGGAAGCTGAAAAGGAATGGAGAGGACAAAAGTAGTATTATGTTACAAATACAGCTTACAAAGCAGCAGATGCGCACAGGAGAAAACATTTTAAATCGTAAAAACACAAAATCCAATCCCATATGACAAACCAAACGCAGAACACAAACCGTAATATCATAAAAGAGAAGATGCAGTAAGTAGCCTACAAAATAAAATATCAGAATAACCATAACGTGTAACCTGGCTGCCAGATATAATCAAATCCGGTGCCGACGATTTTCGTATTGGGAGACAAGGCAGAGCACCACGAGACCTAGCGAAGGAAGGGTCGAGGGTGAAACGGGGGCTGTTGCACTTTATTTACCCTTATTATTAATTTATTTTTAGTTTAATATAATAAATAATACCGAAGAAAGGAAGGGTCGATTTTGAATAAATATTTTTAGCCGGATGATTTTATTGGATTTAAAATCGGATCTACGTGTCTGTCCAGCGTGTTAGTCCAGCGAGGCATCCAGCGTGACAAAAAAATATTACGCGCTGTCGTAAAAAAAAAGGCGGTCAAACGACAAAAACAGAACAGCAATTAAATCAGTTTGATTTAGAAAATAATTATATTACGAAAAACTGAAATACTACTTTATGCATTAAACATATGCTGATATGCTAAAAATCAGGTTTTGAAAGTGATAGAGTGATTTTTATGAAAATCTAAGAGCGGAAAAATCCCCTATGGGGATTTTGGGGTTGTAGCTCTCATCGATACCTACAAATCAAAAAAAAAAGACCTAATTCCGACCACTGTGCGCAAAGTTATGACTGTTTGAAGTTTTCGTCAGAAATTACAGTCTACCGGAGATAGCTACAGTTCACGGAACGCAAAAATCCGCAAATAAGATATGATTAATTCGGTTTGATGATTCGATTCGAGGAATAACAGCTTTTCCCGAACCGAAGACCTATTTTCCGAACGGAAATCTTATTTCTCGAATCGAAGTCCTTATTTCCCGAATCGAAGTCCTTATTTCCCGAACCGAAGTCTTATTTTCCGAACCGAAGTCCTTATTTCCCGAACCGAAATCTCTATTTTCCGAACTGAAATTCTATTTTCCGAACCGAAATCTCTATTTTCCTGAACTGAAGTCCTATTTTGCTGAACCAAAGTCTTATTTTTTTAAATCAAAGTTCATCCCAAACCGAAATAAACATGTCATATTCCGTGAATGTAACAATCGATAAAAACATAAATTAAACCAAAATTCATTAAACCGATTTAAACACGTCATCTGCCACGAAGGCAATTAATAATTATATATATGCAAACACATCAGCTGTCACATCAATCCGGATGATAAATCCGGTGGATAATTCCGGTCCAATATCAGCGCCGTCGATTTTGGCTTAATGTTGTTTTTAAAAAGAAGTTACTTTTAATTTTGCTAGAAAAATAAGTGAGTGTTTGGTAAGATATAATTTTAAAAGTGCTTTAAAAGTTAAAAGCAAGTAATAAGTGTTTGGTAAATAAAAATTAAAAGTGTTGTAGAAATTTAAAAGACAAAAATAACCTTCTTAGTTGTATTATACTTTTTTATAAATAACATTTTAAAAAATCTTACCCTATCCCCATCCCCACTGCTCCCATCCCCGATGCCACCCGCCGCCTGCTCCCCTGTCCTCCCCAACCCCATCCTCGATGCCCCCCCCCCCTGTGTGTAATATTGACCCAAATTCTTTGTTCCTTTTTCCTTTATACCCATTATTTTTATATTATTTAATGGGGTAAAAGAGATATTTGAAAACTATTTTGTAATACCTTATTTATAGGGCCCTAGGGCTGACGTTAGGGTTATAAGCTGATGTTAGGGTTATGAGAGCCATAAGCTGCATAGCCATCCGTTGTACCCCACAAAATAATGAATTTCTTCTCTCTCTGCCCGTGGTTTTTCCCGTCTTGGGTTTTCCACGTAAATCTTGGTGTTCTTTCTCTGTTTCTATTTGATTTTTGCTATTATCTTCCATCTAATTTATAACAAATTGGTATTATAGCTCTAGGGTTTTTTGGTTTTCTATATTCACCGCTCTAGGGTTCTTGATTTTCTAATTTTCGTTCTTGGATTTCTTGATAATGGCAACAATGAAGTATGATATTCCGTTGTTGGATCGCAACACCAGGTTTTCACTATGGCAGGTTAAGATGCGGGTTGTTCTTGCGCAGATGGATCTTGATGATGCGCTTTTAGGGTTTCACAAGATGCCTTCTTCATGATCGATTGAAGAGAAGCACCGTAAAGATCGTAAGGCTCTATCCCAAATACATCTACATTTATCCAATCAGATTTTATAGGATGTGTTGTGTTAGAAAACTGCTACTGCCTTATGGTTGAAGTTAAAGTAGCTTTGTATGATGAAGAGTTTGACCGGTAAGTTGCACTTAAAGCAACAATTATATTCTCATCGTTTAGCAGAAGGTACATCTCTTGAAGATTATTTAGTCGTATTTAAAGAAATTATTTCTAATTTAGAATCGATGGAAGTTAAATACGATGAAGAGGATTTGGCGTTAATATTGTTATGTTCATTACCATCTTCATATTCAATTTTTAGAGATATCATTCTGTATAGTCATGACACACTCACTATTGATGAGGTTTATGAGGGTTTATTTTCGCATGAGAATTTAAAGCAAATTATTGTTGGTTCTAGCTCTAAGTCACATGCAGAAGGTCTTGTTGTTCATGGTACGTCACGAGAATGCAATCTTAATTTTGGTGGTAATATAAAGAGAAGATCAATATCTGCAAATAGATATAATAAATTTTATAGGTATTGCAAGAAAAAAGGTCATATTATTTTTGAGTGTTACAAGTTACAAAACAATAATAAAAAAGCTGGAAAACAACTAGAGAAATCTGGTGAAGCTGATGTGGTGGAGACTTATAGTGATGGAGAGATCCTTGTGGTTTCCGATTCTGACCACAAAGCACACGGGGAGTGGATCCTTGATTCTGGTTGCACGTTTCATGTGTCCCAATCGGGACTGGTTTTCAATATATGAAACTGTGTCCTCAGGTACTGTTGTTATAGGGAACAATGCCTCTTGCAAAGTGTAAAGATTCGTATATGTGTTAGCGTAACTTTTAATCTATATTTGATGTTAATAATGTTATTTTGAGAACGTGGCCATTAATATGATCATTTTGACTATATTTGGGTCTAGTTAGAGGTCAGAAGCTTCCAGGGGTTATTTAGTAATTTTTAGGAGTTAAATTGAGGGTTAATAAGTGAAAAATAGAATTTATGAGGGCTTTTTAGAAATTATTAAAAAGGATGACGAATTTTAATTAAAAATAGGGTTTTGGAGTTTTATTATTCATTATAAGTTTGTTTTGAGAAACCCTAGCCATTGGAGGAGAGTTCATAGTGTTCTTTGTGTTCTTCGTCATTCTTCTCCGATTCTAGACCTTTCTTGCGAGTTTAATCCCTTTGGAAGGCAAGAGGTAGGTGGTTCTTGATCCTTCATTATTTTATTGCATGAAACACATAGTTAGAGAAAGTGTAAGTTCAACTCTAATGTTGTATGCACGCGCGTGTGCATGCATGTATGTATATATAACCGTTGATTTTCACATACATGGCGTTACCGACGACTAGGTGTCAATTGGGTCTTGGATAAGCATCTAGGTGGAGCAAACTTACGACGATCTAGATTCGTTGTTATGTGCACTAGTAGCACTTTTTGTATATCCCGATAGTAGTAATTTTGCTGATCACCCCCTTTATGTTTTTATAAAGCAATAGTGTTTATATGTATATATATAAACAAATGAAGCAATGAAGATGTAAAATTTTGAATTTACACAAGTATAATAAAGCAACATTGATAGTGATAGCTTTTATGAATTGTGGTGATTTAAAAATAATTAGGAATACGTAGGGGTGTCATATTAGAAGACATGCAGTAGAACTTGATGTGAGAACAAGTTGACAACTCGTGACATTGGGATTAGAGCAACGAGAATGGTGGTGTTTCGTTTTACTTTGAAAACATGAATCAAATGTTGGGATATTTCGTGAAAAGAATTTAACGATTTCTAAATAAGAAAAATAACAAAACAAATAAAATTATTAGCTTGATATCATTAAGTTGGCATTTAGAATATTAATTGTGGCTTAATATTATTAGCTTGATATTGTTAGTTTAATAAAAATATTATTTGGCTTGATATAATTTGTTTAATAAAATAAATATTATTTGAGCTTGCTGTTATTCATTATGTGACATAATTGTTATTCGTGGCACGTTATTATTTGTTTAGCAATTTGAATATTCCGATGTGCTATAAGAATGAATTTTGATTATTGAATTTATTATTTGTTGGTTATATGTGTGGATTTGGTGGTGGAGGTTGTTGGGTTTACTGCAGGTCCCATATAGGGCTGGCAAGAGGCTGCAGGTCCCCTATGTGGTTGGTTAACCAAGGTCCCATATGTGGCAGGTTGTCATTAGGGACACCACAGATCCCACATATGGCTATCTAGTAGTGACTGGGATTCTTGGAGTTGGTAGCGGGGATCCTGTGGATGGTTGGATTGCCGGTGCAAACCTTTGATGGATGAAATGTAAATGGTGTGATGTTATATTTGTGATTGAATGTGAGCTTATTGTGATAAAATTGGACACTGCACTGGCACAAACATACATTGATCATGTAGATTTAGGATTTCATGTTATAAGATGGTGAGGAGATGAAGATCACCTATTGGGCACTTGTGCTCACCCCTACTTTGTTGACATGTTTTAGGTATTGACCCATTCGCTAGAGGCTGGTCCGAAGTTGATTGCTATTCATTTCACACTTTGTATAACTTGGTTTATGGATTTTGTATAACATGATTGGTTTTATTATTTGAATATCCGGACAAGGGTCCGTGAAAATTGTATTGAATTTATAGCATGATTTTATTATTAATAAAATATTATCCTTAGCTTCATAGCATGTGGAAAGGTACAGGAATACCCCTAATGTATGATTATATAGGTATGTCTTGGACAACACCCACTGTGTAGTACATATCGGTGCTAGACACCGACCCCTTGACCCTTCGGGTGTAGACATGGGGAAGTCACACTCTTAGTTCCAGTCCTTCCGGGATTTGGGGGCGTGACACAAAGTTATCGACATTGGTACAGTCAGAATTAAAATACATGATGGTGTGGTCAGAACACTTGGAGATGTGAGATATATTCCAGAATTGAAGAGAAATCTGATTTTATTGAGTACTCTTGATTCTAAAGGGTACAAGTTCACCGATGAAGGTGGAGTGATCAAGATTAGCAAGGGTTCTCTTGTGGTGATGAAAGGTCACAAGAGAGCTGGGCAGTTGTATGTTTTACAAGGTTCTATAGTTTCAGGAGCTGTTGCTATTGCAAACCTCTTCTTCCATGTCTGATTCTGATATTTCTAAATTATGGCATATGCGCCTAGGGCATATAAGTGAGCATGGAGTGACTGAATTGAGTAGAAGAGGACTTATTACAGGGAAAAGCATTAGCAATCTGCAGTTTTGTGAAAATTGTGTCTATGGTAAACAAAAAAGAGTCCGGTTTACTAAAGGCATTCACAAAACCAAAGGAACTCTGGATTATATTCATTCTGATCTTTGGGGGCTAGCAAGAGTGGCTTCTAAATGTGGTGATGTTTATATGCTGACTATTATTGATGATTTCTCTAGGATGCTTTGGACATTCTTCTTGAAGCAGAAAAGTAATGCATTCCCTACTTCCAAGGATTGGAAGATTATAATTGAAAAGCAAACAGGAAAACAGGTGAAGAGGCTTCACACGAAAAATGGTTTAGAGTTCTGTTCTAATGAATTTAATACCTTCTGCAAGTTCGAAGGAATTGTGCGTCACTTGATAGTTCCTCATACTCCGCAGTAAAATAGAGTTGCAGAGCGTATGAACAGAAGCATCATGGAAAGAGTCTGATGCATGCTATCACATGCAAAGTTAGCACAGTCATTTTGGGCAGAAGCAACTACTACATCGTGTTTTCTCATTAACCGGTCTCCTTCTACTGCTATTGAGAAGAAGACACCATATGAGGTATAGACTGGTACTCCTGCAAATTATTCAGATTTAAAAATATTTGGTTATCCTGCATATGCTCATGTTGATAATGGTAAATTGGAGCCTAGATCTGTTAAATGCATTTATCTAGGTTATAAAACTGGTGTTAAAGGATATAAATTATAGTGTCCAGAGACCAAGAAGGTCGTTATTAGCAGAAATGTTATCTTTGATGAAATTGCTATGTTACATGATTTATCCTATCATGATTCTTCTAAGCCAGATCACTAGAGTACTACAAGACAGGTGGAGTTTGATATTGATTCAGGACATCCTTCATCAACTTCTTAATCCAGTCCATCATCTTCATCTAGTCCAGCTAAGCCCAGTTCTACAACTAACTAAAGAGAAGGTTATTTCTTCATCTATTACACTACCTCCAGCTCCTCAATATTCTATTGCCATGAATAGACCAAGGTAAGAAATTAAGCCTCCATAAAGATATAATAATAAAGCAAATTTGGTTGCATATGCCTTGAATGTGGCTGAACATATTAATGGAAATCAGGAGCCATCTACTTATTTTGATGCAGTCACTTGTGATCATTCAGACCAGTGGATGGTAGCTATGCAAAAGGAGATGGAATCGCTTCACAAGAACAAAACATGGGAACTTGTGAATTTGCCTAAAGATAAAAAGGTTATTCGTTGCAAATGGGTGTTTCGCAAGAAAGAGGGAATTCCTGGAGTTGACGATTCTAGGTTTAAAGCAAGACTTATTGCAAAGGGTTACAGTGAAGTTCCAGGTGTGGATTATACTGATGTATTTTCTCCAGTTGTTAAACATAGTTCAATTCGATCTTTACTTGGTATTGTTGCTCAACATGATCTTGAGTTAGAGCAATTGGATGTGAAAATAGCTTTTTTACATGGAGAACTTGAGGAAGATATTTATATGGAACAACCAGAAGGTTTTATAGCATTTGGAAAAGAAGATTGTGTTTATTTATTGAAGAAGTCTCTCTATGGTTTGAAACAGTCACCCAGGCAATGTTATAAGAGGTTTGACTCTTTTATGACATCCCATGATTTTAACAGAAGTAGTTTTAATAGTTGTGTCTACTTTAAAAGGAGTGGTGACTCTTTTGTATATTTACTTCTATATGTTGATGATATGTTGATAGCAGCCAAGGATAAAGATGAGATCAGAAAAGTTAAAGTCCAACTTAATAAAGAATTTAAGATGAAAGATTTGGGAGCTGCAAAGAAGATACTTGGCATGGAGATTATTAGAGACAGGAAGGCAAGAACATTATGCCTAAGTCAAAAAGGGTACATTGAGAAAATTTATGCAGAGGTTTAATATGCAAAATACTAAACCTATTAGCACTCTATTAACAGCTCATTTCAGACTTTCATCTACTTTGTCTCCTAAAACACCTAATGAGATTGATTATATGTCTTGAGTTCCATATTCTAGTGTAGTGGGCTCTCTCATGTATGCCATGGTTTGTACAAGACCAGATTTATCTTATGTAGTGAGTATGGAGAGTAGATACATGGCGAATCCTGGTAAGGAACACTGGAAGGCAATTCAGTGGATTTCCAGATACTTGCGTGGTACCACTGATGTTTGCTTACAATTTGGCAGAACTAGAGATAGAGTCATTGGGTATGTTGATTCTAATTTTGCTGGAGACTTAGATAGAAGAAGATCTCTTACTAGATATGTTTTTACTCTTGGTGGTTGTGCTATCAGTTGGAAAGCTATCTTACAGTCTATAGTTGCTTTGTCTACTACTGGAGCAGAGTATATGGTTATTACTAAAGCTTGTAAAGAAGCTGTTTGGCTGAAGGGACTCTTTAATGAACTTAGTGAATCTGCAAATTAGTTCCTTATTTAGTGATAACCAAAGTGCTATATTTCTTACGAAGGATTAGATGTATCATGAGAGAACAAAACATATTGATGTTCGTTATCATTTTGTGTGTGACGTCATTGCTCGTGGTGATGTTGTTGTGAGCAAGATCAGCACTCTTCATAATCCTTCAGATATGATGACAAAGCCACTTCCAGTAGCCAAGTTTGAGCATTGCTTGGACTTGGTCAATGTTCGTTGATTATTACCCTTCGGGGTATTGTGGCAGAGGTGGAATTCTATTTTTCTATTTTTAGGGACTTATGCTTGCAGCGGTAGAATTTGTGTCAAGGTAGAGATTTGTAATATTGACCCAAATTCTTTGTTTCCTTTTTCCTTTATACCCATTATTTTTATATTATTTAATGGGGTAAAAGAGGTATTTGGAAACTATTTTGTAATACCCTATTTATAGGGCCCTAGGGCTGTCATTAGGGTTATGAGAGTCATAAGCTGCATAGTCATCCATTGTACTCCCACAAAATAGTGAATTTCTTTCTCTCTACCCATGGTTTTTCCCGTCTTGGGTTTTCCACGTAAATCTTGGTGTTCTTTCTCTGTTTCTATTTGATTTTTGTTATTATCTTTTGTTGTTCCCGTGAGGTTGAGTTGTCATTGTTGTCAACATGTTGCAGGAAACGGAATCCATAAGCTCGAAGGTCTAGGTCGAAGATCCGTACTTGGTTAGATAACTTCGTAGAGTGACCTCTTAGAGTGAGCTCGTAGAGGGAGTCTACCTATGTACGTTCTGACTCGAAGGTCGTAGATCAGAAGACTCGAATGTCGTAGACTCAAAGGTCGTAGATCAGCAGACCATGAGGCTCGTAGTACCCTCAAAGGACTACTGGGTCGAAGCCTTGAACAGGAACAGGGTCAAAGCCTCGAAAGGCCATAAGGTCGAAGCCTCGAAGGGCCACAAGGTCGAAGGGTCGTAGTTGCAAAGATCCAAGGTGCGGACAGGTGCAGAGCCGCGTCTCGCAGACACGAAGCGAAGACTCGTAGAGTCGAACTTCATAGGGTCGTAGATTGGCTCTCAGAACCGTAGATTGAAAGACCTGGTGCAGAGACCTTGACAGTGTAAAGACTCGTATTTGGGTAGTTTTGCGAGATAGCCATTATATGGGGATGCAACTATCTGGACGGTAGTGTAGTCGTCGATGTGAGTGTTTTGACTGTAATTTGACTCAATTTGGAGTTAGGAACCTTGGAGGTCAATTATTGTGTTGGGAGGTCAATGTCAATTATTGACTAGGTCAATGATTGACTAGGTTAGTTATTGGTCAATGACTGGCAGCAAAATAAATAGTAGGAAAAAGAAGGAGCTTTCACTTTACGTTATCACGTTTGTGCGTTTGAGAGAGAGAGAGAGAGAGAGAGAGAGCTTGGAGCTTGGTGCCTTGGTGATTTGGGTTCGTGGAGCTCAAAGAATCACTCCAAGTAGGTGTCCTTGAACTTCTTATCTTGATTCTATCATTGGTATGCACGAATTTGTCATGATTTGTGAATTAAGCATGAACCCTAGGTTTTGGGGGAATCCAATTTTGGGTTAGATCTAATGGTTTATGTCACGCCCCCAAATTCTGAAAACAACAGAACTAGAAACGTGACTCCCCGCACCCACTCTAGGGGTCGAGGGGTTGGTGACTGAACCAAACCTGTACAATACTACATCAGGAGTAGAATCGTACTTCCAATGAGTTTAATTCAAGATTTACAAAAATGGCATGACAATGCATTCAATTCCCATAAACATCCAATCACAAAATAACCCAAATAAAAGGTCCACCAATAAAAAGCATACAACTGCCACGGACCCAAGTCCAGGAAATAAAATAATGAAATAGAAGTCAAAGTCCATCCAATCCCAAATAGAACATCACATCACACTTCAAAACATTAAAGGTTCATGACGGGAACCGATCACCCATGGAAATTCCCGCTACCAACTCCAGGAATTCCAAATCACCATCAGACAGCCATAGGTGGGACCTGCGGTGCCCCTAACGACAACCCGCCACATATGGGACCCGGATTAACCAACCACATAGGAGATTTGCGGCCTCTTGCGAGCCCTATGCGGGACACATGGTTAATCTAACCAATTCTACCACCAATCTCACGCACATAATCAAAAAGCATTTACTTTGAAATTAGAAATCATTACATGGCAACACAAGATATTGAATTGACCAAGCCGTAATAATAACATGCTACAATTGACAGTTTGACACCAACACATATTGGTAAGCTCATAAAATAAATTTCAATCAAAACTAGTCAAACTAGGCTCATAGAATATATCTATAATTACTATCAATTACTATCAACAAATCGTCAAGTTCCACACAAATAAAAATTTTTTTATTCTTTATAAATTAACAAATTACAGAATGTATATAACTGTATATATACCAATTTCCTACATATTCTCAACAGTGCAGTCCCTTTCCCTCCATGTTAGCATAGTGCTGACTGTGATTCGGCCTGCGCATAGGCACAAGGACACGCCAGCCCGCACGGGCTGGCGCTGGTTTGCGGGGGCGGCACTGATGCTGCCGCCCCCCGCCTACCCTCCACGACAGCGTGGAGGTCAGCACGGAACGGAACCAAGGCCAGAGGCCTCGGTAGAATTTTTTTATTTATTTATTTTTAGCGCGCCTGGGTGTCTTCCTGCGTAGGAGACAGGCCGACGTTTTTTTTCCTTGAGCGCTCGGGGGTGTCTTCCTGCATACGAAGACAGGCTGACGGACCCACGCTCCTATTGGTGGCCAACTTGCAAACGACGTTGAAAGGGGTTATGAAGGTGATCAAGAATACATTCAGATACAATAACCCAACAACAACAACAAGAAACAACCTAACGTATATTTATAACCCCAACGTAAATCAATAACTACATGGCCCAACATTTACGTAGTAGGATAACGAGAAATCAAGGATTAAGAAATGAGGAACACCTACTTGGATTAAGTTTCAAAGGATCAATGGAACCGCTTCAACCCCTCTGTTCTTCCCTTCCAAATTCTGCGCACGCACAACCGATTTAGGGTTTCACCCTAAGTTCTCCCTATTTATACTTATCAATACATAATAATAATAATAATAATAATAATAATAATAATAATAATAATAATAATAATAATAATATATTTAGTAATAATTATAATAATTGATAATAATAACGTTATAATTAATATTAATAGTCTTAATATCAAAATCTGTAGTAATAATAATAACCCCATAATAGTAATAAACGCATAGATATTCCTAACTCTAATACTAATTATTATAAGAACAACTCGAAATATTAAAATAATTATAATAATAATAACGCATATTAATAAAATTCAAATGTTAAAAACACACTGACACGAGTCTAACTCCGGTCACACACTGACACGGGTCTTTACAGTTTAACATAAGATCTGTAGTTAAGAATTGATTTATCTCAGTTTTAATATGTGTTTCTGTGATCTGGGGCTGTTTAACTGCATATTCCATGAGGGTTGAGAAGTCAACCATCAAAATTTGGATTTAGATCTAGATTTCTGGAAATCTACAATTTAGTACATATTTTTGCTGTTATCTGTGCATTTTAGAGGTGTTCTGGACGCACATTTTTAGGTAGATATCGTAGTTTGTGCATAAAATGCGTGTTTGTGAGCGTATGGGGGTTGTTGGGTGGGTTCCAGATGAAGAACAGTCAAAAATGACGATGAACACTACCCTGGGCGGATTACTGGGTCGAAATGACGAAGATCCGAAGTTCTGGGTCGAAGGGTTGAAGATCCAGGGTCGTTGGGTCGAAGGTTCGTAGTTCGTAGTTCATAGTTCGAAGGTTCGTAGTTCGTAGTTCATAGTTCGAAGGTTCGTAGTTCGTAGTTCGAAGGTTTGTAGTTCATAGCTCATAGTTCGTAGTTCGAAGGTTCGTAGTTCGTAGATCCGTAGACCCGTAGTCCGAAGGTTGAAGTTCGTAGTCCGAAGGTCGAAGATCAAAGACCCGCTTCGAGTCTTCGAGGCGCGCTGCAATTCCGCGCTACGAAGCTACGAGTCGCAGCTCCAGCTACCAGTCTCCGAGGGCACTGCAGTTCCGCACTACGAGTCGCAGCTCCAACAGTGTAACTGGACACTGGACTGGACTATTTACATTGTAACCCATACCTAAAGTATCATTTTACTTAAGTTACAATATAAATAACGAAATACCCCCATTTGGATTCAAAGAAAAATACTAGAAAAATAAATTCACACTCCTTCAAAATGTGAAAATTGGGATTTAGTGTAAAATCCCGGAAAAATCTAGTTTTTCGTAGAGGTGAATTTTTGGAAAGTGGGGTTAGACATCTCAGAAAAATCCCCAAAAATCAGATTATCTTAGTTATGATATGGAGACCCAATGCCGGGACTTTTTATTGCAAGAAAATAGGTGCTATATGTATCTCCTTCCTTAGTCAAGGAATGAGGATCGACTTGTGAAGACTGGCTACAGTTCTAAAGGGAGTGTTATACACCTTAATGCCATATTGGTGTTGGTATGTTGGTTTGACGAATTGGGGCTTGGGCTCTATGACTTTGGGTTCTCACCGTGGTACACCAATGGTGCTATGTGGTTGACATGGCAGGCATATGCACCGATGGCAGGCCTGTGTGGCGACTGTGGTCGGGCATATTGCGCTGTGGACAGGCTAATGCCTAAGTGAGCCATTGAGCTTGTGGAGCGAGGGCTGAGTGCCCTGAGCTAGGATCCCATGGAGTCGTGGACAGACTGTCCTGTGTGGGCAGGCTGGGTCCTGATGTTTGTGGTCCTGATGTTTGTTTGCAGGCTGAGTCCTGATGATTGTGCACACTACACAGTGCATGAGTACACAGAGCATGTAGCATAGACTTGTATATTTGCATGATGTGGAGTATTGGGGTCACCTACTGAGCTTGTTGCTCACCCCTACTTGTTGTTTACCTTTTTCAGGTGTGACCCGAGACTAGTGGAGGACTTTCTTCCAGGAGGGTGCCCATTACTCTGATGTATGATACGGGATTATATTCTGTATTGTTTTGTGTGATATCCCGGACATGGGTTCGTGGACAGTTGTATTTGCATACTATTTGTAATGTGATGTCTGTATGACTATTTGACTCATTGTATGCATGATGATATATGGGAAAGTACAGGATTACTCTTTATGTATGACTGTACAGGGTTGCATATTTGAGACAGCACCCGCGGTGTAGTCTCCATTGGTGCTAGTCACCAACCCCTTGACCTTTCGGGTGCGGGCAAGGGGAAGTCATGTTCCTAGTTCCGGGTTCCTTGGAATTTGGGGGCGTGATAGGCAGACCCATAAGCAGTTATTCAGTCAAGGCAGAATAAGGTGATCACTAACTCAAAGACTCGTATAGCTCTTAGGCTCATAGAATGAGATGTCAATTAAGCACTGGTTCTGACCTAGCTTCGAAGCCATAGAGCAGAAGAATTGGAAGATCAAATGCCCTTGGTTCGAAGACTTAGACTCGAAGAATCGAAGAGGAAGACTCGTAGACTCGTAGAAAAGCTACGAGGCAGTATCTCCGAGGCTGTGGCTAAGCAAAGGAGCAGAGCACGCTACAAAGGAGCAAAACGCACTCAAGCTCACCATTTCAGTAAGTCATTACCTAGATAGTAGTTTCAAGTACGCTATGTACTGAAAAACACGTGGACATCATCCGCATGTGGTTTAACATGTTTCAACGGTGAAGATCAAAGGGAGAAACATGCTAAACCCTAGATGAAAGGTTTTTGACTGGTGCTGACCTATAAAAGCAAGGAATATGCCTGACTTAAGGTGTGCGCCGAAAATATACTTTGTGCAGATAAGAAACGTATCTAAAGAGATACAAGAGGCAACGCAGAGTAGTTCATAATATATATATATAGAGAGAGAGAGAAAATTGAAGAAGAGATAACAGTGAGTTAATCTATTCTACTTTCTCATACATTCAAAGAACAGATCGTGAGTCTGGTATAGGAGTGATTGAAGGTCGAGTATAGCAAACGGTCATTAACGCAGAGCAGATTGTAGGGACCCGTACCGGAGGAAGGTCGAAAGTTAAGCCCGATTAGAGTTTAGAATATTTATTAGCAATTTGAATCATTATTATTATCCAATGATTTAAATATTTTGGGGTTATTATTATATATTATTATGATTATTAAAATAATTATTTTAATGTGTGTTGTTATTATAATGATAATACTAATATTTAATTATGTGGGTTATTATTATAAAAATAATAATGTTGTGATTATTGAGTTTATTATTATAATTATAATTATTATGTGATTATTATTAACCCAAGCATTTAAATATAAAGACCTTATTAATATTGTTATTATTAATTATTAATGTAATATTATTATTGATATTATTATTATTATATTATAATTACTAATTATTATATAAATATGTATAAGAGTATAAATAAGAGAAACTAGAGCAGAAACCCTACTTTGTGCGTGTGCAAGCTTGAAGAGACGCAAGAGGGTTTTGAAGCAGATTGTCATATAATCAGGTAGGTGAATTCTTATTGCTTCTTGATTTTTTTTATGACAGTGTTACAAGAGTGCTGAGTGTAGAAATTGGTGGTCAAAGCTGTGTACGCTCATCCCGATCTATACATATATTATTAAATTTCTACACTCGTTTGTGCGCTGCTGGCTTGTGTGCCGCTGGCTCATGCGCCGCAGTGCCGCACTGAGGAACTGGAGGAGGATGGTGGCCACATCCGTGTCCGCGCCTTGGTGTTGAAGGAAGAGGTGGCTGAGGCCGTCGCACTGCGCGGAGGAGGCAGTGAAGAGGATGGGGGGGCGACCTTGCACGCGCGTTGGAGCGACCCCATGTGCCCCGAGCGTTCCGCGTGTCTGCGTAGCCGAGCATCGGGCGTCTGCGTGCCCCGTGCGTTGTGTGTTCGCACGCCCCGCCGTGCTGGGGTGGTGAAGTGAGGCGGCGGCATATGTGCTGCCGCCGTTGCCCAAGGAGCGCCTGCGTGCGCGTTTCGTGAAGCAGAGGGAGCGCGTGCGTTTCTTTTATATATATATATATAATTAGATATATAAATATATATATATATATATATGATTATAAATAGATATATATATATATATGTTTATGTTCGAATGGTTACATAAGGTTGTAAACGTGTGAGTTTCGTTAGGGATTTGATGTAGTTAGTTTAATAATAAAGTTTTCGTAGGGTTGATCTCATAAATGTTATCTGGCATTGATATTGTTGGTTGATGATCTAAATGTGGAATTGTGGCACTAAATATTGTTTGGTGACTTAATTACTTGAAATGCTTTAAATATTGGACATTGAATTTGACCTATCTTGTTTGTTGTTTTGACGTATGCGAATTGGTGGTTGGGCTGTGGAGGTTGTTAGGTAACCGCAGGTCCCACATAGGGCTGGAATGAGGCCACAAGTCCCCTATGTGGCTGGTTAACTCAGGTCCCATATGTGACGGGTTATCAACGGGGACACCGCGAATCCCATATATGGCCATTTGGAAAAAAAAAAAACAAATTCCTAAGGTTGGTTGTGAGGTTGTGGATGGTTGGGTTATAATGTCAAATAATTTGGGTTACATAATTATGATATGTACGATGCTCATTATAAATAAATGTAATGTGGGTTGTTTTATTCTGAGTATTTAACTTGGGCACTCGGTGATAGAGTAGAACACTACACTGACACAAGCATACACTAAGCATTTAGGTCTATGAATTTATGTGATAGAATAGTGGAGATGGGGACCACCTACTGGGCACTTGTGTTCACCCTACCTTATTTTCTTCCCTACAGGTTGTAGAGAGTAGCTATTGGAGCCGTAACAGAGGAGGACGAGATATCTTGATGTAAGGTTTATTATATAGACTTGACTCCTATTCATTAATTTATTTTCCGAACTTGGGTCCGTGGCAGTTGTATGCTATTTATTTTATTAGGCCTTTATGTGACACAGATTGCGTTAGACAGATTCTTACAGTGAGCAAATTTTGGGGCAATACTGTTTTTGTATTTGCATTGAATAAAAGAGAGAGTTGATCCTATTGTAACAAGGGCTGGACCCTACTGTATTAAAAGAGAATAGTGGATTGGACTCGGTGTAAGTATACCCTCACCACCATGGAGTAGATCACATTGATCGAACCATGTATATTTTGTGTCTCTGTCTTTTCTTTCTCATACATGCTTGCTTGTGACTGATATTGCATGAGACACTAATATATCACCCAAACGAAGACCACATCTATTAAAGAAAACTCTCCAAAGTATCCTACTCATAAAACTTAAGGAAAATTTTTATAGTATACAGATTCACCCCCCTCTCTGTATACCAACACTTATATAAAGATAACTATGCTTGGAACCTGGGAATTTCAATTGGTATTAGAGCTTAGTTCTCACTGGAGGCAGATCTATCACTCTGTGGAGAAGTGATCTCACAGCTTGATAAGTTTGTGTTGTGTTATTTGAGATAGCTGGCCCAAACCCCCCCCGTCCCCCCCCCCCTGGTGTGGCGGGGCCTTAGTGCACGATTCAGAATGGATTCGTGCCAAGCAAGAGTTTTTAATTTATACATAAGATGGAAAGTTCCAGACGTGCCGACCCGGTTGAATGCGGGGAACACGCCTCTAGTCCAGGACTTGACGTTAAGAGGGATTTGGCCATCCTTAACGGCGGAAGCTGGAGCCGTTCTCCGATGAGCCCGGGCGGGCGAAACCGGTCTACGTGCGCTCAACCCTTAAAGGCTAAACTTAGCGGACATTATAAGATAAGTGTGGAGAGGCGAGGAAATCTGCCCCTGGTATCGAGCCGAACCGGCCCGTATCCCGAAGACTGCCGAGCCTCTGCGAGAGCGTGATCAGGTGGGGCCCCCCGGGGGGGGGCGTAGTGTCCATGGGTATGGACGTTGGAGACCAGAGTGGATAAGTTGGGCAGGGAGTACGAAGGAGCGCGTGGGCGATCTTGGAAGCCTCTATCCTTTGGACATGCGGTGGGGCGGGCATCTTGGTAAAGGTGTTTCGAACCGCGGGAGCGATGTCAACGTTGACATTGGCAGAAGCGAGGTAACGCCATGCCCCCGGGGGGAAGCGAAACGAGGACGTTGCGAGGATTGGGTGGAGGAGAATGTCACGACCCGAGCGCGTGGTGCTGGCGGGACGTTTCTTAGTGGCACGATTCGGAATGGATTCGTGCTACGTAAAAGGTTGAGGCGGGGGTGGTAAGCCCCCCCCCCCGAGAAGGTTCCAGGGCGTTCGTGGAGGAGAACGGATGGAACCCCTTCGGGGTCGGACGTGCCGCCCACCGGGTGAATGCGGGGAACACGCCGCTAGTCGAGGACTTGACGTTGAAGAAGGGATTTGGCCATCCTCAACGCTCGGGAACTAGACCGCCGTTCCCCCGTAGCCCGAGGCGAAACCCCACGTGCGCTCTCAACCCTTAAAGGCTAAACTTAGCGGACCGTGATAAAAACCCCAACCCCCACCTTAGGGCGCGAAATCCAACCCCCCGTGACTTAGTGACCAAGCAAGAGTTTTTAATTTATACATAAATAAAATTCCAATCGCCAATGACCCGGCTCAACTACGCTAAGAGAGTGCCTATCTTTGATGACACAAATTATAAGATGTGGAGGGCGAGGATGGAGACGTTATTTATGTCCATGGGTATGGATGTTGAGCGGGTAATCGAGACGGACAATATAAATATAACCCAACGACAAAGACACCAAGGGAAAAGAAACCTATGAGCAAACGAGCTTTGAGTGTCATTACATCAACACTCACCTCTGAATATGCAAAGGTGATGGATTGCGGGATTGCGAAGGATTTATGGGATAGACTCGGAAGTGTCTATCAGGGTGATGGTAGACTAAAGGAAACCAGGCTGCAACTATATACTCAGAGATTCGAAGCTCTCAAGATAGAGGAGCAAGAGAGTATACAGGAGTTCTTTGTGCAATTAACAGAAATTTTTAATGACATGCGGAGTCATGACAAAAATAAAAAGAACTTTTCCATAGTAAAGAAGGTGTTGAGAGTTCTACCCAAAAGATTCATTCCAAGGGTGGAAGTTTTGGAACAAGGACCACCTGAGACAATGTCATTGCGGGTAGTTAAATGCGACCGCCCGCCCGCATTCGAGATGAAGCTGCACTCTTATGAAGAGCCATCCACTTCAACATCTCAGCCCACTGCCAAGGAATCAAAAGAAGTAGCCTTCAAGGCTATGAGAAAATTAAAAATAAAGAAGGAAGCTGAATCCTCAGACGAACAAGAGGACCGTGACAGTGAAGATGATGAAAATGAGGTGGTAGCTTACTTCACCAGAAAATTTAGAAAGAGTGGAGCAGGAAAGCAAGCTGGAGGAAAAGGAAAAGTAGGGCTTTCCTTCAGATGCTTTAAATGTGGAAAGCGGGTGCACTTTGCATCTCAATGCAAATTGAAAGCTAATGACTCGGATGATGAAGCTTCGGATGAAGAGGATACAAAGTGGAAGAAGTCATCATACCGAAGAAGCAATTCCACAATGTCACGCCCCAGATTTCCAACCCGAGGAAACCGGTTTGTGACTCCCCTTTACCCACCTGGTGGGCAAGGGGTTGATATACAACATCTCACGCAAGACATCGTACACACATAGCAAAAATTCACAATGATGTAAATTAAATATTTTTATTAATTTCAAATCACAATAAAAGTTTACAACCAAACCACACGCCTTTATTACATTCAAATTTTTTTTTTTATAATCTCTCCCCACTGGGGTTACATCGATTTCCACAAAATAACATAATTGAAAAGGAACAGTAAAACAAATATGGTCTTCCACCTTGGGATTCCACCTAACGCCTGTTGGTTCCTGCAAGAAAACACATCACAGTAGGAGGGGTGAGCAACCACAGCTCAGTAGGGATCATGTCTCCCCAACCCGTCCCATGCTCCTAGCATCTACATGCCATATGTACTAGTGCAGTGTCGTGGTACAAATAATTAAACAGGTATAAATGACAATTTGAAATTAAGTCAACACAAACAAGCCACTGTCACACAGGCACAATTCCACAGCCACACAGGCTCACAGTCATTGCCACACGGGCACAGTTCCACAACCACACAGGCTTACAGCCACTGCCACACAGGCACAGTTCCACAGCCACACAGGCTCATAGTCACTGCCATATAGGCACAGTTCCACAGCCACACAGGCTCACAGTCACAGCCACACAGGCACAGTTCCACAGCCACACAGCCACAGTTCCAAAGCCACACAGGCTCACATAACCAGTCCCGGGCTTCCACAGCCACCGAGTTCCAAACAAACGGTCTCGAGCTTCCACAGCCACCAGGTTCCAAGCAAACACACAACACACTTAGCCACACAGGCAAAACATCAAACATTTAGCATGCACAACCACACAAGCATAATAACAAACACACAACATGCATAACCTCACAGGCATAATATCGAACACATAACATGCTTAGCCTCTCGGGCATAATATCAAACACATAACAGGCATAGCCTCACAGGCATAACTTTGAACACATAACGTGCACATATTTTCCAGAAACCCCAAACAAATACGCCATTGAAGGCCAACATCCATATAGGAGATCACACCTATATGGATTTACATATATATATATATATATATATATATATATATATTATAGTAACAACGATAAAACTCAACAAATTATCCACCATTGGGTCTATTCCCGGGATGGGTACCAGAAGACAGAACCCCTACCTTGAAAACGTCCACTTGCTCTTGCTTCCACGCTAGACGCCGTCCACCCACACGAACCACCACAGCAGCGATCAGAATCTCCTCTCTCTCTCTCTCTCTCTCTCTCTCTCTCTCTCTCTCTCTCTCTCTCTCTCTCTCTGCGACTGCAGCGGCTAACAAAAAGAAACCCTAAACCTAAAACAAGGAAACCTCCACCTCTTTATATAGACACCTCAATATCAAAATGACGTAGTTTTGATGACACGCTACAACATTCTCGCATCCATACATGCCAAAATATCCATAATTCAAACATGGTCCTTTGGGAAAAGATTACTAGAATAACAAAACTAAGGTGATGGTGCAAAAACATGGTTACACGCCATAATGCACGTTATATCCCCATATGACGTGCAGCTCCAAATGCTGTGAAATTCTACCTCAAGCTTCCTTGAATCATGTAGAATGCAGGCATACAAAAATCTCCTTGCACGTGATATCCCCATACGACGTGCATTGTCACGTGCACCTCCCAAAGGTTGCCTCATGGGCTCATCTCTTACCCCAAACTTGCCCATCAACATACAAGGTGTTTTACCTAAAGTATGTGGGAAGAAATCTCCCAAAACCCACTCAAACGGCATAACTATGACTAACTCCTCACACCCCGAAACATGGATCATTACATCCTTTCCCCCTTAAAACTTTTCGTCCTCGAAAAGAAACATACGAGGGATAACAAACACATGGTGCCCATTTGCAAAACAGCAAGCCACAATACCCAAATGGATCACACAACATAACAGGACATCTCAAACACATTGCAATCTCAAAACATATCTCAATATAAATACAAATACCAGTTTATAAATACAAATACAAATACACCAAATCATGAACCACATACAAGAAAACACATTACTACCCCTTGGCCAACAGCCACCTCCCACCCTCAAGATTGTTCGTCCTCGAACAACTCTGGGTGTTGCTCACGCATCATGGATTCATGCTCCCAAGTCTCCTCCTCAATACCATGGTGCTACCCCAACACGCGAACCAAAGGAATAGCACAACCATGCAAAAGTTTCTCCAGCCGATCTAATATACGAATAGGGGCCTCAACAATTGACATATCATCCTCAATATCCAATGTCCCCTAATCGATCACATGAGTGGGGTCAGGATGATATTTTCGCAACTGAGACACGTGAAACACATTGTGCACCTGACTCAATCGTGGTGGCAACGCTAACCGGTAGGCCACTGGCCCCATACGAGCCATAACCTCAAAAGGGCCAATAAACCGCGGAGATAGCTTGGAACCTCGCCCAAACCGCCGATGTCCATGACGTGGCAAAACATAGAGAAACACATGATCACCCATAGAAAACTCCAAAGGTCGTCGTTGCTGATCCGCATAAGATTTCTGTTGACTCTGAGCTAATAACAATCATTGACAAATCAACTTAACCTTCTCGGTAGCCTCTTGAACCAACTGTGGTCCCAAGGGCCAAAGGTGATCGGCATGGCCTCCCATATAACGCTTCAAAAGGGGTCATCCCAATGGATGCCTGATAACTGTTGTTGTAGGCAAACTCCACCAAACGAAGGTGAGTTGCCCATGAACCCCCAAAATCTAGCACACAGCCCTCAACATGTCCTCTAATATCTGATTCATCCGCTCTGTCTGACCGTTAGTCTCAAGGTGAAAAGTTGTACTCATGCTCAGTTTCGTCCCCAAAGCTTCTTGCAAGCCTCCCCAAAAACGGGAAGTGAACCACGAATCTCTGTCGGACACAATCGACGATGGCACCCCATGCAGTCGCACAACCTCGTTCACATACAATTGACTCAAGGCCCCAATGGAATCCCGCTCTCGAACGGCAAGGAAATGGGCCGATTTCGTTGATCAATCCACAATCACCCAAATCATGTCTTTCCTCCCAATAGTGGGTGGAAGACCAATCACAAAGTCCATCGCGATGTGGTCCCACTTCCACTCCGCTATTGGCAACGGCTGCAACATACCTGCTAGCCGCTGGTGCTCAGCCTTCACCTGCTGACACGTGAGGCACCTCGAAACAAAAGCAGCCACATCTCGTTTCATCCCAGGCCACCAAAAATGTCCCCGAAGTGTATGATACATCTTCGTACCCCCCTGGATGCACTGCAACCCTAGACTGATGAAACTCACTCATCACCTCATCCCGGAGAGAAGAAGCCACTACTAGCCGCCCCTGAAAAGAAAACTCATGCTCAGGACTCTCTGTCCAATCCACAGATAGCTCACCAGCCTCAATACGGGCACGGAGAACCTCACACTCAATGTCACCCAATTGTCCCTCCCGGACTCGCGAGACAAGCCGGGTACAACAACCATAACCTACCATCCAAGTCATAGTTGAAGCGCAAATGCCCGGCTCCATCAGCTTCCACTCTCTCACTGCCACCTCAGCCTTCCCTTTTCTGATCAACGTGTTAGCCACAACATTGCCCTTGCCCAGGGTATAGGCAAGAGTAAAGTCAAAGGTCTGCAAATACTTCACCCATCTCCTCTGCCTCAAATTCAAGTCCTTCTGTGTAAAGATGTATTGAAGGCTCTTGTGATCTGAGAACACCACAAACTTTTCTCCCAAGAGATAATGTTGCCAACTTTTCAAGGCAAAGATGACAGCCGCCAACTCAAGATCATGTATCGGGTAATTCTGTTCATGAGGTTTGAGCTGCCTCGATCCATAAGTTACCACACATTGTGCTCCTACATAAGCACAAACCCCAAACCAATCCTGGACGCAACACAATACACCTCATATGGGATATCCTCCCTGGGTAACCTCAACATGGGTGCAGTGGTCAAACAGGTTTTGAGAGCCTCAAACGCCTGCTGACACTTGTCAGTCCACTCAAACTTCACTCCCTTCCTGGTCAACGACGTCATAGGAGCTGCCAAATGGGAGAAGCCCTCCACAAAGCGGCGATAGTACCCTGCCAAGCCAAGGAAACTATGAACCTCAAAGACATTGGTTGGCCTCTCCCACGATGATACAGCCTCAATCTTGGCTGGGTCCACCCTAACTCCGTCAGCTGACACTACATGGCCAAGAGAATGAACCTCCTGCATCCAAAACTCACATTTGCTAAACTTAGCAAACAACTGCTGGTCCCTCAAGGTTTGCAACACTGTTGCCAAATGTTCCACATGCTCCCTCTCCGTCTTGGAATACACCAAAATATCGTTAATAAACACCACCACGAAGGAATCCAAGTATGGAGCAAAAACCTGGTCCATCAAATGCATAAACACTATTGGTGCATTAGTGAGCCCGAAAGGCATCACTACCCATTCATAGTGCCCATACCTGCACTGAAAGGCCATCTTAGGGATGTCCTCCTCCCTAACCCTTAACTGGTGATACCCCGATCGCATATCTATCTTGGAAAACCACTGGGCCCCACTCAACTGGTCAAACAAGTCATCTATTCGAGGCAACGGATACTTGTTCTTCACAGTAATCGAGTTTAGCTTCCTGTAGTCGATACAGAGGCGCAGCGTGCCATCCGCCTTCTTTGCAAAGAGCACCGGAGCACCCCCAGGGTGAGGTACTCGAGTCTGATATACCCCTGGTCCACCAATTCCTCTATCTGCCTCCGAAGCTCCCTCAACTCCGCTGGCCCCATACGATATGCTACTTGGGAGATTGGGCCAGTCCCTAGTACCAACTCAATGGTGAACTCTACACTTCTCTTAGGAGGTAAACTCCTTAACTGGTAGGAAAGACATCCTGAAATTAGTCAACAACTGCTGGTCACACTCTCTTTTTCACTTTCCCCTCCTCAGCAAAGGTCAGGGCTGCCAACCTGTGGGTAATGGCATCCCACTGGTCCAACACTGGTCCAGCTCGACTCGCCTCACAGTCTCACTCCCCCTGCGGGGTGTAAGAGGTCCCTGTAGGTGTCACGAAGGATACACGCCGCTGATAACAATTTGTCTTGGCCCGGAAAGCCATAAGCTAATCCATACTCAAGATCAGGTCAAACGTCCTCATAGGCATCACATGTAAATCAAAACTAAGCTCTACATCTCCTATGGTTAGCACGCATTCTCGACAAACATGCCGCACCTCAATCACACCTCCCACCAAAGACTCTACTGCTAGGGGTCTCTCTGCCTCAACACATGCTAACCCCAATCCCTCAATCAGAAGTTCAGCAACAAACGAACAAGATGCACCCGTATCAAAAAGAGCAGAAACAAGCGTACGAGAGATCAAGAGGGTACCTTTAACCACTGAAGGTCCTGCCCCACCCTCCGCTGGTGGAGGTGGTAGCTCAGCCTCCTCTTGGGGTGTTGCATTCAGCGCAAACACCCTCCCTTGGCCCGTACCATTGATCGGCTCACCCATCGAACGGTTCCCGCCATGGCTGCCTCTAGCTTCAATATACTGCCGCTTAGGCCTCCCCTGAGGTCGGGTCTGGCTAGATCCTGTCTGACTAGCCTGCCACTAATGAGCTGGCCTCTCTGCTAGAGCACGGAAACTAGCATCACTCCTCATGCTGGATGCCAAGCTTCCTGCCCCCCTGTTGCCACATCTGCAAACCCGGCGCAAATGGCCCTCTCGTCCACAATTGTTGCACCGCCAGTCCTTCTTGGGACACTCCCTCTTAACATGGCCTTGCTCCCCACATAGCAATAACAACCACTTGGAAGACCTGCTGGTGAACCTCCCTATCTGCTGCCACCAAAGGTGAACCTCCCTGGGTTCACTGATGATTGGCCCTTAATGTGGAAGGAGCTGTTATCTCTCTCCTCAGTCTTGGGCCTCTTGGACCCTGAATCGCGTTCAGACTCACCCTGCAACTAGCGACCCTGACGGGCCTGCCTCCCATCATCCAGCTCCCTCTTAGCTATACGAGCTGTCTTTACCACTTTAGCATAAGTCCTCAAGCGCAGGACCGCTACCCTCTGCCTAAGGGCTGGCCTGAGGCCCAAGGTGAACTTGTGGGCCTCCAGGTCCTCCTTAGCCACAGTCTTGGGAGCAAATCTACTCAAGCTCCGGAACTCGTGTTCATACTCGGCCACCATTTTTGATCCCTGCTTCAGACTCCCGAATTCCTCCCCCTTTTGCCACCTCAGCGACTCGGGGAAGAACTCATCATGGAAAACCTATAAGAACTCATCCCACAACATGTACTGCACAGCTCGGCTTCCCGCGACACTCAGCCACCACTCTAAGGCATTCCCCTCCAACTGCCGGATGGCCAACCTCACCTTATCCTCCTCCCGGGGTAGGAGAAAGGAAAACACATGCTCGATCTGTCTCAACCAATGTTCAGCTACCATAAGATCCCCTTCTCCCTTCCTTGGAGGTTGTTCCTTTCGGAACCTTGTCACAACATCATCCTCTGCATGGTGCATTGGTACGCCACCCAGCGAACTCTCACACTCACAAGGTAACTCCCCTACTGGTGGTGGTGGTGGCACCACCTGTTGTGCCGCCATCTCACGGCGCACCTCCTCCCGAACTTCTTGCCGGATACCCTCCCTTAGCTCCTGGACTTCCAGTCGGATGCCCTCTCGCAACTGGGCCAACAACAGCACATGTCCTCCAGTGGACTGCCCCACACCCGGACCCTCATGGGCAGATGACTCATCAGCCACTGCCCCGGACACACGTGTCGCTCTCCTTGGTGGCATTCTTACTACATGAAGTAAGGAATACGAACATAGTCGATATCTAACAAATCTTACTTCCTCTACCCCATATATCAATTCTACTATCACATGGCATGTAACATACATTGCATCAATCCACAATCCACATTGCACACAGTTTAATCCACATTGCACACAGTTCACACCTTATCACTTACAATTTTAACAATTATCCACACTTACACACATAACAACAAATGCAACTAGTGCCCTAATGCCAATGCATGCAAATCCTACCACAAGACTAGACTATCCCAAGTACACCTTAGAGGCTTAAAGAGGACCATGTTGATCAGGCACGCCCCTCCAGGCTCCTCCAAAGGACTCAAGATAAGTAGATCCGCCCATTACCCTAGGCCAACTAGACCATGCTCTGATACCATACTGTCACACCACGGATTTCCAACCTGAGGAAACCGGTTCATGACTCCCCTTTACCCACCCGGTGGGCAAGGGGTTGATATACAACATCTCATGCAAGACATTGTACACACACACAGAAATTCACAATGATGTAAATCAAATATCTTTATTAATTTCAAATCACAATAAACGTTTACAACCAAACCACACACCTTTATTACATTCAAATTCTTTTTTTTATAATCTCTCCCCACTTGGGTTACATCGATTTCTATAAAATAATATAATTGAAAAGGAACAGTAAAACAAATACGGTCTTCCACCTTGGGATTCCACCTAACGCTTGTAGGTTCCTGCAAGAAAACACATCACAGTAGGAGGGGTGAGCAACCACATGTAATGACCCATGTTTTGGGAAGAACAAGTTGGAACGAAGATGAACAGTACCCTGGGCAAACGCTTGGGTCGAAAGGTGGAAGACATAAAGATTTGTGTCGTAGGGTTGAAGACCGAGGGTCGAGGGTCGAAGACCAAGGGCCGAAGTTGAAGAGGAACTTCTCTGCCATCTGTTCCCACGTCGTTATGCTCCCAAGCTGGTAACGACTGGAACCAACCAAGAGCTCTGTCTTTCAGTGAAAATGGGAAGAGCCGGAGTTTAATGGCATCATCTGAGACTCTATTGATCTTGATGGTGTCACATATTTGGAGGAACCTCACTAGATGATTGTGTGGATCATCCAGTGCTGAGCCTTTGAATGCTTCTTGACCAACCATCTGCAGCAACGCTGGTTTTAGCTCAAAGTTGTTAGCCTGAACTGGCACTCTCTTAATGCCGGAATACTCATCAGATAAAATAGGCCTCGCATAATCCATAAATGTTCGTGGCTGCTGGCCACCTTGTCCATTGTTGTTCAGCTAACCTGCATTGTGTGCTTGGTCTTCTCGTGCTCGGTTTTTAGCCATGATTTCTTCACATAATGCTCCAAATTGTCTAACTGCTACTCCGCTTCAACTACTACTCGATTTGTTCGTCGCTGATGATGCAGAGTTCATTCAATTTCAGGATCTAACGGCAGCAACTCGCCACGAGTGCGACGCATGCACTAAGGAATTTTATCGAACACTTGGCGGGCGCTACACAAAAAATCAAAAACAATACCAAGCAGCACCGCACCAAATGAAATTTGAACAAAAACAAAACAGAAAAGAAACGCTTCCAAATCACAAATTAATCAGCTTGCTAAATGTCACCTAAACCTCACAACAGATTAGTTGCCTTTCCTGGCAACGGCGCCAAAAACTTGACCTAATAATTTTATATGTCATATAGGTATGCAGCAAGTGCACTGGCCAAGTAATAAGTGGAGTATTAAAACCCCGATTATCAATCCCACAGGGAAGGAACTATTGTTAAAAGATAGATGATCACTAAACTAACAGATTTGGTCCATGTCTGGAAAAATGATTTAAGTTGTGCAAATAGTTTGAATTCTAAATAGCTAAAACAAAAGTGAATAAATCAAATTGTTGGCAAGCAATTGATATAGAGATTTCAGTGATTAAGGATCTAGGGTCACAATGTTTACCACCCAATGGATTGTAATTATCTGGATTATGGCACTTGTTCTTGATTTAAGTTCTAATTCATGTTCATGTTGATTATCTCCTATCTATCTTACATTTGGTCCATGCTAAGATAGATTTAAGGCTTTTATCTTATTTGGCCCATGTGAATAAAAGTGATCAAGGTAGATAAACAATCTAATAGTTATAGACTTGGTTCATCATATAACATTAAATCTAATTCACTAGTGTTCCACCCTAGACAAGGGCTAAGATTACATAATCATGCATAAATCAGGCATTTGCTTTCATACAAGTTAATTAAACAAGAACTGAATTTCATTTCATTGAACAAGCATAAACCATAAATCAAACTAATTACAACATATTGGGGGCTACAATGCTCACCTAGACTAACAAAACTACCCCATAATCATAATGAATGCAATAAAAATTACAAGAAAGAACATGATTACAGTACCGGGACAATAAAGGAAGAACCCAAGATAAACCAGGACTCCGGCCTCCAAAGACTCCGGCGTCTGCTGCCCAAAATTGCTCCTCTCCAACTCTAGTGCCGCCAAAGGACAATCCGATCTTTCAACAATGGCTATAGCTCTTCTTCAGAACTCAGATCAGATTGTCTAACCAAAGATGATTTTCAATGCCTCCCAAGCCCCCCTATTTATAAGATGTAGTGGGCCAAATTAGGGTTACAAAAGGTGTGCCCTAATTATAAGTGTGGTCGCAGCCAAAACAACGTCGTTTTGGTTAGTGACACTATTTGACGTTCCAGGCTCAATAAAACTCAAATGACACCAAATTCGACCCAAGTTCTTTAGATGAAAATGATTAAAACAACAAAAACACATCATTTGGAGCTCAAAACTGCCTACCCGCGAGAATGCACGTGAGAAGGTCCTTTTCGCAGGCAGCTCTAACTCAGCCTAAATTTGCTCCAAAGCTTCAATAGAACTTGTAGAAAGCATCCATGCATCAAACTCCTTGCACGCGAGAAACACCTTTTCGCGGGCACCTTCATTTTGTTCTTATTTTGCTTCCATCTTCTTCCTATAGCTTCCTCTTGAGTGTATGGAGTGATCTAGCCAAGGTGTATGGGAAAAAGTTGCTCCAAAACCTGCCAAAAACACTCAAAAAGTACAACTATACACCAAATAAGGTCTTCCTAGGGGTTAGAGCAAATATATGCAAAATACCATACAAATAGGCTCAAATCATACTCTAAAACACCCTAAATATGGCATAGGATAACGACATAAATGCTCGTTCCCACGTCGTTATGCTCCCAGCTGGTAATGAGGAGACCAAGCACACAATGCAGGTCAGCTGAACAACAATGGACAAGGTGGCCAACAACCACGAACATTTATGGATTATGCCAGGCTTATTTTATCTGATGAATATTCCGGCATTAGGAGAGTGCCAGTTTAGGCTAACAACTTCGAGCTAAAACCAGCGTTGCTACAGATGGTTGTTCAAGAAGCATTCAGAGGCTCAACACTGGATAATCCATACAATCATCTAGTGAGGTTCCTCCAAATCTGTGACACCATCAAGATCAATGGAGTCTCAGATGATGCCATTAAACTCCGGCTCTTCCCGTTTTCACTGAAAGACAGAGCTCTTGGTTGGTTCCAGTCGTTACTAGCTGGGAGCATAACGACGTGGGAACAGATGGCAAAGAAGTTCCTCTCCAACCCCTGAAGGTAAATATGGGAAATACCGTTGCCTTGCCAATTTGGTAGGGAGGTGCTCACTATTACAGACTAGTGGCGTAGACTCAGTCCCTAAGTCCCATTTGGAGTTTATGTTTTGCATAGATCGTCAGCTACACATCGATTGGGCTGCTAAAATTTTTAAATTGTGGAAACGAGACATTCACAAATGCTTATATGATAGACTACTTAGCATGCTTCTACAATATCAATATGGTCATCTTTGTGCTCAAGTAGTCCCCACTGTTTTCCTGGATAACCTGCGGTTACGAGTTCTCCATCCAGAGGGTGCCTTAGGAGTTAGCTACAAAGGCAAATGGGGAGATAGTATCCACGTCGCTCCACAGCCTTCACGTCACAACGTGCATATGGAGCGACCCACTGAGCAGTTTAGGGACACCTCTACTCCCATGAACACCCGCCGACAGCACATTTTCCAGTGGACTACCATGTACATACAATTCAACGTTCATAAGGAGGAAGTCTACAACTTCTTCCAAGGTGTCAGTGGCCAAGTTATCAGTGAAGCTGACGTTCTTAACTGGGCCTTCACTAATGGCCACATCACAAGACTTCAGCTGGAGGAGTTACTCGAGTACATCTCTTATGACCAACAAGCAACCTCTCGTCCATCGGCCCGACCCTGGGAAGCCCTGGAGCCAACTCCTGCTGTTTCTTATGAAGATTTACGGAGACAAACAGCTCAACTACAAGAGGCACAGGCGGAAACCGCTCAGGAGATTGGGCTGCTGAAGAAAAATCAAACTCTCATCCTCAAGGAGCAGAAGGAAGTCAAAGGTCTGCTCGGCAAGATCTGGAAGGCCCTAGGGAAGAAAAAAAACTCCTACACCTCCTATGGTGGATCCATTTGCCACGCCGTCACCTCCGGTACAGCAGCCCGCTGCACATAGCGAAGAGACACCGAAGTATCCACAGTATCGACAAGAGGTGGAGCCCTACACATCTCCACCTACCCCTCCAGCAGCTCCCGTTTATTTTACACCACCAGCAGGGCCCAGCTCTTCACAGGCCCTTGTTCCCTTAATCCAGCCGTTGAAATGGTGGTCCGGCGCTTCATCAGAAGCTCCCCAGGAAGCCAACCTCGGGGAGCCCATCTACATTTATCTCAATCCGGCCCTCTCCACTGCTAGTGCCAAAGCTACTTTTCAGCAGTTTACTCACGGAGAAACCTTGCAAGCACGCTTTATCCGTGATTCCGAAGTCTTCACGTCATCCTATTTGCAACATATCCTAGCTGATGAGTACTTATTTGCCGATGACGTTGACTTATTCTGCCGTACGATGCGACATGTGGTGGAGACTGAGCCTAACAACTATCCTATGACTCAGTCCACCTCCATCATGTTGTGCGAGATATATGAGCAGCCTTTAGAGGAGCACATTTTCCGCCGGCGGATGCATGGAGCAGTAGAAGGACATCGCTCTTGGCACCAGGTCCATGAGGTTCTTATACCGGTCCTCCTTGATCGACACATCGTACTCTTGCAGTTGGACCTGAGTATGGGCCATGCAGTCCTCTATGACCCGTGCCAAGCCCATGGGTTTTCCACGCGAAAGAAGAAATTGGTGCATGGCTTTCTGCGACATGTCAAGGATGCCCTATGCAAAGAAGGACTACTACAGTCAAAGCTGCCCCTTGTTCATTTCAATGAGATGGAGCTTCCCCAACAGGCTGATTAGTTCAGCTGTGGGATTTTTGTTTGCTACTACTTGATAGCTCTACTCCAGCGGCGTGACGCTTGGGCGCTAACTGGCGAGACGTCCACTGAGTTCGTGGCCCGGCTGAGGCATATGGTGGCCCACGTCATCTTCTTCTACAGCGTATCCACCAACCAGTAATGGTCTTCCTTTTTCCTTTTCCCATGCTCTAAGGACATCGCATAGTTTAAATGTGGGGGGGGGTCTCCCTTGAACCGGTTGTTTGTGTGGTTGATTGCATGATTTTTATTTTTTTTTTGTGCTGTAAATGTATGTTTGCCTGTGAGGTGCATGGCTACAAGGGTATGTAATTCTGGTTGACTATGTTGACCACCTTAGTATCCTGTTGTGATAAAGATGCTTTAGTAGTTAAGGTGTGTAATAAGTTAGTTGAGCATGTATTTACTTCTTGTATGATATCACCATGATTTTAGAGCTGACATTTGAATAGTAAGTTGAGCATGTTATGTTAGGATGAGCTTTGTAAACCCTGAAGTTGAGTATAGAACAGACATATACTTTTGGAGAGCACCATTATCTTGCCTTTGAGTGTATTTTATGGGTTATTGGGTTCCCAATTTGCTCTTAATATTCAATACTAGCTATTTAATGGTTGGAGTTAATTAGGCATAAGAAGTACCTATTAGTGGCTCAGTGTTTGGTGTATGGTGTTAGTGATTCAAGTATTTCAGTTTGTGATGTTGAGTATAGTTCTTGTTTAAAAAAAACAACCCTATTGATATTTATGTGTAATAAAAGGGTTGTGTGAGGAAAATAGCAGAGTGAATAATCCATCAAGGGAGAGCATAAAATGCAACCTTGTAAGGTTATTATAAAAAAAGTGTGAAAAAAGAAAAAAAATTACAATGGCTTATTGTTTTAGTTCAGTGTGTAGCCACATAGACTGAGTGGTTTTTATTGAGAGTGTTGATCCTAAGTTGCTAGCTCCAGTGTGGAGTGTGAGTTATTGAGTTAGAATAGCGTGTGAGTTGCAAAAAGTAGAATAGAGGGTGTGTTTTCTTTGACGAGCATAATGGAGACCTCTCATGTTTACTTGGCAAAAACTTAATCAATAGCTAGTAGCGAGTGTGAGAGTAGATTGTACACATCCTCCTTAGCTGTTAGGCATTGATAGTAAGGCATGAGAGGAGAGAAAAGAAAGATATATTTGAGTGAGGCTGTTCTAACCTTGGTGAGGACTTTTAGGGGAAGCTAAGTTTCATTTTATCATTGCATGTTTGTTTTATCTATCTGTTAGTAATGATATTACATGGTTGTTGGACTTGATAGTAAGGGCATGTTTAGATTAATTTGTGATTCATTTTAGCTACTGGAATGTCTACTGCATCATGATATAGTTGTATGCCTTAGGAAACCATGTCTCTCTTGTTTGTTATTTTATTTCTTTCCAATTTGACTGTGTGTTTATGTCCTTTTGCTTGAGGATAAGCAAAGGTTCAAGTGTGGGGGAATTTGATAACGAGCAATTATGCCATTATCCTATGCCGTATTTATGGTGTTTTAGAGTATGATTTGAGCCTATTTGCATATATTTGCTCTAACCCCTAGGAAGACCTTGTTTGGTGTATAATTGTACTTTTTGAGTGTTTTTGGCAGGTTTTGGAGCAACTTTTTCCCATACACCTTGGCTAGATCACTCCATACACTCAAGAGGAAGCTATAGGAAGAAGATGGAAGCAAAATAAGAGCAAAATGAAGGTGCCCGCGAAAAGGTGTTTCTCACGTGCAAGGAGTTTGATGCATGGATGCTTTCTACAAGTTCTACTGAAGCTTTGGAGCAAATTTAGGCTGAGTTGGAGCTGCCCGCGAAAAGGACCTTCTCACGTGCATTCTCGCGGGCAGGCAGTTTTGAGCTCCAAATGATGTGTTTTGTTATTTTAATCATTTTCATCTAAAGAACTTGGGTCGAATTTGGTGTTGTTTGAGTTTTATTGAGCCTGAAACATCGAATAGTGTCACTAACCAAAACGACGTCATTTTGGCTATGACCACACTTATAATTAGGGCACACCTTTTGTAACCCTAATTTGGCCCACTACATCTTATAAATAGGGGGGCTTGGGAGGCATTGAAAATCATCCTTGGTTAGACAATCTGATTTGAGTTCTGAAGAAGAGCTATAGCCGTTGCTGAAAGATCGGATTGTCCTTTGGCGGCACTAGAGTTGGAGAGGAGTGATTTTGGGCAGCAGACGCTGAAGTCTTTGGATGACGGAGTCCTGGTTCATCTTGGGTTTTTCCTTTATTGTCCCGGTACTGTAATCATGTTCTTTCTTGTAATTTTTATTGCATTCATTATGATTACGGGGTAGTTTTGTTAGTCTAGGGGAGCAATGTAGCCCCCAATATGTTGTAATTAGTTTGATTTATGGTTTATGCTTGTTTAATGAAATGAAATTCAGTTCTTGTTTAATTAACTTGTATGAAAGCAAATGCTTGATTTATGCATGATTAGGTAATCTTAGCCGTTGTCTAGGGTGGAACACTAGTGAATTAGATTTAATGTTGTATGATGGACCAAGTCTACAACTATTAGATTGTTTATCTACCTTGATCACTTTTATTCACATGGGCCAAATGAGATAAAAGCCTTAAATCTATCTTAGCATGGACCAAATATAAGATAGGTAGGAGATAATCAACATGAACATGAATTAGAGCTTAAATCAAGAACAAGTGCCATAATCCAGATAGTTACAATCCATTGGGTGGTAAACATTGTGACCCTAGATCCTTAATCACTGAAATCTCTATACCAATTGCTTGCCAACAATCTGATTTATTCACTTATGTTTTAGCTATTTAGAATTCAAACTATTTTCACAACTTAAATCATTTTCCCAGACATGGACCAAATCTGTTAGTTTAGTGATCATCTATCTTTCAACAATAGTTCCTTCCCTATGGGATTGATAATCGGAGTTTTAATACTCCACTTATTACTTGGCCAGTGCACTTGCTGCATACCTATACCACATATAAAATTATTAGGTCAAGGGTCGAAGTTCGAAGGTTTGAGGGTTGAAGGTTTGATCTTCGAGACAGATCTTCGAGGCCACGTTTCCAACGATCTTCGAGGCTCCGAGGCGGTGATCTTCGAGGCAGTGTTCTACGAGTCTTTGATGGTGTGTTTCATTTATCAAAACTACGTCGTTTTGATAAGTGAGGTCTATATAAAGAGGAGCTCTCTTGATTTTAGGTTTAGGGTTTTTGTTGTCAACCGTCGCAAAGAGAGAGGGGGGAAGAGAGAGAGTTCTTGAGCGCCACTGCTGGGGTGATTGGCGTGGGTAGACGGCATCTAGCATGGGAGCAAGAGCAAGGAGGAACCTTTTGAGGTAGGGGTTCTGTCTCTTCTAGTACCCATTCCGGGGTTAGACCCTGTGGTGGATAATTTGTCGTGTATTATCGTTGTTGTATAATATATATATATATATATATATATATATATATATATATATATAAATTCATATAGGTGTGATCTCCTATATGAATGTTGGCCTTCAATGGCGTATTTTGCTTGGATATTTGTATACATGCCTGTCACGCCCCCAAATTCCAGGGAACCCGGAACTAGGAACATGACTTCCCCTTGCCCACACCCGATAGGTCAAGGGGTTGGTGACCAGCACCAATGGAGACTACACCGCGGGTGCTGTCTCAAATATGCAACCCTGTACAGTCATACATCAAGGGTAATTCTGTACTTTCCTATATATCATCATGCATACAATGAGTCAAACAGTCATACAGATATCACATCACAAACAGTATGCAAATACAACTGTCCACAGACCCATGTCCGGGATATAACACATAATAAAATACAAAATACAGTACTGTATCATACATCAGAGTAATGGGCACATCCTTCTGGAAGAAAGTCCTCCACTAGTCTCGAGTCACACCTGAAAAGGGGTAAACAACAAGTAGGGGTGAGCGACAAGCTCAGTAGGTGAACCCAAAACTCCACATCATGCAACACATATAAGTCTATACTATATGCTCAGTGTACTCATGCACCGTGTAGTGTGCACAATCATCAGGACTCAGCCTGCAAACAAACATCAAGACTCAGCCTGCCCACACAGGACAACTTGTTAACGATCCTCCATGGGATCCCAGCTCAGGGCACTCAGCCCTAGCTCCACAAGCTCAACGGCTCAACTCAGGCCTTAGCCTGTCCCCAGCCACAGCGCAATATGCCCGGCCACAGTTGCCACAAAGGCCTGCCATCGGCGTATATGCCTGCCTCGGCCATAGTGGCCACACAGGCCTTAGCCTCACGGTGAGAACCTAAACAAGTCACGGAGTCCATGTCCCAATACCTCACACCAACATACTAACATGAGTATGGCATGTCATTCTCAACATTTCCTTTGGAACTGTAGCCAGTCTTCACAAGTAAATCCTCAAACCTTGATTTATGAAGGAAGTACTCATAGCAGCTATTTTCTTGAAATCAAAAGTCCCGGCATTGGGCTCCCATATCATAAATAAGATAATCTGATTTATGGGGATTTTTCTGAGATGTCTAACCCCACTTTCCAAAAATTCACCTCTACGAACTTTTGGGTTTTTCTGAGATTTTACACTAAATCCCAATTTTCACATTTTGAAAGAGTGGGAATTAATTTTTCTAGTATTTTTCTTTGAATCCAAATGGGGGGTATTTCGTTATTTACATTATAACTTAAGTATACTTAAATGTGTAGATAGGTATAGGTTACAATGTAAATAGGTCCAGTCCAGTACTGTCCAGTGTCCACTTACATTGCAGGAGCTGCGACTCGTAGCTCAGAACCTGCGACTCGTAGCTACGGAACGGCGACTTGTAGCTGCGGAGTGCGGAATTGCAGCGCGCCTCGAAGACTCAAAGCGAGGCTACGACCTTCGACCTACGAGGAAACGAACTTCGACCCTTGGCCTACGAACTACGAGGCTATGAACTACGAATTACGAACTACAAGGCTACGAACTACGAACTACGAACCTTCGACCCAGAACTTCGGGTCTTCATCATTTCGACCCAAAAACGCGCCCAGGGTACTGTTCATCATCATTTTCACTTGTTCTTTGTCTAAAACGCGCCCAGAAACTCCCAGACGCTCACTAACACCCCTGTTTCGCAACAAACTATGATATCTACCTCAAAACGCGTCCAGAACGCCTCTAAACCGCGCAGAAACAACAAAAACACGTATAAAAATCCAGATTTCCAGAAATCTAGATCTAAACCCAGATTTCCATGGTTGACTTATCAACCCTCATGAAAAACACAGTTAATCAACCCCAAAATCACATAAACATATATCCACAATGATATAAAACAGTTCTTAACCACAGATCTTATGCTGAACCATTAGATCTAACCCAAAATTGGATTTCCCCAAATTCTAGTGTTCATGCTCAATTTTATAAATCATGATAAATTTGTACAGATCCAAAACAAGAGAGAGATAAGAAGTTCAAGGACACCTACTTGAACTGAATCTTTGAGCTCCACGAACCCAAATCGCCTCAAATCGCCAAGGCCTCCAAGCTCTCTCAAGCTCTCTCTCTCTCAAACGCACAAACGTGATAACATAAAGTGAAAAGCTTTTTCTTTTTTTTCTGCTATTATTGACCCAGTCAATAATTGACCTCCTAACACAAAAACTGACCTCCAAGGCTCCGAACTCCAAATTGAGTCAAACTACAGTCAAAACGCTCGAAATGACGAGCACAACACTAGAATGATATTATTACACCCAAATGCAAAGTCAACCAATAAACCCCGAAAAGTCAACAATTGGGTCAAACGGGAGCCCGACTCGGGATCAGGCCCAAGTACAGTCAAAATGCTCACATCGATGACTACACTACCGTCCAGATAGTTACATTCCCATAGAATGGCAATCTCTCAAAACTAACCAAATACGAGTCTTTACAATACCCGTGAAGCTGGGAATTACGCATGTTAGGTGTTTGTTTTTATGCCTGTGTGGTTGAGTTTGTGAACCTGTGAATGTGTGCATGCTATATGTTTGGTTTTATGTCTATATGACTAAGTTTGAGAGCATGTGAATGTGTGCACGCTATGTGTTCGATGTTATGCCTGTGAGACTGCATGTTTAGTGTTTGATCTGTGTGGCTAAGTGTGTTGTGTGTCTGTTTTGGAACCCGATGGCTGTGGAAGCTCGGGACTGTTTATGTTAGCTTGTGTGGCTGTGGATACGTTAGCCTGTGTGGCTATGGCAAAAGTTGTTCATGTTCTGTGACTTACGTGTTGGCACTTGACTAGATTAAAAACTGCTTATATCTTATTGCCATGACACTGCACTTGTGCACGTCCTCATGTAGATGCTAGGAGCATGGGATGGGTTGGGGAGACATGATCCTTACTGAGCTGTGGTTGCTCACCCCTCCTACTGTAATGTGTTTTTTTTCAGGAACCTACAAGCGTTAGGTGGGAACACCAAGGTGGAAGACAGTTCTATTTTGTGGCTTGTTTAATGTTATTTGTATTATGTTATTTTTGTGAGGCTTTGTAACCCTAGTGGGGAGATGTTGTAAAGGAGACTAAATTGTAATAATGTAATAAAGGCATGCTTGCTTTGTTGACATGTTTCAAATCTAATAAAGTCATTTGTTTTGCCTTGGTGAATTTCTGATGTGGGTTATGACCCTATCCGGAGTTATTTCACTTCAACCCCTTATCCACAGCGTGGGTAAAGGGGAGTCACGAACCGATTTCCTCAGGTTCGAAATTCGGGGCGTGACAATATGGTATCAGAGCATGGTCTAGTTGGCCTAGGGTAGTGGGCGGATCTGGTTATCTCGAGTCCTTTGGAGGAGCTAGGAGGGACGTGCCTGATCAACATGGTCCTCTTTGAGCCTCTAAAGTGTACTTGGGGTAGTCCAGACCTGAGGTAGGATTTGCATGCATTGGCATTAGAGCACTAGTTGCATTTGTTGTCTATGTGTGCTAAACTGTGATAAAGTTTAAAATGTGCAACTCTGAATTTTCTTGGAATACCTTGAGCATGATGACAAGGAAAAGTCCTTGTTTGTTTGAGCTATGTATAATGTAGATTGATGCATGTGGATTGATGTAATGTATGTGTGACATGACATGTGATGGTAGAATTGATAGATGGGGTAGAGGTAGTGACACACGATAGATTATGAATGTGTTTTTGACGGTTATCTTTCTTACTTTGTGTAGTAAGAATGCCACCGAGGAGAGCGACACATGCGTTAGGGGCAGTGGCTGATGAGTCATCTGCCCATGAGGGACCAAGAGCGGGATAGCCCGCTGGAGGACATGCGCTATTGTTGGCACAACTACGAGAGAGCATCCGACTGGAAGTCTGAGAGCTGAAGGAGGGTATCTGGCAAGAGGTTTGGGAGGAGGTGCGCCGTGAGATGGCAGTACAACAGGTGGTGCCACCACCACCACCACCAGTGGGGGAGTTACCTCGTGAGCGTGAAAGTTCGCGTGGTGGTGTACCGATTCGTGCAGAGGAAGATGTGGTGATGAGGTTCCAAAAGGAACAACCTCCAAGGTTCAAGGGAGAAGTGGATCCCATGGTGGCTGAGCATTGGTTAAGACAGATCGAGCATGTATTTTCCTTTCTCCTACCCCGGGAGGAGGATAAGATGAGACTGGCCATTCGGCAGCTAGAGGGGAATGCTTTGGAGTGGTGGCAGAGTGTCGCAGGAAGCCGTGCAGTGCAGTTCATGCTGTGGGAGGAGTTCTTGCAACTCTTCCATGATGAGTTTTTCCCTGAGTCCTTGAGATGGCAGAAGAGGGAGGAATTTGTTAGTCTGAAGCAAGGATCAAAGACGGTGCCCGAGTATGAGCGGGAGTTCCGGAGCTTGAGTAGATTTGCTCCCGAGACTGTGGCAAAGGAGGACCTTAAGGCCCACAAGTTCACCTTGGGTCTCAGGCCAGCCCTTAGGCAGAGGGTAGCGATACTGCGTTTGAGGACTTATGTCGAGGTTGTTAAGACATCCCGTATAGCTGAGCAGGAGCTAGATGATAGGAGGCAAGCCCATCTAGGTCGCCAGTTGCAGGGTGGGTCTGAGCGTGATTCAGGGTCCAAGAGGCCCAAGACTGAAGAGAGAGATAGTAGTTCTTTTCGCAGCCGGGGTCAACCATCTGTCAACCCCGGGAGGTTTCCCTTTGGCGGCAGTAGGCAGGGGGTTCAGTAGGAGGTCCCTCCAGTGGCTGTCATTGCTGTGGGGAGCAAGGCCACTTCAGGAGGGAGTGTCCAAAGAAGGACTGAGATGCAATAGTTGTGGACGAGAGGGCCATTTGAGCCGGGTTTGCTGGAGTGGCAACAGGGGAGTTGGAGGCATGGCATCCAGCACAAGGAGTGATGCCAGTTTCCATGCACCAGCAGAGAGACCAGCTCGTCTGTGGCAGGTTAGTCAGGCAGGATCGAACCAGACCCGACCTCAGGGGAGACTGGAGCGATAGCAAACTGATGCTGGAGGTAGTCAAGGCAGGAACCGCCCAGTGGGTGAGCCGACCAGTGACACGGGCCAAGGGAGGGTGTTCGCGCTAAATGCAACACCCCAGGAGGAGGCTGAGCTACCACCTCCACTGGCGGAAGGTGGGGCAGGACCATCGGTGCTTAGAGGTACCCTTTTGATCTCTCGTATGCTTGTTTCTTCTCTTTTTGATATGGGTGCATCTTGTTCGTTTGTTGCTGAACTTCTTATTGATGGCTTGGGGTTAGTATGTGTTGAGGCAACGAGACCTCTAGTTGTTGAGTCTCCAGTGGGAGGTATGGTTGAGGTGCGGCGTGTTTGTCATGACTGTGTGTTAACCATAGGAGATGTGGAGCTTAGCTTCGATTTGTATGTGATGCCCTTGCGTACATTTAACCTGATCATGGGTATGGATTGGCTTATGGCTTTCCAAGCCAAGATAGATTGTTATCGGCAGCATGTATCCTTTGTGGCACCTGTAGGGACTTCTTGCACCCTATAGGGGGAGTGGTACTGTGAGGCGAGTCGAGTTGGGCCAGTGTTGGACCAGTGGGGTGCCATTACCCACAGTTTGGCAGCCCTGACTTTTGATGAGGAGGAGAAAGTGGAAAAGAGAGTATGGTCGGCAGTTGTTGACCAATTTCAAGATGTCTTTCCTGACCAGTTAAGGAGTTTACCTCCTAAGAGAAGTGTGGAGTTCACCATTGAGTTGGTGCTGGGCACTGGCCCAATCTCCCAAGTGGCATATCGTATGGGGCCTTTGAGGGAGCTTCAGAGGAAAATAGAGGAATTGGTGGACCAGGGGTATATCAGACCGAGTACCTCACCCTGAGGTGCTCCGATGCTTTTTGCGAAGAAGGCAGATGGCACGCTCCGCCTCTGCATTAACTACAGGAAGCTGAATTTGCTGACTGTGAAGAACAAGTATCTGTTGCCTCGGATCGACGACTTGTTTTGACTAGTTGAATGGGGCCCAGTAGTTTTCAAAGATAGATCTACGATCAGGGTATCACCAGTTAAGGGTTAGGGAGGAGGACATCCCTAAGACGGCTTTTGGGTGCAAGTATGGGCACTATGAGTGGGTAGTGATGCCTTTCGGGCTCACTAACGCACCAGCAGTGTTCATGCATTTGATGAACTAGGTCTTTGCTCCATATTTGGATTCCTTTGTTGTGGTGTTTATAGACGATATCTTGGTGTATTCCAAGACTGAGAGGCAGCATGTGGAGCACTTGGCAACTGTGTTGCAAACCTTGAGGGACCAGCAGTTGTTTGCTAAGTTTAATAAGTGTGAGTTTTGGATGCAGGAGGTTCATTTTCTTGGCCATGTAGTGTCAGGTGAGGGTGTGAGGGTGGACCCAGCTAAGATTGAGGTTGTGTCATCGTGGGAGAGACTAACCAATGTCTTTAAGGTTCGTAGTTTCCTTGGCTTGGTGGGGTATTATCGTCGTTTTGTAGAGGGGTTCTCCCGTTTGGCGGCTCTTATGATGGCATTGACCCAAAAGGGAGTGAAGTTTGAGTGGACTGACAAGTGTCAGCAGGCGTTTGAGGATCTCAAGACCCGTTTGACCACTGCACCTGTGTTGAGGTTACCTAGGGAGGACGTCCCATATAAGGTATATTGTGATGTATCCAGGATTGGTTTGGGGTGTGTGCTTATGCAGGAGCACAGTGTGGTAGCTTATGGGTCGAGGCAGCTGAAACCTCATGAGCAGAATTACTATAATGACCCGTGTTTTGGGAAGAACAAGCTGGAATGAAGATGAACAGTACCCTGGGCAAACGCTTGGGTCGAAAGGTGGAAGACCCAAAGATTTGGGTCGTAGGGTCGAAGACCGAGGATCGAAGTTCAAAGATTTGATCTTCGAGATAGATCTTCGAGGCCGCGTTTCCAGTGATCTTCGAGGCTGCGACTACGAGGCTTCGAGGCGAGTGTTCTACGAGTCTTCGAGGGAGTGTTACATTTATCAAATCTACGTTTTTTTGATGGTGTGTTTCATTTATGAAAACTACGTCATTTTGATGGTGTGTTTCATTCATCAAAACTATGTCGTTTTGATGGTGGGATTTCATTTATCAAAACTACGTCATTTTGATAAGTGAGGTCTATATAAGGAGGAGCTCTCTTTGTTTTAGGTTTAGGGTTTTTGTTGTCAGCCGTCGTAGCCATTGCAGAGAGAGAGTTCTTGAGCACTGCTGCTGGGGTGACTCGTGTGGGTGGACGGCGTCTAGCGTGGGAGCAAGAGCAAGGAGGAATCTTTTAAGGTAGGAGTTTTGTTCCTCCTTGAACCTATCCCAAGGTTTTGGCCTTGTGATAGGCAGTCTATTGTATATTCTGAATATATATATATATATATATATATAAAATCCATATAGGTGTGATCTCCTATATGGATGTTGGCCTTCAATGGCGTATTTGCTTGGATTTTTGTATATATGCCCGTGAGGCTGGGGATTACGCGTGCTAAGTGTTTGTTTTTATAACTGTGTGGCTATGCATGCTAGGTGTTTGTTTTTATGCCTGTGTGGCTGAGTTTGTGAACTTGTGAATGTGTGTACGCTATGTGTTTGATGTTATGCCCCTATCCCCCCCCCGCCCCCCCCCCGGGCCCCACCAAAAAAGAGTATATCCAAAAATCCCCCCCCCTTTTTTTCAAAGTGCCCCCCCCCCCCCCCAACCTCCGCCCCCCCCCCCCCCCCCCCCCCCCCCGGGGCCCCCCCCCCCGGTTGCCCTTGGCTCCTTTACCCCCCCCCCCACACCCTACCCCCCCTCTTTTTTTATTATCATCACCGGTCTTCGTCAAGGGTAACACCCTTAATCGCAATACGACTGAATGATGAGATTGTACAGAGATCGCTTCGCCTCGCCATCCCACACTGTTTTTAAGGGTGCACCAGTTGGTCACCTAAAATGTGTGTGGTCTACATTCCCAGATAAGGGTTCGGGGGTTGGTTACGTGTAGGGAAGGATTAGCACCCCTACAGCGCCCTTTCGGTACCTATAGGAGGAGGAGGTTTCTATTTGTTTTTTTTCACTATTTTTGACTGGGTGAAGACATTAGCGTTTTCCTAAAATCTAAGTTTTTTATTTGGCTAAGTTGTTTGTTAAAGTTATGATTAAAATTGATTTTCCCTAAGTGTCTAAAGGAGATCCTAAATGTTTTGTTTTTGTTTTTTTTTTTTTTTTGGAAAATAAAATCCTAAAGTTTTGGTTTTGGGTTTTTTTTTATCTTATTTTGGACACTGAACCCCTAAGAATTGAAATATGTTTTTTTTTTACTTTTTTTTTTTGGTTTTTGGTTTAAAACATTTTTTTATTTTTTTCTATTGGAAAATGTTTTTTGTTTTTGTTTTTGTTTTTGTTTTTGTTTTTTTTGAAGAATTGAATGTAAAGTTAAATCTTAAAAACTCATATTTGCCCCTTTTTTTTGTTTTTTTTACTATGACTATGACTAAAACAACAGAAATGTGAAGCGTGTGAATGTGACATCCACAAACAAAATGAAAACCACTCTCTTGTTTTTCTTTTTCTTTTTCTTTTTTTTGACTCTCATTTTTTTTGCTCTTCGTTTTTTTTTTTTTTTACTATTGGCTATTACATATTACAACTTGGATAAAATGGAAAAAAGAACAACGAAATAAGGAAAACAAGAAACGAAACAACTAAACGAAATTAACAACAAGGAAAAAATAAAATCACAACATAACTGCTGAGAAATATATTAAGTTAACAAAACTAATAATAATAATGAAACCGGCTTTGGATTGGGACTCCGGTAGTGGCAACGTTAGCGGGAGGGCGAGTCTCCAAAGACTGGTTGGTTGGACTTGGGCTGGAGGTTGAACGCTGCTGGCCAGAACTGCATATAAACCTGTGTCTCTCTTTTTGTTTTGCTCATCCCTTTTTTATTTTGGTATTGTTGCAAAGAAAAGAAAACGGAACTGGGGAAATGATAATGGTGTTTCAGAATTTCTGGGTTTGGAATGGGGGAGAGTGTATGTATGAGGGTTGGAAAAGTGAGGAGAGAAGTGGGGGGGGAGGAAAGAAAAAGGAATCGGACTGTTTTTTTTTATTGGAGGAGTTGGGCGAAATTCAGGAGAGAATGGGCAGCAATTTTCGTCAGAGTTCTTCCGTCTTTTTGGGCGTAATCTCTCTCTTCTTCGGCTCCCCTCCTGAGCGTAATTTTTTTTTTTTGGGTCTCCTCCTCTCTCTTCGCGTGGAGAGAGGACTAGATTTAAAGGAACTGGATGGATTGCATTGATTGCAGCATTTAATGCTGTATTATTAATCCTAGTATTATTTATTGGATGTATTATTAATCCCAACGTTTTTTATTTCCAGATTCTATGTTTTGTCTGGTGGTTGGATGACCTGTGCGTAAAATGGGGCAGCTCGTGATTGCTCTTTCGTTCTTTTGTGAGCACATGCATCTAACATGCGTTGAAAAGAATCTCTGACAAATGCTAGCAAATAAAAACACATCCCATGAGCAAACAGCGAGAGAACCAGCGGAAAAGGCCAAACAGCGAAGGTTAGAGGTCAAAGGGTCGTAGTGTCGGCAGGGTCGAAGGTTGGTGAGTCGAAGGTCAACGGTCAACGGGTCAAAGTGTCGGCAAGTCAAAGGTCAATGGTCAACGGGTCAAAGAGATAGGGGTCGAAGGGCAAGGGGCAAAGGTCCGCAGGTCGAAGTGTCGACAAGTCGGAGGGTCGAAGGCTCGGTGGGTCGAAGATCAAAGGGGCAAAGGGTTGAAGGTCGGAGTGTCGGCAGGTCGGAGATTTACAGGCTTCGAGGCTTCGATGCTTCGAGGCTTTGAGGCTTCGAGGCGTCGAGGCTACGAGGCTTCGAGGCTACGAGTCAAGTTTTTTTTTTTTCGAAAACTGTTTTGGCCATAACTCCTTCGTTTTAAATCGGATTTGAACACGGTCAAGTGCGTTAGTCTCCAAATTTCATCCTCTATCACCTGGCATTGATCTTGGGACACTTTAGGGGCTAGTAATAGAGGTTCTTAACTTTGGGCTACCCTGGACCTATTTATAAGATATGTCATGGGCAGATAAATATATAAAATAGGTTAGTATGTCCAACCCGGACAAAATGAGGTCCAACAGTTGCCCCTCTTTGTGCATTATCGGAGGAAATAGCGACTTCTGCAACTCGTGATTGTCCTTTTTTAAGTTTTTATTTGACACATGTGACTGACAGGCGTTGAAAAGCATCGCTGACAAAAATGGCCAGCTAATAAAACGTATCCCATGATCAAACAGCGAGAAAGCTAGTGAAAGAAGCCAAATAGCGAAGGTCAACGGGTCAAAGGGTCAAAATGTCGGCAGGGTCGAAGGTCAACGGTCGACGGTCGAAGGTCGGTGGGTCGAAGGTCAATAGGTCAAAGGTCAACGGTCAACGGGTCAAAGTGTCAGCAGGTCGAAGGTTAACGGTCAACAGGCCGAAGTGTCAGCAGGTCGAAGGTCAATGGTCAATGGGTTAAAGTGTTGGTAGGTCGAAGGTCAATGGGTCGAAGTGTCGGCAGGTCAAAGGTCAATGGTCAACGGGTCGAAGTGTCGGTAGGTCGAAGGTCAACGAGTCAAAGTGTCGGCAGGTCAGAGTGTCGGCAAGCTTACAGGCTTTGAGGCTTCGAGTCTTCGAGGCTTCGAGTTTTCGAAGCTTCGACCTGCCGACACTTCGAGGCTACGAGTCATGTTTTTTTTTAATTACCTTTTTACGCCCACCAAAAATGCCAAAATGGGTGAACTTTGGGAGATTGTTTGGGAAGACCTGTATTTGCCTAAATAGATGTTTTGGAGAATTTCGCATAGTCACTTTTCCAGACAGTTTGACCAGGGGCATTGACCATCTTTTGGCAAATTTGACTTTTTTCAATGAAAATTGTTTTGGCCATAACTTCTTCGTTTTTTATCGGAATTAAGCTCAGTCAAGTGCGTTATTCTCCAAATTTCCTCCTCTATCCCCCTGGTATTGGTCTTGGGGTACTTCAGGGAATTATAGCAATGGTTATCCATTTTGGGCTTCCCGGTTCGTGTCAATGCATCCATCTTGTGCAAATCGTAGGGAATCTCTAAGGACATGTTCAACAAGGTATATGGCATGGGCAAAAAGGTATATACATCCAATAGGGTTAGTATGTCCAACCCGGACAAAATGGGATCCAACAGCAGGCCCATCAGGGTCGCCAGTTGCAGGGCGGATCTGAACGTGATTTGGGGCCCAAGAGGCCCAAGACCGAGGAGAGAGATAGCAGTTCCTTCCGCAGCAGGGGACAACCATCAGTGAACCCATGGAAGTCTAGCTTTGGCGGCAGTAGACAGGGAGGTCCAACAAGAGGTCTCCCCAGAGGTTGTCATTGTTGTGGGGAGCAAGGCCACTTCAGGAGGGAGTGTCCAAAGAAAGATTGGAGATGCAATAGCTGTGGACGAGAGGGCCATTTGAGCCAGGTTTGCCGGAGTGGCAACAGGGGAGTTGGGGGCATGGCATCCAGCACGAGGAGTGATGCCAGTTTCCATGCACCAGCAGAGAGACCAGCTCGTTAATGGCAGGCTAATCAGGCAGGATCGAACCAGACCTAACCTCAAGGGAGGCCGGAGCGACAGCAGGTTGATGCTGGAGGTAGACATGGTGGAAATCGTCCAGAGGGTGAGCCGACAAGTTGCATGGGCCAAGGGAGGGTGTTTGCGCTGAATGCAACACCCCAAGAGGAGGCTGAGCTACCACCTCCACTGGCGGAGGGTGGGGCAGGACCATCGGTGGTTAGAGGTACCCTTTTAATCTCTCGTACGCTTGTTTCGGCTCTTTTTTGATACGGGTGCATCCTGTTCATTTGTTGCTAAACTTCTGATTGAGGGGTTCGGATTCACATGTGTTGAGGCAGTGAGACCCCTAGTAGTGGAGTCTCCGGTGGGGGGTATGATTGAGGTGTGGCATGTATGTCGTGACTATGTGTTAACTATAGGGGATGTGGAGCTTAGCTTCAATTTGTATATGATGCCCTTGGGTACTTTTGACCTGATCTTGGGTATGGATTGGCTTATGGCTTTCCAGGCCAAGATAGATTGTTATCGGCGGTATGTATCCTTCGTGTCACCTGCAGGGACTTCTTGCACCCTACGGGGGAGTGGGACTGTGAGGCGAGTCGAGCTGGGCCAGTGTTGGACCAGTGGGGTGCCATTACCCACAGATTGGCAGCCCTGACCTTTGCTGAGGAGGGGAAAGTAGAAAAGAGAGTGTGGCCAGCAGTTGTTGACCAATTTCAGGATATCTTCCCTGACCAGCTGAGGAGTTTAACCTCCTAAGAGAAGTGTGGAGTTCATCATTGAATTGGTACCGGGGACTGGCCCAATCTCCCAATTAGCATATCGTATGGGGCCAGCCGAGTTGAGGGAGCTTCAGAGGCAAATAGAGGAGTTGGTGGACCAGGGGTCTATCAGACAGAGTACGTCACCCTGGGGTGCTCCGGTGCTCTTTACAAAGAAGGCAGATGGCACGCTCCGCCTCTGCATTGACTATAGGAAGCTGAATTTGGTGACTGTGAAGAACAAGTATCCGTCGCCTCGGATCGACGACTTCTTTTGACCAGTTGAGTGGGGCCCAGTAGTTTTCAAAGATAGATCTACGATCAAGGTATCACCAGTTAAGGGTTAGGGAGGAGAACATCCCTAAGACGGCTTTTCGGTGCAGGTATGGGCACTATGAGTGGGTAGTGATGCCTTTCGGACTCACTAATGCACCAGCAGTGTTCATGCATTTGATGAACCAGGTCTTTGCTCCATATTTGGATTCCTTTGTGGTGGTGTTTATAGACGATATCTTGGTGTATTCTAAGACGGAGAGGGAGCATGTGGAGCATTTAGCGACAGTGCTACAAACCTTGAGGGACCAGCAGTTGTTTGCTAAGTTTAGCAAATGTGAGTTTTGGATGCAGGAGGTTCACTTTCTTGGCCACGTAGTGTTAGCTGAGGGAGTTAGAGTAGACCCATCCAAGATTAAGGCTGTGGCATCGTGGGAGAGGCCAACCAATGTTTTCGAGATTCGTAGTTTCCTTAGTTTGGTGGGGTACTATCGTCATTTTGTAGAGATATTCTCCCATTTGGCGGCTCCTATGACGGCGTTGACCAGGAAAGGAGTGAAGTTTAAGTGGACTAATAAGTGTCAGCAGGCATTTGAGGCTCTCAAAACCTGTTTGACCACCGCACCTATGTTGAGGTTACCTAGGGAGGGTATCTCATATGAGGTGTATTGTGATGCGTCCAGGATTGGTTTGGGGTGTGTGCTTATGCAGGAGCACAGTGTGGTAGCTTATGGGTCGAGGCAGTTGAAACATCATGAGTAGAATTACCCTACTCACGATCTTGAGTTGGCGATTATCATCTTTGCCTTAAAGAGTTGGCAGCATTATCTTTTGGGGGAAAAGTTTGTGGTGTTCTCAGATCACAAGAGCCTTCAGTACATCTTTACTCAGAAAGACTTGAATTTGAGGCAGAGGAGATGGGTGGAGACACCGCAAAGTCTTGAAGTGAAATAGGGTTTTTTATTGGCCTTGGTGGCATTTGCACACTACTACTATATATGAATTATGACATTTTTGAATGCTACTAATATTTATGATTTTTTAATATTTAATAAAATAATATATACACAAATAATATGCAATATTTTATTTATCCATGATATGTGCATACATAATATAAAATATTTGTTGAACAAATATCATAAAATTATTAAATGCATAAAAATAAACATTTTACTAGAGTTGAATTAAACACATTACTTATTAACCAAGAAGTATTGAAAAAATAGATGTGATGTAAAACTCATAATTTTTTATAGTAAAATATTATTTAATAAAAAAAATATTTAGTAAATTACCTTATCAAAACTCAAATACCTAAAATAGTTATATAACAATTAAAAAAGTAAATTAATTGTTAAAGTTGTTGCAATAGTAACTAGTCGTTAGGTAGTAGGTAGTAATAGCATTAGAATAGTGTTATTGATAAAAATATAAATAAATAAATTGTGTAATGAAATTTATATAATATAATAGATAAGAGTTGTGAGAATATGATATCATGCTCCTGGAGTACAAGATGTTAAGATAATGCTATATAAAACAGTATTTCATCTTAATAATATAAAGGCTATTTCTAATTAACTAAAATATATTTTATTTGAGTATTTAATAAATTGTATTCTTATGTTTTTTTTGTTGCTAAGTATCATAACGTCTTGTTACTTATTAAAGCCTATTACTAAATATGTGTGAGACAAATACAATAGATTCACTAATTAGACTAAGTATAAATTTAATTCACAATTAGTAAATTAATTTCAAGACACTTTATTTTGATAAAATTATAGTGCAGACAATTTCCATAGTGTGAGTGATCAAATATAGAATTATTGTAAAGAGTTTATAAATAGTGGCACTAGTATTTAAGTATACATATTGAGCAAAACCATGATAGCATAAATTTTTTAACTAATATCTATTTCATTGTATAAAGAACTTTATATTCTATTATTAAATGATTAATTTATAGATTAATTCTGATCAATATTGTTTGATTAACTCGTGTATATAATGAGTTAGGGACTTTAAGCTTCAAATACTTCGATATCTTAAATACATAATATTATAAATAGCATGAGCATCAAGCTAGGTGCATGAAATTACTGCTTCACTCTGTGAAGAGTAATGATATTTATATGTTGTCTAATTTAGATTTATGAGTGAATCAAGTATTTATAACTATATTTGATATGATTTATTATAAATCTAATTAATTCTTGATTGAATCACAAATAGGTCATCCATTAATTAGATAATTAATAGTAATATAAAGACAAAAATATAATTAGAGTGGTTGACAAAATATATTGATATATTTCTCTAATTATAAATATTATAGTAGAGAATTATATCACATGACAATTAGTTATATCAATGGACAAATCATTAATTTGTTATGATTCTTATAAATATATCCACTTAATTTTAGAGTAAATTTTTAGTCTTTAATCGTGGTTTGGACTAAAACTAATAAATAATAATTTAATTGATAAAAAAGATTAATTAATTAAATATTTTATTAGAGTTTTAATTAAATAGGTCTATTTGGTCCCTATAACTAACATTATTTATTCTTATATGGAATACTGGATCATTATGAGATAATTTTCTAGATGTATTTGAAAGCTGATATCTTAACATGTTTTATATATATGAGTTAAATATATACATTATATAGTTATTTATTTAATTATATTAAATAAATAATAAAAAATATATTTATCTATTTAATTTGCTTAAATAAATAATTATATTATTTATTTATTTAGCTCTAATACGCAATAATTTTATTATTTAAAGAGTTTAAATAATTATGAATTTCATATAATTTTTCCTAAAAGGACATATGCATAATAACACATGGACAACCTTAGGTCTATAAATATATTCATGGCCTCCTAAGTTAATGAGTGTGTAAAACTATAGATATCTAACGGAGAGATAGAGATAGGTGATAGCCGACATTGGAGGTATTGGTATTCACGTTCTTTTATCCAAAGGTGTCATAGCCCTGTACTCCTTGAAAAGATGAATAACATAGAATGCCAAGTAATGATTGCATCCATTAAGTAGAGATGATAATCAAAGGTTAATCATGACTACGCACTTAAGGGGAAAAGAATAGGGTTCTTGTTTTACCGTTGCTGATATTGGTTTCTCCCTATTTATTGAATTATAACAATTGATTCATGTTTAGATTTTAGTGTTTGTTTGCCTAATTATTTTTTTAAAATTTGTTTCCACTGCGGTTAAGTGTTAGCCCTTTTTTGGCATTTTAGCACATGAATAACGTGAAATGGCTAGTAGGCAAGATAAAGTGCTCTATCACATTCCCAAATTCTAAAAGCCTGAAACTGGATAAGTGACTACTCATGTTTGCATCCAAAGTATCAAGGGTTGGTAATTGGTACCTAAAAGAGATTGCACACTAGTGTTATCTCAAAGCTAATCCCGCCACTTTTACATTATATAACAAAGGTATTTTCATATATTCCTAGTGTCATGTCAACCAAGAAAACATTTATATATTATATACTAATTAATACCATTGTACCAAAACAAATCAAATAACATATGTCCAAATCATTTAACATGTCATACAATATTTCATTACAACTTTCATTGACACCTGTCTGAAAAAAAAAATCAAAATGAAATAACATATATCATTACAAAATTGTAAATTAAGTTATTATATTAAATAGGAAATAATTAATAATTATCTCCTCTAGTAGTAACTAGCTAGTCCATACTAATACTTGAAAAACAAGTCAATAACATAAGAGTGAGCATGAATACGCATTTGGTGACCTACAATTCACACCATTCCTTAACCAAACCAAAACCTAAAATCCTACATGCTAAGTGTATTTATGTGTCAGTGTAATAATTTATACTATCCCCCAAAGTTATCACATAACATCAATTGGAGCCTCAAATATAATCAAAAAGTAATGGAGGGACTATTTTCTCAACATCATCATTCTAATAATATTAAATGGATAAATATATTTATTATTATTTATTTAATATAATTAAATAAATAAATATGTAATATATATATATATATATATAAAACTTTCAATATTAAGAACTTCTTGAATTGATTGATGGAAATAGACAAGTTTTTTAATTATACCGAATTACAAGAATATCAAAAAGTTAAATTTATTACGTATAAGATGAAAGGAAAGGCATCGATTTAGTGAAAGTGATTAAGAGAAACTCAAATACAAGAATGACATGGTCCAATGTAAAATTGGCATTGAATAAAGCAATTATTGCATGGTAGATTTCACACCCCTACTCCTACTCCAAGGCTATATATATATATATAATGTTTAAAGCGGCATTGATGCTTCCTTTAAGAGATATAGGTTTGCTTCGTGGAGAAATTGAACTCAATTATGCAAGTAGTCAAAGTTCTTATAGTTTCCCTCACAAATCTCAATCACATGTTGTCTATATCTTATATTTTTTGCATCCACGTTGTACACTAGTGTTTTATGTGTCCACAATTGCATGGGGTAGATTTGACTAGAATTGTAAACACTGGTTGCTTATACTAATACAAAATGGAAGCATGAGAGGGATGTTTGCATTATTCAAGTAAGTTCACAATTTTACCTACCAAACACAAGATCACATTTTGAAATAAAATGTTATTACATATATCTTATTATCAAAAATTTAATGGAACATAAAAAAAAATTTTTCCCTTCTATTGTAATAAAAGATTATTAAACACTTATAAAACATTTGGTACATATGAAAAAGGAATGGAAATAAATCAAATATATTTCCTTTATCACATGTGGCATGACCAAAGGAATGCAATCATTAATTCTTTTGGGAATAATATACCCCTACATAAGGGCATATTTATTTCGGCCACACATATAACATGTCTGGTATACTAGAAAGCAAATGAATCAAATTTTATTCATTTTTCATGTTTAGTACATCAAGAGGAAAGAGATTATACATTATTTTGGGAATCTTATACCTTCAAATAAGAGTAAATTCATTTCCACAACTACTAGGTTTATAAAGGTTTCCTTGTATAAGAGAACTTTTTAAATATTTGTTGCCTTTACCATTACAGGAAAGTCTTGTATGTGTCACTGGTCCCCCCTGCGCAATCTCTTTCCCCTATTGCTCCCCCCTACAAATACCATCTCTCCCCCACTGAAAACAAAGTAGATAACCCAAAATTATCATAAACAAAGAGAAAAAAGGGTAATACTGGAACTACGTCAAACTCCATATAACAAAAGAGACCAATGTTCCATTTTTCTAATCTTTTTGTTTCATTTCTCTCCCCATTATCTTCTTTATCATCAAATTAGGGAAGTAAACATAGTTACAGAGGACATCAATGTTTCTGTCAAAATCAACTTGAATGGTTCATGGATTACGAACAGTACTACTAGAATTCCATTTCTCAATCATATGTTAGATGTCAGTAATTAATTAATCAATCATATTTATATATATTTTTTTTGGATAATTGTGTTGAAATTGAAAAAATTAATTAAGTTAAATTAAGAGATGGTAAATTGGAAAAGGAAAAAAATGAAGATATTTTTGAAATTAGGCTAATTCATTACCTTTTATTACCTTGTGTTCTAAATACAATTAAACTAATAAAAAATTTTCATTTTGTTTCTCCTGTTAATCGTATTCCCACGATGATTTTATTCCCCCAATATGATTCTGGTGCACTAAACATGGTCATAAGGTTTACACTCATTTTCTTGCATAGATTAATCAAATTTTACCTTAAACATCAGAAAAAGCCCTTCCCTAGTCCGTTGTAGGAGGTTGTCCACACTCCACCCCCCGGATACCACCCGATGCTGCCCCAAAGATGAGGACATAAAGATGGGTTGTCATTTTACTTGAAAAAGCTACATGTGAACCTAGAGTAAAAATAGAGTTTAAAGTAATTTTAAGTTGTTATTTTACCATCCTATTTTCATTCTCATGTGTCAAACAAGGGCAGAAAAATATTTTTCCACTATATTGATGCACATAAGGATTATAATCTTTGAATCTCATTCTCATTACCTTAACAATTTTATTCCCTTAATAATTTCATTTTCATCTATTTGCTTTCCATATACCAAACATAGCCTTACAATATAATGATGCCCTCTCTATTTGTTTGTGAGGAGGTCACTTATAAATGTTTAATAAACTTAAATGATTATATTCATTAATAATGAAAGTAAGAACTAAACATTATGCTTTGATAAAAACACTTACCATATGAATTTTTTATATACAAATTTACTTAAAATAATTATATCAATTTTTTTGGTAGAAAGGAAACATATAAGCTCTTCACCCTATACCCCAAAACGGACGATTACATTTGAACAATCTAAGAAAAATCACTCTAAATGTATCACTCACCTTTTTAAAAAAAGGAACAACTTAGGATAAGAGCTACTAAAAAAAGATAATATTTCTATAGCAAGTTGTACCGCAACAATCAGCAAATTATAAAATAATTATATCAATGCTGATCGAGAATGAAAGTACAAATTGGATAGCTCTTGTTAATTCATGAAATTATTATTATTATTATTATTATTATTATCATTATTTTGAAATTAAGAGAGTTCTAGTATTACTAGTGTATTCGCATTAGTAAAAATCAATTTTTAATGGCAATTATAGTGCGAGGATTTGTGTTTATTAAAAAGATAATCATCCTTTTAGTTTTCTTCTCGTTGCAGGTCATATGTAACTACGAGGATGTACGTACACATAAACCTCTTATATCATAGAGGCACACATGGGAGAGGAAGATCGAAGCATCACACAACAGTTTCAGATTGCCTCAAATGGAGGCTGATGTCTCCCTCATCAAAACCCTAAGTCTCTCAAAGCCCTCTGTACTGAAAGTTGATCCGCCTAAGTCACCCGCGTTTTCTTCAATCATGGAGGTGCTCTATTTCCATGTCTTCTCTTTCACTTTTCTGACCCTTCTGGCGAGCTCTGCTTTTGCTAACGTTGTTTTGATTGGGAACAATGTCACTGTCTCCTTCGACGACATCCAAGCTAACTTCGGTCAGTGTCTCATTCCCTGTCCTTCAATTTTCGTAGGTTTATATGTTTTTAAGGTGTCGTGAAAAACCCGGGTTTCATATTAGCTTTTAGAACCACGAAATCGGACCCGGGGGGAGCAAAAATAACACAAAAAGAGAGAAACGAAAGCACTACGCTTACTTAAATCTTAAAACCCTTTTCAGAAATCTTGTTATGAAATAAGAAATTGAGGTCATTTGTTTTATGGATTTATTATTAATGTTTTTTTTAAAGTTTGTGGTTTTATTTTGTTTCTGTGATTGTCGAAAAACCAGATTTGATATACATATTCATATATATATATATATATAAAAGGTAAATCTATATTAGCTTTTATAAACACTTTATCGGACCCAAAAAGAGAGGTGACTACTTTGTTTACTTAAATCACGACCTTTTGTGATTTTTTTGAGATATAAGAATTATCGGGTTTTTTTTTTTTTTTGCCTTTTTTGTGTTTGTTTTTATACCAGTATGATAAGACTTTGGTTTTGCTCATAAATTCAGCTCCAGTAGTAGAGGGATCTGGAGTATGTGGGGTATTACATTTGGCGGAACCTCTGGATGCATGTTCCCCACTGACAAATAAGGCCGCAACAGCCCAAGTGGAAAACACTGGTTATTATTCGTTTGTGTTGATTGTAAGAGGAGGATGTAGCTTTGAGGACAAAGTTAGAAGAGCCCAAAGTGCAGGGTTCAGAGCAGCAATAATTTATGACAATGATGACGATGGCGCTCTAGTTGCAAGTAACTGTCCTTTTCCTCTTTTTAGTTCCGTAGTCACTATCTTGCCTGTTTTATTTGTTTCTATAGTATGGTTTAATAGTTAGCGGGCTGAAGTAGACATTTCAGGATATTCATAGGAAAATTTGGGAAGGGACTTAACGATATAATAAAACATGTACCTACACAATTTGTCAGCATTTAAACACTTGTTTGTTGAAGTACCTGTAGTCATGCAACTGTTATCATGTTTCCTTGTTCATAATGATTCGAAATGCTTCTGAATTTTAGCTTGGTGTTATATTAGGGGTTTAGCTTCATTTTAAAAGATCTTGTTTTGGTGTTGGACTAGTATTAGTTGTCTTAGTGGCAGAAATATGACTTGTTTGTTGGTAATTGCAAGGATTGGATGCAAATAGAGGCTAAATAAGGCATGATACATATGAGAGAATAAAAAATAATTTGAATTTTGCTGGATAAGTTGATCGTTTAGCTTTTTCTAGCTTTAATGTGAAAAAATTACCACTTCACTGTGATTTATTTTTAGCAATCACACTCCAGCCTGACAAGCTGACCATTCAAGCACACTGACAAGCTGTCTGAGTGTTCTTTTAATTACATGCCTTCATCATGTTAATATCCTCAGAAACTTGTATATTTAAAATTCACAACATAATATGAAGTATTCAAATGACTTGGGAAGACAGCTATAACCTCAAAGTGAATATCGTTTCGCTTGAACTTCAGCAAGATTGTGTAGAATCATTGCATTAAATTTATTTGTTTTCTATTGTTTTCAATTCTGGGAGTTATGTTACACTCTTCATACTATTTTGATTATTTTCTAATTTTTTTTCTTTGATCAAATTCATAATGTGTGCACACATATGTTGGTCTAACGTGATGAACTCCGTAGGCTATTCTTCTATATGGATCTTAGTGCCTATATCTCAAGTCTCAATTAGTCTCGTGGAGGAAGTGGATGTAATTACCATTTTATCCATTGTAGTCATAAGACCAACACATACCAATAAAACTAGAGTCTTGGACCCTTGGTAAATTTTGATGTTTAATTATTTGAGTTTCTGTTGTATGTTAACACCTTATTGTAACTTTTATTTGGTTAATGATACATGAAAACTATTCAAATTGAAGCATTATATGCCAAGTTAACTTTTATTTTCATTTCTGTTTCTGGAAATTATGTATTTCATTGTACTACCTATTTGCTGTGCTTTTAAGTCTTTGGTCTGCAATCTTGTGATCCATGCAGTGGCTGGGAATTCAGCTGGCATAAAAATTCATGCTGTATTTATCTCCAAAGCTGCTGGACAAGTACTTACGAAGTATACTGGTCTTGCTGACTTGGAGTTGTGGATAATTCCAAGTTTTGAAAACTCAGCATGGTCAATCATGGCCATCTCTTTCATTTCTCTGCTTGCTATGTCTGCAGTTCTTGCTACTTGTTTCTTTGTCCGTAGGCATCGAATGAGGCGAGATCGACCTCAAGCTTCCTATATTCGGGAATTCCATGGAATGAGCAGTCGCTTAGTGAAAGCAATGCCTAGCCTGATATTTACATCTGTTTTGGAGGATAATTGTACTTCTGTAACATGTGCCATATGCCTTGAAGACTATGGTGTTGGTGAGAAGCTGAGGATTTTGCCGTGTTGTCACAGTAAGTCATTTCATATGTTCAGACTATGATACGTATTTACCATATATAATTCTCTTTGATAGTTTGGTAGTTGATTTTTTAGTTGGGTAGTGCTAATGAATGTGCTTTTATTAATAATAACTGTGATGGTAGGTGGTAGGAATCCTCAACTGCTGATAATTTCTAGTAATATTGATTGGAAACTTAGGTCCCAGCCTACTAAGTATAATTTAATTTCTTAAGCGTCCAGCTGAGGTCTTAGAAAACTATTGATTATACACAATGACATTGATATTGTTCTTCAAATTTTTGTTTCGAATGAGAAAAAACTGCTAATCAATAATAGAATATTAAGTTATACCTTAAACCTTGCATTTTGCACCGCATGTGTGATGGGAGATATATGCCTATTAACTTGATTTGAGTAGGATAGGGTTTGGACCTTATTCTTTTCCTTACCCTGTTCTTTGGTGCACTATGGGTTAAATGACCACATATGGCATATCCAACCAACATAAGGGAGTAACCACACAGTTGAAGACAAAATTACAAAAAAATGCCACTAACATTAGTACTTTTTTCCGTGTTTGTTCCTATTTTAAGATTGAGGTTTCTGTGTGATCTGAAAATTTTGGACTAATGTTTTCTTACATATGGAATTTTCAAAATATGACTGGTTTATGAGAAAAACTTTTCTTTAAAATATGGTCCTGGAAACATGAATTATAATGCTGATTCAAAATATAGTGGGAAACTAACACCAATGCACCTTGCATAGTAGCATCTTCCTAAACATGGAGAGGTTTTTATTGGATGGTTATTATGGGTCCCTATTTCAGTAGTTTTTTAAAAATCTTAAAACATAGTTGCTTTGGTCACTATGCATCATGATGGAATCCATTACATGAAGTCGGGTTTGGTAGAAAAATCATTTGGGTTTTTAGTGCACCTCTCATCTTTTCTCAGCTTGTTGTAAACCTTGCTTTTTCCTTCTCTCTATTAAAAAGAATCCATACTGTCATGCATCTCATAGTAAATTAGCAATGTTCCACTATTGAATCTTCAATTGAATTGAGTTTGATCCTGGAAGAAGTTTTCTTGGTGCATTAAAAGGATAATATTTTAGCGAATGATATCATTTTAGTTGATGTAAGCTTTTCTCATTGACAAGCTTGTCTGTTTCTTTCTGTTATAAGAACTTTCTTATGTATCCCATCCTCTACCTACTTGTCTTTGGAATTTGGACAGAATTTCATGCTTCCTGTGTGGACTCTTGGCTTACTTCTTGGAGAACCTTTTGCCCAATATGCAAACGTGATGCAAGAACTAGCATGGTGGGTCCTCCGGCATCAGAATTTACTCCTTTGCTTTCATCAAATCCTTCTTCTGTGGCTTCTTCCTCAGCGTTATCTTTGGCATCGTCTCCTGCCATACAAATAGCCCGGGCAATGCCACGCTCCCCTTCGGCTTCTCATATGCATTACCTGTCTAGTGCCCCTTATTGTCTTCAATCTCAATCATCATATCACCAATCCCCAGCTCTCAATGTAAACCGAAGTTCGTTTGACCTTAGAAATGCATCTTCTCAAAGATCTTATGCTTCCTATCTAGCCTCACAACACTCCTTGGGTTTTCCATCTATATCACCCAGCACAAGATTCATGCCTACATACATTCCAAGCCCAAGTAATGCCTCTTCGAGCTATGTTGAATCTTCTAGTCAGCAGCCATACCCATTGCGTTGTAGCGAGTCAGTAACCAATTTTTCGCCTTTCGCATCAGCTCAATCTCTTCCAGGATGCTGATTCTCGAACTTAGAATGGTAAAGTTGTGAATAACATGTAAAATTTTCTTTCTCCTAACGTTCATACCTGAGGAGCCCTGCCTTGGTGAGTCTCATTCCTTGTGTGATGGGAAGCATAACGCATGCTTGCTTTGGACAGATGTCTATTCTTTGAAACTGCTGTGCCACCTTTTGATTACATTGTATCATATGTGTTGACACCCGGATTATTATCTGATTGTATCTTTTGAGGGGTCGATAGGATTGTTATGTAGTCATAGGATGAATGAGTGTCTTATGCAGTGCTTGATGTTTGTTTACCCAATTCCCTTCCTTTGAATGGCATAGGAACTTGCATGGTATCCTTAATTGTAGTTATCGGATTTTGCATTTTTAAGGCTTGAAGCTCAATATGTTGTTACACGCAACGCAAATAATATAAGTACTGCTAGACGTTGCTAAAATGAAGCAATCCACTGTATGTCCGGCCTAGAACTTGCATGGTATGCTGCTAGATGGAGGAGGTGGTTGTAGCGGCGTGGGGATGTTTGCAGAGTGAGGCCGGCCATGGAGTGAATCGATGGTGAGTAAAGTGCACTGTGGTACAATCAGTTGGACTTGGAAATCGCCTTCATTCAATGAAGGAGGGAGCGGTGATGGTGCTCAACGGTGTTGGTGGGACTCCGCACCGCATAGATGGTGCTAAGGCGTAGCAGTGCCCCGTGGTTACTGTTTAGGGATGATCATTTAATTTTACCCGCGCCCGACCGGTGCTCTTCCCGCCCCGATTATAAATACATTTAAAAAATACTTAATAATGGTTTGTTTATCAATTTTAAAACTATTTTAAACTCAATCATGATATATTTTAATAATATATATTTCTAATATAATTAACAATATATGCTAATTATATTTTTAATTAAAAATAAAGTATTATAGTAACATTTTAAATAAGTCAGTTTATTTTTTTTAAATAAATAAATAATTATGTAATTTTCTTGGTTAGGTATTTTTACTCTCGGGAGAGCATGTCCACGAATCACTCGATGAGAGGTCTTGTGTTTGGCGCTCGTGTACACGCAAAATTTATATTTGAAGTAAAATATGGTGTTAAATTATTGTTTTAAATTAATTAAATAAAATAGTACACATAATCAACTCTAGATAAATACTTAGTAGAATCAAGTGGGAGCTACAAGCTACTCAAATGCAGGAGTTTATTATAAATTTTAATTAAGTATTATAAATTTAATTTGATTTTTTCAGGAATTTTTTTTTTTACAACTAGAATCATACCAAATAATTGAATTTTTTTAAAATATTGATTATGGAAAGTTTTCACGGAGACACCAATAAATACTGTATTCAAGTTTATTACAAGTTTAAACATAAATAATATTAAATGCATGAAAATATACACAAATGTTATTTGATAAAAAATATTAAATAAAAATTATATTGTCAACATAAGTTTAAGGTTAGTTCATTATTTGAGTGAAATTATTATATGTAACTTGAAGTATTTTTACTATCAAACAATGGCTAACTCAAAAATTACCTAAATTACGAATCTATTAACATCTATTATTATTACATATCATATCAAATGCATCAACAACAATTGTTAGTATATTTGATGCATAATCAACTCTAACCTTTGGCTAGCAACAATATTCAATAAATGTTCATCTATCAATTATATTATATCACCCCTACACTCAACAATCAACCAAAAATTCTAACAAAAAAAAAGAACATTAAAATTGAGGATTCATAACTAAAATCATTAAAAGAAATCGATTAACACCTAAATTTAGCAAATCCTTTCAAAGTTAAGAAGAGACATGTGAAGGCTTAGGACTTTGCAAATCTTACGTTGACTGGAAAAGAGAACTAAGCGTGCCTTAAAGAAAGCGTGGATATCTCTCATATGCAGATGCATTTTGGGGGCCAAAGGTCTGTCAATACAAAAGTCACGTGGGTCTGGCCCAAAATAGAACAATATCTGTACATAGAGGATTGGGCTATTATAGATGGTATCGAAGCTGGGTCCGAGTCAGTGTGCTAGTCCCACGGGGACGTGGGCCTCCTAAAGGGGTAGTGGATTGTGAAGTTTTGGGACTTTGCAAGTCCCACATCGGCTAGGGAGAAAAATGAAGTACGACCGTACTAACGGCCACATCAACAACTAAATATTTTCAACATCATTCAAAGGCTATCTCATAAGTTTATCCAAATATGAGTTTTTACACGTTGTCATCAAGTTCATGACACTAACTTATGACGTTGAACTTCAAAGGCATGGTAACTGGTAACGTACTTAGACAATAGGCCTCTACCAAACAAGGGGTATAACCATTGCAAAAGCTAATGATAGTACTAGCAAATCAAACGATGATTATATCAGTGGATCAAAGGATGCAATAGGTAGAGAGAAGTGGGAGTAAGTTCCAATGTTTTATAGTCCACAACAAGTAAAGGAAAACACAATTGCAACAGACAAAAGAGCATCAACTGCAATAAGTATTAGCAATTACATGGCCATAGTAATAAGAGAAGCATTAATAGACTAGTCAAAAACTGCACCCAAATGCAAACTTGTTGATGGTGTCCTGGTTCAATATCAAAAGAAGAAGTTGATGAAGGAATTGACATAGGAGATGGAGTTTGAACACATGAAAAAAATAAGAAAAGCAAAAGGAAAGTAAACAAATTCTAAAATATGAGGACATCTTTGAGGTAAGAAGAAAACTAGGTTAGCCAAGAGATGACATTCTTCTAAGGAAAGAACCAAAGAGGACACTTTTCTTAAGAATATAGACAATGAAACCATCTAATACTGACAAAGAAGCAACGGTGAAAAGATAACTAGAAATTTGAAGGAAGCAAATAATGATGTTAAAGCAAATTTGGTAAAATCTCAAGGTACTTTATGATCCTTCAAAATTGAAGTGAAAAAATAAGACTAAAGAGGATAAAGGCTGGAAGGAATATAATATTTCTAATGCCTTAGCTAAAGTGAAAGCAAACTCAATGCAGTTGTAAACACTCTTATCAAAGCTGGATGTGGCTTACCTTTGTAGATTTTAATTATATCAATAAAAATTACTTTTGTTATGATTTTTCATACTTTATGTGTGATTTATTATAACTCTTTTAGGTGTTGATACAATTAAATTTTGAGAATATTGAAGCAATAATTTCAATTAAATAAGAGGGAGAATATTAGATTTAGATTTGATTAAAACCAACATTTAAAGATTATTAATATTGGCATCTACATAGGGGGAGAATACCAAAATTAAAGAAGCTAACAAAGACTTAACATCAATAGGAAAGAGATTGATTGAAATATGCTAGAATATTTGACTTTAGATAATTAAATAATTTTATAAGGTGATCTTTCTAAGCGAGCTTGTAAAAGGAGTTTAACCATGCCTAAGGTTTTCAATACTAATACTAAGATGAAAATTAACTAAAAAGTAGGAAACATCAATATAAGATAATTATGAAGTGATACGACACCACTTAATTGAAAATGGACCTCAATAGTTCAACAGGCGACATTAACTTTCGTTAGGAGGCCATCATAACCTTTGTAAAAGATCAATGGAGTAGACGAATTAGTCCTCAAACCACTAAAATTTTCTATGTTATGCTTATATATTATGTGCGCTCTCTCTCTCTCTCTCTCTCTCTCTCTCTCTCTCTCTCTCTCTCTCTCTCTCTCTCTCTCTCTCTCTCTCTCTCTCTCTCTCTCTCTCTCTCTCTCTCCCCTAAGGGCGAACAACAAGAAAAAAAAATGATAAAGGTTTTATTGCTAAAACTTTTAAAACAAAAGAGTTTTCCCTCCAATATGTTGAAAAAAGAAAGAAAGAGAACATCTTGAATCTTCCATGGTGCACTTAGGGACTATACAAGACATTTTAATAATCTAAATTATTTATTTGAAATAAGTAAGTGTGATAAATATATAATTAGGCAATTTAAGACTCTCCATATCAATATTAGTGCCAATGTACAAAATTTTAAAGAAATATTAGTGCCAATGTACAAAATTTTAATGAAATATTAGTAACAAAAAAACATTAAAATTGATGAATTTCATATTATAGAAAAGATTACCCAATAGCTCCCACCTCACGCCGGCCTCCCTCCCCCTGAAGGCTCTTCCTTTAATTATTCGGTCAAAAAAAAAAAGAATCACCTTCGTAAGAATTGCATACCAAAGTAGCGGCTCGATTTCTCATGTCGTTTGGTGGTGATCCATTTGCAATGGAGGTTTTTGCTTTTATTTCGGATCTTGGGAGTTGCACATGCACCAAGGCTGTTGTTGCCATGGATGATGATAGTATGGCATAGCCTTTTGATTTATGTGTTGATTCTGCGTGTGAGTTCAAGTTGTCCAAGTCGGCTAAATTCATACTCAAATAGCCAAAAAAAAATTAGCTCAAATATATGTTTTTCATGCTTTCGATGATTCATTTGCAGGCTAAGGTGTTAAGTGTTTGAAAGATTAAAAAATGAATTGCTCAAATTAAGTGTTTAAAAAGATTATATTAGACATTTTCACTTGAATTGTTTTCTTTGCCTCTCCCGCTTATGTGTTTTGGGTTGATATACTCATCTATATTTTGGATTTTTGTATTTGTTATTTTTATTTTAATAAATAGCCTATTTTATTAAAAAAAGAGAGAGAGAGAGAGAATCATGACAATTTAAATTATGAAAGTGATCATAGTATTGAGGTTCCAAATGGTAAAAATGGTATTACCTTTCAAAATTTGAAGATCATTGGGCTATGTTTTGTGTCCATTTTTTTTTTTTTTTTTTAAAAATTTTTTTTTAAAAATTTTTTTTAAAATTTTTTTTTTTTAAAAAAAAAAATTTTTTTTTTTTTTTTTTTTTTTTTTTAAAAAAAAAAAAAATAAAAAAACAAAAAAAAAAAAAAAAAAACAAAAAAAAAACCCAAAAAAAAAAAAAAAAAAAAAAAAAAAAAAAAAAAAAAAAAAAAAAAAAAAAAAAAAAAAAAAAATTAAAAAAAAAAAAAAAAAGACCCCTTCCATACCTACAAAGAGAAAAAATTTTAGAAAAATTAATAATAATATATAAAAAAAAAAAAAAAAAAAAAAAAAAAAAAAAAAGTGGGAGTATTTAAAAAATATTATAAAAAAAAAAAAAAAAATAAAAAAAAAAAAAAAAAACCAAAAAATTTGAGGAAAAAAAAAAAAAAAAAAAAAAAAAAAAAAAAAAAAAAAAAAAAAAAAAAAAAAAAAAAAAAAAAAAAAAAAAATAAAAAAAAAAAAAAAAAAAAAAAAAAAAAAAAAAAAAAAAAAAAAAAAAAATTTTTTTTTTTTTTTTTTTTTTTTTTTTTTTTTTTATTTTTAAAAAATTTTAATTAAAAAAAAAAATTTTTTATATTTTAAATTTTTTAAAAAAAAAAAAAAAAAAAAAAAAAAAACCCCCCCCTTGGTGTCTACAATGTTAAACTCGCCTTGAATCATATATAGTTTGAAATGAGGCGTCATTACAGAGGAAAATTTAAATTATATTTATTTCTTCACCATCGCCCCGCCTCTAGTTTCTTCTTTCACGCGCCGCCGCGGGTTTGGCTGGACGGCCAGCGCCGTCTCCATACCCCTCTCCCAAATCTCATCCATCAATCCACAAAAAAAAAAAAAAGAAGATTATTTACATATTCTAACAAAATCAACTAAAATCTTTCCTTAAAAATTAAAATAATCCTATGTTTCTTAATTTGAAAAAAAAAAAATCATGGTTTCCTTTTTCTTTCTCGTTGCATATAAACCTCTTATGTCATAGAATCACACATGGGCGAGGGAGATCGAAGCATCACTACAGTTTGAGATTGTCTCAAATGGAGGTTGATATGTCCCTCATCAAAACCCAAAGTCTCTCATGCCCTTTGTACTGAAAGTTGATCTGCCCAAGTCACCCGCGTTTTCATCAATCATGGAGGTGCTCTATTTCCATGTTTTCTCTTTCGTTTTTCTGACCCTTCTGGCCACCTCTGCTTTTGCTAACGTTGTTTTGATTGGGAACAATGTCACTGTCTCCTTCGACGACATCCGAGCTGACTTCGGTCAGTGTCTGATTCTCTGTTCTTCAATTTTCGTAGGTTTATATGTTTTATCATGAAAAACCCGGGTTTCATTTCACTTTTTGAACCACGAAATCGGACTCAAGGGGGGTGACAAAAAATAATAGTAAAAGGGAGAAACCAAAGCACGACGCTTACTTAAATCTTAAAACATTTTTCAGAATTCTTGTCGTGAAATAAGAAATTGAGGTCATTTGTTTTATGGATTTATTATTATTTTTTAAAAAAAAAGTTTGTGGTTTTATTTTGTTTTTGTGATACTGTCGGAAAACCAGAATTCATATCCATATATAAAAGGTAAATCCATATTACCTTTTAGAAATACTTGATCGGACCCAAAAAGAGAGGTGACTACTTTGTTTACTTGAATCACGACCTTCTGTGAACTTTTTTGAGACATTAGCAATATCGGCTTTTTTTTTTTTTTTGCCTTTTTGTGTTTGTTTTTGAACCATTATCATAAGACTTTGGTTTTGCTCATAAATTCAGCTCCAGTAGTAGAGGAATCCGGAATATGTGGGGTATTACATCTGGCGGAACCTCTGGATGCATGTTCCCCACTGACAAATAGGGTCGCAACAGCCCAAGAGGAAGACACTGGTTATTATTCGTTTGTGTTGATTGTAAGAGGAGGATGTGACTTTGACGACAAAGTTAGAAGAGCCCAAAGTGCAGGGTTCAGAGCAGCAATAATTTATGACAATGATGATGATGGCGCTCTAGTTGCAAGTAACTGCCCTTTTCCTCTTTTTACTTCCATACTCAATATCTTGCCTGTTTTATTTATTTCTACGATATAGTTTAATAGTTTACGGGCTGAATCAGACATTTCAGGGTATTCTTATGAATTTCAGTTGCTGGAAATTATGTATGTCATTGAACCTGTGTATTGTGCTTTTAAGTCTGTGACAGTCTTTGGTCTGCAATCTTGTGATTCATGCAGTGGCTGGGAATTCAGCTGGCATAAAAATTCATGCTGTATTTATCTCCAAAGCTACTGGACAAGTACTTACAAAGTATACTGGCCTTGCTGACTTGGAGTTGTGTATAGTTCCAAGTTTTGAAGACATGGCATGGTCAATCCGGCCCACCATTTTTTTTTCTATGCTTGCGATTACTGTAGTTTTTGCTACTGTTGTCCGTCTTCACCATTGTTATCGAATGAGACAAGAAGGAACTCAAGCTTCCCGTGTTCGGGAATTCCGTGGAATGAGCAGTCTCTTAGTCAAGGCATTGCCTAGCCTGATATTTACATCTGTTTTGGGGGATAATTGTACTTCGGTAACATGTGCCATATGCCTTGAAGACTACGGTGTTGGTGAGAAGCTGAGGATTTTGCCGTGTTGCCACAGTAAGTTATTTCATATTTTCCAATTTATTAGTCCATATATGATATGTCTTGACCATATATAAGCCTCTTGGATAGTTTGGTAGTTGATATTTTAGTTGGGTAGTGCTAATGAATTTGCTTTTATTAATAACTGTGCTGGTAGTTGGTAGGAATCCTCAACTGCCAATAATTTCTTGTAATATTGATTGGGAACTTAGGTCCCAGACTTCTAAATATAATTTAATTGCTTAAGCATCCAGCTGAGGGCTTAGAGAACTATTGACCATACACAATGGCACTGGTATTATTCTTCAATTTTCTGTTTGTATTGAGAAAAAAACTGCTAATAAATAATAGAATATTAAGTTATACCTTAAAGCTTGCGCTTTGCACAGAAGATGTGATGGGATCATGGGAGATATACATATTAACTTGATTTGTGTAGGATAGGTTTCTTACCTTCTTATACCCTCTGGCCAATGGGTTAAATGGGTAGCATATGGTATGCTTATCATATCCAACATTAGTTGATAAGATAAGACAAAATTTTAAAAAAAAAATATATAATTGCAACATTATTGCTTTTGTCCTGTGTTTTCCTTTTTAAATTGGTCTGATAATTTTGGCCAACTTTCTTAAAATGAAATCCCATCTTATACCTACTTGTCTTTGGAATTTGGACAGAATTTCATGCTTCCTGTGTGGACTCTTGGCTTACTTCTTGGAGAACCTTTTGCCCAATATGCAAACGTGATGCAAGAACTAGCATGGTGGGTCCTCCGGCATCAGAATTTACTCCTTTGCTTTCATCAAATCCGTCTCCTGTGGCTCCTTCCTCAGCGTTATCATCTATGGCATCATCTCCTGCCATACAAATAGCCCAGGCAATGCCACGCTCCCCTTCGGCTTCTCATATGCACGCATTACCTGTCTAGTGCCCCTTATTTCCCACAATCTCAATCATCATATCACCAATCCCAAGCTCTCAATGTAAACCGAAGTTCATTTGACCTCAGAAATGCATCTTCTCAAATCTCAAATATCATATGCTTCCTATCTAGCCTCACAACACTCCTCGGGCTTTCGATCTGTATCACCCAGCACAGCTACATACATTCCAATTTCCAAGCCCAAGCAATGCCTCTTCGAGCTACGTTGGATCTTCTAATCAGCTGCCACACCCATTGCATTGTAGTGAGTCGGTGACCAATTTTTCGCCTTTCGCATCAGCTCAATCTCTTCCAGGATGCTGATTCTTGAATTTAGAATGGTAAAGTTGTCAGAAACATGTGAATTTTTTTTTCCTCCTAACCTCTCATTCCTCGTGTGATGGGGAAGCATAACGCTTGCTTTGGACTGATGTCTCTTCTTTGAAACTGCTGTGCCGCCTTCTGATTGCATTGTATCATGTGTTGACACCTTGATTCTTGTCTGATTGGACCTTCCAGGGGGGTCTGTAGCATTGTCACTTGTCAGACAAAATAACAGTGTTTTATGCAGGTTCATAGGGTTAATGAGTGTTACGCAGTGCTTGATGTTTGTTTACCCAATTCCCTCGAATGGCATAGGAACGTGCTTAGTATGTTTAATTATAGTTATTGAATTGTGCATTTTTAAAGCTTTAAACATGGAGTAATGGTAATCATGATGACGTGATGGGGAGGGAAAGAAACAAAAAAATTACCATCGTCTAATCATAATATTTTGTATAAAATATTTTTATTAAAAATAATATTTTATTACACTTAATTGCCAAATACTAAAACTAAACAATTTGCTGCAGCACATTTTATAATATATTGTGAGATAGCATAAAATGGCATCATTTGGAGGGGATTTATAATAATAATAATAACAAATTATTATTGATCATCAGTGACTTTGGTTTCAACGTATAAACTCTCCAGAATGATATAATTTGAGTTGCCTTAGATGAAATTTGAGAAAAAGAGTCAGAGGGCTTTGGTTTCAATGTACAAACTCTCCAAAACTCTTCAGAAAATATTTTAAAAAATATTGGTGATACAAAAATCATTAAAATTGATTAATTTCATATGGTAGAAAATTCTTTATGGAGGGGAAAAAAAATGAGAGACAGGTGATTTTTTTTCGTTGCATTTTAAATTATGAAAGTGATCGAATTATTGATGTTCCAAATGGTAAGGTGATATTGCTTTTCAAATTTCCAAAGATCATATCAGGAGGTTATTGATTTTAAAAAACATTATGTCATGAGGTTATTGATTTTATTTGGTGTTATAATTTAAAATGTGAGTTTCGTTAAATTTTTATTATTTATAAATAATTCTATGGTAAATTATGCAAATAATTCGTAAGGGGGGTTCGGTATTGGATTATTGATATTAATTTTTAAGATAATTTTATTTCGATTTAAGAAAAGATGTTTGCAGATTACCAACACAACTTAATTTGTAATATGTGTGTGTGTGTGTTGTGTGTGTGTGTGTGTGTGTGTGTGAGATTCAAAGCGCTTTAACTTGATATATATTTTTCATATCAAGTCAATAATAATTAAGGTATTACTGTACGTGTTATCTATATAAACTACTATAAATAAATAATAAATAAATAATTTACTTTATTAAAAGTGTCCTGATATTTTATTTTATTTCTTTTCATACCGTGCAAATTATCTAGATAATCTATTAACAAATAAATGTTTTTAATCCACAAGTACAGGCCGCGCTACGCAAACCAAAAATAAAAATCATTATTTTGTTATGATCTATTCCAACCTTTTTCATCGCCGAAGTTTATATTATATGCTTCATCATGTGATCATGTCTGGTCTTTTCATTATGTCCTGTCTGTCCCCTTAGTCAAATTTACGCTACAACATTTAAAAAAAAAAAAAAAAAAGCCCCAAACCTTAAAAAGAAAAAAAGAAAAACAAAAGAATTTATGTCTGGAACCCAAAAATTACTCAACCTTAATTTCATTTGTCGTCCTCACTCGATAAGCGCGCGTCGAGTCGTCTGTGTTCATCGCATCGCCACCACACCAGTCAATGAAAGACACAGTCACCACAGACAACAACAACAACAACAACGTAGGAGTCTTCTTCCTCTCTCCTTATCTCACTCTTCACAGGCGAGAGAGCGAGAGCGAGAGAGAGAGAGAGAGAGAGAGAGAGAGAGAGAGAGAGAGAGAGAGAGAAAAGCCTCTCTGAGCCACATTCTCGACTCCTGACCGCACCATGCCATTGAGTCCTCTCCACAACTTCGCAATCGCTCTCATGTTCGCCTTCGCGATCGTGTTCCTCTTCTTCTCCGGATTCCTCGAATTCCCCTCCGCGTCTCCCTCCATCCCAGCAGCCACTAATACGAGGCTGTCCCTGTCCTCCACCCGCGACCCGGACCCAAACCCTAACCGCCCGGATCCCTTCACGGATCTCCTGTCCGCCTTCAGGAAGTGGGACGCCTTCGTGGGCTGTTCCCAGTTCAAGCAGAAGCACAGAGGCTCGTCGTGGAACGCGTCGTCCTCGGCGGCCCTGCAGGATGTCGACGCCGAGTTGGACTGCGGTGCCTTGAAGATGGACCATGTTAGCGTCTTGGTCAAGGGGTGGACTTGGATTCCCGACAATTTGGATAACTTGTACTCGTGCCGGTGCGGGTTGAGCTGCTTGTGGACCAAATCGCCGGTTCTCGCTGATAAGCCCGATGCCTTGTTTTACGAGACTACCACCCCTCCATCGCAGGTACTGCTCTTCCTTCAAATTTCTCTAGTAATGTTTTTGTTTGCTGTTTCTAGCTCTGGACATATCATACGAAAATCGAGCTTCCATTGTCTCTTCTCCTATTATAGTCGAATGTTGCTTGTAGATAGCTTGTTATTTGCACTCTCGTGGTTTAGAGCAAGATTTGGGTTGATGGGCTTGGAACGAAGCTATCTACAAACCGTGTTGGCTCGCGTCAAGTTATACTAATTTATTTTTCCATATGATTGAGGTTCTGTTTTTGTGCACATGCTATGAGGCATTCTGAGAAAATGGAACAGACGAAGAGAAGAAAGCATTGCTTGATTTACGACTCAGGAGGCAAATATTAAGAAATTACGTGTTTTTAAGGTTAGGTTGACAAGGTTTGTCCAAGTCCACTAGGTCTATCTAGCTATAGTAATGGGACTGGCTGGCTTGCAGTTTCCAAAATGTTGCCTGCTGCTCCAAAGAGAGTTGGATTGGGCTGGCTCGTGCTCCCATGCTTGAGGCGCAGGCTCTAATGAGTGAGATGGAAAAAATTTAAGCGATTCCTTTTTATCACAAATTCACAGTTAAATTATGGGATGCAAATTATTATAATTTTTTATTTTTTCATGTGTGAGTGATGATTTTTTACAATCTTCTGAACTTGTTAAACAATGAAAGAGCTTAATTAAATTGATTGTGTATTTTTGCTGTTTAGGTTGTGCACGCAACACTCTATTTGATTTAGGACAATTAATAATAGCTTTCATATTGGAAACATATCCAAGGCCTCTCCTAGAATCGAATTGATTTTCTTTTTGTTTCCTTTAGTACAACCTTATGCATTGTACTCTGATTCCATGTCTTAAAACGGGGGTTTGATTCCTGAGATTTCTTATTAGTCTTTGTTTTCAGACTGGCCTGTAATGTACCTTATGCACTGTGCTCTTGTTCCTCTCTTTGAAAATTACCATAAACATTGTTAAAATTTGCCTTGACTCTTAATCGCACAGAAATAAAAAGGAATTTGATTGCACGTGCACTCACTCATATATACATGTATATATGTATATGCAGTGCACATATAGATATATAAAGGCAGGAGCCTTGTGCACTAGGTACAACTTTTTTTTTTTTATGTATATCCAGTACATCCATTTCTGTTTGTGTATATTTTTGAAAATTCATTTTGAGCTTAGTTATCTCCCAGTTATTATAAGAGACCATCTGCTTTAGGTTATTATAAGAGATGATGTGCTTTAGGTTCAAAGTTACCCGAACTAGGGGATTACACCATTAGATTGAAGTCTTAATTAATGTACTACTACTACTTGATCATATTTGACATACTGGTTCACTGTAGCTCCATCCGATCTAAACACGTCCATACATTTTACTAATCCTCCGTTTTTTTAGCAATCCATGCACTGTGAATCACTGTTATCCCCCAACCTAAGCTTTTATTACCAGCCTTTCTTTGATGGTCTTACAAAAGACAGAAATTTCTCCACTTTTGTATGCTCTTTTAGTTTGAAATATCTTCCAGGTTTTTTTTATTTAGAAGAAGTTTTGACCATGCATGACTGCCCTATGGACTTTTTCTATCCTTAACAAATTATTTGAAAATTTGACTTTTTTATCATGTTTTTTACTTGCTCATTGCCATTCTTAAAGGTCCTACTTAGCTGGGAGTTTTGACTCATTTGTTCTCAGTATAGATGATGTATATCACGAGCTCTCTAGTGCTGATTTATTTCGTCTTATCTTTTTGCTTCACCTTCTCATATCATGTAATCTTGCCCCTGTTGCGACTTTAATTTCTGAACATATTCGATAAAGGATTTCCCTTGCATTTTATCAGAGACGAAAAGGAGATCCACTTCGTGTGTACATGGATCTTGAAGCTGGGCGGAAGCGATCAGGGTTTGAGGATATTTATATTAGTTATCATGCCAAAGATGATGTTCAGTCAACTTATGCTGGCGCACTCTTTCATAATAATCGTAATTATCAAGTGTCCTCTAAGAAAAATAAAGTAAGCTAATATTGCTGCTTCTTCTTTTCTGATTTGATGTTCATTTGCTGTTATTTACTAATTTTGCTTTAATTTTATGTTTACCTTTTTAAAGGAAATACTTGTTTATTGGTCTTCATCACGATGTCTTCCTCAAAGAAATCAGCTTGCCCGGAAGCTCCTAAAGCTATTGCCTCATCACTCATTTGGAAAGTGCTTGAACAATGTTGGTGGGCCTGATATGGCACTTTCTTTGTACCCTGAATGTGCTAAAGATGCAAGCATAGCCCCAGCGTGGTGGGATCATTTACATTGTGCCATGTCTCATTACAAGTTTGTCCTAGCCATTGAAAACACAGTCACAGAGAGTTACGTGACAGAGAAGCTATTTTATGCTCTAGACTCTGGTGCCGTTCCCATCTACTTTGGTGCTCCAAATGTTTGGGATTTTGTCCCTCCACATTCAATAATTGATGGGACTAAATTTAGCTCCGTTGAGGAACTTGCTTCATATGTGAAGGCCGTTGCAAATGACCCTGTAGCTTATGCCGAATACCATGCGTGGAGGAGATGTGGAGTAATGGGTAGCTATGGGAAGGCCCGTGCTGCAAGCCTTGACACACTGCCGTGCAGGTTATGTGAAACTTTGAGCAGAAAGGGCGGAAGGAATACAAAAGCTACGTAAAAGTTCTGCTATTTTTATATTTCCTAGAACTTCTTGCCATTCTAAGTCACCTCTTCCTCATCATTTTCATTGTCTTTTTTTTTTTTTTTTTTATAGTGTATACAAACAAGAATTAGTTTACGTGTACAAAACATGGGGCATAAACTATCAAGTACCCAGTCAGGAAAAAATGCCAATTCTTAATGTTCCCTTGATCCGGTGTCTATTGAACATGCTTTTGACTGATTAAATCGATGTACCATGGCATATTTTTATCGTACAAGTCACTGGTGACTTGATTTCTGGGTACTCTATAGATGGTATGCCCATTTGTTTAATTTGGGTGTTATGGAAAAGGGAGGAAAGAAGGGGGCTAAAAGAGGAGAGCTAGAGATGTGAGAGAAGCAGCAACTAATGATCCACCAACCACTAGCCGCTTTATTGGAAGGATTCTAATGATACTCGTTTCCCTTTACTAACAAATAACTTCCTTGAAACAGAACTATTGGCTAAATTTTAGGCATCAATTGGATTCAGCAATGTTTAGTCATCTTCTTTGTGAAATTTACAGACTGAAGCCGTGTTTGTGTCGGAAGAGCATGCTTTTTTAAAACAAAATATTTAGTTTAAAAAAGTTAATTTAATATAAATATTTAAAATTTTTATTTTTAACCTTTTATTGCAATAAAAAACTTATTATAAATACTATTCTTTTAAATTTAATAATTTATTATTTTGCTTTTGTTTTTAAAATAATTATATTTTTTCTTTCTTTTTTTTCTTTTCAAATTTTCTCTCATCCTTATTCCTTTTTAAAAAATAAACAAATATTTGGAAAAGAAAATTTTAATTAAATAATCAAAAATCATTAAAATAGATAGATGATGATATTAAAATAACAAAAAATGATTTCTTTTAATTTTTTGATATTAATTCTAAATTAATTTTTGACCATAGAGAAAAATTTTTGGAGCAACGATACTAATATTAGATTTTTATTTTAACAAAAAAATAAGGTGCTGACATGAGAGCAATTATCCATAAAAGAAACAAACTATCGGGCTCCAAAGATATTGGGAACATTAGAGGGTCCTTAAATATTATTATGGATAAGAAAAAATAGAGTAGAATTCCTTGTATGATTGGTCGAGAAAGAGATGCATTTGTGTGTGGCAAGTTCACAAATGTGACAATGAAAATTTTCAACATTTGAATTTTTGAATAAAATGTCTGACATAGTGATTATTTTATCCATGAAGGTAGATTACGAAGGATAAAAAAAATACCATCAATAAATGCCAGTCCAACAATAAATGCCAATAGACAATGAGTGACCACTAACAAGGCCGAAAAAGAAAGGAAAAATTAATTTTCTTAATAATCTAGCTTTGATATCATATGAAGAAATAGAAATATTTTCATTCACATCGTTAATACACTGGAAGTACAAATATATATACAGCAGTCCGATCCTTGGTCTTACAATAACTAATACGTAATAAACTGAAAAGTTTTACAACAATAATCATAAATACAAATAATAAAGATAGTGTGAGAAAATTAAAGAGTTATTATAATAACTATAATTTAAATTTTCTAATTATCCATATTAATGAATACGAATTAACTTCTAATGGACTTCAAACAAAAAAAATTTAAATTTGCCCAAAAAAAAAACAAACCAAAACCCCCCTTTTTTTTTTTTTTTTTTTTTTTATAAAAAAAAAAAAAAAAATCCAAACCCAAAAAAAAAATCCCAAAAAAAAAAAAAAAAAAAAAAAAAAAAAAAAAAAAAAACCCCCCTACTCTATTGATTATTAGTATCTATCTATTGGACCATTCAAACATGAGAAATACCCTCTTTTAAAAAAAAAAAAAAAAGGATATACTGGAATGCTTAGAAGATGGACCTTTCACTCTAATGAGGCTAATCACGATGGAAGATTGGAAGAAACTGAATAAAGAAAACTTTGTCATGAAACTCATATCAGAATGGTCCATAGATAATGAGGTTCAAGTCAAAAGGATGTCAAAGCAATGAATATTTTGTATCATGCTCTGGACAAAGAGAAGTTCCAGGATATAGTTCAATGCGAAACAGTAAAAGAAGTTTGGGATACTCTGTGTAAGCTTTATGAAGGAAGTGCATAGATCATAGAAAATAAGGTAGATCTCATTTTAGCTAGATATGAAGGAGGTGAATAGATAACTGAAACTTATGAAATAAGCAAGCTTATTCAGAATGAGCTGAAAAACAACAAGGAGAATAGCAACAGAGACTACAACATAAAATACCTAAGGAGTCTTACAAATTTCCTGGGATCCCAAAAGAGCAGTTATATCATATGCAAGGGATCTGAGCACAATGACTCCACAAGAGTTATATGGAAATCTAAGGACCTACGAGCTGCAGCAAGGCCAGAGGAAAGAAAGAGTCAAAGACAATAAGAAGGAAAGGTTTATGGCTCTACTGGTAACAACACCTATGAGAGACCCACGTGGCTTGTCACCAATCAACTGCAGAAGCTGAGCTTATTGCAGCTACACCAGCAGCAAATCAAGCATTGTGGTAAAAGAAACCGTTAGATGATCTACGTTTAGACTAACAAGTAGAAACTGAGATTTTTGTAGACAACCTTTCACGAAATCAAGTGTTTGATGGAAGAACAAAGCATTTTAAGATCATGTAGTATTTTCTAAGAGATTTGCAGGAAAAAAAACTGATGAGGTAGAGCCGGTGCACTGCGATTCTGAAAATCATATTACAGGCATACTTACTAAGTCCTTTCCAGTTGGTCATTTTGAGGTTCTAGGGAGAAGTTAGGATTATGCAGCATTTGAACTAGCATTCTCTGAACAAGCATTTTTAGATGTTCAAACATTATTCTTAAGAAATAAGTGGCACGATGAAATACTTGATCCGAGAGGTGATTATTGGGTGTATCAAGGCTGTTCCTTGTTTTTTCGTTGAATATTTATTATATCCATTCGTTAGGGGTAGACATTATTATTAATTGTGTTAGGCACAATTAATTATGGCAGCTGGGTGTGCGTTCTTTCTCTTAATGCAAGGGTGTTTTGTGTTTTTTGTTTTACTGGCGTTATATATGGTTGTGTGAAACGCGTAAGGTGAGCTGAAAAAAAAAATACATGCACGAGAATTTGTTTTTACAACACTGATCTTGCCACACATTTCTATGAACTCCTCTTATTTACTGGTAATAGTTTTTTATTTTCATAAAATGGATCAGCATCAATTAATGTGTTTCTATAGAACGTGGCGTAGATCTAATAGAAGTAAACACTGCGTCAAAATGGTGTCTCATTCCTCTGTAAGGTACAAAACCCAAAGCGTCCTTAACAGTGGGGCTTGAGAGTGATGTGGGTATTACTGTTTAAGAGGAATCAGAAGACAAGAAGGAGGAGCACATCTAAAATGGGCTTAGTATGCAGGGTTTGTCATTTGATCCCTACAAAATTAAGATGTGTGGTTTTGATCCTTATTATTAATTAGTTCAGATTTGCAGCGACCTGCAATTGCTAAGGGGAAGATAATATACACAACCAGAACCTTGAAACCACAGTCATTCTGGTAAACAAATTTGGAGCCAACATGTAAATCAACACCACATAAGATGGACTTCCTTCCAAGAGAGGTAACTAACATCATCAGTAACCAAAATACCCTGTAGTGTCTGTACCCAGAAAGCATTTTAAATTTCTGATATTAAAACTCCAACCAACTTCAGTGCAACAGACACGACAGTACTAGTCTGAGCATTTTGAATCTTTGATTGGGCCATAGTAGTACCCTCCTGTCGAAGCAAAATGCGTTGAAGTCCAATCCGAACTTGAATGCAGCAGGAAAATTTATTGCGGCTGCCTACTTGGTGGCCTGAAACGCTATCTATTCTTAGCATTCACTGTAGTTTTGTTTTCCCAGGAAAAAATGATTGGAGGGTGATGGTTGATAGACATTGCAAGTCCCCTGCCGACTACGGCAGACTCCATGGCCCATGAGAGGGCCAAGCAAGGCATCGCTCTTGGGGTTGGTTGGCCCTGTTGACGTGGGTGATGTGACTGTGACCAGCTAGCCTCCTCATCCAAGGATACGCATTATTTATTTATGGATGCATGCGTTGCGCTCACTTTAATTAATAATAATAAATATTGTTAAAAAAATTTAAAAAAAAATACCAGCGTGTAGCTAGCATCTCATGTCATGGCCCTCACCTCACCGGTGTCTAGTGGCGTACGGCGAGCTTAAGAGATCTCAAATGTGTGATTAATTTCATATCTTGGGGGGGCCAAAATGGGTACCTGCCTCTTGGGTTTTACCAGTTTGATCGGGATAGATTGGCTGGCTGGTTTGGTTGGTTTCTTACCTTTTTTTTTTAATAGGGATGCGATGAATTATGCGGAAACCATCAAACGGATATGTTACCCTCGTTGCCATGTTTTGTTTTTTTTTTTCATATCAATAATGGAGAGATTTTTGGTGAATTATTTATATAATTGATCTGCGAATGGACTTTTCTTATATTACTACGTAAAAATAAAATTTTAAAAAATAAAATTAAGATGAAAATGAAATGAAATGAAATGAAAATAATTTATTATTTTATCTATTATGGTATGCAATATTATGAATAAAATATTTTTAAGAAAATAACAGATTTATATGTCCAAAGTCAACATCGTTCACTTTGTCGTCCCACCCACCCCCTACGGATAACAGATTTATCCGTTTGGATAAAGAGTAGGATTGTAAATTTGATTACCCTGTATGGAAATGATAGGAGGATAAAAGTAATCAAAATTATCTGGGTAATATCTATCATAAAACCATTCCTTCCTCTTGGGTCTATCAAATACAAGAATAAATTTTATTTTATTTTTCACATATTAAACATGCTGTTAGTCTCTTTAAATTTGATCGTTAAAATAATTTTATTTTTTTTTTCCTATTTTAACAATCAATTTTTTTAAATATTCTTTCCGCCTTCCCTACTTTAATAATTTATGTACTATTTTATTAAAATATTTATTTATTAAATATTTATTTAGTCATTGAAAAGGAAAGAACACGGAGGAAAGAAAATTTTAAAGGAAAAAATATAGAAAAAAATATACTTGTTTAAAGTGTATGGAATATTAAATATTTAAATTGAAACAGTGATTATAATTAACTGTGGTAAAATTATAATTAAATAAAAAATAAATGTAAAACATTAGTTGTCTGTCGATTTATTAGCAAAATTATCTTATGATACAAAATTATCCTCACATTTCCGATTTAGCAAAATGGCGCGTGTGAGAAGGGGTGTCATTTCCCTCCTTATCAGCCACTGGAATCTGGATTTGGAAACGCAACTGCCTGTCCCATCGGCCACGCAATAATGAAAGTTGGATAATGTTAATATGAATAAGGATGGATTGCATATTTGCATATATATATAATATATATCCATCCACCTTGCAATATTACGCTACATATAAGACAAAGACTTATGATCATGGTTGCTAGCGTTAGGGTTGACGTTGCCATCGATGTAATAAATGTAACATTAAATAAAATCCCGTACATGGATTTTTTACGATGAAGTTTAAGAGCCAACATGCACGTTAATGCAGCCATAGCTTGAGAACAAACAATCGATTTTTTAAGGTTAGCCAATAAGGAAAAAGATTTTTTATCGGATAATTTAATTGAATTAGAAAACCGGATAATGCATATTGGCATAAATATTTAAATATCTCAAATTAGTATATTTGCATTTATGCAAACTAATTAGAGTTTACTAAACTTTTTCCTTAATTTTAACAAAAAAAATAATACTTTCTAAAATTTTATTTTAAAATTTACTCATTTTGAAAAATCTTTTTACTATTTATTCTATATTTCCAAATTTCATATCCATTCAGTACTCAACCAATAAAATATTTTAGGGAACAGATTTTCACCCAAGGATGAAAGTTAATTATATTTTTTAAAGGTGTATGTTGATATACAATAATTTAAATCATTTATTGTCTTGACATACAAAAATGATATGTAACACTGGCTTGTGGGTACGGCCGTAAAACTGCAGTTGATATAAATGGATGTGTTTTTTTCGTAATTTTATTCTCTCACATGTCCGCAATGATTTGATATGCTATCACGTTATCACGATTAATCACAATTGAATAAATTGATAAAGAGATTAAACTAAGCAAAAACAAAGCTTACTAAACCCAATTATTTCCTTGGTTCAAGTAAAATTAATGAGGAAAATAAGAAGAGGATTAGACATGCTCTCTCAATTTGACACCTGTGTTAAAATTTGCATGTTAAAGTTGATTGCAATTTCAATTTAGTTTACATCGATCATTATCACAAGTGATACATAAAATTTGTCCTTATTGTTATAATTTTTTAAAAATGTTATAAACTATATTAACACACTAATATAGGTATTTATAGTATTTTTATCTTTCACATTAGTCTTATAAACGACTCCTTGCTTCAATTGGTCGGATTATGCCCGCGGTATTATTACTTTAGAGAAATTAAAGTGCTTAAAACAAGATTATACTTTGGATAAATATTAGAGTATTTTCGTTATATTTTGTTAATCTTTGACATTAGAGTAAAAATAAATAGTGACGGTCGGGAGGCATTCATATTTTATAATAAAAGGTAAAAAATTTAGATTTATGACAGAAGAACAATTGTAGAAATATTTTTTCGAGATATTTTCATCAATTATGATAAACGTTAAATGATCAGATAGCATTAATCTCAACCATAACAATGTCAATCAAGGATCCATGGATGTTAGAGTAAAATACATTTAATCCATTATTCAAAATAAGTGTTATCTTAAGTTTAATCTAAAAAATTATAATCTTTATATATACAAGACAAGTCCATTTAATAGTATAATAATTATTTTATTCTTTTTATTTATTAATCTATATTTTATTTTCCATCTTTATTTAAATTATTTTAAATTATATTTTATAATTACTACTTTTTTCATATATCATGTATTTATTATAACTAATCCAAAGTGTATATATGTTAAATATATATTAAAAATATATTTAAAAGATAAATAGTAATCTTCTAAATATAGAGATTTACTCTATAATTTTTATTTCTAAATTATATTTATCAAATCTCTAAACTAATTAATAAATTATAAAAAATATTATTATATCTGATATAAATGTTCATCGTTCTAGTTATAGGATTCTAGTTTTATTTGTTTATATATATATATATATATATATATATATATATATATATTTGCACCAAAACAAAAAAATAAAATAAAAATATGGAGGTGGGAGAAAGTGAAAAGTATGGAGGGACAAGGGCAACTGGGTCGGTCGATCCATTCGGGGCTTGTGCTGCGAAATGGGCCTAATTTCATTCCACTACTGTCCCCCCGAATTTCACGTTCACGCGCTTTTTTTCCAAATATTTGGGATTAAAATAGAAGATTTTGGCCCCCTTTTAAACTCGACGTTACCAAATGTGGGAATTCTTTTTTATATGACCATACCAATATCTTATTATTCTTATCCCCTATTTTCTCTCTCTAGACCTACTTGTCTTCTTGTCTTGACTCCCACTTTCTCTCTCCTCCTCCGACTATTTATAGATTTCCTGTCTGCAACCGTCTTCTTTTTTTTGTTTCTTTCTTCCTCCCTCTCTGCCTCTTCGCCCCCCTCCTGTCCCGACCGTGCTCCGGCCAAATCGCCGGCGTCCTTACGTCCGTCATTCCCACCGGATATTCTCCTCTCCTCTCCATTCTAGCTCTGAAAGGTCAGCTTCTGTGTCTCTCTTCCCCAAGTGTTAACTCTCTCTCTCTCTCTCTTTCTCTCCCTCCCTCCCTCTCTGTTTGTATAGGCCTGTCATCACTTCTCCTGCTGTTGCCTGCTACAAAGCTTTAGATCTGATTTGTGTGATGGGTTTTTTTTTTCTTTTTCGGTTAGGCCTTCAATTTTCCCAGGGAAAAAAATAATCCTTTGTTCGTGATATTTATATTGCCTGATGATTTTTTTTCCCGTCTTCTTCTTATAAGTTATAATATATGTGATTCAGTAATGGGTTTCCACGTATACGTACGTTTTCCTCAAATGTAGCTTTTTCACTATGTTAGTGTCTCTATCACAAACGCGTAGAGGGTGTTTGGGGGGGTTTAAGTAACTATTTAACTATTTTATCTATGTTTATATAAACTGAGCTCCATGTAACTATTTTATTCGTGTTTTTATAAACACACAAAAAACCGAGCTTCATGAAACACTCTGGTTGTTTTCAACGGGTGTACTGTTTATAAGCAAATGTAATTAAGTTCCCCCAAAACCTTCTTACATTATATCCTGCTCCTGTAAGTTATAGAAAGAGTTGAGTTTATTTACTTCCTTTTGGAGCACCGTGTGTCGTGAAAATAAATGAATACGGATCCGTTTAATTTAGGAAATAATTGGGTCTGCCAATGTATTTTTCCTTGGAAAAGTTGCTGCCTTTCTATTTCAATTGGTGTATCTTCGACTTTGTTTGGGTTTTCTCAAACCGTAAATCTTTCTTTGGGATACAGCAAGTTGGTGAACTTTGAAGTTTGGGCAATATGGATGGTGCTAGAGAGATCAAACTCGGACTTAGAAATGTGATGTCACAATGCTCCATCTCCTCCATCTCTGAGATGGATGATTATGATCTTTCAAAGCTTCTTGACAAGCCAAGGCTCAACATTGAGAGGCAGAGGTCTTTTGATGAGAGATCTCTCAGTGAGTTGTCAATTGGCTTGACAAAGGGAGGTTTAGATAACTTTGAGAGCTCGTACTCACCTGGGTTAAGATCTGGTTTCAATACCCCTGCATCGTCTGCTCGGAACTCATTTGAGCCCCATCCAATGGTTGCTGATGCCTGGGAAGCTCTACGCCGGTCTTTGGTGTACTTCCGTGGTCAGCCAGTTGGCACTATTGCTGCTTATGACCATGCTTCAGAAGAGGTTTTGAACTACGATCAGGTAAGGCCTAAGATTTATATTTATGGAACTCTCCGTGATATGACCTTTTCTGTGGGTGCAACTGTGCAAGGATGATTTGAGCATGAAAACCAAAATACCAGTCAATTCATGCATGGTTTAAAACGTTTTAATTTCAACTCTACTTTTAAACAAAATATATAAGAACTTTTAAGTTACTTTAAATGTAAAATCTGGTTGTAGGTTACAGACAAATATAAACACTGGATATATCCCTAATATGACTGCCTCCCTAATCGCTAACATGATTTCTACATGAATTTTTTTTTTCTTTTCCCCTTTCTTCCTTTTATTGCAGTGGCACATTGATGAGCATCAATGACAGAATACAGTGAGTATTACCTAATTCATTAATCTTCAGATGGTATTCACTATGCGATCTCGGAAAAAGAGTTTGAATTGAATGCTCAAACCTCATTCAGACTTGCAGATATCAGAAATATGCATACCATATGAGAAAAATATAAATTAAATATTAACCACCTCACCTAGTGTAATTGCTAAAAGAAGGTAGGCTGTGAAGTTGAAATGAGCATACATTTTAAAATATAAAATCTTCAATGTTAAAATGTCATTTGATTGGGAGTGCTTTATATCAAAATTTGTTGTGAAGCTAAGTTAAAAAAAAAATTGTTTTTGTGTTTTTATGAAGGTTTTTGTACGAGATTTTGTCCCTAGTGCTCTAGCATTTCTGATGAATGGAGAACCTGAGATAGTTAAGAATTTCCTCTTGAAAACATTGCATCTTCAAGGGTGGGAAAAGAAAATTGACCGATTCAAGCTTGGGGAAGGTGCAATGCCTGCAAGCTTCAAAGTCCTCCATGATCCCACCCGAAAAAAAGATACTTTAATTGCAGATTTTGGTGAAAGTGCAATCGGTAGAGTTGCTCCAGTAGACTCAGGATTCTGGTGGATAATTCTGCTTCGTGCGTATACAAAGTCAACTGGGGATTTGACTCTAGCTGAAACTCCAGAGTGTCAGAAGGGGATGAGGCTTATATTAACGCTCTGTTTATCTGAGGGGTTTGATACATTCCCAACTCTACTCTGCGCTGATGGATGCTCTATGATTGATCGAAGGATGGTAATTGGTTTTATAATTTTACCACCACATTTGCTTTTATCATTACTGAAATTGTTTGGCCTCCAATATCTTTTGTTTCCGATAGATGGTGGGGTTGGGGGCCAATGCAGCTAGGCATTTATCATTTCTTTCCTCTTTCACACATCTGAATTATTTCATGATTGTTACTGTATAGAGGTAACAGTTAACATTTTTAAGATAGACTGGATTTTGTCTAGTCTGTCAGGTTGCAATATATTTAATACAGATTCCAGCAGACAAATTAACATAATCTTACTGTGCAGTTTTCATTTAGTTGCTATTTCACGCATCCAAATTGTTGCGTGGTTGTTACCTTCTACTTGTAAACACTAACATTTTTAAGAAAACTCCCTGGTATTTGTCCATTATCTCTGGTTGCAATTTATTTAATACAGGTTCTGACTGACCAATTAACTTAGTGTGCTCTATGCTAGGTTGAATGAATATATGGTGTTTCCACAGAGTAAGAAAGTCCATTAGCATCAAATTTGTTAATAGAACAAGACTTAAATCTCCTTTGTATGATCTGATTTGATTTAAACAATCATGCTATACATTTGTGCAGATGAATGGAGAGGTTCTTATTAATTAAAAAAATTAGTTGAGGTACTGCAGCAGCTTTCAATCCAAATAAGAGGATATTAGAAAAAGAATGTTATTGCTGTAGTTATAGGCTATAGAATGTGTGTTTTTCATCTGCTACATCCCGATGTTTTCCTTTATGGTAGTTTCGTACTGCACCTGAAAAGTGATTTGGGATTGGATGAAAATTGTGTTATGGTGTTCACATTGGCTTTCCATCAAGTTATTAGCTTCATTATATTTCTTTCTAAATGTACCTGCACTCAAGAAAGGATGAATTGCATATAGGATAATATCTGCATATTTAGTTTTGTTTTGTGCTCCGGGATAACTAATTAATAGATGATTGTCGTCATTCTTCTCTTCCATATGACTTGAGTTATTAACCATCTATAAGCAAATATCCAGGTGTCCTTTAATTGTTCATTGGTTTATTCCACAGGGGGTCTACGGCTATCCTATCGAGATTCAAGCCCTTTTTTTTATGGCGTTAAGATGTGCTTTGGCAATGCTGAAACTTGATACTGAAGGAAAAGAGTGTGTGGAGAGAATAGTAAAGCGCTTGCATGCCTTAAGTTTTCACATGCGAAGTTACTTTTGGCTTGACTTCCAACAACTAAATGACATATATCGTTATAAGACAGAAGAGTACTCTCACACTGCAGTAAATAAGTTTAATGTAATTCCTGACTCCATCCCAGAATGGGTATTTGACTTTATGCCAACACGTGGTGGCTACTTCATTGGCAATGTTAGCCCTGCTAGGATGGATTTTCGATGGTTTGCTCTAGGTAACTGTATTGCTATTCTATCATCTCTTGCGACTCCTGAACAATCTGTAGCAATTATGGATCTTATTGAAGCGCGCTGGGAGGAGTTGGTTGGAGAGATGCCTTTAAAGATAACCTATCCTGCCATAGAAAATCATGAATGGAGGATTGTAACCGGTTGCGATCCAAAGAATACTAGATGGAGTTATCATAATGGAGGATCCTGGCCAGGTTCGATCTTCTTTTTTTTTTTTTTTATGTTCCCATTCATTGTTTTTAACTTCTGTGATAAAAAAAAAAAAGTTAATCCAATTTTGGTGCGGCCAAAACAGTTTTAGCAATTTTAGGGTATTGTCTTTGTCCTAGGCAAATTATTGGAATCCAATTCAACTTCCATGGAATGGAGTCAATGCTGGCTACTGCATTTAGTTCTAAAACGCTACCCTTTCTGACCTACTTGCCTTTTGCGAAGAAAGATATTGGAGGCTTTACTTTCAAGTTGCTTTCTAGATATTCGCCTTAGGTAAAAATGATTTCCATATGATAGGTATCCACTTGAAAAAATACACATTTACGGCTTAATTTATTGGGATTATATTATTTGCCTGCATTAAAATTTGAATGGTCTCTAGAGCCTGTACATAAATAACATACCTCCATCAAAAAAGAGGACATCACTTTTCTTTTACAATCTTGACCTTTAAGATCACCTTGCTCTTTTAGCTCAAGTAAACTTATTTCCATCTCTCTCTCTCTCTCTCTCTCTCATTCGGCACTGAAATTTTCAATACAACACAGCCAAGACAGTTCGAAATTTACATTGACAAAAATGGGATTTGTCAGTGCATTATGTTCATTGCTTATTCAGGAAATGCATTTCATTTCTAATCATTATCCAATCACTGTCACCACCAACTTTTTTTTTCCTCATAATCTCATTAAAAAAAAAGCTAGTTCATCATTGCTATAACAGGTGATACTTTCTTAAAACCATAAAAGGATCTACAAATCATTTCACATATTCTTGTTTAATTTTATATCTAAATTTTTGTTGGGAATTTTGGATCAATGTTAAAATTATATATTTTTTAAAAATTTTATGGTAGCGAATATTATTTTAAAAATTTATTTTTCATTTTTTGTAAGAAATGAAAACACAGTATATTTTGCGGGGTTTGTTTGGTTCCTGATACACTTACTCGACCCTCTCTCCCACCCATGTTTTTGGATGCAGTACTACTGTGGCTGTTGACTGCTGCCTGCATCAAGACAGGACGGCCGCAGATTGCAAGACGAGCCATTGATCTTGCTGAGTCACGTATGCTAAAAGATAGCTGGCCAGAGTATTATGATGGAAAACTCGGCAGATATGTTGGTAAACAAGCAAGAAAATTTCAGACATGGTCAATAGCGGGATACCTGGTGGCCAAAATGATGCTGGAGGATCCGTCACACTTGGGAATGATATCGCTGGAAGAAGACAGGCAAATGAAGGCTCCCCTGAAGAGATCCTCGTCCTGGAATTGCTGAAGGTTCGACATTTTTAACTCAGTGTTACTCTACAGTAAACCGAAGGTGAGAAGACGACTGAGAGACCCTGTCTCTGGTTTTCCTGATACATCTGTGTCCGACTTTGGTTTGGTGCATAGCAACTGCTGGCGGTTAGCTTTTTGCTCACTGCCATTTGCCGATTTGATATACGCTGTTGAAGACACTTCCATATTATGAATCATATGCATGGACACGATTATTTATTATCGCGGATTGGTTGGTGCACTGTGGCCTTTTGGCTTTGAAGTATACCAAAAATTTGAAACTGTTATCTTATATAGTATTTGTTATCTATGTTTTTTTATTTTTTTATTTTTGTAATATGCGAGAGGAAGGTTTCAACATATTGACAACCACGGCAAGGTAGCCTCGGAGTGGTTTGTTGGCAAATTTTAGTAACTGTGCTGTCTTTTGACATTTAAAGGATGGACGACTTACCATTCGTTTATAGGCCGTATTCAACATGATTCAAATTCTTGACTCTTTATTCGATGATTAATAATATCAACATATTTTAGACCCCTTAGGGTAGATGTCTTGGTTTAATCGGTTGATTGGTTTTGCATTCTAAAAAAAAAAAGTAAAAATACAAAATAATATTATCATCATTTTGCTACAACATTCATGTTTAATGTTGGGAGATACTTATTTTAACATTATTCTTAAAATGTCAGCATGATCAGCAGATTCTAGGAATGTATTTAAAGCATAAAAATGCTTATTTAATGAATTTTCAAACCAATATGGTGCAATGAAAATTACTTTAACTATACAAAGGAGTTATATTAATTTTATATTATTTCTTATCAATATTCATCATGTGTACTGTAACATGATTTCGTCTTAATTATTTGTTAGTTGAATATTGATGTGTCATAATTTTATACGTAAATGATTAATATGCAAAAAAAAAAAAGAATTAAAATACAGTTTTCATGTCTATATATTGGCATTGGAATAATGAAATTTTGATTTTTAAGTCAAAACTCTAATTTAATCGTATTAGTAAAATACTTTAAAATTAATAATAAATGTATAATATAGTTTCCAAAAGCATTTTAGTAATGTTATCAATAGTTTGAATTTGCCACCTCAAGATACCTTGATTAACGATAACCACGCAGATTTTTCATATTTTATCTTGTCTGGACGTGTGCATGTGTTTTGCGAGCATGAGTAAATCTATAATTAAAAGAGAAACATTTTTGATAATCTACTTATTTGGGAAAAAAAAGGTCGTCATATGCCGCAATCGAAGGGAGGGGAGTTAACTAACATACGCGGTTCCGTTATTTGTGTCGCAAGGAACACACATCTGAACGGAGAGTAGCATTGGGTCAACGTTCCCATGTTTCTTTAAAGATCCCGATGCAATCAAAATACTTTATAATATTATTAACATTCTTTATGTTTTTTTTCACCACAACTCCCACGCCACTCAACCAACTAAGGAATTTTATTTTTAGGGGAGAATCCTACGCTTTGAAAGCTTCTTTCATGTTTATTTTATCTGTTTTTTTATTTTTAAAATATTATAATTATTTTAAAATACAGAAAATTAAAAATATAAAATTAATTTTATTCTTTAAAATTTTAAAAATAAAAATAATATATTATTATTATTATTATTATTATTATTTTTCAAAAAACTATGACAAAACAAATATGTTCTTATATTTTTCACGTAAGATACCCCTAAACTTTTTTAAAGCCATGATAAGAATGACATTTGCATTTGACCTAAGTTAATATTATTTTTAATGATTTAATTAATTTATCACATTTTATTGATTGATTTATCTTTGATATGTAATTTTTGGGGCTGCATTTTCTATACTAAATGTTTTTTTTTTTTACATTTTCATACTTAAATATTTTTTTTAAAAATCCTATAGTTGCAATCATTTTCTTGCAGTAAGCCATATTTGCTCCTACACTGTACTGTTGACTGTCGTGTTCATCTAGCCTTCATGCAACAAAATTGTCCGACCAGACAATAGTTACCTGGTCAGCACCAGCGACATAAGTACAATGAAACAAGTCCAATCCTTGAAAACTGAATTAGAAAACTTCAACTAAACAACCGGCTATGCAAGATCATCCAAGCTAAAAGTATTCGAGGTTAAAACGCTTTTTACAAAAACACATCGCACTCAGAGCCTCATAATAATGGATCTGGTGCAGGCAAAATGGGGGCAGGCTGACGACGGCAAGGAAGCCACTAACCAGACATGAATGACATGGCTCGTCTGAATTCCAAGGATTTGAGAGCTGACCCTGGGAACCGCTGCCCTTCGGGTACCCAGAGTCTTTTATGGGGCAGCACTACACGGGATTGGTTGCTTTTTGCTGCTGAAGCATCGGCCGCTGGTGAATTAGTTTCCCTTTTCTTCACAAATTCAAAAAATTCTGCTACTTGGCGGGCATACCTTCACACAAAACAAGTAATTGAAAATGCAAACGTTCAATATCAGTTATCAATCAGGTGATATTTTATTCAATTCCATAACAATGTTGCTAGCCATCAGACATAATGGAATAATAACACAGAGAAGCACATAAGAGGATTGGGATTACCAAATAATCCAAGTTAATGTGACAATCAATACAATAACCAGGACCAGCTTGCCAGGCACCATATCATAACAACAAATCCCCTCATCACTCTTTTTTTAAAATAAATTATTTTTTTGAGAGACAATCTTTTTTTTTTTCCTTTTCATCACTAGTCAGCTGAAAAACAGGAGAAATGGGACACTACGGAAATTCCCACAGACATTTGATAACGGAAAAGCTTTGGCAAAGGAAGATGGGTCAGAAAATAAAAGCAGAGAAACAGAGGAATTTGACAGACATTTTACCAAGTATACAATTTACAAAACATTATTTATATCTTTGCAATCGAGTAGAAAGCTAAGTGACTAGCTACCTTGCAATATTTGTGCATAGAATTTTTGGAAGGGTAATAGTTGACAATCAAATGGTTTAGTACACTACCAAGAAGAGATATAATAATAACATAAGATACACTGCTTTGTAAACTGAAATTGCATGGAATGAACAAAGATTTTCCCAATCTAAATATTTAAGTAGCCATCTTACTGTTGCTTTGCTTCAATATCTTTGCTGAAATCAATGTTGGGCTCGCAGTCCAGAACCAGTGCAGGAACCTAGATAACAGAATAAAACTCAGTTACACTATTCTATAGACTAACTGAACTCAAAGGAAAACGGGAAAGTAGAGCACCTTATGAAGACTTGAATGCATCTTATCACCCTCAAGGTAAAACACACGGTCCCTTATATCCGGATGCAAAGAGCTATCTAGATGGATGGGTAACTTATTGACAGACAATATTCCATGACTTTTGCTCTGGGATGGGAAAAGCCAGCTCTCATGCTTTTCATGCAAACCCTGCAGATACTCAAGACTGACTCCGCCCTCTTCAGCACGTTTACGCATCATCATTCGTTTGTGGCATGTGCCAGGGCTTGCTCTAAGATAGATGAAAGCGTCAGGAATGAGCCCAGGCAAACTTGAAACAACTGGATCAAACCATGAGTCATATATACTAATCTCCATTTCATTCATCCAATTTGCTTCATGAACTGCTCGTACAAATACCTTGTCGAAAAGTAACCAAACATACAGTGTATTAGCCATGAATCAAATAAATTTGTAGAGTAAGGGAAACAACGGCAGATTGTTCAATCCAGTTATTTCTGCAGCAGTTGAGACTAAATCAGCAGTAAAGTTTTTGCATTCACGTCATTAATTTTTCAAAAGACTGTATGAAAGACTACAAAATAACATATGTATAAGATAAATAATTACAATAAGAATGAAGACAGAGGACCACTAGTTTAGGACAGAATCCAATTCAAACGAACAAAAAATGGAAAGCTTACCATCCGGTCACTGAAAACACTCCTTTCCATCAGCCTAAGAGGCTTAATTCCACCAGATGACTCTTTCTCCTGCATGACCCTTGTTACAAAGACATAATTCTGGAATGTGTAGGCATACCTTTCGGGTTCAGCATAAAAAGCATCCAATATATTGAAGTGATCAGGTCCAATATCTTGCCACTTGTTAATAGGTTCTGGGACAACTTCAACAAGGTCACGTAACTCAATTGTTTCATTAGCTATTCTCTGAAGAAATGTTGTTTTCCCAACACTGATGTTTCCTTCAACACAGAAAGTGAGACGCTTTTTGGGGGGTTGCTTTACAGTAGAGTTGGAATTATCTTCTCTATCTTCTTCATCCACCCTTTTTTTGATAAAAGTTGTAATACTCTCAGCATGGTTTTTGTGAATGATTCCAACAGAACCCTGTAGATAGTCAACCATTTTCTGACCGGATTGTCCAGAAAACTGTGAGACACAAAAAAGGAAAAGAAAAAGACTTGTTAGGGGAGATTTGAGTCTAAGAATTCCTTAGACTGTTAAAGTAAAATGGGCCTGCATCAAAGTTATAGGAGGGGAAGTTTCAAACTCAAAATGTTAATATCCATTGAGCCATTGGCCAAAATTTGCTTCAAAGCAGCGAACAGAAAACATAACAAATCAGGGGAAACGGTGATCCAGTCACCAGTACAACTTTTATCCTCCCATCCTTTTCCATTCGCCGCCTCTCCATACAAGCTTAACCGCTCGTGATATCATATTATATATCCTCTTCCTGTCCTACATTTAACACAATCTAGCACTATTGCTATTGTTCATATAAAATCACAAAGCAGGAACAAACTCGATGAATTTTTAAACCACTATTCCTGCAAACAATTAATTTATACCTACCTTATGGAACATGTTCGAACCAAAATTTATGACAGATAGCCACAATACAAATATAGAAAACAACAATAACCGTGAGGAATACAATACCCTATCCTTGTAAAGTTGCTTGAGCTGAGCAACTTCCTCAAACCCTTTCTCCACCAGTTTCTTCAAATTCCTAGGACCCACACCCGGAATAGTCAGCAAATCCGGATTCCCCGGCAGGGGGCCCGCCTCACCCCCGCAGCAGCTTCCACTGAGAGATACCTTCTGCTGCATCCTGTTCTGCTGCACCTTGTTCTGCCTCGAGTGCTTTTCTTCCATGCTCTTTCCACGGTTCTCTGGAGAGCCATCCTGATCCTGCAAAACAACCTCGTCCGACCCCTTCAGCCCATCAATCGCAAAACCCCACTTAGAGGAGGCCGTGTCGGTGTGACACCACGCGGAGCGGCGATACCCAAATCGGCCCCCCTTGAGGGCAACCCAGCCCCGTCCGGCTCTACCATTGTCGACGTCCGAGCAGCGGCACACCCGACAACTGGTGCGGTAGAGCCGCGAGAGGAAGGCGGAGGCGGGGGCTCCGTGTTTGAGGGGCGCGGAAGGGCGGAACCTAAGGGGGCCGGAAGCGGACATCGCATGTGGAGGAGGAGGCGGCTGGAGATGTGAGTGCAGGGTCGGGTTGTTGGTGGTGGCCTTGAGCGCTAGAGAGAGAGGGACGGTGGCGTGGTGAGCCGTGAAACAGGGAATGGCCCCCCCAGGAGGGCTACGGCGCAACAGGCTCTGCATCACTTAGCATCTCACAACCCGACAGCAGGGAGAGAAACACCGTAGCTTGTCTGCATTCGAGGACAGAGAGAGGTGACGGTAGACTGATAGAGTGGCTGTGTGTGGGAAGTTGAAGAGCTGGGTAGCCTGCTGGGTGTGGCTTCAACTTTCGAGGGTTTCAACTCTGAGGTTTGAAGGGGTGTGCGTGGGGTTTCTCAGGGCTACTACATTTTCATTTCTTTATAGTTTATTTTTATTTTATTTTATTTTATTTTATTTTATTTTTTTAATTTTTTTTATGTTTTTTTAAAAATATACTGTACATTTAATATGTTGACGGCATTGTATATTTGGTCGAGGCGCGAATATCGGGTTTCAATGCCCGGCTGTCGGAATACGCGTCATCGTGGTCATGCATCATGGCCCATGAGGGGTATACATGCGGGTCCAGAAGGCCATGGTCATGCATCATGGTCCATGAGGGATATTAAGGCCTAACCATAAGAGATTATATTGTTAATAATTACGGTAATTTTCTAACATCCTACCCCAATGGCTAAATTCTAGTATAATTAATTACATAGAATTATCAACATTGGCATATGTTAATAGCAATCCAATGAACTTCTATTATTTATACCTAAAGAGTAAAATTTTAAATTTATGCTTTAATATATTTTTTACATATGAAAAATTTACAGTAACTCTTCATAATTGAAAATTTACTATTTATTATTTATATTTTATTTTATTTATTTAATAAGTTTTCCTCTCTATTCTTTGCTAATATCTACCGTTCTCTTTTGTTGCCTCCGCAAAATTAAAGTCACATTCTCTGCTTCCTCTATCGGTTTTTATGGAGTCCATGGATTTAACAAGTTCCACATCGGATTAAGGGAAAAACAAAGTGTGCCTCATAAAAAGTGTGTGGATACCTCTCTAGCATGACACATTTTAGGGTGCTAGTAAGCACTATCATGAACAAAAGTCGTGCGACCAGTGGCCAAAAGTAGAAAAATATTAAGTTATGAATAGCTTGCACTGTTACAAATAATATCAGAGATGGGGACCCGGATTTGTGTGTCATTGTCTCACGGGGGCGTAAGGGTGTAAAACAGGCTCAAGCCTACGGGCCAAGCCCACAGGATTGGGCCGGGCCGAGACGATCAAAGCTCAGTTCGTTTAAAACGCGGGCCTAAATGGGTTGGCCCGTTTAGGCCCACCCCATTTGGGCCCAACCTGTGTGGGTTGGCTCGCGGGCTTTTTTAAAATTTAAAATTTATTTTTTTATTCCTAAATACTTTAAAAATTAATACATATATTATATTATATTATTTTAATCAAGTAATTAGATTTTATATGTGATCAATTATAAAACAAAATTAAAATAATATTGGTTGTATAAAATTATATTGATCAATTTTAAATTTTAAAAAAAAAATACGGCCTAGCCCATGAGTCCCATGGATCGCTGTAGGTCGGACCGGGCCAAGCTTTGCCCAATCCATTTAAAACACGGGCTGACCCGTTTTATACCCCTACGGGGATGTGACCCTCCTAAAGGAGATAGATTGTAGAATTACTATTCCTTAACGAAATAAACATAAAAAATCTTTCATGGATGTTTTATTCATTTACAACTCTAAAAAGAAAAAAATTAAACAGAGGCCTCAAAAATTAGATTTTCACGAACTTACCAGTTACCACTAAACTTTATCAACAATTTGTAAAGGACAGAACTTGTATTCAACCCGGGTTGAAGAAAGCTCATTCAACCCATCGATGTGGCAGCAGCTAAAGCTACCACGTGTTAAATTTAATCCTACTCTCATTTTACTTTACTTTTTTTTCTCTCTCTCATGCGCCATCATCATCTCTGACGCTCGGCTCTTCCTACCGCCACCCTTTGGAACCCCCAAATACGGATCTGCTCCTATCCACTGCAACAGATCCGGTGCAGCGGCAGCCACTGATGATGGAGGTCAGGCGGCGCCAGTATGCCATTGAGGCGTGACCCGCCGAGTAGGTGGATATCCTCTTCTTCTTCTTGTTGCTCACCCCGCTTGGACATTGGATATTAGATTTTAATGAATTGATGCACTTTGTATGTGTATATATTGATTTCTTTTTAAGCTAGACTTTAGTTGCTGTTTTGTCTGAATGCATTGCTGGGTGGTTGTTTCTAGTACAATTGAAAAGTTTTATATTTTTCTTCCATTCACGCCCTCTAGCAGTTGCCGCCTCTTGAAAGCCAAGAAACCCACGACGCTGACTTGAAACAACGAGCCGAAACCCAAAAACACAAACCCAATTTTCTTGCCAAAATTGGGGGGCCGGCCAGGTTGCAGGGACCGCCAAGCGGGGTGAGCACCAGGAAGAAAAAGAGGAGATCCACCTCCTCGGCGAGTCACGCCTCAATGGCATGCTGGCGCCGCCCAGCCTCCACCACCACCACCACCACCAGTGGCTGCCGCTGCACCGGATTTGTTGCAGTGGACAGGAGCAGATCCGTATTTGGGGGTTCGAAAGGGTGGCCATAGGAAGAACCGAATGTCAAAGATGATGATGGCGCATGAGAGAGAGAGAAAGAAAATAAAGTAAAATGAGAGTAGAATTAAATTTAACACATGATAGCTTTAGCGGCTGCCGCGTCGATGGGTTGAAGAAACTTCCTTCGATCCGGGTTCTGTCCATTTGTAATTTTGAACCCAACATTGGGCCTTAGATGTTGGGCCGCAATGGATAACCGATCCCAGCCGTCAATTTTACCACTTTGGGCGGCCAGGATTGCGCTGTCACATCTAACTCCCACTGTTTAATCACTTTATATGTGCTCTTCTTCTAGGGTTTTGATCTCCCTCTCTGCAATTTAAGAACCGGGCATGGGACTTGAATCGTCTTAGTTCGAGATAGCAGATCTGCGTGTGCGTGTGTAGAGAGAGAGAGAGAGAGAGAGAGAGAGAGAGAGAGATGGAGGGAGGAGGAGAGATCGAGAAGCCTATAGTCAGAGACATAAGACGATATTACTGCGACTACTGCGGTATTTGCAGGTCCAAGAAGGCTCTCATCTCCGCTCACCTTCTCACCAATCACCAGGTTCGACCTCGTACATCTACTTGTGATCCTTGGTACCATCAAAAATCTAGGAGCTGGGCATTGTTTATTTTGTTTTGTTTTTCAGAAATTCTTCATGTTTTAGTTCATCGTAAATAAATTCATTTGCAATGATCTTATTAATTATGCCTAGGGAAAGATTATTGTAATTTCTATAGATTAATCAATTGGGTCTGACCAAAATTACCTCAGTATATAATTGTTGTTCACTTTTGTTTTTGTCTTTTTTGTTCTACTTGCTTAGGAAGAGATTAAAAATAAGAAGTCAGACGATGAAATTAAGATGGAGGGAAAAAAGGATAATACTTGTGAAGTATGTGGTGCAAGCTTTCGAAAACCTGCTTATTTGAAGCAGCACATGCTGAGCCATTCGAATGAGGTTTGTCTCAATAAGAAACTTTGTTGTGTGCCTGTGCCTACCGTACTCAAACACACATTCTCTGGTAGCGGCCATCTCTTTTCCGTGTCTTGGTGTTCAATTTCTCGTATTCAAATAGAAATTGTTGCGGTCATTGCATTTATTTCTAAGCTTGTCAATTGATATTGCTAAAGAAAGCTGCTTTTGTTCAACTTATACATTGATTGATTTTTCTTAGCCTTGGAAATTGCCTGTACCTTTCATTTTTTGGAAGACCTAAAACATCATCTAATCTATCTCAAATTATTGTGAGATTCATTTTCGATGGGGATCAATAAATTTACATGTTTTAAATATATATAAGTTATTGTGAAACAACTATACTGTGCACTTGATAATGGTTCCGTAAGTTTCTGTATAGCTATTGAGCGAATTCTGAAAAATATGCTAGTTTGACATAATGCCCAGATCTCAGTATCCTACCACGCATGCACCCTTTCAAAATAATTTACAGCATTACTTGCTGGCATCTATTGCTTAGTAGTCTCAGTGATTTTAACTGACCAAAATATTCATTTGAGAAATTTCACAGATGAGCGAGCGTGAAGCATTGGATCCCACAAAGAACTCCAAAATGCAAGAGGATCTTGAGGGCTTGAATGGATCAGTAACAGGTTGGGGGACCTCCTGTGAAGATCTGTCAAGTGCGCCTCAGTCACGCTTTATTGTCTCGAGGTTTGAAGACGCGATTGTTTGTCTCGGAGTGTTGATGAGGTGTTTCTATAATTCTTACCCGGTGACCTCACTACTTTGCCTTTGCTGCAGAGGCCATTTTCTTGTCCCATAGGTGACTGTAAATTGAGCTACCAAAGAAAAGACCACTTGAACCGGCACCTTCTACAGCATCAAGGAAAGCTTTTTGTGTGTCCCATTGAGAAGTGCAACCATAAGTTTTCGATTCAGGGCAACATGAAAAGGCATGTGAAAGAATTTCATGAAGGAAGCACCTCTGATGAACCTGAAGCTAAAAAACAATACGTCTGCACAGAAATTGGCTGTGGCAAAGTTTTCAAGTTTCCCTCTAAATTGAAGACGCATGAGAACTCCCATGGCAAGTTGTTTCCTTAATTTTGTTGCCTTCTTTTGTTTTTGTTTTAAATGACTGCCTCTCATGTACCCTTCCACTTGATTTCTGTAAATAATCGGCCTAGGTTTTGGGTTTAAACACTTTCCCCAGCAAGTAGCCTTAACTCTTTTGGAGTTTTGATGTTTATTATATTTTATTTTATTTAAAATTGTAATGCTAAATGTTTAATTTATTGTCTCCACTACAGTTAAGTTGGATACTGTAGAGGCAATATGTTCCGAGTCAGGCTGTTTCAAAAGTTTCTCCAATGCTAAATGCCTCAAGGCTCATATCCAATCATGCCATCAGCACATAAATTGTGAGGTCTGTGGGACCAAGCAGCTGAAGAAGAACATTAAAAGGCACTTGCGCGCTCATGAAACAAAAGGGTCGTCAGAGAGAATTCTGTGCGATGCCGAGGGTTGTAATCTCACATTTTCGACTGTAAGTAGACTTTCACTCCATGTTCTCCTTCAGCATGATAGCGGTTACTGGTTTTATTCTGAAAACATATAAATGTTTTATATGTTCATCTGATGCTTTTACTGATATATTTCGTAATCACATATTAGTTGTGTACTATTTACAGAGGTCAAATCTTAATCAACACGTGAAAGCTGTGCATCTTGAACTCAGACCTTTCGTTTGTAGAATTTCTGATTGTGGCTTGAGATTCCCGTTCAAGCATGTGAGAGACAACCATGAGAAAGCCGGGTGCCATGTTTATACTGAAGTAAGTTGGTACCTCAAATTTTGATGGCAGGATATATATATATTCATAAATGTAATATGATTCAACTGTGCATATGCTTTTTATTGCAGGGGGATTTTGAGGAGTCTGATGAACAATTCCGATCTAGGCCCAGGGGTGGCAGGAAGAGGAAGTGCCCAACCATAGAGAGTCTCTTGCGTAAGAGGGTTACCCCTCCGAACCTAACTGACAGCGTTTCGAGTGACGCCCCACAATACCTTTCCTGGCTGCTTTCAGGGGAGATGTACAGGCAGCAAGACGATTAGCGTTGCTTCCCCTCACGCATTGATACAAACTACAAAATGAGAAGCCATTTGATGGGGTTTCATAGCCGTTTTTGTTGTTTAGTGTAATGCTCTGCTAATAATTTTCCCTCGTTCCTCGATATTTACGAGTCTAGTGAAAACAATATGTGGTATAATCGTTCCTGTAATGTTTGTATGTTTGTATACGGAACGTGATACCCTCTGAGTTCATCTGACAGCGTTTTGACTGACGCCCCATTATACTTTAATGGCTGCTTTCAGTCGAAATCGACAGGCAGCCTGATGGAGTTTGCAACGTGGTAAAAGCTACGAATGCGAATCCGTTGTATGGGTTTTATCATCGTTTCTGTGTGAGGTTGAGTGTAATGCTCATATCTAATAGTTTTCTTTGTTTCTATGTAGGTATAGGGCTAGGAATCTAGTGTACCGTTAATGTTACTGTCGCTAACGATATTGTAATGCATATGGGGAATATGGTATGTTCCTATATAGAACTTCCAGTTACAGCCAAAAAAACAAACCGGAATTGAACTAGTCTAGGAAAATGTGAAATGGATGGTATTGTATATTGAATAGTTGGAAAAGGGGTTTGGATTTGTTCGCCAACAACAAAGTAATATAAATATAATCTATTTGTTAATATTTTTTTGAAGAAATAATTATTAAATTAAATATTTATATAATATGTTTTATGTCTATAGAATTATATGATTAATATTTTTATAAATTTAATTAGAAAAAATTAAAAATATATAAATTATTTATTTTTAAACTTAAATTTACATAAAAGTTTAAAAAATAACTGTTAAAATCATGATATAATATATAAATATTTAATGTAACAATTAATTTTTTTAAAAATTAACATACTTTGAAATTAGGGGTGTAAAATATATCGGTTGGTCTGATTTATGATGGAACGGACTTAAACGGGCTAGCTTGTTTAGGCCGATACTTTTAATAAATCAAAATATTTTTGGTCCAAGTCTACATGCAGACGAAGACTGGTTAATATTTATTTATTTATTAAAAAATTATTATAAGTTAATTTTAAAATTATATTTAATAGTTTATATTTTTAAATATTAATTTTAAAATTAATAAATTTAAGCTCTAAGTGCTAATATACGTGATAAGATATATAATTATTTTTAAATAATTATTTAAAAAAAAACTGATCAGTGAATCAATCCATGTCCGTACGGATTGAATTTATATGAACTGATTCTAAACGGATAGATCAGTTTAGACCCGCAACTAGATTAAATTTTTTCTAATTCAATATGCTTGATCCGCACAAAGTACGGATTGATCTGGTTTTGACTAGATTTTTTCTGTACAATACATTTTACATTTCTATTCGAAATCAATACCAGATTACCATCGAATACAGATCCGTCGGAAAAGTGAGCTGCCTTTTAGGCGAGACATTTTTCCATTTTTTTTTAAATGTATGCTTTTTTCATTTTGCCTCCTTTGAACTGACTGGTGTTTGGCTTACCCTCTTACCGTCTTACGCCAAAATCTAGGCAAAGCCATATATGTACTAAAAAAATTGAATTCTAAGAGGGGTCATAAACTCCCATAAATCCGTTCAATAAATTTGGTTTGGCTATTACAGGAACGAGGACTTGACATATTTAAATCACCAGGCATGCACAAGGTGGGTTCTAAATGAATATTAAGGGCCTAGTTGCTTTCGAGAAATGAGTTAATCTGAGGATGTTTCGAAGACTTTGAAGCAAGGATGGATCTAGAAAGTTTGATTAGGGGGGGGGGCGAAATATGAAGTATGTAATTCACATTTAATTAAAAATTATTATTTAAAACTATAATTAGTATGATCGGTTTTGAAATTTAAGGGGTCTAACGTAATTATTAAATTAAAAGCTCTTATCCATAAATTAAACTATTAATTTTTATTTTTTTACTATAATTATAGGAACAATATAAAATTTAAAAATATATATATCATTGTCAAAATTATAAATTAATTTTTGATTGTTTGTTGTCGTCGAAGTTAGACCAAGACGAGATGAGCCATGGAAGTTCTAATTTTAATCTAATTTTTGGGGCCAAAGACTCAGGCCTTACTTGTCCTGGCCTTGAGACTAACACTGATAATTAGTATCATTTAAGTTAAAAGTAATAACATAAAAGCATAAAAAATTATAAAATTATCATATAATAAGTTAGACAATTTTTAAAAATCATATAATTAATTTACCACTATTATAATTAGTAACATGTTTATCACAAAGAATATAAGAAAGTAAATTATATTACTAATTAATTTTATTTGTAATTATATAAATATAATATAAATAATTAAAATTAAAATTTATATATATAGCTATATATATTTACCTACTATTAAAATTTATAATTTTATATCATATATTTCTATATTAATTTTAATATATATAAGTTTTATATATATATATATATATAAATATATATAAATTTAAAAAAAATGAGGGGGGGCCATGGCCCCTGCCGGCCCCCCTAATTCCGTCCCTGCTTTTAGGGATGGCAACGGGGTGGGTTTGGGATGGGTCACCCCTATCCTGAACCCGTCCAGTTTAAGAAACCATTATCCCAAATCCGACCCGAACCCGTTTAAGCCGACCCGAAACCCGTCCCATTAGGGTCGGGTCGGGGCGGGTACCCGTTAACCCACTGTTTTACTTTATATATACGGGTTTGGGACGGGTTATCTCGTCCCGGATCCTAATCGGGTCAGAGCTACCCGTCCCAAACCGGCCCCGAACCCGATTACAGTTATCCCAAACCCGTCCCATTAGGGGCGGGGCGGGGCGGGTACCCGGTATGACCCGCTCTATTGCCATCCCTACCTGCTTTGAAGTTCTACTTTTCTACGATTTTGCGTGTTGCCATCGTTTTTTTTCCTTCATTTTAGTTTATTGATTTGTATACTTTTTTTTCCTCGTATCAATTTGCATGCTTATTTTAGTTTGTTTCTATCAAGCGCCGTTGGAGTTAAAAAAACAATAAAAAAGGGGTTTGGATTTGTTCGCCAACAACAAAGTAATATAAATATAATCTATTTGTTAATATTTTTTTGAAGAAATAATTATTAAATTAAATATTTATATAATATGTTTTATGTCTATAGAATTATATGATTAATATTTTTATAAATTTAATTAGAAAAAATTAAAAATATATAAATTATTTATTTTTAAACTTAAATTTACATAAAAGTTTAAAAAATAACTGTTAAAATCATGATATAATATATAAATATTTAATGTAACAATTAATTTTTTTAAAAATTAACATACTTTGAAATTAGGGGTGTAAAATATATCGGTTGGTATGATTTATGATGGAACGGACTTAAACGGGCTAGTTTGTTTAGGCTGACACTTTTAATAAATCAAAATATTTTTGGTCCAAGTCTACATGCAGACGAAGACCGGTTAATATTTATTTATTTATTAAAAATTTATTATAAGTTAATTTTATTAAAATATTTTAAAATTTTAATTTTAAAATTATATTTAATAGTTTATATTTTTAAATATTAATTTTAAAATTAATAAATTTAAGTGCTAATATATGTGATAAGATATATAATTATTTTTAAATAATTATTTAAAAGAAAAAGCGTTGATGAATCAATCCATGTCCGTACGGATTGAATTTATATGAACCGATTCTAAACGGATAGATCAGTTTAGACCCGCAACTAGATTAAATTTTTTCTGATTCAATATGCTTGATCCGCACAAAGTACGGATTGATCTGGTTTTGACTAGATTTTTTCTGTACAATACATTTTACATTTCTATTCGAAATCAATACCAGATTACCATCGAATACAGATCCGTCGGAAAAGTGAGCTGCCTTTTAGGCGAGACATTTTTCCATTTTTTTTAAATGTCTGCTTTTTTCATTTTGCCTCCTTTGAACTGACTGGTGTTTGGCTTACCCTCTTACCGTCTTACGCCAAAATCTAGGCAAAGCCATATATGTACTAAAAAAATTGAATTCTAAGAGGGGTCATAAACTCCCATAAATCCGTTCAATAAATTTGGTTTGGCTATTACAGGAACGAGTACTTGACATATTTAAATCACCAGGCATGCACAAGGTGGGTTCTAAATGAATATTAAGGGCCTAGTTGCTTTCGAGAAATGAGTTAATCTCAGGATGTTCGAAGACTTTGAAGCAAGGACGGATCTAGAAAGTTTGATTAGGGGGAACCGAAATATGAAGTATGTAATTCACATTTAATTAAAAATTATTATTTAAAACTATAATTAGTATGATCGGTTTTGAAATTTAAGGGGTCTAAGGTAATTATTAAATTAAAAGCTCTTATCCATAAATTAAACTATTAATTTTTATTTTTTTACTATAATTATAGGAACAATATAAAATTTAAAAATATATATATCATTGTTAAAATTATAAATTAATTTTTGATTGTTTGTTGTCGTCAGAAGTTAGACCAAGACGAGATGAGCCATCGAAGTTCTAATTTTAATCTAATTTTTGGGGCCAAAGACTCAGGCCTTACTTGTCTGGCCTTGAGACTAACACTGATAATTAGTATCATTTAAGTTAAAAGTAATAACATAAAAGCATAAAAAATTATAAAATTATCATATAATAAGTTAGACAATTTTTAAAAATCATATAATTAATTTACCACTATTATAATTAGTAACATGTTTATCACAAAGAATATAAGAAAGTAAATTATATTACTAATTAGTTTTATTTGTAATTATATAAATATAATATAAATAATTTAAATTAAAATTTATATATATAGCTATATATATTTACCTACTATTAAAATTCATAATTTTATATCATATATTTCTATATTAATTTTAATATATATAAGTTTTATATATATATATATATAAATATATAAATTTTAAAAAAAATGAGGGGGGGCCATGGCCCCTGCCGGCCCCCCTAATTCCGTCCCTGCTTTTAGGGATGGCAACGGGGTGGGTTTGGGACGGGTCACCCCTATCCCGAACCCGTCCCGTTTAAGAAACCATTATCCCAAATCCGACCCGAACCCGTTTAAGCCGACCCGAAACCCGTCCCATTAGGGTCGGGTCGGGGCGGGTACCCATTAAACCCGCTGTTTTACTTTATATATACGGGTTTGGGACGGGTTATCTCGTCCCGAATCCTAATCGGGTCAGAGCTACCCGTCCCAAACCCGCCCCGAACCCGATTACAGTTATCCCAAACCCGTCCCATTAGGGGCGGGGCGGGTACCCGGTATGACCCGCTCCATTGCCATCCCTACCTGCTTTGAAGTTTTAGTTTTCTACGATTTTGCGTGTTGCCATCGTTTTTTTTCCTTCATTTTAGTTTATTGATTTGTATACTTTTTTTTTCCTCGTATCAATTTGCATGCTTATTTTAGTTTGTTTCTATCAAGCGCCGCTGGAGTTAAAAAAACAATAAAAAAGGCAACCTTTTTTTTTTAGCTTTCCATGCATATATCTTATAAAACTACGGTAAATTATATGTGGCGCCAAACTAGTGGAGGGCTATTTGGTAGGTAGTTTGGTTGTCAAACGGGCTGGGTCGAGCCCATAAGTCACAGTTTAAACATGCTTAGCCTGTACGGTTACATATTGGCCCGTAAGCCAAAGCTTGTACAGGCTCAACCACGCTCGCGGACCGCTCAGCCTAGTGCCCACCTTCTTTAAAATGTTTTAAAACCTTTGCAAAATATACTATTAATGCAACTTGAACCCTAAACCTCTTCTAAACCATTAGGCTATATAATACTTACTAAATTTATTTGCATAATTAATATATGTAGTAATAATAATAATAATAATAATAATAATAATAATAATAAATATTATTTTTATTATTATAAGGGCTTAGCCCACGGGCCAGCTCGCCCCGCAAGCAAGCTGGGCCAGGCCAAAATTTTCTAACCCATTTAGACCTGAGCCCGCACGGGTTGGGCCCAGCCCGACCCAACCCACCCATTTCATTTTAAAAACAAAATTATATTAAAAAACAAATTTGTGCAACAACGAGTGCATGCACCCCAACTTTTAAAAACCCTTAAAAAATAATAACAATACAGACGTTGTATTTTAAAAATATTCTTTAATATCATAATTATTTTATTTCTATCCATGACATAATTGGCATTTGGGCTCAGTATATTTTAGCTCTAATTTAGTTCAAATTTATTTTTTATAAATTATAACTAGTATTTTTTTTACCCAAAAAATAGTTGGCTCACCAAAATTTAATTTTTTTCCTTCTATGTTCTCTCTCCCCCCATCCTCTCCCCCTCACAACTCTCTCTGATAGCCACCCCCTCCCCCTTATCTCTCCCCCAGCAACCACGCTCTCGCCCTATCTTCCATGGATCTCTCACTTTAGACACCACACCGCACCCTTACTCCCTAGATTTCTCTCCCTTACTGCACCGGTGCCCCTTTCCCTTTGGAACTCTCTCCCCTACTGCCGCCCCATTCTCCTTGGATCTCTCTCCTCAACTACTGCACTGCCCCCTACCCTTAGGATTTCTCTCCCATGCGGCACTGGCACTCCCTCCCCTTTGAATCTCTCTCCTTAGCACCTGTGCTGCCGCCCTCCTCCCCCATCTGCCCCATCCCCTTTTATCCAGACATCGCTCCTTGCTCCTTGCAATGCTTTACCCTCCCCCTAACGAAGAAAAAAAAAAAAAAAAAATAGCAGTCTTTTTTTACTAGCTAGATATGGCTAGTCAATTTAACCATTGTTAAATATATTGTAGTAATAGTGAGCCTACTGTGGACACTTTTTAAATGTTTTGGCTAATTTTTAGTCAAATTTAAATTTCGGCCAGCACACTGTGAATGCTCTAAGCTTCAGGCTGAAAAACCAATCTGTATTTCTAAATTTTGGTCCTTTTTTTCCAACTTTTCTTTTATATCTTTAACCCTTTTTTATTTTAAAATTTGGCTTCCTAATTGGATGGTCTCCTTTGCTTAATTTAATGGATTTCTTATTTATTCTATATGATAAATTAATTATAAAGTACTCATTAATAGACACTTGGTGTTGCTCTTTTCTTAGTTTTTCCTTTTAAGAGCATTATTCACATTGTTTCTCTACATGTTTTTTTAACATACAGATAATTTATTTTATAAATTCAAAACTAATTCTATGCTTTATTTTATTTTTATTTATATTAAAATGATATTTTTAAAATTTTATTTAAATTTTTTACTATCTTTATTAAACAATGTGAAAAGAGAATAAATGTGATGAGAAAAGTAATAATATTATATAATGTAAAGAGTGAATAATTATTTTTTACAGATAAAAAGTAATTATAATATTCTTTAAATGTAAAATAAGAAATGAAAAGTATCTTGAAGTAATATTTTGAGACTTATAACATCTTCGGTAATACTTAGCTAAAAACTATAACTAAAGTCAAAAATAGTTTCCTATAGTTTCAATTTAGTTAATACTATTCTAATAGTAACCTATGTATTTTTCAAATTTACCCTTCCTCTATCTATTCTAGCTAAATACCTAATTGTGTTGGGAGGAATAACGTTGGAACTTCTTCTTTAGTGGGATGATGCCTCCATTCACCCTAATCCTTAATCCTTCAACTTCTTATGTAACGGTAGAGCAAGGGAAGAGGCTTTCTTCTTCTTGGTGGGATGAGGAGCATTGACAGGTAGGTCGGTGCTACTCTTCGTTTGGTTTTGGATTCAGGCACTGGATCTCCACACTGTGTCAAGCAGATCGGGGACGGCTCCTCCATCGCCGGTGGCATTGGTGGAGACATGAGGTGAGAGAGAACGAAATAGTAGACATATCAATGAATCAAATCTTGCTGCTCGTTGTCGGAGGAGGGACTAGCGATGACACCTAAAGCTGTTTTTTTGTGTTGGGGGTGGGGGGAGGTGACACGAGGAGGAGTGATGCCAGTAGGGGGACATAGGTAGGGATGTTCAACGGAAGGGCTAAGCCCAACATGCGCCGCTTTTAAATGGATCATAATTTTTAGGCGCAGCTCGGCCCAGCCCACTTGCAGGTTGGGTAAGTAAGTCAGTTGACCCATTTTATTTTCAAATATTTTTTCCTTTAAATCTTTATTTCTTAATTTTTATTATTATTTTAGTTTTCATAGGTCATACACGATATTTAAATAATTACGAAGATGATTAAACTTACAAAATATGAATACTTTATGCAAACTTTTAATAATGCAAATCTAAAAAATCATCAAAAAAATTTAAAAAAATTGGCCCACAGGTTGGCTTGCTAGCCCGTTCCAACCTACAGATAAACGAGCCAAAATTTATAGGCCCGACACAAAAAAAATGCGGACTAGCTCGTGCATCCCATGAGGCGACAACACAACGTAGAGAGATGGAGGGGATGCCGACACAACGATGCAAAGGATTTTTTAGTTTGATAAAAAAACTTGGAGAGTGAATGCTATGTGTTATTTTAGTTAAAAGCTATAAATTTAGTTTAAATTATTGATATAGTTAAATTTAACTAATGATACAGTTATAATATTAAAGTGTAATTTTATTAAATTTTAGATATAGCCTAAGAGCACACTGGCCTAAAAAATGAAAAGACACTCAATATTAAAATCAATAAAGTTATAGGAAATTTAGCCGTTATCCTCGCTAAATGTAGTGCCCCCCCCCCCCCCCCCCCCCCCCCCAAGAAATAAAATAATACGCTCGTCTATAAATTATGTTCCACTTCTTTTCTTTTTTCTTCTCTTTATAGACGTAGTACCCAACGAGCATCGGTCCCAACCACTTGTTAAAATTACCTTACTGTTATAAAACCATTCATTTAGTGGATGACCATTGGTTTTCCATCATTTGGAAATCCTTTTTATACATATATGTCCTTGGGAATTCCCTTCTATTAATGTATACCCTTTGAAATTCCCTTTACATTATGTATAATCTTTCATGTACCACCTCTTCACATTCCTTCATTTAATCTTTTTGACCTTTGACATTACTCCATACCTATAAATGGGAGTATATGTTTGTTTGTATTGTAATAATAATTGAAAACTAATATACATGGTTCCTGAAGAATACATATCCATATTGTAATCTGTTTCTATATTATATTTACACAACACTTAGCATTTTTTGGTCAAATTTCTTGCATTGTGTGGGCTAAAGCAAAAGTTACCGGAAGATCGAGCGAACCAACGCAACTTGGCTATCTGTTGCCTTTTTCTTTTTCTCTTGCTCTCTGTTATTCATCGCAAAACATTCAAGTCAAATTTCTCCTACTCTCATCTAGTCTCTTTTTTTGTTTAGTATTATATTCGTCGCAACTTGACTCTGTTTTATGAAGAGAGAGAGAGAATCAATTATTTATTCAATTCAATGTTTTGTGGATTTATTCGTTTACCTTTTGGATAACATGATAGGACATCATAATCTAATGGACATGGGTCGAGCAATAGGTTTCAGGTATTAAAATAAATATTGACAAAGAGAAGAGTGATAAATGAAATAAAACCTAAAGCATTAATAAAAGTATTAAAATTTTATTGATAGGACTAGTTATAATATATAAAATTCAATTACTTAGCTAAATTACAATTAAAGTTTTTTTAGTCCACTACTCTAAACCTATATACTTTTATCTAAGATAATAAAGAATCCATTGGAAATAAAAAAAATTTATTATAAAGTTTTTGTGTGTGGTATTAAGTATATTATTTTTTATTAAGCCCTATCTTACCACTTGACCCTTGTTATAAATTACCACACCATTAATTATAGGAAACCTATAAAATTGATGGAAAGGAAAGACTTCAAATTCTCTGGTTTTCATTAATTTTATTGGTAAACACAAACGGGTTTTTTCTTTTTTACCCAAATAATGAATACTTGGCGGCGGAGGAAAATATAAACACATTCGATCAAATAATTATATTGTTGAATAAGTATGGCCTCGTCAGTAATCGAAAGGTTTTTTAACCTAAACAAGTGAAAGGCATTCTAAAAGCATAGCAAGGAAGATTAATTCGCATATATAATTGATCTTTTTTAAAAGAAGAAATTCAGTTCAAAAAAACTTAAAAACCAGAGGTTTAATCAACAGTCTTTAGTCTTGTATGCCCATAAAGTATGTGTCTAACGGACTAACAGTGGCGAAACCAAAGGGATCAGCCTGTGATTGTCAAGCATAAAATAAGAATCGTATTTAATTTAAAGCCGGTAATCTGATAGTGTACTTTATTTATTATTTATTCTTCATAGATCAAAGTTAAAAAGCACTACAAGGCTAATTAACGTAGAAGCAATTTGTCACTTATGTAATTCCTTACACCAAAGGGATCAGCCTGTGATTTGTCGGATTGGAATGGTTTGATCTAGATCAAATCCATATCGATGCAGATTAATTAGCAGATTGAATTTTTTTTTTTAAAATAATTTTTTTTAAATTATTATCTATTATCATATGGCATGTTAGATTGGAGCAGCATAAATCGTGAAAACGGAATTGTAGGAGAACAATATAAGCGCTGTGCTGCTAGGCGAAGCGGTGGAGTACTGCACCCTAGATGGTGAGAGTCCAATAGCCGAAAGCATTACTAGCTTACGCTATGACTCAAGTAGCATGGGGCATGTGGAATCCCGTGCCCTAATCTAACTGGGGTTCGAGGTGGTGGAGGAACTGAATCGAAAAAAGGAGAGATTCTAGTTATAAGATACCTAAAAAAATCGCCGCTAGAATTGAAATCTCATTCAAAAATAAATAGATCAAATATATGGAGTTTCTTTTTGCATATTATATGGATGATCATCTTGCTTATTAATTTTAAAATATAAACTTTTAAATATAGTTTTAAAATTAAAATTTTAAAAAATATTTAATAAAAATTAATTTATAATATTTATTTTAAATAAATAAATAAATATTAATCAATCTGTCGATCCACACAGACCGAATTAAACCAATTAATTAAAAGTATGAGCTTAAACTGATTGACCTTAGGCCCACTCCTAAAAAAAGAAAGAATGAAATATATACACCCACCAAATTAATTAACATACATATTTAATATATATTTGTAAATTTAAAATTTAACAAAAATACATTTTTCCATATCTAATTCGGTGCTGAGTTGGTGACTCGGCAATGTCTTTTTCCCGGATCTGATTTGACACTAAATTAGCGGGAAGCATATTAAAAGTGAAATATTTTATATAAGCTTTTTACACAAAACGCATTGACTACAGTGAACGACTCAGACACCGGGACATGCTTTCAAAATCCAACTCCAACCAGCGGCACTCCCCTTTTCCTTGACTTTGTGTGATTTATAAACTGTGCTTGTTGGCTGTTGTTAATTATTAATTAGTTTCCTGGTTTTATATTCATATATTTTTATATAAATATGTACTCGGCACATGCACAACATAGCATTACCATTGAAATTTGGAAAAAAAAAAGTACTTGTGATGTGAATCCTATACTGTCCTGTGGTGTATGTTTATAAAACGAGTAGAGTGCAATTCACAGACAGACTAGAGACACACAATTAAGTTTACAACATCGCAGTTAGTAACTTCACGTATTAGACTAAAATTAGTTAAAACTATAGGAGATGTTTAAGGGGCCGGTGAAAGTCACTATCAACCTCCTTGCCTTCCTCATGCACATAAATCCTAGATACCCCAAATTCTTCCCAAACCATCACTAAGACAAATCTATGTGCTTGCTGTCATGTTGATTCAAACAAGTATCTATTTACTGCTGTTTTTGTTGTGGCACTACTACCTTATACTTTTGCTGTATCATCTGTGGTCTTGCTGCTGCTCAAGAATTTCAGGAGTAGCTTGTGGTCAGTGTTATTTTTATTCCGCTGCTGTGTTTTTGTCGTTGCTATTTTGCTTTGTTGGGGGAGTTATGGCATTTTGTACGTTTTTGTGGTATGGCATTACTGTCGGGGTCTTGTTGGTGCTTGTTTTATATTTTGTAAAGTGTAAAGAGAAAGGATAAAGAAAGAAAGAAGGGGGAAAGTAAAAGAGAGGTGGGGGAGGATGGCAGTGTGCAGGTTTGTGGCACCTATTTTATTTCCAACAAGTTTTATATCGTGGAACAAAATTGTCATAAGTAGTCTTAAAATTGAGATAGTAAATGTAACAAGAAAAAAAACAGATAATATTATGACATGAGTGGACATAAACATAGTCTGAGTTCTAAAAAATTTATTTTTGTCATAATGGAATCAAACTTTTACTTGTTACATTTTTCCATACACCATTCATTTTACGCTAAACACCGACCAAAAAAAAAGAGAGAAGAAAATCTTAATCAATGCTCCGTAATTCCCATTTCAACAAATTTGGCTATTACAAGAAAAGTGCTTGACATATTTAAATCACCGGGCACGCCCAAGGAGGGTTCTAAATGAATTGGATAATATTAAAGGCCTAATTTTCCCACTTGCTTTGGAGAAAATCGGGAATGTGCAGATGTGTAGCACACTGGGTTACTAATGGTATTCCACTTGAATTGGATTCATTGTGTTTTATGGAGAGATTAGCAAACTGAGAATTGATTGTCTGACTCTTGGCTGCCTGTTGAAGAAAATGCTGTGCCGGCTGCAGTTGTTGCTGTTGGTGGTGATAAAGGTTTCGAAGCCTTTGAAGTTCTCTCTCTAACAAATCTGTTTCCACTGTAGCAAGATTTTCGATATAAATATTAGTTATAATCTGTCACCTAGGTTCTCAGAATAGTTGTGGCATCAATATATATGCTTAAGAATAAAAATACAAACTCTTATACTTAATAAATAAATAAATAAACGACCTTCAATGCTCCTGTTATATGGCCTTTGAAACTTAATGGTGAACTAAATTCATATGCATGCATGGTTGGCAAGATGTTCCCCAAATTGATGAGAGGGGTTTGCCAGCAACAAGAGTGACATGAGATGGGTAAGAAACGTGCCGGATAGGATGGGATGTTTTTTTTCAATTTAATTCAAAATAATGGCACGGTTCTGAAGAAAATGACTGCAGGGATTGACTTGATAGTCTCAATGACCCCGAAAAAGCTGTAAGTTATTGTCATGGTGTTTATTGAGGAGGGTCCTCTAAATTTGGTTTCCTAGGAAGAAGAAATAGTTGTCGATTGAGGGGGGTACGTCCTCTTTATGGATCTATAATTTGATGTATAAGAGAAAAAAGGAGTCTTGCTTTTGAACTATACTTGAGAAGGCTGAAAATTTTGTGAATTTTGATATATAGTTGATATGCTAAAATTGCAGAAGAAGGCAGGTGTGGACTCTCAATTCACTCCAATGGAAGTTTACATGAGAGCTGATGGGTTCTTGACCTTGGCGTTAGGAGCCATCTCTTTGTGGGGCGGATTTAATGCCCTTCGGTTTTTCTATCCTGGTTGGCCTAAGTTTTTTTGGTTTCACATGCTCACCTGGGGCAATCGTAATAAAGGCATTGGTGGTATTAATCGTCCTAATCTGGATGAATTCACACCGAAAGTTTTTCTATAAAATGTTTCTGCAGTGAAATCTAAAACAGAAGATAAATTGCACTTGTTTTAAGATCCGCAGATTAGGAAAATCACTCACTGTATTTTATATTTTGCTTCTGACTCAAATTATCCAACTGTTGTTTCAAGGCTGTGTTCTCAATGCCTAGTATAAGATTCTGCTTGTCTAGAAATTCAAGCTCAGCTGAAACTTGAAATCCTTCTACCTGCAAGGTCAGCCATACGTTAAATACGTCAAATCTTGATTGGAATGCTAATATATATCCATTTGGGTAGAGAAATGAGCATAGTGCTTTAAATTATGTTGCCGTGCCTGTAAAGCTTGGGCGAATCTTTCCAGCTCAGCTATGTATTGAAGTTTTCTCAACCGCGATTGATGAGCAGATTGCCTGCATTATATAGATTTTTTAAGTTATTAAAAAAATAATAATACATGCAGCTAATGGTTCCCTGTATGGATAGGTATATGAAAGATCAGACATTCCAAGCTGAGCTCAAGCAAACAGGCAAAGCTCTATTCAATTTGACCCCAAGTTAATTTATTGGTGACACAATCTAACTCATTGCTAAGCATCTGACTATTTTCTATATGGAAATTACTTTGTTACGCTAAAGATAGAACAGCTTGCAGCATCCCTACCTCTGAGGCTCGTGTTTGAAAAACTAAGAACCACAGGTTGCAGCATCCTAACCTCTGATAGCCTTAGGTAACGCAAACAGCGTGAAATTAACATATACATAAGGGAAACATGTAGGAAAGAAACAGCCATACAAGCAGAAAGGTTGAGTTTACTTAAATATGTTGACTAAACCAAAAATAAAAAATCAATGGGTAGATTGCATACTGTTTAGCACGTTTTGAATCTGTCCTGCTCACAGACGACTTTGCATCATTTCTTTCAGAAGATTCTTCCTGTGAAACAGATTCTCCACTGTGCTGCTTTTCTGTTGCCGTAGGCGCCACCACTTCCGGTTCCCGTGAAACATATGTTTGTCCCTAGTTTTATAGTATTAACACAATTCTTTTAGCGTGCACAAATATATATATATATATGTATTATATTTGAGGAAGAACGCACCTTATTAGTCTGCTGTTTAGGAGAAGTGGATGGCTTTGTGTTGAAGGAGCCATGCCACAAATCTTTATAATGATAAAAGTTCTGAAATTCCTTAGAGGGTCCCGTAGTGGAATGCTGAAATTGATATTCTTCCTTGGTGATGAAAGCCTTATCTGGTGTATGTACGTACGCAATTGAGTCACTGGATGAACGACGATGATTTCTATGTACAGGTGTTTCAGGTTCATTCAGCAAGTCCTCAAGCCAAGATGGTGTCTCCTCGAAAGTAATCTTAGATGAAGAATGTTGTAGGGGCCTCTGTCCCTCCGTGGAATTTTGAATACCTTCAAATCTTACTCCATAATTATGGCCATATGTTGGGGGGCTGATTTGTTTGGGACCTAGAGAGAGTAATTGCTCGTGTCTTTCTTTGCACGATATGGCTGCTGTCTCTGATGTCTCATTTGCAATCTCCATACTCAGTGCTAATGCGTATGAGAGGCAATGGCGAGAAACTAGTATTAGGTAACAACAAACTAACGTATTTATTCACAGACATAATGTTAAGCTTAGCAATTCTAAAACAATGGAAGGACTCTCTCCTTTAATTAAAAAAGAAAGTATACATAGAAGGTCTCAACTAGTGCTTAAGAGGCCTTCCTGCAGACAGACACGTCCTAAATTATGAAGTTCATTATTACAAATATATCCGATACAAACTTGCAATCTCAAAACAGGTGCTGAAGGTTTCATCACTATTTTTATTTATAAGTCATTAGCTGCTTGAATATAACAAAAGACGGTATTGCAAGTTCCTTCCAGCATCACAATTTGGGTAGATTTACTAATTGTATTTTTTACAACTGGGATGAATGGCCAATGCATAAAATCTTAAAACTGAGTCCTTGATTGCTCAGACATGAAAGGTCAATGCATAAAATCTTAAATTAACGCAAAAATTATGATCGGATGTTGATTCCAAAAAATGAATTTTGGTTTGAAGGACAAATACGAGTAAATGGTTCATGAAAAACCCAAAACCAAAACCAAAACCAAAATTTAACATGGTTGGTGGTTACATATAATGCAAGAGTGAGTAAGAAAATAGCAGATATCGGAAAGCTTACAATAAACGCATAGATCTCTTGAGATAGATGAGGAGGGGCATCACCAGCATAAGGAGGAGTCAAACACGGGACACGACGGAGAGGAAAGGAGAGAGCTGTCTGCTGTCGGCGGTCGGCAGATCCAGCACAGTGGCAGGCAGCCTCTGGTCGGCCACCGCTGTCTCTCTCTGATCCTCAGGGGGGGAGAGAGAGGTTGACCGTTTTGAAGGGGTGGGAATGGGGAGCAGTCATCATGACACAGATCTGCAGACAACAAAGCGTGACAAGGGCAAAGGGCATCCCGCCCTTTCCGCATTCAAGCCTCCCATTGCCCGCGCGCGTAGCAGCCCTGTCCCACCGTTACATGCATGCCATCACATTTCCAACCAGATTTTTAAATAACGTTTGTTAGCTTATGTATGATATAACTGCCGTCGTATTATTATTATTATTATTATTATTATTATAGAGAGGTAATTGCGAGCCCTGTACTGGCACGTCTATAATATAAACAACACGTCAATGGTTGATATAGAAGGATTTTTATTCGAATTTTAAATTCTAAAATATTTGGAACTTAATTTTAATTCAAAACATAACTTCTCTAAGGAAAAAAAGAAAAGAAAAGAAAAGACTACATATCTAAGAATGACAAGTTATATAACACCCATTATACCATTACCCAATAAGCCTATTAGCTGTGCGCCCCAGTTGGAGTGTCTAGGCCTTCAATGAAAATAAAAATAAAAGTAAAAAAGCCACGGTTTATGATTACAGTACGAGGCTTCTCGGTTCTACCCCTTGAACGTTTTGTTTTAAATTTTAATTTCAAATATGAATGATGAGTGTCATTTTGGGAAGCATGAGAATCCATTGTTCTTTATAGGATTTAGCAAAATGTCAAAGTCTATTTATATTTTTTATTTGTTTTGGTAAGGGAAGAGGATATTGGTTTTTCATACACACTCACGGTCTTGCACACAGAAGTTGTACATACAGCAGGCCCGGAGGGGAAGGCCCAGTAGGCGGCTGCCTAGGGCACCCGACCCTCTGAGCCAGTTTAGGGGCACATATTTGTGCCCTCTAGGGCACCAGCTGGCAGCCGCTACCCGCCTACCCGTAATGCATCAAGCCATCAACCGATCCTCTGCGCTCTCCCACATCACAACAATAGAGCGACGGTGACGCAGACACACAGTCCCGCCGGCTGCCGGCACCGCGCAGCCCTGCACGGCCGCTTACTTGACTCCCTTTCACCGTTCAACGATCGCGGCGACGCCGGATGCCCACACCCAGTCACCCTTTTTGCCTTTCACCCATTCGACGACGACGGACGGCGACGACGATCCGTCGATCCGGCGGTCCGATCCGGCGATCCTCCTTCCTCCAGTCCTCGACAGGTCCTCGACAGACGGCAACTCGCGCCTCGGGCTTGGCTCCCCGCTCCCCCAGCCTCCCTCCAGTCCAGCAACTCTGCCAACGGCCCAACGCAGCACGCAGGCAGTCCTTAGGCAGATGCGAAATCCCTAAACAGTAATCACATATTTTTTTAATTAATAGCCAAATGCCAAATTTAAATTGAATAATTTAATTATAAATTAATTATTATTGTATTAATAGATGATACTTAGATTTGATGACTTTGAGATCGATATAGGTTTGTATAATTTTAATTGAATTATGACATTTAAAATTACAGTACTATTTGAATAATTTTAATTTAGTGTTACACTATGTTGAATCATGTATGGATCAATGGATGCTTTTGTTTTTAATTTGATGTTGTACTATTTGAATAATATTTTTAGTTTTTAAATTTAATTATGTTTGATGAGATGACTGATATTAATATTATTTCATTGTATGGATTATTGAATAATATTTAGATACTGTAATTTTTAAGTGTGTTGAATTGTAATATGATAATTTTAATTCATTAGATCATACCTCCTAAAAAGCAACTTTTCGAATATGCAAAAAGAAAAAAAATAAGATAAAGAAGATTTTATTCAAAGTTAATCTGGATCCCTTTAAAAGTTTTTAATTTCTACTAAACAACCAAGGGATTCATATTTAGGCATTGAAGAAGAACTTAGTAATCAAGATTCAATAAATGAAGAACCTTTTAATAGTTGTAGATTTTAATTTAGAATTATTATAAAATTTAAGCAGGTTAAGAAAAATTTAAGATTCAATAACATAAAAAAAAATAGGGGCACTTTTTTTAGAAGCTCGCCTTAGTCGCATAGGGCATCCAATTTCTTAGGGCCGGCCCTGACATACAGCAATACACAACTTGCTCATCCACGGCTACGGAGAGACAAAATAAAACACACAGAGGGATTGGGAGTTGGGTGATATTCACTACACTTAATATTTTTTCAATCTCATGTATTATTATTAGACAAATTCAAAACTTGAATTGTGAAAGACAAAACAGAAGAATAAATGCTAATAAATGATAAGACAAAAACATTTTTCAAGGAAAACAATAATAATAATTAAATCTAAGAATACTTTCCAAGGAGTAGAACAACAACACTTTTCAATGATAAGAAATGCTGAGGATAACCATGAAAGGAAAACAACACTTTACAACGGCAATAAATGTTGTAAGTCAACAAATCCTGTGTAGGCTCTTATACCGGATAAAGTAAGACCTTATATCAAACCTTTTCTTCTGGATTTTAATTTGCACTTTCAACACAGCCCCTCAAATTAAAATTTCTAATTCCAAGCATTTCTCGTAAGTTCTTGAATGAAGCATTTGGTAATGCTTTTGTAAATAAATCAGCAACTTGCTCTTTGGTACTACAGTACTCCAACTCGATCGTCTTCTGTTTCACATGATTTCTCAAAAAATGGAATCAAGTTTCAATATGTGTACTCCTTCCATGCTGTATCAGATTTTTCGACAATTCAATTGTAGATTTATTATTAACATGAATCACGGTAGAGCCTTCCTGGGGATGATTTAAGGATGCTAGCAAATTCCTTAACCAAATTGCTTCACATGTTGTTGAAGCAATTGCAACATACTCTGTTTCTCATGGAGAGAGTGCAACAATCGACTGCTTCTTTGACATCCATGAGAACAGTGCAGATCCAAGATAGAAAACATATCCGGATGTACTCTTCCTTTCATTTTGATCTCTACCCCATTCACTGTCCGAGTATCCCACGAGATTTGCAATTTCAGCATACTTATAAAATAAGCCAAAATCAAGTGTACTTTTGATATATTGTAGGATTCTCTTTGCTGCTTGCCAATTCGATTCCCTTGGTGTTTTCATGTACCGACTCACAAGACCCATGCCATATAATATATCTAGTCTTGTTATTGTCAAGTATCTCAAGCTCCCAACAAGACTCTTGTATAAAGTTGAGTCAACGAATTTCCTAGTTCCTTCCTTGGACAACTTCAATCCTATCACAACCAGGGTGCTTACATCCTTGTAGTCTTTCATTTTGAACTTCTCTAAGATGTTTTGCATATATTTCTTTTGTGAAATAAAAATCCCATTTCCTTCTTGCTTGACTTCAATTCCGAGAAAATAAGACATTTGTCCATTGTTCGTCATCTCAAACTCATTGAACATGGACCGTTTAAACTTTTCAAACATTTTCTTACTAGTCCTAATAAATAAAAAGTCATCAACATAAAGACAAAGTATAAAGCATTCACCTTTGTCAGTCTTCATATATACAGAGTGCTCATATGAACATTTAATAAATCCATTTTGTTGCAGGTAATCATCAATCTGAGCATTCCAAACTCGGGGTGCTTGTTTGAGGCCGTACAAAGCCTTCTTCAGTCTAAGCACTTTATCTTCACTTCCTTCTTTAATAAATCCCTTGAGATGCTCCACATATACTTCCTCTTCAAGCACTCCATTTAAAAAGCTGATTTAACATCTAATTGGTAAATCTTCCAACTATGATTAGCAGTAAGAGAGATTACTATCCTCACCGTATCAAGTCGCACCACAGGTGCAAAAACTTCTTCATAATGAATACAAAATTTTTGTTTGTAGCCTTTAACTACACGCCTTGCCTTGTATTGATCAATTCCTCTATCAGAAGTTTTTTTAAATTATGTAAACCCACTTTACGCATGTTGCTTTCTTCTTTAGTGGAAGGGTAAATAATTCTCAAGTATTATTCTTTTTAATAGAATGAATTTCTTCCTCCATCCCCATTCTCTAACAATCTTCTTGACTAGCCTCTTCAAAATTAAAAGGCTCATGATTTGCATATAGACAAAATAAATTTGCCTCTTTTATTTTGGTATGTTCATAAATCTCATCAAGATTCCTCATCCTGACTTGAGTTACATTGAACCTTCTGGATCTACCACTGGAACCTAATGTGCTAGATGTGCCACTGGTTTGACTTGCTTGGGTTGTAGGGGGTGTTATTGTAGCAGTAGGTGCAACAACTTGTGGTTGCACTTTTACCTCGATTAGTGTAACATCATATTATCTAATATCTCTTGCATTGAAATTCCAAGATTCCTCTTTCAAAAATACTACATCTCTACTATATATCACGCTTTTCATAAGTGGATTGTAGAGCTTGTATGCTTTCACCTCTTCACTGTTGTCACGCCCCTAAATCCCGGAAAGACCGGAACTAAGAGTGTGACTTCCCCATGCCCGCACCCGAAGGGTCAAGGGGTTGGTGACTAGCACCGATATGGACTACACATCAGATGCTGTCCGAGTTATACTTGTACATTTATATATCAGGGGTATCCAAGTACAATCCCACATGCGATAAAGCTAAGGAAAATAATTTATTAATAATAAAGTCATTTTACAAATCCAATACAACTTTCATGGATCCTCGTCTGGATAATTCAAATAAATAAACAAATTATGTTATACAAATCCATAATCCAACTTATACAAAATGTAATTTAAATAACAATTAACATCGGTCCAGCCTCTAGCGAATAAGTCGATACCTGAAACATATCAACAAAGTAGGAGTGAGCATAAATGCCCAGTAGGTGATCTCCATCTCCTCACCATCCTATAACCTGAAATCCTAAGTCTACATGATCGGTGTATGCTTGTACCAGCGTAGTGTCCTACTCTATCACAATAAGTTCACATTTAATCATAAAATATAACATCACACACATTACATTTCATTCATTATGGGTACACACTGAATGATCCAACCATCCACGAGATTCCTGCAACCAACACCAAGGATCCCAATCACTACCAGACAGCCATATGTGGGACCTGTGGTGTCCCCAATGACAACCTGCCACATATGGGACCTGGGTTGACCAGCCACATAGGGGACCTACGGCCTCTTGCCAGTCCTATGTGGGACCCGTGGTTAACCCAATTAATTCCACAACCAATTCCCCACATTTAATCAACAAATAATAATTTCATCAAATCAGTATTATGACATACAAAAGATTTAATTTGCTAAACCAACAAATAACGTGCCACAAATAACAATTATATCGCCCATCTAATTACAACAAGCTCAAACAATATTTATTTTATTAAACAAACTATATCAAGTCAAACAATATTTTTATTAAACTAACAATATCAAGCCCAAATCGTATTTATATTATTAAACTAATAATATCGAACCCAAATAATATTTATATCATTAAACTGATAATATAAAACTCAAACAATATATATATATATATATATATATATTAAACTAATGATATCAAATCTCACATTATTCATAAATAACTTAAACTGTTGATATCAAACCCAATAATAGTTATAAATATATATTTTTAACTATTATAAATATTTTATAGATTTATATATTTATATACATGTATATTAAACAATATTAGGCCCTTTAAAGTTTAAGGGAACTAGGTACATGCAACATGATGAACAAGAGTAGCTTGGTCTTCTTGTGCGAAGGACCAACGCGGAAAAGTAATTTAATTAAAACTCAATTAAACCATACTACCACCAGACCAAGAAAAGTGATATAACGAGAATACTATTAAACCCCCAACGTTGGATATTCCATGCCCAGAAGATGTCAAGATCCATTTGCGTCCGTCCATGATGAATGGAAAATACATACAACCCATAATCGAATTCGATGATTCAACACAGTCGGGGACCGATGGATGGATCGATCGGATTTGAGTGATTTTGATATTATGAGAGAGAGTGCGCGACGAGTTAAACGACTAAACACATGAAATTAAGTTTTTTTAAAAAATCAGATTAAAACAAATTGAAATTTACATTCATGATTAATTGATGTTGGATCAAACCCAGAATTTGGATAATGCTGATAAAGCCTTATGTAATTTGATCTGAGATCTTTTGTGTTTATTTGATCATTGCAGAAGGTATGTCACTAATCCAAAGATGCACTCGTGAGAGCAAAGCTAAGGACAGGATACATAATCCTGATCCGGACAAGAGTTAGTGTCGTCAAACACTTGGTAAATAACCAAGTAACAAATACATACGGAATAAGGAACAATCCTACGGATTAAGAGCTTAAAGGATAAGTGCGGAGTAAGGAAAATAAGTGCGGAGTAAGGAAAATAGATGGAGTAAAGAAACCAGACGGAGTAAGGAACCGGACTTATTACTCGCCCGGGTAAGGAACTTACATACGGAGTAAGGAACTTACATGCGGAGTAAGGAACTTACATGCGGAGTAAGGAAGCCGACACGGACTAAGGATTCCAAGATCGAATAGATACGGAGTAAGCAACCACCGACACGGAGTAAGGTTCCGAGCTTCATTAACTACGGAGTAAGGAAAATTACACGGACCAAGAAGACACTGCTCCAACAAAACCGCATTTAAAGTTATCGGCTCGTCTTGTCCCGACGTAAGACGAATGCATTTAGATCAAGAAGAATCTTACACGTGGATCATCCGGATATGTGGACACAACCTTAATTGTATCTCGGAACTCACAAAGACACTTATACTCTTCAAATCCAAGATCTTGAGCTCCACAATCCGCGACAGTCAGGGCGGACGATTACCGAGGGATAATTAGTGGAACGCATTCCGGAACTTCAAGTTCCAAGGTTGTCTCTTAGGAATGTTTTGTATAAATATTCATACTTATACTTCTTGTAAATTCGGGGCCCGAGAGCTTAAGTGAATACGAAAATAGAAAAGGAACTGGGCTAGCGTGTGAGTTCATTATTGTAAACAGAGTGTAAAAGAGTGTTTGCTTCTATTTTGTTGTAATCACCTTGTGATAATAAAACAAAATACTTCCACTATCTGGTTTTCTTCTGCAGTGATTCTATCACTTAAACTAGATAAGTCTTTGTGTCTTGAGAGAAAAGGAAAAGTTTGAATAAGAGCCTATTCACCCCCCCTTTAGGCTCCAAGGGACCATCAAGTGGTATCGAGCAAGTTCTACTCGTTCTAAGTAGAGATCCCTCTCTTTCAATCTCGAAATGGCCGAAGAAAGCGGTATGCTATTCAACACTCGCCTTAACTCCGGAGGTGCAGGAGCCCATCCCGAATCGAGCGGCGGTGAAAATGTCGACCCACCACAACCTCTGCGCCGCCGCCGCTTCTCAACCACGGAGTTCCGGGTTTACTCTAACGAAACCGCCCAAATTCACACCCGAGCTTTTCTCCCGGTGGAAAGCTCGCATGAAGATGTTTATGGTTTGCCATGATCATCTTATGTGCCATGTCTTCATCGGAGATTCCAATTCCGATGACTATGGAGAACATGGTGTAAGGAGGCCAAAGGCGATGCCGAACTTACCAACGATGAAAGAGCTGGCAGTGCGCTAGTGAAAAGGCTCTGGCTTATGTTACATCGTCTTTGGATTCCGAGGCTTTCCACGGACGTCCAAGGGTCGCACGAGGCAAAAGCCGTTTGGGACAACCGACAACCTCATGAGGGGAGTCGGTCCCAGGATGCAGAATGTGATCGTACTCTCGGAGAACTTTGAGAGTTTTAATCATAAACCAGGCGAATCACTTGAAAGCATCTATCGGAGATTCGGCAAGATCATACTTGAACCGAAGACCGCCAATGAGCATTACTCTCAATCCCAGATCAATGACAAGTTCTTTCGCTCCTTGCCGGATTGTTACTACTCCAAACAACTCCGGATGCAATCGGACAAAAACCGCGTATGTTCCCCTTGAAGAACTATATGGAGAGCTCGGACTCACAAGTCGGGTTTAAGTACTCGACAGAGATGAGAAAATAGCTCGGAAAGAAAAGGGGTAGCTCTCAAAGCTACGGAATGTCTAAACATCCGAGGAATGATGATACGGACGTATCCGACAATTCGATTCGACGAGGAGGAGGAGATAGCCCTTTTGTCAAATCCTTTGAGCGATTCCTACGGAAAAGCGAAAAGGGATCGAAGACGCTCATCATCATCGTTCCAACGGAAGGAGCGACAAGAGTCCGGTTCCATGAATGTTTCAATTGTGGGAAAACCGGTCCCTGGGCCAAGGAATGCAGGTCCAAAGCAAAGGTGGCCGAGAAAAGTGACAAGGTAAACCTCGCCGCTCCACCTCGGATAACGGCAAGAGCAAGAGAAAGGCGCTCGTGACAAAATACATGAGTGGCTCGGAAGAAGAGGAAGAATCCTCGGATGATGAGCCGACCATTAGCCGAACGTCCGCCTCATGGCAATCCGAGGTACCTTCTATCTCCGAGCTCCCGAGTAAATTAGAATCTCTTACTATTGCATGTGATCATGAAAAGAATGAGAGACTAATAATTACTCAAATGTACAAAGATATGGAAAGTCGAATAAACGTCTCGAATTTACTATTAATAGACTCGAAAAGGACGTGCGACTTCGGAGGAAAGGAAGCTTGGTATCATGATGTAAGAGCTGAAAATCATTTGTTAAATACCAATCTTTCAGGCCTAAAAGTTATAGTGAAAAGACTCGAAAATGAACTGGAACAGGGAAAAGGAAATAAATCGTAAGTGGCTAAAATCCGGGAAATAGCCTCTACCTTTGGGACCGACCCGACGACATTCGAGTCAAACCGGCCTAGGTTCCAACCATCAACCTCCATAGTTCAAGCTACCGAGTGTCCTCCGGATTTCACTCCTAAACTAACCAACTTATATCCTATTAGTACATCTAAACCATTGGATGGTTTCATTTCAGGTGGCACCATAGTATATGATCGTGGAGCAGGTCACATCGCACTTCCGAAGCAATAGCACCCGTAACCAAAGATGAAGGGAAGGTCGCTGCAGTTAAAGCCAAAACCGTAGCACCCAAAAAGAAAGGCAAGGCTAAGGCCGACGCATTTAGGGCCAAGACGCGTCACCCAAACGTAATGGATTAGGCCACAGGAACGAGTAGAAAAACCGTAAAATCCAAGAGACCCGTATCCCCTGTTTGTACTTCACATTATAGTGTCTGTTCCATCCGTAGGAAATGGGTCATTTTCACTATGAATGTTGGAGTCTATCGATACTGGCTTTGTAATCAATTACAATCAAATAAAGATCAGTTTAATAAAAGGGGTTCTTGAGCAAAACAAGATCTAAATCTAAAAGGAGTGTCTCTCCCAAGAAAACCCAAACAAAAGAAGCGCCAAACTAACAAGTTAATGTCAACGTGGAAAGCTAAGAGTCCTAACAAAATCAAACCAGAAATGTTGACAATCTCTTGCTCACTTTAACCGCCCGAAACAAGTTTGGGCACCAAAAGTGTAAACCGTTGTCTTTCAGAGCATCCTGGAATGAATTGCCGGATCACTTGAAGTTAAAGATCAATCAAAGCAAGTGGATCCTTGATATGGATGCTCCGGACATATGACGGGTGACCGGATCTGCTTGTAGAAGTTAATGATAAACAAGGTCCATCCGTTTCATATGGCGACAACAACAAAGGTAAGCGTCGGGTATGGCACTTTAACTAACGGGCGTGTATCAATCACTAAAGTTGCATAGTCGAAGGTTTAAAGCATAATTTGCTAAGTGTCGAGAAACTATGTGACAAAGGATTTCCCGTTTCCTTTTTGTCCAACACCCGTACGAAGAGAAAACTTATCCTGGAGATGTTAAGTTATCCAGGATCAAGAGATGGGGACATATATTCGGTGGTCTTAAGAAATAATTCTTCGACCCTGTATGCTTCCTACGAAAGCAACGGATGAAGATAGTTGGTTATGGCACAAGCGATGCGCACATTTAAATTTTAAGACTTTGTCTAAATTGGCGTCACTTGATCTTGTCACCGGTCTACCCAAACTCAAGTTCTCCAGAGACACTCTCTGTCGAGAATGCCAACTTGGTAAGCGGACCAAACACGGCTTTAAGAGTAAATCGGTTAACTCAATAACTGCTCCTCTGCAACTTCTTCATATGGACCTATGTGGTCCATATCTGTTTCATCACTAGCCGGTCGAGATATACTCTTGTGGTTATTGATGATTACACCGATAACATGGGTAATGTTCCTGAAATCAAAGGATCAAACTTTTGAACATCTTGTAGATCTCTTAACTGGATAAGCAACTCACAAGGACCGAGCATTAAATGCATCGGGAGTGATCATGGTACGGAATTTGACTTTTTCGAAATGAGATCATATTGTTCGAAACGGGCATACACATGACTTCTCTGCTCCCTGAACCCCACAACAAAATGGGGTAGCGAGCGCAAGAATCGAACTTTAGTTGAAGCTGGTAGACCATGTTAGCGGGGCAATGCTTCCTCTGGCCTATGGGTCAAGCCGTGTCCACCGCCCGCTATGTTCGAAACGAACTCTAATAAATAAATCTACCATGAAAACACCCTATGAGATGTAGAGAGGACGAAAACCTTCAATTTCACATTTGAGCCTTTGGGTGTACTTGCTATATCTGATAAATGGCAAAGAGACCCGGAATAAATTTGAACCAAAATCCGATGATGGGATTTTTGTCGGGTACTCACTTCATAGCAAGGCTTATCGGGTCTTCAATAGAAAACTTTTTAAAGTTGAAGAATCTATCCATGTAACCTTTGATGAAACTAATCTTGCTTGGTCAAAAGTCGGTCCTTCAAATTCCACTATGCAGTCATGGACAAGAACGTCGATTACTCGAAGTTTATGAATATTCCTGCTACACATCCCGACCGGTATCCCGACCAACCACGTGGCATACGAAACACAACGAAATTCTATGGATGATGCTACGGATGACTCGACTCCGGACTACCATTTAGCTCCGGACAAACTCCTACGGATACACAAAATTCCGGAGCACTTTCAAGTCCGTCCGGACTAGTTAACCTGGAAGAAATAGTGTTGAAGAACCAACTAGTTCATCCGTACCTCTAAATACGGAAACATCTACTCGGACGAGCTCAACCAGTCGATACAACCGAACCACCAAACTGGAAGAGCTTCAAATTGTTCAAGATCAACCAACACACGCACGAATTATAGATGGACCCGAAACCATCCCTCGGATCAAGTGATTGGTGATCCTACGTTGGTGTAAGAACAAGAGCGGCCACCTCAAACATGAGTCTTTACTCATGCTTTTATCTCAAATAAACCAAAGGTGGTAGATGAAGCTCTTCAAGATTCAAACCGGATAGAGGCCATGCAAGAAGAGCCGAATCAATTTAAGAGAAATAATGTGTGGACCTTAGTACCAAGGCCTAAGTCCGGCAAGTCATTGGCGTTAAATGGGTGTTCGAACAAGCTTGATACGGATGGAATAGTAATCCGAACAAAGCGGTGGTAGCCAAAGGATATCGTCAAGAAGAAGAATAGATATGATGAAACCTTTGCTCGGTCGCAAGACTTGAGGCAATCCGAATGTTTTCGGCGTATACTTCATATGAAAACTTCATAGTTTATCAAATGGACGTCAAGAGCGCATTCCTGAATGGAGACCTTCAAGAGGAGGTGTATGTTGAACAACCTCCTGGCTTCATTGAACCTAAGGCGGACATCTTGTCTACAAACCGCAAAAAGCTCTATATGGTTTAAGCAAGCTCCAAGAGCCTGGTACGACACACTCGTCGAATTTCTACTTGCTCATAACTTCCAAAAAGGGAAGATAGACACCACCCTATTTCTACGACAAGAAAAAGGACACACTCGATCGTACAAATATACGTGGACGATATCTTTTCGGATCCACGAATCCGAAGCTTTGTGAAGAGTTTGCTAAGTTGATGACAGGCAAGTTTGAAATGAGCATGATGGGAGAACCGTCCTACTTCCTTGGAATTGAGTCAAACAATTAAAGGAAGGAATCTTTATCAATCAGGCTAAGTACACTGCGATCTTATTAAGAAGTTTGGTATGGAAGGTTCATCTCCGTCAAAACTCCAATGCTGTCGGTGCCAAGTTAGATCCGGATGTGGACGGCATATCAAGAAATGTGACCGACTACGGAGGGATGATCGGATCCTTGCTCTATCTTACAGCAAGTCGCCCGGACATTATGTTTGCAACTTGCATTTGTGCACGATATCAGGCAAATCCCAAGGAGTCACATATGCTTCATGTAAAACGGATATTAAGGTATCTCAAAGGGACGATGAATTTGGGTCTTGGTACCCAAAGGAGTCCAACTTCACCTTATCCGGGTACTCGATGCCGACCCATTTGGATGTCGCATCGACAGAAAAGCACAAGCGGTACGTGTCGGTTTCTTAGAAATAGCGATCTCATGGTTCGATAGAAGCGATCCGTATCAACCTCTAGCCGAGGCGGAATATATAGCTGCTTTGGAAGTTTCGCGCACAGCCTACTTTTGGATGCAAAGTCAACTTCCGACTACGGATTCACCATGTCCTCTATTCCACTTTCTTGTGACAACACTAGTGCATTGCCATTAGCAACAATCCTGTCATGCATCCTAAGACGAGCACATTGAGGTCCGATATCACTTCATACGCGATCATGTTCTCAAAAACCATATTTCACTAGAACATGTTGCCACCGAAGATCAATTACAACATATTTACAAAGCCCCTACCCGATGCGAGGTTTTACGAACTACTCTTCCGACTAGGTATGCTCGACTTCTCTGCATAGTTTCTCATTTGAATTACACAACAGTATATTTACTCACGACCATGCATTGTATGTTTCCGAAAGTAGTAAAAACTCTCTTCCCCGTATTGCTCGATCATACTTATCGTTCAACGGTTTCATGCTTCGATATTAATCTCAACCTCATAATGGGAGGATGCTTGCGTTCCCGATGAAGTCGTTTAAAGCTAACATAATTACGTTTTATATGATTTACCTCGATCGGATTCATGATTTTCACATCCATTAATCACCACATGACCAAAGCATGTTCATTTAGATTACTCTATTAACGTGCATAGTTGAAGAAGTGAAATGGGCTAGCTTGAAATGCCTGGTGGATGAATACACAAACGCATCTCGATCAGCTTCAAGTATAGTTTTCTAATAAGATAGACGGTCTTGAACTACAAATTGGAACGGTCAACCGAGAGGATTGCACATCTACGGGGAGAAAATGCTTTATATTTTACTCAGGAATACCCCCGTATATGTCTCATGACCTTTTGCCTTGAGTCTATCCGGGGGGAGCTTTTCATTGAGAGGATTAAATGATCTACGGGGAGCGAATGAACCCCTAATATGTCTCGGATTCTCCCTCCTCTACGCTTGTTACTTCCGGATCCGATGGACATGCTTGTTTTAAATCGGAAAAGTGGCATGTGTGGATGTATTTTTCTTTCTTAACCATGCATTTTAATCGACTAATCATCCGCATTCTTTTTGACATGTGTTCACCCTATCATTTCACACTCATGAACCTCATGAAGCCAAATCATATGATCTTTAATTAATCTTAGCTACGCTTGTTCGGCAAGACGGTTTCTTATGTTGACCTATATGAACTTGTGTATTCTTATCGACATATGCCCCGACTCGGTAATATTGATCACTTTCACATTGCGTACGTCTACTACATTCTTTGCCCCGCATGAGTTCCCCTTTCTTATTAGCTCGGATTATGTTGCTTTTCACTGATTATCTTCTCTAATCCGTCTAATCCTTGCCTGTTCGGCTTTTGTATTTTCCGTATATCTTTATTTAGCTACGAGGTTCGGATTTTCTTTTGCAACCATATTGATAAATTCAGTCCATAGTCTGGATTTGAAGTGTTGTGGTACTTCTCTTCTCTTCGACTTATTGATTGCAAAGGAATCTACTCTACATTCTACCAAACTCTGTTTATGACGGACAAGGTCTATTATTCATCCGGATACTCTTTCCCGAATATTATTAACTCCGGATGAGTGTCGGCTCTTTCCTCCGGACTCCGACTTTGTTCAATTGTGACAATCCACGTATACTCATATGTCGCATGCTTTTGAGGAGGAATAATGATGATTCATTAAATGCCTATCTCGGGTTGCACACACACTTCTTGGATGGCAACCAAGTTGTAATCTCTACTTGGTCATGAGGTCTCCACGACATCGTTTTATTCGGAGACGCCTCGATATCCGGACAAATGACATCGGCATGTCGCGCGGGTACCCACCTCACTCCCACATTCCTAGACCCGCCGACATTTGCGGACTCGGTCTTATATGTTCGATCATTCTGCGAAGCACGAGTATTGCTCATTTCAAATCCCTAACCCTCTCGTTGCTCCTTCTCTTGTCAAGACCTCACCTTTCCTCTTTTCCTTCCCATCAAAGCCATGGCACCTAGAATCTTTCTTTCCGGCGTTACCCCTGGCCATCTAGTTGATTGGAATCTCGTTTCCGATCCTCCGGATTGGTTTCTCCGGCTTCGCCCTCTTCTTGAAGCCTCGCACATACTCAACCTGGTCTCCAATCCCATCGATCTTCTTATCGATGACATTCTTGAGTATTACCAACGGATTCGCACCAAAGATTCCATAACCTCTTATGTCGTGGTGAATCCATCGTCATCACTCCGGCTGTTCTCCGCGCCGCTCTTCACCTTCCTCTTGGTGAACCACAACGTCCAGGATGCCGAACCGATGGCGGCTTCTATGGGGTGCACGACCAAAGGGAAGGAATACAAGGTGAAATCCTTCCAGGGTCGCTATCGATGTATGGCGACTATTCTAAGTCGATGCCCTGCGGCTCGCCATCGGCCCTGGACTCGGTTCCGTACGATCTTCTACCGGCCATGTACGGCGTCTTTGAAGGTCTTCCAATGGATTGGGGGATGTTCTTATTTCGTTTCTTTGCGAATGGTCACAAAACCATTCCTTCGGGCGATCCTCGCCTGGTCTTCGGCATCTTCGTCGGACCATTTCGCCCAAGTTGATGGTGTCTCGTTTCCCTCGGCTCTTTACCTTCGTCATCTTACGCCGGACGGGAGCATGACCGCTCGCGACCCAATGTAGCACTCTGCGTTCTCCCCGCCCCGAACAACAAGGCGGCTCTATTGGTGACCCCTCCGACGCCAAGCCCACGAGGTTAGTTCGCACACCGATCCTCCCGGATTCGGGTCCGTTCTGCGCCCTCCCACTCAGGGCCTCCCGCCAAGCATCCGTCCGAACCGTCCGAGGTCGGGGCCCTCTCGGCGCGTGCGTCTAAAGCCGTTTCTCTGCCCCCTCTCGCTCGGTGTCCCCACTCCCTCCACCTCCGCTATAGCCGCCGCGGTTGATACCGCCGTTGCCGTCGCCACCGCCGATGTCCCGGCCGCTTCTCCGGAAGCCCCCTTGCCTCCTCTACCTCAACCCCGAGATTACCTTGACCATCTCTCCGCCGTCACCTTAACGGACCTCGGCTCTGTTTCAGCCCTAGCCCATACCTCTTCCATTCCCGACACCGATCTCCGGGTGTTTTACACTCGTAATACCCAATCCCCGGAGACTATGATCATCCTGGAATCCGGACCACGGCTTTCTTACCCGGGCCGCCATTCCCGATGTGTCGTTCCCTTCACCCTCCGGCCCAGTCCCCTGCTACCCGAAGTCCCTCTACGCTAAAGGCGGACCCTCTTCTCCTGCCGCCGCGATTCCCGTGGTTGACTTGTCCGGTCAAGCGGGTCTCTTGCTCCGGATGCCTCCAATGCCCGGATGCCTCCGAAGCCCCGGATGCCTCGATGCTCCGGATGCTCCCGCTGCTGCTCTTACTCTGCGGACTCCTCCGCCCACCGCACTCCTGCTCCCGTTCATGCGGGGAGTCCTCCAAAGCTCCAGAGTTCGCACTTGGGCGTGCCTCTTTTGGCACGGTCCACTCCGATGCTTGTGCTTTCCGCTCACTGGACCGCCATGCCCATGCTCAAACGCCCAATCCGCCATGCCGCCAAAGTTGATGCCCTCGCGCCCAACTCCTCTCCGCCCTCACCGACCCTCTACTTCCATTGAGCGGAAAATGGATCTTGTCGCCACCTCCGTTCATTCACCGTCTACTTCCTTCGCGGATCCGGCGCATACGATGGCTCGTCCTCCCGTTGCTTCCCGGCGATCCGCCAAACCGGGGGAGAAAGTGTCATCGATCCGTCTACTCCTGCCCCACAACCATCTTCCCGGACCGAGAAGCGGCCCGCCACTTCGGTGCTTCAGGGAGTTCAAATTCCCAAACGCAGCCGCTTCTCTCAACCAAGCTCCTCGCACCTCGAGCTCCTCCTCCATCCTCCTCATCCGCAGCGGATACCTTCCTCCCATCCTATGCGGAGTTTGATCCGTTCGATGCGGATGGAAGCTTGCGCAAGGCAATGAAAGCCTATCGTTGCGTCTTCTGCCGAGAGAAGATGTCTTTCGAAATGTATCCTTTCTCTCCGGCCGACATTCGGACTCTTTGTTCGGAGAAAGGACTCTTTACTAAAGACATTGACAACTTCTCGAGGGTGCTAAGATGGAGATGAGGCTCGTTTCCATCTCTTTACGAAGATGGGCACTTGTTTAAGTTCGCCATGTTGGAATGAGGGCTATCTTCCCAGTGTGGAGTTAATTCGGACTTACATTGACGGAAGGCCGAGGATAGCAAGCCATGGAAAACTCTCTCAACCATCCTCATTCCATACCGGATCATGTCGCCACACTTCATGATGGTCGTCTTCATGATTCGGTCCAAGCGGATGATTTCATCGATCTCATCGGGTTGTGGAGCACTTCGTTAGGAAGAATCAATGGGAACCTCTCGTGTCTCGGACTAACAAGCCGTGAAGAAAGCCGGATTATATGAAGAGTTGGGTATCACACCCCGCGTTCAACCGAGAAACTCAAGGCGACATTCCGGGGCAAGAAGCAAGTGCCACAACAACCGGATGGAGATAGCCAGGAGCCTTTGTTTTGTCATTTCATCAAATCGTTCTTAATCGTGGACAAACATTGGAGCCAACACTCCACCTTTACGATGCAGCAGACAATGGAGCTAAGAGAGAAGGGCAACAACTATGATCTTAAGTATAGTAAGCCTTATGTACCTTAGTGAAAAATCAGTATTAAGGCTGATTTGTATTTAGTTGCTGATTAATGAAATTGGTTGTGTTCGTATTCCGTATGATATTCTTTTGCATCGCTTACCGGATCGGTTACAAAGGGTTTGGGCATATCCATAATTGGGGGAGATTGTTGGATCAAACCCCAGAATTTGGATAATCCGATAAAGCCTTATGTAATTTGATTCGAGATCTTTTGTGTTTATTTGATCATTGCAAGGTATGTCACTAATCCAAAGATGCACTCGTGAGAGCAAAGCTAAGGACAGGATACATAATCCCGATCCGGACAAGAGTTAGTGTCGTCAAACACTTGGTAAATAACCAAGTAACAAATACATACGGAATAAGGAACAATCCTACGGATTAAGAGCTTAAAGGATAAGTCGGAGTAAGGAAAATAAGTGCGGAGTAAGGAAAATAGATGCGGAGTAAAGAAACCAGATGCGGAGTAAGGAATCCGGACTTATTACTCGCCCGGAGTAAGGAACTTACATACGGAGTAAGGAACTTTACATGCGAGTAAGGAACTTACATGCGGAGTAAGGAAGCCCGACACGGACTAAGGATTCCCAAGCCCGAATAGATACGGAGTAAGCAACCACCGACACGGAGTAAGGTTCGAGCTTCATTAACTACGGAGTAAGGAAAATTACACGGACCAAGAAGACACTGCTCCAACAAAACCGCATTTAAAGTTATCGGTTCGTCTTTGTCCCGACGTAAGACGAATGCATTTAGATCAAGAGAATCTTACACGTGGATCATCCGGATATGTGGACACAACCTTAATTGTATCTCGGAACTACAAAGACACTTATACTCTTCAAATCCAAGATCTTGAGCTCCACAATCCGCAGCAGTCAAGGCGGCAGATTACGAGGGATAATTAGTGCGGAACGCATTCCGGAACTTCAAGTTCCAAGGTTGTCTCTTAGGAATGTTTTGTATAAATATTCATACTTATACTTCTTGTAAATTCGGGGCCCGAGAGCTTAAGTGAATACGAAAATAGAAAAGGAACTGGGCTAGCGTGTGAGTTCATTATTGTAAACAGAGTGTAAAAGAGTGTTTGCTTCTATTTTGTTGTAATCACCTTGTGATAATAAAACAAAATACTTCCACTATCTGTTTTCTTCGCAGTGATTATCACTTAAACTAGATAAGTCTTTGTGTCTTGAGAGAAAAGGAAAAGTTTGAATAAGAGCCTATTCACCCCCCCCCCTTTAGGCTCCAAGGGACCATCAATTGATATATGCGCCGATGCGTGTGAAACAATAAAAGTTCTCTAATAGTTTGCACTCATGTAATAGAACGACGAAAGGATTAGAACCACCTACCTTGTGCCTTCTGAAGGGATTAAACTCGCAAGAACGGTCTAGAATTGGCGAAGAATGACGAAGAACACAAAGAACACTATGAACTCTCCTCCGACCACTAGGGTTTCTCAAAACAAAGTTATAATGAATAAGAAAACCCCAAAACCCTATTTTTAATTAAAATTCGTCATTCTTTTTAATAATTTCTAAAAAGCCCTCAAAAATTCAGGCCCAAATATAGTCAAAATGATCGTATTAATGACCACGTTCTTAAAATAATATTGTTAACATCAAATATAGATTATAAGTTACGCTAACATATATACGAATCCTTACAACTGTATCCAATAAAGATACCTTTTTCACTTTTATCATCTAGCTTCCTCCTCCTTGCTTCAGGCACTTGGGTATAAGCAACACATTCGAATATCTATAAATGTGACATATGTGGCTTGACTCCACTCCATGCTTATTGAGGTATCATTTGATGAACACTCAATGTAGGGCACTGGCAATAGATACACAAGACATGTTATAGCCTCTCCCTAGAATTGCCTTGGCAATCCCTTCTCCTTTAACATGGATCTTGTCATATCAAGTATAGTGCGGTTCTTCCTCTCCGCAACTTTGTTTTGCTGTGAGGTATAAACTGCAGTAAGTTGGTGCTTAATTCTGAAAAGCATTTAAGGTGTACTCACTCACTCGATCAGATCTTACATAAACAAGTTTCCTATTACTTTCAACCTTAACACGTGTTTTGAACTCCTTAAACATTATTAAGGCTACTAACTTTTCTTTTAAGAAATATATCTATGTTTTTCTGCTGAAATCATCAATGAATGTAATAAAATACTTATTACCTCCATATGTGACCAGGTCAAAAAGCCCACAAATATCTATATGCATTAGTTGCAGCGGTATTTTTGCTCTCCATGTCGCTTCCTTTGGAAATGAAAGCCTTGCATGCTTTCCAATCAAACATCCTTCACACATATGATTAGCTGAATCAATGTGTGGAAGTCCTATTACCAACTTGTCAGTCGATAACTACTTCATGTCATTGAAATGACCAAGTTCATAGTGTCATCTCCATGAGTTATCCTTGATGAATCCCACTAGACATTTCTCCATCTTTATCTTCAACGTCAAAGGGAACATTCGATTCCTCATCATTTGCACATGCACGATAAGTTTTCCTTTTGCATCTCTCAAGGCAAGAGAGTTGTTCTCCATGTCTACAATAAATCCTTTCTAGAGTAACTGGCCAACACATGTTACTCTTTATGCTCAAAATGTAGTAAACATTGCCAATATATTCCTCCTTTCTGTTCCTTTGAAATATATAGACTCATCGTTTTCCTTCCACTTTCAATTTTGAGCCATCACCTATGCTCACGTTGCCACAACATCTCCATTGAGTTTAATACAGAACTCCCTCTTTCCACACACGTGGTTACTAGCTCCTGAATCAAGATACCAAATGTCGTGGTGACCACTTGGATCATTGTGCGACAAGAATAGAAATAGATCTTGGTCTTTACTCTTTGATGTCGAGGCTATGTTAACTCGATCATCCTTCTTACGGTAGCAATCTAAGGCATAGTGTCCATACTTCTAGTAGTTGAAACATTGTATATTCTGCTTATTTCGATTATTGAAGTTTCTCTTTTCTTGTGATGGACCACGATTGTTCATTGTATATCGCTGCGTCCTGAATTCTATTTACCTCCTTATTGTCCATGACCTACTTGTCCTCGACCTCTACTGTTTGATTTTTCAAATGTCAAATTTGACTCCAACACGTGCTCTAGCGATGTGGAGCCTGCACTTTCTGCATTCTTCATAATGCAGTGTTCGTGGACTTAGAGAGCCCAATAGCTCCTTTGTACTCAGCTCCTTTAGATCCTTTGATTCTTTAATGGCCACCACTACTCAAACTTTGGTGTGAGTGATCGTAATATCTTTTCTATCGCTCGTACTTTTTTGAGTTTTTCACCATTTCACTTCATCTCATTCACAGTTACAAGTTACTGAGAATGGTAGTCGGAGACGTTCTCGTCCTCTTTCATCTTGGCCGCTTCGAATCCAAGAATTACCAAATAGTGATTCTAGTACTCTTTCGATACCTAATTCCAAAGTTGTAATTGAAAATCATAGAAAAGAAGAGGAGCAAATCTCTAAAAGTGAGTATATGTTACTAACTAACAAGGGATAACCAGAGAGTTATTATGACGTTGTGGAGAACAAGCATAACAAGAAATGGTTGTTAGTTATGGAAGAGGAAAAGAATTCCTTGCAAGCATAATATATTTCTAACTTGTTCATGTGTGATTGTCGAATTCATTCGGACACAATTTGTGGTTTATTTTTGAATATCCTATGACAAATATCTTTATTAGTAGTGGTGATTATTTATACGCAAGTCATTCGAAACTAATATTAACCATTAGAAGTCAACATAATTCAATCTTATGCAATGTATTTCTAAGGAAAATGTTTGGATGGTGTGAAAGGACATATTTAATTGTCTGCATGGGTAGACTAAACCCAACTGAAGGTCCCTATTTCCTTATACTAAATTGTTAGTTTACAAAATAAATAAATTTGTCAATTGGTTCTTTCTAATTTTTTATTTTTAGAAATGAAGAGTTCCAAAGTAAGTTAATTTAGGTTAATATGTGCTTGAGTACTGGTTATGTTGTGGTTGTCGATCTCATATAAAGCCCAAAAACTAATCTAGTGCTGTATATTCCTCAAATCTCTCTTCTTTGTCTTTTTTTCCCCTTTTGTGTGAACCGCCGGCACACGCATCTCCACCCACCCCAACGCACGCATCACCAACCAAGGAAGGCCAAAAACTATCAAATTAGTCAGCAGCATTATAATGCCAGTAGTTTAATTTAATATTACCATGTGAAATTAATTAAAATTAAATTGTAGATTTGGTATTAATTCATTTTCTTTCGTTCAAGTATCCCTACTGTTGCTATTTACTATTTAGACACAAGTTTTTTTATGAACCAAATCTTAAATTTCATATTCTGTCAAAATAAATCTCATATCCCTTATCCTAAAAATTAAATTTAATATTCCATCAATTAAAACTCATACCGTCCCTCTTTCCATGGGGCATTTGAAATTAAAATAAAAACAACTCAAAGCTACATCCATCTAAGATGTAAAAAGTACAATCAGTTCTCCAACTGCATTGGTAATTTGACCATGCTAATTTAAGTATATGTTGCCGTGAGTCCTTTAATAAATTTGATTTCCTCGAAGACCATAGAAATAGCCCAAGCTTGAAAACATCATTGAAAGCTACTACCATTACCTGGCGAGCATTGAAGCACCGTGTATGTTAATTAGCCTACTTAGCATGTTAATGTAAAAAATAAAATTTTGTTTTCCATTGGAGTTCACTACATGCTTCGTGCTTCTAAGGTTTTTATTGGAAGAGGAAAACACATCCACTAACCCAAAAAAAAAAAAAGAAGGCATATGGGTCTACCCAACAACAAAAACCCAGCTCTTCCACCTATCAGGAACAACTTAAACCATGCTCCTGTACTTACCAAGAGAAACCCACCCGCTCTACCTCAAGTGATCATGAGGAGCAACAGTCTCATAACTCTTACCTTTATTATTCATAATTTCAAAAACATCGTCCCAAATAAGCATATTACTTTTTTTTTTCTATACCTTCAAGTCCTTACGCTTGGCACTTTGGGAAAGTGTATTACCCTTGCCTGCTTTTTTGTTTTGAAAAAGTTTGATTGGGAATGGGACTCATTTCCCAAGAAGGAACATACCAAGGGTTTAGTGCAGATACACAGTTGCTCCTCGGAGTAAGCTAGGAACCTCAGCAGCTATTGCAACTACAAACTCTGTTGGAGTGAGGCGAATTCAAAGGAATTGATTGGCACCACAAACCGAATCAACGATTGACATGTCTTCAAAGCATGGGACAGACCTGTGAAGACAAAAGCTCTCATTCCTTCAATCTACCTGAAGGTGGCATTGTGCAGAGAAACCAACTCGGAACTATGGATGGAAATCTCTTCGAATGGTTGGTTACTTGCTTACGAGGTGAAGTTACCAACAGAAAAAAGCAGACCGGAAATTTATTTGTTTGTTACTTCGTTTGTTTTTTAAAAATGGAGGGCATTGGCAGTATGGTGCATCTTTCAGTTGCGGACACCAGTGGAGTCAAATCTGATGACAGGGACCTTTTTATCCCCGGTCAGCTACATGTTGAATTGCATATTACTATCATTAACAAGTTGCCGAAGCAGCTGATGCGCACCACGAGACTGGGGTTAGACACACCAGAGATCAGCTATAAGACAGATCAGCACCTGTCCCACACCACGCTTGAGATGTACAACCCCACCGTAGGTTCCATCTTTAGATGAGATTTTTCATGGGATACAATATCGGACTTACCACTAAATTACGCCATGTTGAATTGCATACTTTCTTTAATAGCAAGGTATCCACAATTTTGGTCAGCTTTCACGCACCACCACAACCATATGTGTCCCACATCACGACTATACAAGATGCGAGGCTCTCCTTACCAACTGGCTGCACCCCATGTTGAATTGCATACTTGATCACATTCTTAGTGGTTGATGAGCTTTCTTGTTTATATAAATCTGCATCATTGCAAGTTGTTTTTGAATAGTTACCAAGCTTGTTTTAAAACAACTTGCAATGATGCTTTCTTTATTTTCTTGTTTATATAAATCTGCATCATTACTTGCTAATAACATTTGAGGAAACGTCAGTACGTTGGCACTAACCAGCAACTTGCGGCTATTGAGACATCGCCGCATGATTAGCATGCAGTAGATTTGTGCTATAATTACTGGTGGATTGATTGCCAAGTACTAACTTATTTATTTATTTAACTACAAGTGCCTGAAGAATATTAACTGGCTGTTTCATCCATAATCCATAACCCATATAACCCATGATCCATAATCCATAACACACAAACCATTCATGGGATCAAAGAAAAGCTACAACATGCAATTCTGATCTCAGAGAAAAAGAAATCTGAATTTGTTGCAACCATTTTTTGTTTATTGGGTAAAATAACGCATATAAATAATACAATGCAATCCAATAAAATATTCAATACAATACTACTGCTTACTCAAATTAGCATGTCCGACTTGGATGGCAATCTCTTGAAAAAGTTAATAGGCACCGACGGCAACCTGGTCCGGAAGCGGGGATGGCGAAGGAAGTAGAGCCCAAACAGCATCGCCACCACCTGGAACGGCGTCACATACACCAACACGGCGAAGATCAAGGAGAAGATGATAAACACGGCTGTGGCCCTGGGATCCCGCCAGCTCAACAACGCCAGAGCTCTCTCCCCTTGGGTTGCCATATCTCCAACCACCGTCTGCACCCTCCCCGCCAAGCTCCGCAGCCGATCGTACCGCATCCTCACAATGTCGGAGGGTCGGCTGGTGGGAAACGTGTCGAACTCCTCATCAAGCTCGTCCGGGTGGGTCGATTCCGCGTGCGACAGCCGTGCATCCATGTGCGGCGGCTGCCTCGGCCGGAACCGATAGTTCCACATCCCAATCACAAACAAGTACAAGAAAAAGGTGGGCAGGATCAGCTCCGGGTAGCAGACCAAGATGAGGAACAGAACGTGGACCAGGCATGTGGTCACCGGGTTCCTCCACATACACACGTCGTGAAACCAGCGGCCCACGGCGGTGAGGCCAGAGAGGACGGACATGATCCGATGAAAGTTGGCCTTGCTGCGCCGGAGGCTCCACATGTGGTAGTCCACATCCAGCATGTACTCCACCACCTCCCGGCGCAGAGGCGGTTCCGACCGGTTGAGCCTGGCGGCCACGATCTGCATCGCCTGGTGGCGTAGCCAGTCAATGTGGCGGACGGAAATGGGGTGGACATAGTGCATTCTGGGGAGCAGCGGTTGACTGTACTGTGTCACCATGTTCACCCACGCTGTGCAGGTGAACCTCACCGCCAATTGGAGCTCACCGTGCTTCCTCAATCCATTGGGCGGCAGCAGGGCCAAGAGAGGGTAGTAGTGGGTGTAAATCTTGTCGATTTGGAGGGTGGAGAGCCTGATTCTCACCTTCCCGATTCGCTGATCTCTGGACTCGCCTTCCTTGGGGCCGTTGATGTGGGCGTTGTCGAAGACGCCCACGGTGATGACGGTGCAGGGGTCGAACACGTCCCACGTGTACTGCTCGTTCCAGGTGGGGTTCTGGGTGTTGAGGAAGGTTCGGGTTCGGATCCATTTGTTGCCATACTTGGCGACGCAGTAGGCGTCGGTGGTGCGGCCGTCGCGGGCCTTAACGGGAGGCAGATTCCGGGCGCTGAGGATGCCAAGCTCCAGGATCCCGATGCTGCTCTTCCTCAAATACTTGGACGACGGCTGCAGATCGCTGCTGAAGTGGGTGGACTCGTCGAGCACGTGGTAGCCGACGTCGAGGCAGACGCGGAGCTGGATCTTGCTGGCGAACCTAACCTCCTTCTTCTTCCGCTCGGCCTCGTCATCTCCCGCCGAGGGCGACTGCAGGTGGAGGCTGAACCACCGAGGCTCCGGAGGCAGGGCCTTGGGGACATCGCCGCGGTGGGGGATGTCCCGCACAGCGAGGAACATCACCCCAAGGGGCTCCTCCTTCCCCGGAGCCAACCGGTCGAGGACGGTGACGACTAGGACTTCCTCGAAAGGCTCGGACGCCACGAACATGAGCTCGTCGTTCCATTGGTAAGCGTTGGCGGACCTGGTGGCGGAGACGGAGGTGTCGCGGCGCTGGATGCCGAGCTGGACCCGGACCAAGAGCTGGGGCTGGCGGGTGCGGTCGTGGATCAAGATGTCCTGAGCCTCCAGCACGTGGACGCGGAGGTAGTAGAGCTTGGGGGAGAAGTAGACCTTGGCGCGGGTACTGGCGAGGCTCTCCGGGCGGAGGCTGTGGGCGTCGGCGTGCCACGCCTCCGGGAAGGACTCGTCCGCCTGGGTGCCCATCCACACGGCCAGCATCAACTCCCCACAACCCGCCTTGACGCCGTGCTTGCCCTCCAGCTTGTACCACTGCGGCGCCAGGGGGCTGTCGGGGGGGACACGGAGCGGGATCTCCGACAGCTCGAACCAGACACGACCCACCAGGTCGTCCTTGGTGATCACGTCCCTGTCCTTGAGGGTGACCTCCAGGAGGCCCGATTGGAGCATCCCTTTGGGGAAAGCGAAGATCTGGTTCCACACCGGGTACTGGGTCTTCTCCAGGTGCTTGGTGACCCCCTTGTAGTTCCCCAGCCTCACTTCCACGTACGGATCCAGGCTCCCCGTCACGTCCATCACCGGCAGGTCTCGAGCCTTCACCACGTTCACGTACAGGTACTGCATCTGCTCCACCAGATCGTAAGTCCCCGCCATCTTTTCCGCCCCCTTGTACCCCGCCCGCGCCGCCGGCACCGGCGGCCTCGTCTCCACCAGCTGGAACTCCGGGTTCGCCCTCGGCCCCTGCATGTGCATCACCGTCGCCGCCGGCGCGGGACCCGCTCGCGCGAAATCGCTTCTCATCTCCACCCCCGCGCCCGGCGGAGGACGCGGGATCGGGTATGGGGCCTCCATCGCCGGAGGGGGGCCAGACGCCGGTTCCGCCGCGACGGAATGAAACGTTCTCAGCTCCTTCTTCTTCTTCTTCGTCGTCGTCGTTTGCTGTCTCGTCTTGTGGTCTTCTTCAACGACCTTGGCCTTAGCCTTGGCTGGAGGCGACGGCGACCTGTCTGAAACAAAATTGGGCTCCTTCGGGTGTCGTTCCGGTTGCTTACTGCGTGGATCTTGAGGGTGTGGGAAGGCAGAGGCGTCGCGGGTTACGTACATCTTGAGAGCGATCTCCCCTTTGATGTGGGAGAACGGACTCCGCTTCTGGAGAGGGTAGCTGTCGATCTCGGCCTCGGACTCCGCCGGAGCGACGCGTTCGCCGGAGATCTTAACCTGGCCGAGGAAGTTGCGCTGTCCTCCTCCGTCAGCGCCGTCGCGTTCGCGCTGGTTGTACACCACCGCCTCCACGGTGCGGCGGGCCAGATCCGGCTCGCTCTCCACGTTGAACACCAGCTTCTCGCGCCACTCGGGGCTGAGATCCTTGGGGCGGACTCGGGTCCGGGCCGTCTGGTCGGCGAACCGGACCTCGACGAAAGAGCTGGCGGAGCCTTGACCGTCCTTGGGCATGAGGTCGGATGCGCCCACCACTTCCACCACCAACCTAGCCATGCCTCCCTCCCCAAAACACACGGCGTACGTTTGGGTCGCACCTCCCCGCTCGCGGCGGCTGCAGCTGCCTGCAATCACCCACTGTCCACCACCAAAACCTTCTTTCTTTCTCTCTTCCTTTCCCTGTGCGTCGTGCAGTGGGAAAACACAAGGAAAGTGCGGCGTCGTTTTATGGTATATCCCTGCTGTGTGTGAGTGAGTGGATGGAGATTCTTATGGATATCTAATGTATATCTCCGGGTGGGTGTGTGTGTGTGTGTGTGTGTGTGTGTGTGTGTGTGTGTGTGTGTGTGAGAGAGAGAGAGAGAGAGAGAGAGAGAGAGAGAGAGAGCGTGTGGGGGTGTGAATCGAGATGGGAGCGTGGTTAAGAAAAGGGGGAGGGAGGGGTTCTATGCAGGAGTTGGATTGGAGGGGGTTGGGAACATTTATTCTTAATAAATATAAATATAAATTAAATTATACTTTTACTTTTCTCTCTCATGATAGCGAAAATCTATGTGACCACACTGATTAGCTTATCAGACTTACTGTTCCTTAAATCCGCCACATTTTCATTTTTTGTTTTTGTTTTATTTTTATTTTTGTATTTCATAAAGACAACCCAAAAACATTAAATTTTTAAAACGCAAAAGACCAAAACGACTCCCCCTTTGCGTTACTCTAATTTACTCCAACATAACATCACCTCCAAAAAAGTAGACCGCGACTCCTCATCTTTTGCCGATTGATACCCCTGTGAATCTCCCCGCCCGTCACTGCTTGCATATATGACATGTCGAGTCGAGACTGTCCTCCCGGATACTACCCCAAAATAATAATAATAATAATAATTATTATTATTATTATTATTATTATTATATTTTTTTATTTTTTTTTATAAGTAAAAGAGATGGTTGGTGTCTGGTGACGCAACCCAACAACAAAGCTTAGGATAATTATCAGGAGATTGTATATAATAAAACTTAATTCAATAATAATAATAATAATAATAATAAAGAGTCACTAAACTAATAAATAAAGTTCTTGACGTCATTAGAAGTTAGAGCGGTGGAGCACTCGAGACGGCGCTTGTGCCATTCGATGAACGATTCATGGGCAAAGTCTTAAATTACATTTATCACTTAGCATACAGTTAGTGCGTGAGTGGCGCATTAATAGAAAGAAAGAAGAAGAAAAAGGGATCGCATACCAATGCAGTGCTCCTCCTCTTTATCTCAATTTATTATTCTGGTTTAGTTTGTTTTATTTTTCTAGGAAAAAGTAGTATATATTGGTAGTTCAAAATTTTGGAAGAAGAGGTAGGGTAATAAACTGCACCGTAATTGTTTTTTTTTTTTACTTTTACTTGACGATAGGATAATCAAAGTCAACTATTCCTGCGGGGGTTTTGTTGACTTATAATAATAGTTCAGTGTGTATGAGAGTGAGAGAGTGGACTGCAATGTGTCTGGGAGCAGAAGGAGATTTCGGTAATTAGGGAGACCACATGGAATTGGATCCTGAAACCTGTGGGCGAAAAGCCAGGGTTGGGTTGAAGGGAGAGGGAGAAACGACGACCAGGTCGTGGTCTTATCAAAGGGAGGGATGGAATGGATGGGAGGGTGGGAAAGTAATAATTATAATAATAAAATAAGTTAAAATTAAATTATTTCAATCAAATAATTAATTAATCATATCACTAAGATGGTGATATACACATGTCGTCGGCTCGATTTTGGATATGGCGGCCAAGTGTCATGCATCTTGTAATGTTTAGACTGCACCTGCTCCCACCGGCAGCAACTCGTCGTGGACTGCCATAGGATCCAATCTGCGACATGTATAACACAAATCATCTTTGGCACACGTGAGATCAGGGGGGGGAAAATGAATTTTTATCTATTTGGTTTCATCGTCATTGTAGAACTTTGAATTATCGAGCCTTTTAGTCGTTTATTTAAAAAAAAAAAAAAAGTTTTCGATTGATACATCAACGTGCTTGCATATAGCATAACTCATCTTGTTCTTCTTAGAGCAAGAGGGGTACGGATTCCATATATAAAATGTCCATACATAAAGTAAATATTTAAAAAAAAATATAGTGATTGATCTCTCTTGAAGAACACACATCAAAAGATTACAACAATTCACAGAAAATATTATCTCTTGAGTTCTTTTGTATACTTGTCAACTTGTTTAAGTTAATTAAAGCCTAATTGCCTACATATATACATGAGAAATGTACTAGGGTTTGGCATTGTAGGCATTCTTTTCTCGTGGGCACTGCTCAAATTAATTGTTCCCTTGTTAACTAACATTCTATGCTGCTTGGGAACTTGTAGGAGGATTTAATGCGAAGCACACCTTTACATTTTTGGGACTAGCAATAAACCAGCCCATATATGAGCCAGACCCGCAGGTAGGCCCGCAAAATAACCATATTTCCATAATAGTTTGTCAGATACTAAAAACCAACTGCATTTTGATTCTGTTTCGCTGCAAAATAGGCTGGCCACCTACATAATAACTTGCATTATTAGAATAATAAATTAGGCTTATGCTGTTACAGGTGGTGTGCCATCAGGTCTGTGTGTGAGAGCATATACGAGCTTTACCATGAGTTTCCTGATTAAACTTTTGTCAGTGTGAGGATTTTGTTATTGAAGCAAAAGACATTTAACACAGTAGCAGTTCATACTTAATGAGGGGTGATAACGGAAAAAACAATGCAACTCCCTTATACAACGCAATTTTAATGTCGATCAAGGAACAGGTTTGTCTGCAAAAACCTCTACAAGGCTAACAGATCCATAATCTGTGAAGGGAAAGGTCATTAGTATCTGACAAAAGCAAAAAGGTATTCAATTCTTCGGTTTTATTCAAATTTTAATAAAATAAATGCCAATAAGTTTGTGAATCCAAATATATGCCAAATTGCCAACCAATATCATAAAAAGATATGCCTGCCATTCGAAATATGATTTTCAATGCCAAACTATGATGTATTATAATTCATTAAAAAACAATGCTCTGACTTTTGGGGGAGAAAAAGAAGGGAAAAAAAAACATTTATGATCTTACATAAATTACATGAGACATGAGAGAAGTATACAAACTTACAGACGAAAACGCACTTGCAGAATGCAGAGACAGACAGCTGAGAGGCAACAAGGGCATAAACAGCAGAGAGAGTTGGAGACCCCATCCTTCCAAGCACCGAAGTAATTGATCTCATCCACCCAGTTGGAAACCAGACGCCTAGTTTCCATGGGTACCAACTGCAGTCTCGTTGTTAGACTCAAACCAACAGGCTAGGCAACGGCAGAATGGAGAAAACAGAGAAGAAAAAACCCAGATGAAGCAGCCATATTTTTATCCCTAAAAAAAGAATGATGTTTATTCGTCTCTTGATTAAGATTGATGGTTCAATTTAACAACAAAATTATTCTTTTGCATAAGATTATCTCTCATTTTGTTGCACCAAATGAACCCAAATGATCAAAAACCCCACTCATACTGAATTTTCATCACAGAAATTAACGGACCTACACAGATAAGCTGCTGGATTTGAAAAAGATAGCAAACTTAGACAGATAGATAAGCCAGGCGGATAGCAGCCAGGATTATTGAACTTTGACAGATAAGCTGCTAAACAGATAAAGATGCTGGAATTTGTTGAAGGAAGTGGAGGCAGTGAGTTTTCTCCCCTCTTTTTTTGGCATAAGTGTGCCGTGTAGGCAATGTTCAATAACACACAAAAAAGGGCCTATTCCTTCTTCACTCTTTTTCAATTCACCAAGACATGACAGTACCACTCACCAGGCCAGCCGTGACAACAAAACTCATGACAGTAATCACATTTATCTCTCCATCCCAAAATAAAAACACGTAAACATCATTGGAACAAAAAAAAAAAAACACAAGATATGGCAATAAATCGTTAAATTAATAATTCATGAACGAACCATGTTTCACAATCATCATACAAAACGACGGACGTTACATGAATTTTTCATGAAATGAAAATTTAGAAAACAAAGGCTGTTCTAGAATAAGAACATCCTTAACAGCAATCACAATTTTATAAAATCAATCAGAACTCACAAAGAACAAAAGGCCAGACCCCTTGTTGGATGCACCGCCTTCTCGGTCGTGTCTCCTCTGTCTCTCTATATGCTCCCATTTTCCATCTTCTCTATGTAACCCTATTATTCTCCTCCCTTTATTTTTGTAATCTCCCCCCATTTTTTCCTCCCCTTATCTCTGTGTTCGCGTCCCTTTTTATAGCCGAGGGAGGGAAACAGCCTCATGGCCGTCGTCGTGGAGGGATGGCTGTCGCTGCAGGGAGATGGACGGATCGGTAGAAAAATCGGGCGGAATCTTCATGTCCGATTTCATGGGATGCGGCGATCTTCTTCCCTGATCTTCCTAGATAGGACTCGATAGTCGGACGATGCAGGTCTTTGTCCGATGGAGCAAGGAGCTGCTGCCGGGAGACGTTGGAATGACCGTCGCGTGCTTGGGAGAGACGGAGCGCGTCTCGGCTGGTGATGGTACTTGGTAGCTTGCAAGTGGAGTAGGGCAGGTTATTATTATTACTCCTAAAAAAAATTTAGTTGAGTACTGTATTACAATCTTTTTTTTATTTTTTTATTAAAATAGTATCATTTTAATAAATAAATTTTTAATTAAAATAATATTATTTTGATAAAAAAAATAAAAATATATATATAATGTAGTTTTCATTTAAAAATTACAAATATCAATACTATTATTATTATATGGAATGAGATTATTATAAGATTTTCTTAAAACGTTATCATTCTATGAAATAGGATTCAAGAAGTGTTTGGGACTTTTGTGTTATTACGTAAGTATTGCCAATGACATCATAATATCTACTTATGATGTCATTATTTCATGGATTGACATCATTTTACTTCAATAAGTATTTGCGGCCTTCATGTTGTTATACAAGTATTACTTATGATGTCATAAGATATACTTATGACATTATTATTTTATGAAATGACATCGTTTTATTTCAACAAGTGTTCACAGCCTTCTTTTTGTTTCATAAGTACAACCTATGATGTCATAAGATTTGTTATGATACCATCACTCCATAGAACAACATAGTTTTACTTTGACAAGTATTTTGTGGTCTTCGTGTTATTGAATAAGTACTACATGATAATGTTTTTCAGCGAATCTTATGATGTCATCAACAGATTTTAATGGAACCGAACGACATAAGCAATAATATTCATAAACTAATTGTTGAATGGGTTATAATGTTTGCTATATTATATTCAAATAATAATCTATAGGTTAATAATATATATATATATATATATATATATATATATATATATTGAACGTTAAGAAGCCATTCGAAAAGCATTACATGAACATGAAATCTATGTTTACTAAGTGTTAGTATTTGTGTTTGGCTGCATCATAAACCACACGATTGAAAGAAAATGAAATAAAAAATAATGACATTAATTTATCATAATTTACTAATATCTACATAAATTGAATGACATATGATGTCCTAAACTCAAACAAAATGTTATACATTCACAAAAATTGAAAGTACAACATAAATTAGTCCAAAGATGAGTTGTTATCATCCCATCCCATATGTCATCCGTCTACATATCACTCAAAAGCTACAACTAGGGCTATGATTGTGGGTCATGCAATAAGTGGTACAACTCTACGTATTCAAGCTACATCGATCAATCAACAATGGCACCCTATACTCCTATACTAATGATAGAGTCAAACAATCTTCTACAAGCCTCATTGATATATGAATAAAATAATTGTAATTATTTTAAATAAGAACATAAATGCAATATCAATAACTAAATCTAAATTATATCATGACATGATTGCTAGGTGGGGCAACATGTGGAGCTAGTATATTTTCTGACCATGAGCAGGATTGTGCACATGCACATGGAAATGTGATGCATACCAGTCCATATACTCTCCAAAAGGCAAGTGGAAGGTACTCATTCCGTGATACAACCTCTCCACAAAAGTTGATATCAAGGCTAGGTCTGTGAATCTATATGAACGTTGAGCCAAAGTCACTATCCTAAGTCATTGAAATAAGTCTTCACCGGCCGTGAAATCTCTCCCAAGCTTTTGATAACCAATGTTATAGGAAAGCAATGAACTAAGAGCCTTAAGTGAAATAATTAAAACATTACATAAGTCGTCATGAAATAATAATAAATAATTATATGTATAAAAATCACAATATTAATAAAGAAATATAATAATATATTCTTACGTCCTTGGACCATATTTGAAAGGCAATATGGTTTTGTCAATCTGGTAGAAGCGATGGGTCAACCGAACCATTAGGAATAAGTTCCTCATGCATGGCATTCTGTCTATTGGATGTTTGCCCCCTACTTATACCCTTGCCCCTATCCCAATGATCTTCCACACCTCCCTAACTGTCCTTTACACCTCTTTTGAGTAGGCTTTGAAAATGTAAGGCAAGCTCGTTGCGCAGCGAATCATCTATGTCATGCTGAATGTGCAACACAATGTCCATGTCATCCTGAATACTCAAGACAGTAGTATATGGTGAGGCCCCTGATAGAATTTACTATAGGATTGTAAGGTCATAAAATAAATCCATTTAATTGTACTCATGGATCAAGATATACTTTCGATTAAAACTTATAATTTATATTAAATAATTCTATGCAATAAACGATCATATAGTAAATTCTAACAATTGATATTAAAATGGGTTTACCATAGCATTGTTTAATTGATATTAAATTATTTATTTCACTTGATTTTGATTTCATAATATAAATTGTTTGGAATCAATATTGCATCGATTATTATTTGATGATTGATTAGTTAATTGATCAAGTCAACAAGTCAAGGCTGTAGAAAGGATTGCACAATTCATTCTACGAGAAAAAACCTGGATCGTAAAGCAAATTTTGTCCTTTTAATTGATTTTCCTAGGCATATTAATTAATTGGCCATGAAGTCATTTTTGCCTTTTTGTTTTTTTCAATTTTGCTTTGGGTGAAGATATAGATCATGTTTTATTCTTTTCCAGCATTTAGTATACACATAGGGAAGAAATCAATTATTCCCATGAGAATATTATAACCCCAACCATGTAAATTGATCCGCACCCTCCCCCCACGTCTTTCTAAAGAAATTCTTTAACTTGCCTTTTTTTTTTCTCTTTCCTTTAATGATTTTCCCTCCCAGCCCCCTCCTTCCCCATCCAATCATGGCCCAGAGGACCACCTCATGTCGACCACATCGATAACGCACCCTCCTACATCTTCTTCCTCTCTTGTAGATTAGCTCTCCCCAATGACACAGCTTAACTCCTCAAATGCCATCGTTCACCCCACTAGGGTCATCGACGCCTGAGGCACCATTGACACCCTTTGCACAATCGGCAATCGACGCCCTAGCCACCACATTCCGACTCACGACTTCATGTCCTTCCAACCCCGTGGCTCCCTTAATGTCTTTGTCTCCACCGTTGCACTGGACTTTTAGATCTACTTCCATCAATGCAATGGTGATGCTACTGGTGAGGCCAAGATAGAAGACAAGGAAATTGGGATTTTGCAGGTACGAGAAAGGGAATTAATTAATTAATTAATTATGAATATTTTTGTAATTATATTAGTTTGTTACTTTTACTTCTCAAACACATGAAAAATAATAATAAAATTTTATTTTGATTTTCATGTCAATCTCATTCCTTTATTTATAATAGAGTTATAGAATATAATAACAATAAATGATAGATTATAGGCATGATATTGGTAAGGGAATTCATGCCATGTATTCTATCCATTAAACTGCTTATTTAAATTGTATAGTTTGTTCCTTTTTTTATTAAGTTTCTGAACATTGAATATCAAAATTTTTATATTGGTCAGCATTAATAAATGTGTTCATAGTTTTTCAATATTTTTTTTTATCTATTAGTATTGCAATTAATAATCCACCAATTCAACTTTTTTTCTTTTAAGCATATCAAAAGCAAATTTTTTGGCTAACACCTAATTTTATTATATAATTATTTAGATTTAAAGTTTGTATTTATATTACAAATTTAACATTTGCAAATATAATTTTATAGGAAAAAATATTTTATGCAATTGAAAGTGTTTTTTTTATCTCTCCATCTTTCTTCTCCAGCAGAGACGGATTATGCCCCCCCAAAATTTTTAAAAATTATATATAAAAATTATATATATATATAGTTATTTATACATAAATTTAAATTTCAATTAGGCATATTACATATATATAGTTATAATTAAAATTAATTAGTAATATAATTTATTATTTTATATTGTTTGTGATAAACATATTGCTAAATATAATAGTGGTAAATGAATTATGTGATTTTAAAAAGTTGCCTAATTTGATTATAGGATAATTTGATGAGTTTTTTTATGCTTTTATATTATAAATTTTAACTTAAATGATACTAATTATTAGTGTTGGTCTCAAGGTCAGGCAAGTAAGACCTGAGTCTTGGGCCCCCATAAATTTAATTAAAATTAAGACTTTTAGGCCGCATCTCATCTTGGCATAACCTTCGATAAAAGCAAAGAATCAAAATTTAATTTATAATTTCGACGATAATATATGTTTTGAAATTTTATATTGTTTCTATAATTATAATTAAATAATAATAAAAATAAAAGTCGACAGTTTAATATGTAGATACAAATATTATTGTATCTACATAAGGATTCTCAATTTAATAATCACATTAGACCGCCTAAATTTTAGAACCGATCCAACTAATCGTAATTTTAGATAATAATTTCTAAACGTAAATTACATACTTTGTATTCCTCACCATCTAATGATTTAATAGTATAACATGTCATGTCCTAGGATTACATAACTTCACTTGTATATATCATTACTCATACTTTTGTATTTATTATTTATTGTATAAGCATGTTTTCCCTCAAATAATTTCCGTACTTTGGCCGTACAAAAACGGTTTTGGATCCACCGAAATCATGTAGCTAAGCTATCCAAGAACAATAATATGCTAATGCTAGCGAATATAACGTTCGTTTTTATGTTTTATTTATTTATTTCGTTGATTCAATGATTGGGGTCGTTAGATCAAGCAATCATGCAGATGCCCACATGCAGCACATGCAACATGCCTGACCGGCTCGTTTTCTTTCTTGGGTTCTTCCTTCCTTAAATTTTGGACACTCTTTTTTAAAAGGTGTAGACACAGTCGTGTTTATACGTGTACCGTTTAATACTGATTCCAAGTTTTGTTAATAAAAAGTGTAAACGAAAAATGTTTTCCTATTTATTTCTTAAATTATTTAATTTGAATCATTTGTTTAATAGTGATAATTTAGGATTTCGGGGGGGGGGGTTGTTTTTCTCTTTTTAAAAAGAAATTAATGAATATTAAACCATTGAATCATCCCGAAATTAATTTTGCAGCCAATGTATTTTATCTCTCTTTTGCAAATAGAAAATCCTAAGATACAATTATAATTTACAAATGTGTGCACAAAAAGAAAAAAGTGTATAAAAATAAAATAAAATATCAATCAGTCGTTTTACGCAGGATAAAATTATAACTATCATAATTACGCAAAAAAGAGGAAGGCAAACAAAAATAATCCAATCCAGGTTATCATTAAACAGTGTACGGAGCTGTCAAGTCGACCCCATTTTAGTTAACAGAACAGGCCTGCAGAAGTATCAATATGATCACGTGGCTTACAGGATAGTAATCTGGCCATGTCTGGCAACGCAACAAAAATAAATGGTCTGGGTCCGACTCTGGGGCTTGTTTGTACCTACCATTTTCAATATTTTCTTTATATTTTTTAAATATAGTATTTTAAATATAAAAAATAATAAAATAAATTATTATTATTTTAAGTAATATTTAAAATAATAATAATAATAATTTATTATTATATATATTTTTATCCCAAAACATAAATTTATTTAGAGCAATTCTAACATATTCTTTATTATATATATATGGTAAAATTTAAATTTTATGTTCTAACAGCTCTTTATGTGACTCTAAAAATACTATAGTAATTTTTCACATTTGAAGAGTCACTGTTCATTATCTATATATTATTTTATTAGAAATTTTCTCTCTCCACTCTCTTTCTATCTGTACCGGTATCTCTGTGCCGAACTCTTCTTTTCCCATGGACTCTCTATGCTCAATGTCGCCACGGCCGAACCCTTCTTTCCCATGAATCTGACCACCAACACCTCCCCGACAACATCAATTGCATGTTCGACGCGATGGGCATACCCGCACCTTCGTCGCCACCCGTGTTGTAGCCTCTGGCATCATCCTCACCGTCTCCGGTCCTAGCTGTGTCCACAACCTAGCTGACCTCTCTAACGCTGCCTTTAATGCTTGGCCCAGGCTCATGATCTCCGGCGCGTCCGACATGTCACTCGTTGGTCTTGGTGACATCTAGGAGCTCGACCAGGTTGCCGCTGTTAAAACCTTCTCCAAGTTCTCTAGTTTGTAGATCTCATAGATGGGGAGATGATAATAAAACTTTATTATTTTAATAAATATAAACATAATTTAAGGAATAATATTAGAATATAATTTGAAAAATAACTTTTCACATGTGAAAATAATTTAAAGAGCAATTTTGGATATACTCTCGAGGAGTACATGTGCATTTCAAGTCAAATAATAATAAGTTCATAACTCTTTGAGTACAATTATATTAGATCCTCTGTAAAAATATTTTTTTAGTTTAAAAATAATTTTAAAATTTCAATAAAAAATCTATATTGAATTTTTCAAAATAATATTTAGGAATAAAGATTTAAGATTATTATTTATTTTTTAAATAATTTTTTAATATATATACATTTTTATTAGTTATAATAAATAATATAAAATATAAAATATATCAAATAATATACTATTTATTTTTAAAATAAAAAATATATAAACACATGAATGTTATAAAACACAAGGCCAAAAAAAAAAAAAGTGAAAGCTTATGCAGAGAATCGAATTTGCACCGGAGTAAAAAACCATATGCACAAAAACGAGGATTCTCATATTCATTAAAACTCAAGATCAATTAACGTGACATATACAGAGGCCTTTTTGGAAGCAAAGATTGACATTTGAAATACATGGGACAAAAATAAGAATAAGTAAACCAGAACATTAATTCTGAACCCATGGCCGATAGTACTCCAAAATAAACCATTATGACAAAACTGCCTGTCGGAGAGCAAGAATTGACTATTTCTGTGGAATGTCCATAATATCAATAATTTATAGAACTACACCAGCAAAGTCCAGCAGCAAGATGGCCCTTGACATAAAGGCATGCAAAATGAAGTGAACAAGAGAAATCTAGCGCCACAAATTCACCTGTCCGTGGCCAAGCTGGTAGTAATCACATCCAGCCTCTGGTGGTTCCCTCTTCATTGACGTGAAAGGCAACGGAGCCTGTTGAAAAGGCTTCAATTGACCTTCCATTGACATATTATTTGCAGGAATCAACAATTGCCTTTGCCTGGCGTTTCCTTCACCATTTCCTTTCTCTAAAGCATTCCCTGCACCATTTAGATTAACATTTGGCCTCAAGGCTGCAATATTGCTGGGCCTTGGTCCACCTGCAAAGTTCATTGTATGTGGTACCCCAACAAAGGTGGGGAGAGTACCAATACCTGATATTTGAGAGAGGAAAGCAGTTTCTCGTAGATCTGTTGGGTACGATGGAATACTTGGATTATAGAAGGTAGAGGATCGAGGGTGTTCATTGGGGTCAATGCGAACACCGCTATTGTAGGAGCCAGCATAAGGTTGTGATGGTATATAAGTTAAATTAGGTTGTAGAGGGGCAACCCTCTGAAATTTTTCCACTGGGGTAAGCCCATTAGGTGCTTCCATCATAAAGGATTTGGGATGACCATGGGCAAAGCTCTGCATAGGATTTGCCCAACGCGGAGGCCTCAAGCTACTCAGGTGTGATGGTCTTGCATGTATTGAAGCAGCAATGGGATGATGATCAGAAACTCCGTTCCTAAATTGACAATTGTCTTGATTTGGCACACACAAATCAGTATGCACATCCTGAATGGATGAATTATCATTCAAATCAAAATCACCAACAGACCGTTTTGAAGTTGATGCTCGAAAACATGACAGGGGACAAGTTTCATCATTTTCACTGAGCTGGTTTAGGTCAATACTGAATTTTACTTGTTTCGAGCTTATATCCACAGTTGAATGAGTCAATGTTGAAGGTGCCGCGGGATTTTTCAAGGGAAATAAATTCACAGTGATATCTTCTTCTGCTGCAACAGCGATATTGAGATCAATTCCATTAAAACCTTTAAATTTATTGGAACTCTTAGAAACAGTTGACCGGAAAGCACTGGTTGCGGCAGATCCCTTCCACCCCAATTCTCCTTCAAACTGTATTGGATTCATTTGCAAAGACATAGGAACACCAGATTTTGCCACCACAGCTATGGGCATTGCTATGGGAGATGAAACAGATACATTGACAGATTGTAGGGTAGATTCTCCTTCATTTCTTGTGATATCTTCATTCAGATCAAATCCGCAGTGATGCCGAGTTTGGTCCATGAGAGATACATCTTTAGGTATTGCAAAAAGGCTAGACGACTCCAGTTGATGAAGGCCACAGTTAGTTTTGTGCATGATTCTGGCATCCATCTCCAGCGGGGGTTCCATGACTTCCAAACATGAATGCTCACTTTCTATTGACATTTGTGAATTTATGGCCAACTGTGTGGTACATAAACTATCACTGCTGCCTTGTTCATTATACGACTTAGCTTGGTTTGTAGAACCTTCTATGCTGTCTTTCTTATTTGGATTCACAGAATCAACAGAATTCAGTTTAAGTGCCTTATAATTTTTCTCTTCTATGTAAGAAGAGCTTTCTGAGACCACCATATAACTACCAACTTGTTGATCTATTTTTCTTGCAATTCTCCAAGCCACTTCCGGGTCTTTATCCAGATGACAATTAAGTTTAACTAGATCTTTATATTCTGCATATTTCTTTTTCGCTATGCTGGTTTTAGGAACAATAAACCTGCCCACAGTCTCAGAGATTTGACCTGCAATAATATGAGGAACCTTTTCACTATCCATGTTTCTGGAATTATTAATGGGTTCTGGCATTTTACCCACATTCACTTGTTTTGGTAGAAGGAATGAAGTATTATCCATCACATCTTTTGGAGCAGTATGTTGAGCCCTACGCAACACAAAACCTTTGAAAGCAGGCACCTCAAGACCATTGTTACTGAGCTTGCATGATTTTCTCTTCGTTGATGCTTCCTGACAGCTTCCATTTGATGTACCTGAAGAAATGGCACGTACTGAATCAGAGGAACAGGAATCAGTTTTATGTTGCTTTTCGGGGAATGCTGCCTTTAAACCATCTTTGCCAGCATTTAGCCAACACCCTTTCATTTCAGCCATATCGGATTCACCAAACTCTTTATTTAAAGGTTGTCCAGCCTCTGAGTTATCACCGCTCTCTGTGGATATATGTTGTCCATACTCAGCTCTTTCACGATAATGCATTGAAATGATGCGCTTCTTGGGATTGGGATCTCCACCTTCAGCAAGATAAGTCTGATCAGTTAAAGGTGTGCACTGATTACTAGGAGGCACTGCCCTGGAAGTAGTTTCCATACAACTTGCTTCCCTGCACATTCCAACTTCAAGTGCTGAATATGTAGACGAGACTGCTGAAGACTGTGATTTTAAGCTATTCTCATATCTTCTACAATAATCACGAGGGAAAACTTGATTATAGGTTGCATGCTTCATTTTCATTTCAGACAGTGTTTCGACTGGACAACTGCTAATTTCATGGTCAGTTGAGGATGTGCACTGGTTACTAGCAGGCACTACCCCAGAAGTTGTATCCATACAACTTGCTTCCTTGCACATTTCAACTTCAACTGCTGAATTTGTTGATGATGAGATTACTGAAGACTGGGGTTTTGAAATGTCTTCATATCCTTTGGAATAATCATGGGGAAAAACTGAAAAATTCAATGTAGGTGATGTTTCAGCTCCATGGCTGATAATGTCATGGTCAGCTGAAAATATGTGTTGATTACTAGCAAGTGCTGCCCTGGAAGTGGTTTCTGGGCACATTCCAACTTCAACTGCTAAATTTGTTGATGATGAGACTACTGAAGACTCTGGTTTTAAATAATTTACATATCCTCTACAATCGTCACGGGGAAGAACTTTTTTATAAGTCGCATGCTTCATGATTATTTGTCTATGCCCTTAACTGCAACTCTGCACTACACCATCGAGTTTTAAATAAATTAAATTCATATAAAGACCATACATCTGCCAAATGAAAATTAACAATGGATAAAACATGCAAACAGTACATGTTTGTTTGAGATACAAAAATATAATTCAGAGTTCAGATTAGGAAAAATCTAGATGTTATGGCTCTAGTCAAAGAATCGGGGCCAAAATCAGAGCAATCATGGAAACATAGTAACAAGGAACTCAACAAAATGCAATAACAAGTCTTATAAGAGCATTCTTCAACTCCAAACTGCAAAGTTAACTTAGCTTGGGACATCTCACTTGGCCTATTTTAGATGAATAATTCCTCAAATGGCAAAATTCACACATGTATGATCATTCCTAGGGAATATTGAGATTTTTAAATCAACAAACATGATTTTTCTATAAGCACTAAGCACTGAAGAAGTAATGGGCTATATCCAATAACTTCAGCTGAATTATTTCAAAACACAGAGCTACTGTCAAATTGACATAAAAATATTCAAACTAATTCACTGGAACACATTGATTATTAGACTCCATAACAAATCCAGGAAAACAGTCCCTGTGATAAGCGTTCCAATAACAAGAATCCATCTACATAAATCCAAGAAAAAAAATTAAGTTAGCAGTAAGGATTAAGGAGTCATTATAATATGAAGAAGTTTTAGGAAGCAGGCTACAAACGAATCTTCAACAAGGGAACCAAACACAGAATTAGCAAAATTAAACAAACTCTGTCTCTGACATGATTAGAGTAGAGAGATTGATACATGTATGCAAAAAACCACAACTTAATTTTCTGCAATTACTAAAATAAGAACTAAATTATAATATAAAGCTTTATTTTTCTTTCAAGTTTCAAGCAAGTGAGTTTCATCATGTTGAGCCATGCGGGGGTCTCAGAGGGATTGGCCTCCAAATAATTCAAATGTAACTGGGTAGCAAAGATCCTTCTCCAAGAATGGACAAATTATAATAAAATAAAATAATGAATGGGATGTCCAAAAAAGAAAATGGTACACTGCTAGAAACAACAGCGCTAAGCCGCCATATGAACGAATAAGGGGTGAAATTAGATCATGAACCAAAAGGGGAACTGGACAAAAACTTACTCCAAAAGCTTCACCCTTCACTGAATTCATGTGAAATATTCCACAACAAATTACAATGGTAAGTGGCTCTACAGAAAAAAATGGAAAAATAAAATAAAATTAGCCAATGCAAATTTAAATGAGATTGGTTTTCGTAGCTGGGAAAACAAATTCTTTTATCACCTGAATATTCTCTTTAGCTGAAATGGCACTCTCAATCATGTTATGAACAATGTGCCACCCATAAAACAAGAAAAAACACAAAAGCAATTCCGATGAACAAGAAAACAAAAAAGCAAAAAAAAAGACCAAAACAAACATTTTATTATTATTTCTTTTTCAGGTCAATCTCAGGAACAAACCCACCAAACTAACTAGAATGCAGCAAGGATGCATAAATCGAACATTGGTCGATAGATTACGCAGTTATATCTAAAAAATATATCAACAAAACGATGAAAAGCAATTGCTTTACCTCCGCGGCGCTAGGGTTTCGCTGTCGATCAAAGAGGGGTGGAAAGGGGTGCTAAACGCTGTTTCGCGAGCTTTTTATGCGTGCTTGTCTGTTTGTTTGTTTATGCATGCGCGTGAGAGAGAGAGAGAGAGAGAGAGAGAGAGAGAGAGAGAGAGATCTACTCTCTCTGCTTTGAAAACTCCATGGTTTCTGCAACTGGGTTTGTGTGTGCGTGTGTGTGTGTTTGTTTTTGTTGTCACTTTAGGGATCTGTAAGTCCAACCAACAAACCAAATGAGATCGCCTCCTTGGAGAGTAGAGCGAGGGCACGAAAATGACGGAGACAGAGATGCTCTCTCACCTCGCCACCAACAGCCAATTCAGCAGTCAGCACTCATTTTTAGTGTGAGAAAGTTTTTTTTTTTAAAGCAAACATATTATTAAATATTATTAAATGAGCCGACGAGACGTAGTGAGTTTAAATTAAATTACGAGTCAGGAGATTTTCATTTTCATTACTATTATTATTTTTTAAAAAAATTCATTCATATACAAATCAAAGTGTTTATGGGTAAATTTCCTACGCAAACTAAATTACATCCGATTAAACTTATATAGTAACTAAGCTGAGCTTATATAATATCGAGTCCGATCTAGTCAAGTTTAACTGAGTGAACTATCGAATTTATCGCTTATTTAAAAGTATATATCGAATAAATTTGTAAATAATATGAGTCAAGCCGACCATGTACTCGAATAAAGCTTAATCAAACGGATATCATATCAACTATCAAGTGTGCTAGCTCAAATTCACACTTTATTATTTTAATAATTTCTTTAATTTTCTCGTTTCTTTTGAATTTTCATGTGAGTTCAATTCTTTAATCGGTACTTTGTATCTCTTAAATATTAATTTAAAAAAAATGTTATGGACATTTTCGGGGAAAAAATTATAAGCAAAACAAAGTAATATTTTTGGAATAAGTAGGAAGAAACCAGCCAAAAACAAGGGTAAAATTATATCTAACAACAAAGTATGAATTTTATATCAAAACAAACCAACAAAAATTGAGGTAAGAGTTACTCATGGGATCAGAATTATTTGTAAAATTTGGGGCATTAAATAAATATTTTAAAAAATAAGATATGACAAAAGAATTTATTAATGCATTCTCTAATAATAAGGAGTATTCAGTCACCATTGATTCTCGTGTTTTCTGGGGAGAAAATTATGATTTGGGTAATGAAAACTCTACCTCAATCTCAATATTTAAATGAAGTTACATTTATTGAACATAGTGTAGTGTGACCTTTTGGAAAGCACCAAAATAGTCTCATAAAAAATAATAGGGAAATTTATTCTAAATCGTTCAGCGGTTGCTTTATTCTACGAGTTTGCTATTATTATTATTATTATTATTATAAAAAACCAAACTCGATATTTTTAATGCACAATTATTTGACGCATCTACATAAGTACGGGACAGATGAATCCACTACTAGCACGCAGCCAGCTTTTCTACCTACAACCAGTTTGCCAGATCACACCGTGTAACCAGTGCTAACGATGATACAATTTTATTGGACCAACCAAACACCGTGTCCAATCAAATTGCACCATGTCAGTACTGATCACACGGTAACATAATATTTTTGCCCTGAATATCCATCCATACAAAACTCGGGCAGGTGGCGAGATAGCCATTACTCAGATACAAGTTTTGAAACACCCCAATGGAACACAAACATGATGGATGATCTGAGCTTGTGATACCACCGCATGCAGAAATTGTATCAGAATCGGGTAACACGTGTTTACATGCACAATACAGCACGGCAACTGATCAACACATTGAACTTTAAATTTTGGATTCAGAACCAAAATGAGTCCAAACTCCAAATGACAGCTACTGGGTTTACTATACATGCATAAACATACTGTATGACCCACCCCCTATGTTGTTCCCAAAGGGAAAAACAAAATAGCAGGCTTTGAGGACAGTTCAAGAACCTCCAAAGCGGAGGAGGAGCACTGACCGATAAATGGCAGCAACATGGAGGCAGCACATAAACAGTATGATGAGATCATCCAATAAACCAACTATCCCCAGAACTCCTGCAGATGAACATCATTAATTAATAAACAATTAGGGATTGATCCAATAAATTACAAATCATACAGAAAATACCTTCGGGGATGATGTCTAGGGGGCTGAGTATGTAGATACCACTTAATATCATCTGTACATATGAAACAAATTAATGTGCATACAAAACTCAACTCTTTCAGCTGATAGAAGATAAAAGTACAAGACTACATGTTTAAAGTTGTCTATATTTATATAAATTTAGACCAAGCCATAAATAAGGAAAAATAAAACTACTAAGGCTCCCATTGTTTTGCACAAAAAAAAACCTGGAAAATGATTTCTTCATTTTATGGAGTTTGATAGAGTTTGGAAAATGGTCAATGAAAAATCAATTCGTGGTCAACAAAAAATACTAGTTATTTTTATGAAAAATGACTTTTGGATTTGAGGAAAGTCATTTTCTAGAACTCTCTCCAATGCTTGTCTTTATCTTTCAAAAATTAAAATCTTTAATATTTTAAAACATTCTAAAATGTATATGTAAGCAAACGGAAAATAATTCTATTTTCCAAAAAAAGATTTCCAATAAATTATTTTCTAAATAGAATTCATCTTCCGTGAAGCAAAAGAAGCTTATGACACACATTAACTACAGTATGAAGTAAAGTAAAAACTTAACTGCAATATAGACGCGTGTCCTGATGACAAGAGGCAGAGATCTTTGAGGATCTAGCATTTCTCGTAAAAGCCTTCTGAGTAAAAAAGGAAGGTCCTGCAGTCGCTGTGAAAAAGGAAAAAAAAAACCTTATCAAACATTCCATCGTACAATTTATTTAGTATTTAAATTTTTGTTGGTTGTTCAAAATACATTTAATGTGATAAGAGATCGAAAATGATGAAGAAACATGCTTATGATCGGAAGTTCACATTCCTGTGCATAAAATTATAACTAACTTAAATGGAAATGAATCATTCCCTACTTCAAAACAGTTAACTTCAACTTGGAAAAAAACATAAAATAAAAAAATAAATAAAAACTTTGCCTGGCATATATATGTGTAAAAAACATAGGTACCATAATGATATACATGTGATCACTTGGAAAAAATTGCAATATAAAGAGACTGCATGAAGGAGATCAATGAAGATAATCTGAGCTTTAGTAAGATTATTAACATGAGGCACCACACGCAAAAAACAGCAACACCCTTTTTTTATCAGAAAAAACATTTTATTAAAAGAGATGACTCAGAAGATATCAAATTATACTATGCATATGAGTAGAATATCCAAACCGCTTACGGGTCTTGGAATCTCACAACAAACAATTACATCACATAATAATGCCCAAGCCTCCTCCTTAACCCTTTGAACCTCCATTTCTACCCCTTCAAAAATCCGTTTATTGTGCTGTTTCCATAAAACCCAGAAAGTAATTAGAGGAACAGCCCATATCACCCATCTAGCTCTCCCTCACACGCCCAACCCATTCCAAGTAGCGATTTCATGACCCACCATGCCCAACCAAACCCACCATAGCCCAAGCAATGCAAAGGAAAAAGATGGTCCACCTTCTCACTCTGTGTTCTTGCCCCACTCTCCCTACCAGGTAAAAAAAAAATCTAGGAGGTACATTAGATCTCGAAATGGCACAACACCACGGGGCACCCCTATTAGGCCCATTACTCCACCCATTTTGCTTCCTAAAGAAGCACTGAACAGAGAATGAATCATGATAGAAATTTCTCACTTGCCTAAAAATAGATGAGCTCTCTCACAAGGGTCTTCTTACACAGAATGTTACCACAGAAAATTACTCCTGAAATTTAACGCGATGGAAATATTCTATTCGTGGAAATTTTAATGCGTGTAATGCACTATCTCCTATTATCTCCTAGCAAGTAAAGATGCTCCGTATCTCCTAACACCCTATCACGTAACCTTCTTTACACCCTCTATGTTTTTTTACACTATTTTCAATTTGTAAAAGTTTCAACTTCAATTTTTTACACATTAAGTTTATCAATGGCCTATGAATTGTTGTCTACAAATTTTAAGCATGATTGCATTTTAAAGATGGTGTAGAGAAGATCAAATGCTATTGGAGATCCGAAGCAAAATTGAGAAGGCCAACAAAATATGGATATAAATGTTTTGGAGGATCATGATCAAAAAGAAAAATTGATACTATACTGGTCGCTTAGGTGCAGAAAAACTGAAGAAGATAGGGCAGACTAATTCTCTCAGTAACTTACAAATAGAGTTCTACAGGAAATTTAAATCACACCTGAATGAGACCAGTTGTACGTCCACCAAATAACCGGTTGTATGTTTCAACCTTCCTTAAAACCTCAGTAACTTCAGGGTCGTGTCGAAGCTGCAATGAAGACTCGCCTGGAACCAACAGCGTGATTACACGTCGGCATAAAGGGCATTTACATGGATGAAGTGTTGACCCGTGATACCAAACAAGCATAATACAGTTGCCTGTGAAAGAAATGCACAAAAACAGTGACCCTATGGGCAATAATAGTTTAGAAATTAGAATGTCAATAAATTATTTTTTTTAGTCCTTGGTAAAACTTTTATTTCATTATCTCTCTCAAAACGTTGACAGCATGAATGTGAAATAGCGTTTTTAACTTTTATTGTTATAATGATTAATTGCACAAATTGTTAATATTGGTACAGGCCATTAAGAATATTTTGTACACTTTTATTGGGGGATGATCTGATCATTAAACTACTAAAATTGTATTATACTCTTAATACACTCAAACAAATGACACGGATATGCAAAAAAATGTGGAGATAGAGTGATAAATACCGCTTGTGAGAGAAAACATGCCTGATGATCTAAAGATTAGAAAACATATATAGAAGGTCCACTTTATTCCCAACAAAATAACTATCACTGGGAGTGAGTTTGTCGAAGATAACATAATAATATCATTGATCATTCAAATCACTAGTAGTAAGTACTGAGACGGGCTCTACACAGGTGACAATATTATCACTCTCAACCCAACCCATGTCCCTTATTTAAGATTTTTGATGTTCACGAACGGAAAAGGAAGCAATGAACCAATGTCATTATAGGGTTTTCGGATTCAAATTTCCAACCAAACATTTAAGGTACGAACAAGGTTTTCATGGATTGAATGTTCCTAATTCTCTTTGTGATTCTACTACCTACGTACCGTACGAACGACAATAGGTTGGTAAATAAATGGGTGAGAAAATGTGGAGTTAATGTAAATATATAGATCAATCGAGCAACAAAGTATCATAAAACATTTAAGGTTTAATAAAAAGGGAGAGATGTGTAAATAAAGGAACCAACAACAGAACCAGTGGGAGCAGTTGGCTTGACAAGGAAGATGAAAGGCGTTATGGCAAACCGAGCAGCAGTCGTTCTCCGGAGGACTCTGCATCCCCCTCTCTCTCTCTCTCTCCGCGCGTCTGTTGTTTTGGTTATTTATTTTATGTTTTAATTGATTTTGTGGTATTTTCTACTATTTATAAAATTGTAAAATTTTATATGTAAAACTTGATTATCCTTTAAAAATAAATAATAACTATTGGGTTTTTTTAAAAAAAAATTAACCCGTGCCGTTTTGTGTGCTTAGGAATAAATTCTGATAAAATATTAATATTGGCATAAAAAGTTTAAACCCAAAATCTCTTTCTAAATAATATATATACTTAACAAGAATAATAATAATAATATTTTGTTTCAATTAATTAGTCGTCTATTTACGCTTCCTCTGCTTCATCGATTGGAGCAACTGGTCCTAAAACTTCTGGTGCTCTTGGTTTGATCATAGCATTGATCGCACACAAAATTTGATGGTAAGCATGATCACAGGGTCTGATTGTACGCCTGCTTACTGCCTAATCGTGGCCTCCATCAGTGGGTTATTATGAATATTTGATCAGGTGTCATCTTGATATGTACCGGATTTAGGATTTAATAAATTAAGACATTTCATCTCTCCTTTGGATATACATCGTAATCAGCCTAGGATATCCATAAGGCCGAATAAATTAAATATATATACTAAATATGTTTTAACGTTTATTTTTAATTTAAAAATAAAAATAAAAAATATAGTTTCAGAATGTTACAACTATTTTTAGTAAGGTAACGTTTTAAGTATAATTTTTTAATTATTAAATGCCGACTGTTTGTATTGTCATTTTGGTGTTTCATCTCATCTCATGTTTCATTGGATGAATTTTTTATTTTTACTTAAAACTCACGATCAGATGAAAACAAACAATTTGCATTATCCGAAAGCAGAACGAAACACCTACTACTCAACCAATCTGCATTATCCAAAACCACACGCCAACCCAAACTCGGCACTGTACCACCGTATTGTTGGGCCTTAAATATCAACAATGTTGACTGGCCCCCAATTCTCAGAAGTAGTGGATATCGACAACAAAGCACGCAATTCATACAAGGTGAATATTAAAATAATATAAGGTGACGAATTCATGCTGCGGTTGGGTGGAGATGACAGGATATTCCCAGGGAACAGCCTCAATTCCTCTCTTCCTTTCTTCCACCCCTCCTTCGAGTTGGAGCTGCAACACCTACGGCGCCAGCATCCTCCCCTTCCTCCGCCGGCCTCCCCGGCAAACCCACTTCTCTGTATGTTCTGTCTCTCACTATGTCCCATTTTCTCGTCACGTATTAGCATCACATACTTGTAGAGAACAGCCTTTTTAGAATTGGTAGGCTACCCACAATTATCGTGTTTCACTTAAAAAAAATGTCATTTATAGCACAAGTATTGGTAGGCTACCTTCATAGCACAATACTTGTATTTGGGTTCAAATCCGTAGCCAACTTCGGATTCAACCCACTCGACCGGAATTAA